>JAPCWY010000008.1:17191666-17881250 GCA_028455895.1 Rhodomyrtus tomentosa
TCCATTGGACAACCACATTATAACCTCCAAGAACCGATCAATTCACATACAAATCACCCAATTTAGTCCAATCCTCCCATCAAAGATTTAGAATCCTCTTACCTCAAGCTTAATTCAATACAAGTCTTCTTTCAAGCACCTCAAGGGTTCGGTTCTAATGATCCAAGATCACATCCGCCACGCAACCTAAGGAAATTCATCCAATCATCAATTTTTCTTCCTCAAATCGTCACCCCACTAAACATACACCTCATGGACCTATTAATTAACATCCACACTTCTCGACGATGAATTTGGAGCTCGATTTCAACACTAACAGCCTCCCGCAGAATCGGTATGCATAGAACCGAAATAGGGCATACTCGGTTCTGTGCGTATCCCAACTTATCAGCCCTTAAATTAACTTAAATCCTCAATTTATCTACTAATCTACTTGCTAGCATGTAGTTCTAAGGGTTGGGGAGCCTCACCAAAAATTTGGAGCCAAGGCGAAGTCGAAAAGTCCTTGAACGACACCGGTTCCTCCGGGTCTTCAATCGGTCAGTTTTGGCCCTTCAAACATAAGATCCATTTGGGGTCAAAACCCCATCAAATTCCTCCAAACTTTTTATCATAGCTCAGTCTACAAGTCCCCTAGATGTCCACAAAATTTGATCAAAAAATTCAAAGGTTTCGGGGTTCTACGAAGGCTAAATCGTGGCTTACCTCTAGTTGTGACGATTTCCGTCGATTTTCAGGAGATTGGCTGGCCGGAGCTCCTCACTGAGTCAAATGGCTTGCTTCCACTTGGAGAATGTCGGCAAGAGGATGAGGAAGCAGTAGGTGGTCAGCTCGGTGGCTGAAAGTCACCGAAGATGGCAGTCGGGAGTGGTGACGGCGGCGCTGAATCCTATCGCCGATGTAGCTCTCAACAGAAGGAAGGAAGAAGAAGAAGAAGGTGATCGGCAGCTTGGAGGGGAGTGGTCGGCCAAGGAGAGAGAGTGTGAGGTTTATACTTCAATTCCAAGAGTTAACTTGTTGAATGGTAGGTTAAAAGTGAATCAATCAACATTAAAGCTTAATCCTTTGAGACTTGTCCAAGGGTCAATCAATGCTTCATCCAATGGCTCTCATTTTCTTCAATTTTCGGCAGCCTTGGTGTAACATTCTAATTTCCAGTCAATTTCAGACTCATTAATGAGAAGTATATCTAGTGATGTATTTCAGTCATATCTCGATCAAATCTGATCAATTTGAGTAGACTGACCGAAAGGGAAAGGCTAACGTGAGATAAGGTACGTGGACCTAGGGAATTCGAATAGAAAATGGCGCTTTGACCATAAGGATTGTCGAGGGGACATTTAGAACCACAAAAGGCCGATCTAAGAACGATTAAGGGATGCCTTGCTAGCGTTATACGACTGGGGCACGGGTGATGTCGCTTAACCAACGTATAATTTATAAAATTTACCTAAATCGGACAATAACGATAGAGACCATAGGAACTAGTGATAGACCCTCACAATTACATGACAACCAAATTTGCCATGAATTGACATGCCCTAAATGTGATACGAATCACAGGGTCGATACGCGTAACGTCTACAAAAGCCACCGTCGGTTCAAGATAGGCTGGAACAACGTCCGATGGAGAAAATAATCAGAAACGAGTCTTGAAAATTTAAAATGGAGAATCAAGAATTACAATGTCAAGTTTGGATTGGCTGTCGCCATGTCGAAGAATATTGGATTGAGCAAAACGATGTTCCGTACGTCGAGGGTAAAATTACCATTTTGCCCCTCAAAGATCTAGCCTTGCTTATACAATTGAAGAAGGGAATTTTGGTCTTCTATAGACCCCAAGAGCCACCGAAAATTTGGAGAAATTATGGCAAATGGATCGCCCTTGAATGACACTTAGGACATGTGTCAATAGATGAGTTAAAGAGTGGTCTTGTCCACTATTACCCACCTACCATTCTTTCCTTTGACTTGAAGATTGAATATAGTCCTCTTCTCTCTCTTCTTGGCTGGCCATACACCCCATCCCCACCGAAACTTCTCTTTTTCCTCTCCTTCAAACTGCTGTGAACTCCTGCTCCCCGACCCCTCTTGCCCTCGCCGTTCCCCCGTTCCGACAACCCCATTCAGCCACTGCCTGGACTCCGGCTGACCACACCCTCCTAGCTCAACCTCTTGCCGATATCCTCAAAGTGGAAGAGCATCGATTGAGCCATCGAGGAGCTCCGGCCAACCATTCTCCTAGAAGCCGACGGAAACCGGCATAATCTGAGGTAGGTGGCGTTTCTGACCCTTTAGGACCTCGAAATGGTGGAGTCTTGCAACCAAATTTTGTGGAGATCTAGGGGACTTGTTTAGTGATCTATGGTAAAAATTTGATCTTAATTTGATAGAGTTTTGACCCCAAATGGGTCTTGTGTTTGAAGGACAGAAACCACCGGTTGGAGGACTAAGGGAAACTAGTGAGATTCAAGGTGTTTCCGGCGACAACTCAACTTCAAACCTTTGGTGAGCCTTATGAACCCTTAGATGGACATGTTAGCAAGTAGGTTAGTGATTAAATGGTGAATTTAGAGTAGATTAAGGGTTGGATATGCACGGTTTACACAGAATCGAACATAGCCTGATTCGGTTCTGTACAAACCGAATATGTAAGGGCTGATGATTGTTGATTTTGAGTCTCGAATTGATAATTGAGACATGCTAGGATGATGAGAATTGTGTTATGGAGGTTTGTGATTCGTGGGTGGGTGATTTAGATAAGGAAAATTGACAATTGGTTGGAAATTCCTAGGTTGCGCGGTGAATTTAACCTTGGACCATTGAAACTGAATTGTTGAGGGCTCAAGGAGAAGATTTTGTGACATCAAACTAGAGTTAAGGGAATTCCTAACCTTATGATAGGAAGATTGGACTCGATTGGGCGAGTCAGGTGGAATTGATATTGTTTCTTGAGAAGCTTAGCGTGATTGGTCCTTGTGTATGCTAAGAGAGTATAGGTGATCCTAATGTTTGCTTATGTTTATCTCTTGAGTAATTGGTCATGTTTGATTGTGTATTGAATCGTCTTGCATGCCATTGTGGCATGGCGGAGACGAGGCGAGATCCTGAGGCGTATGAGACGCAGGGGACATGGTTGATATCCTGAGGCACTGAGGCGCGGGGTTGGAGTTGTGTGGCACCTTAATACATACGAGCCGCGGGGTTTAGATAGCTACGGTCCTGATGCGTTTATGCAGGACAGAGATATGAGGTGTCGACACTGGCCTGAAGTATCCTTGAAACCTAATGCGTTTACGCGGGTTGTCAATGACGGTCTGATGCGTTTACGCGGATTGAGCATGATGCGATCGAATCGCGGGCATGAGAATGAGGCAGGCAGGAAAAGATGATTGTGGTGATGTGGCAGGATGAGTCGTGCATGATCATCTGAGTGTGTTATGATGTCATAATTGCATGCCTGTCACCCGAGTGTGGTTGTCTATATTTGCATTGCCTTATATGTTTATGAGTTTGAATTATTGGGGTATGTGACTGCCTGAGTGGACGGTCGGCCTAATCTATGGTTAGGACTCTTTTACTGAGATGTGAATCTCACCCGTTGGGGACCCCCTTTTTTACAGATCCTAGGCCTTGAAGATGTGGCCTATACGCTTTGGAGACCCCAAGGAGATGTCCACTTATTTTGATGAGTTCCTTGATGGTAGGGAACTATTTATGTCAGGAAGTGTACGATTGTCTAGGTAGACGAGGGTAGTACAAGTTGGAAGCCTCATAGGTATGAGGCCTGATTTAGGAAAGTCAGGGATGCGTCTACCGGGCCGCTGAAGCCCAATGAGGTGCCCCAGGGAGTTGTCCTTAGTTGGTGCCACCCCACCTGAGATTTAGACCAGGCTGAGGGGGCCCGTTGTCGGTTCGAGAAATGTACCAAAGAGGACCCCGACCATAGAAAACACGGAGGAGGAGGTCGTTATGGTCGAGGCATCTGAGGAGTATCTCATGGAGCCATCTGCTGAGGAGACCGCTGAGGCTACTATAGAGGTTCACTTTGAGACTTTTTCGGAGTACGAGCCCACGGAGGACGCAGAGGAGACCGAGGACTCCAGCAGCTCGTCTTAGGAGCTCCCAGCTTATCAGTCAATCTTTTGGTGGCGATCTCGACTCTGTTTCTTGTTGGATGATGGTGATGGACTCTTTTGTGTATTTACCCCGTCACCCCTCTTGTGAACAGATCTAGTAGCTATGTGTCTGTATGAATAGTCGGATATTACGTATGATCGTATTTGTGCTATCCAGGTCCCACTTTATATTTATACGAAGGAGTTATTTCATTATCGCTTCCGCGTGCTTGTACATTATACATCTCTCGACTTAGGTGTGGATCTTAGGACCACGAGAGATTTTTATTTTGCTTGCAAGGAGTCGCGTGCTCGTGCCCAGGGCACAGGGCGTGACATCCCCATCCGATTTGGTATCAGAGCAAGGTCAACTCGATCCAAAGTTGATTGAGGACTAGAGTAATAAGGAGGATTAAGTTGGGACTTAGATGGACAGCGAGACCTTAGGAGACTGGTTAGGATAAGACATGGGGTGCATAGCATGTGGCTTGACACTTATTGATGGCATTTGGCCTTGGCAGGGTTGTGGTAAGGCATAAGGATTGAGTTCCCTGCTTGGTGTTGGGAATCATTTCTGGACTTTAGCCTGTTGAATGAATGAGTATGGTTGATTTTAGTGAACCGTTGAAGTGAACGAAACTGAGGAATGACCATGTGCTGCTTGTTGAGATGTCTCTGTAAATTGTTGTGTGGAGACTGTTGTATTATGACTGTTTTGTTAAGGTATAGTTAGTAGCTTTGGACTTGGATGAATGAATGAGTTACTAACTCCTTGCTGAACTTGTGGTGGACCAGGTTCAGTAAAGGGAGATAAGAATGAGCAACCCATCCAAGAGATCTGGAAGATCAAGAGGCGAAGCCTCTAGCTCGACGCCGCCTATTGTAGAAGATCTAAGGATGGATGGCGTACTGAGGGCACTAGAGAGAATTGGTTACCTTATTGATAGGCAGACCCAAGACTGGGATGCTACTATAGCCTAGGCGGTAGGAGCCACCATAGCTACCATCATCGCCAACAACGGCAACAACGGTGGCAATGGAAGCCAGGGTGAACTCAACCAAGGGAATGAGGTGGTAAATGCCTAAGAGGAAATCGTCTTGGCCAAACAGATGAGCCAACTAGTCGAGCAGTTCATAAAGCTGAAGTCGACATAATTCGATGGGACTGGAGACCCCAAGCTAGCACCCAGGTGGATTGAGAAGCTGGAGAAAGCTTTTGGAGTGCTGAGGTGCATGGACGAAGAGAAGGTACTACTAGCAGTGTACCAGCTAGAGGGTACAGCAAACGATTGGTGGTCTGCCACCAAGAATGGAGTTTTCTCTGAAGGAATGACCATGAATTGGGATGCCTTTAAGACGGCGTTCAACGACAAGTACTTCTCGAAGACGGCCAGGGAAAGGAAACAAGTAGAATTCTTACAGCTGCACCAGAACCAGCTGACGATAGACCAGTGCGAGGCTGAGTTCTCTAGATTGTTGAGGTACGCACCTCGATCTATAGAGGATCCCTAGGAGAAAGTAAGGAGATTTCGAGACGGATTGAGGCTCGAGCTCCGTAGTCAGATGATTGCCCTAAATATGAGGACTTACAAGGAGATCTATAAGTGGGGCCAAATGATTGAAAGGGACTTGAAAGAGAGGAATACCGCAACTAGATTGCGGTTCACCCCGTTCAGAGACAACCGTCAGGTGGGCAAGAGACCGATAGCGGGCAACAGGCGTTTTGTGCCTCCCGTAAGGAAAAATATTGTGAAGCTGCCGAATCTCATGAACTGGAGCTGTCGTCTTTGTGGTAAAAGGCATAGAAATAGGCCATGGCCGGTAAGGACTAGGCTTGCTTTAAGTGTGGTTAGATGGGCCACCAGATAAGGACGTGTCCAAATTAAGCTTCGGCGAGTCGACCTCAAGGACAAAGACCGCAAGTTAGACCGTCGACTGCCACTCCCCAGATCGAGAAGAATCGACCACCGGCTCAAGAAAGGGTGTATGCAGTAGCCCCTAGAGAGGCGGAGGAAGCACTAGGAGTGGTCACAGGTACGGTTTACTTGTGTGACCAAGCTGCATATGCATTATTTGATCCTGGTGCCACACATTCATTTGTGTCTGCTCAGTTTGCTGAATTAGTGGGTATGGAGTTAGAACCGTTGTATATAACTCTGCATGTTGCCACTCCGTTAAAGGATAACATATTAGTTTCAATGGTCTATACTGATTGTGAAATCATGATTGGAGGGAGTAAGGGGAGTATTGACCTAGCTGTACTACCGAAGTATGATTTTGACGTGATCACAGGGATGGATTGGCTAGGTAAACAGGGGGCAGCGGTAGATTGTGGTAATAGGACAATTCACTTTTACCCTGAAGGCCGCCTTAGCTTTGAATTGGTAGGAAGTCAAGGAGGAACCTCGATTCCCTTAGTCACATCTCTTGAAGTGACAAAGATGATGTCAAAAGGGTGTCAAGCGTACTTAGTTACAATGATGGACACGACTACCGAAGAGCCAAAACTAGAGAGTGTCCCGGTAGTGCGTGAATTTCCTGACGTGTTTCCCCAAGAGTTGCCAAGATTGCCACCAGAGCGAGAGATAGAATTCGTGATCGAGTTAGCTTCTGGAACGGAGCCCGATCTCGAAGGCACCTTATAGGATGTCCGTATCAGAATTGAAAGAGTTAAAGGTGCAGATGTAGGAACTACTGGATAAAAGATTTATCCGATCGAGTGCTTCGCTGTGGGGAGCGCCGGTATTGTTCGTAAGGAAGAAGGATAGATCTTTGCGTCTATGCATCGACTATCGGCAGTTAAACCAGGTAACAGTGAAGAACAAGTATCCACTGCCAAGAATCGATGACCTATTTGATCAGTTGCAAAGAGCAGCGGCATTTTCAAAGATTGACCTGAGAACAGGGTATCACCAGTTAAGGATAAAGAAAGAGGACATTCCTAAGACTGCTTTTAGAACAAGGTATGGGCATTATGAGTTTATAGTGATGCCTTTGGATTAACCAATGCTCCAATCGCATTCATGGACTTAATGCATCGAATATTTAAGGAATTCTTGGATAGATTTGTCATAGTCTTTATTGACGATATCCTGATTTACTTAAAGAGTGACGCAGAACATGAGGATCACCTAAGGATTATCTTGGAGACCTTGAAGGAACACTCGCTATATGCTAAGTTGAGAAAATGCGAGTTCTGGCTGAATAAGGTAGCATTTCTTGGTCATGTGGTATCTAGAGAAGGAATCACAGTGGATCCTACAAAGATCAAAGTGGTAACAAATTGGCCTAGGCCTACTACGGTCACTGAAGTTAGAAGTTTCTTAGGATTGGCTGGGTATTACAAATGTTTTGTGGAGAAATTCTCATCCATAGCCATCCCATTAACGAGGCTGACAAAGAAAGAAACGAGGTTTGAATGGACAGATAAATGTGAAAGGAGTTTCCAAGAACTCAAACATCGGTTGACGATTGCACCGGTGTTGACGATTCCATCAGGGCCAAGAGGCTATGAGATTTACAGCGATGCCTCGCTGAAAGGACTGGGCTGTGTGCTGATGCAGCACGGAAGAGTAGTGGCCTACGAATCTTGACAGTTGAGGCCACATGAGATGAACTAGCCAACGCATGATCTAGAATTAGTAGCGATCATATTTGCTTTGAAGATCTAGAGACACTACCTATGTGGCGAGAAGTTCCAGATTTATACCGACCACTAGAGCTTAAAATATATGTTCTCCCAGAAAGAGCTGAATATGAGGTAGCGTAGGTGGATGGAGCTGCTCCAGGACTATGATTGTGATATACTATATCACCTTGGGAAGGCGAACAGAATAGCAGACGCGCTTAGTCGGAAGTCAAGCATCGCCTGTCTGCTAGTAAGAAGTTGGTCAATGATAGAAGACCTGAGAGATTCTGAGTTCAGACTGGAGGTCTGCCAGTTGTCCAGCTTAATGGCTATATTGAGGGTAGAACCTGAGGTCCAGGAAGGAATAAAGGCCTTACAGTTTATAGACCCAAAGATTCAGAAGATCCTAGAGATGGAAGCGACAAAAAGGAAACCAGAGTTTCAAGTGTCAGAGGACGGAATCTTGAAGTTCTGAGGGCGTGTGTACCAAAGGATGAAGGACTCAGGGAAAGGATCTTGTCAGAGGCTCATAGGAGCAATTATAGTATCCACCCTAGGAATACGAAAATGTATCAGAACTTGTGACAACACTATTGGTAGAACGGGATGAAGATGGATGTGGCAAAATATACGGCTAAGTGTTTGACATGTCAGCAAGTAAAAGCGCAGCACTGTAAGCCTGAAGGATTATTACAGCTATTGGAGATTCTGGAATGAAAGTGGGAGCATATAACTATGGATTTCGTGATGGGACTCCCAAGGAGCTAGAGAGGCCATGACTCTATATGGGTAGTCGTGGAAAGATTCACCAAGTCCGCCCACTTCATTCCTGTGCGAAAGGATTTCGTAATGGATAGATATGCCGAGTTATACATGAGAAAGATTGTGAGACTACATGAAGTGCCTGTGACAATTACGTCAGATAGAGACCCCAAGTTCACGACGAATTTTTGGAAGAGCCTTCACGAAGCCATGGGGACTCGACTGCAGTTTAGTACGGCGTATCATCCACAGACGGATGGACAATCGGAAAGGACGATTCAGGCGCTTGAGGACATGCTGCAAGTGTGCATCATAGATTTTAAAGGTGAATGGGAATATCAACTACACTTACTTAAGTTTGCTTATAATAATAGCTATCAGCAGAGCATCCAAATGGCATTATTTGAAGCACTCTATGGAAGGGCCTGCAGAACCCCGATTTGTTGGGATGAGGTTGGAGAAAGAGATATCACAGGCCCAGAGTTGGTAGAACAATCTGTGGAAGCAGTAAAAATAATTCGGGATAGACAGAAGATGGCTCAGAGTCATTAGAAGAGTTATGCAGATAAACGGCGTAAGCCTTTGCAGTTTCAAGTAGGCAACCATGTCTTCCTCAAGGTGTCACCGATGAGGGGCTTATCGTGATTTGGAAAGAAGGGAAAATTGAACCCAAGGTATATAGGCCCATTTGAAATACTGAAGCGAGTTGGGACCCTAGCCTACAGGCTTGCCTTGCCGCCTAATCTATCCTAGGTATATAATGTCTTCCATGTGTAATGCTGTAGAATATGAACCGGATCCGACACATGTGCTGGACTACAAAGTCATAGAAGTGGACGACCGGGTGTCCTACATGGAGAGGCTAATAAGGATCGAGGACCGGAAAGAACAAATCCTCAAGAATAAGAAGATTTCATTGGTCAAGGTGGTGTGAAAACACCATGAAACCGAAGGCGCCAAGTGGGAGAACGAGGATACAGTGAGGCGACAACGCCCCCATTTATTTGAGTAATTAAGTTTGATGTAAATTTCGGGAATGCAATTTTTGTAAGGAGAAAGAGTTGTGACATTCTGATTTTCAGTCAATTTCAAACTCATTAATGAGAAGTATATCTAGTGATGTATTTCAGTTGTATCTCGCTCGAATCTAATCAATTTGAGCAGACTGACCAAAAGGGAAAGGCTAACGCGAGACGAGATATGTGGACCTAGGGAATTCGAATAAGAAATGACGCTTTGACCAAAAGGATTGTCGAGGGGATATTTAGAACCACAAAAGGCTAATCTAAGAACGATTAAGGGATGCCTTGCTAGTGTTATACGACTGGGGCACGGGTAATGCCCCTTAACCAATATATAATTTGTAAAATTTTCCTAAATCGGACAGTGACGATCGAGACCATAGAAACTAGTGATAGACCCTCACAATTACATGATAACCAAATTTGCCATGAATTGATGAGCCCTAAATGTGATACGAATCACAGGGTCAATACGCGTAACGTCTGCAAAAGCCACCCGCCGGTTCGGGATAGGCTGAAACCATGTCCGAAAGAGAAAATAATCAGAAATGAGTCTTGAAAATTTAAAATGGAGAATCAGGAATTCCAACGTCATGTTTGGATTGGCCGTCGCCATGTCGAAGAATATTGAATTTAGAAAAACGGCGTTCCGGACATCGAGGGTAAAATTATCATTTCGCCCCTCAAAGCTCTAGCCTTGCTTATACAATTGAAGAAGGGCATTTTGATCTTCTATACACCCCAAGAGCCACCAAAACTTTGGAGAAATTGTGGCCATTGGATCACCCTTGAATGACGCTTAGGACATATGTCAATGGATGAGTTAAAGAGTGGTCTTGTCCACTATTACCCACCTACCATTCTTCCCTTTGACTTAAAGATTGAATATAGTCCTCTTCTCTCTCTTATTGGCCAGCCATACACCCATCTCCACCGAAACTTCTTTTTCTTCCTCTCCTTCAAACTGCCGTGAACTCCTGCTACCCGACCACTCCTGCCCTTGCCGTTCACCCTTTCCGACGACCCTCCGGCCACCGCCTGGACTCCGACTGACCACACCCTCCTAGCTCAGCCTCTTGTCGACGTTCTCGAAGTGGAAGCGCGTCGATTGAGCCACCGAGGAGCTCCGGCCAGCCATTTTTCCGAAAGCCGAAAGAAACTGGCACAATCTGAGGTATGCGACATTTATGACCCTTTAGGACATCGAAATATTGGAGTCTTGCGATCAAATTTTGTGGAGATCTATAGGACTCTTTTAGTGATCTGTGGTAAAAAGTTGAGCTTAATTTGATAGAGTTTTGACCCCAAATGGGTCTTGTGTTGAAGGACGGAAACTGCCGATTGGAGGACTAAGGGAAACTGGTGAGATTCAAGGTGTTTCTGGTGACGACTCGACTTCAAACCTTTGGTGAGCCTCATGAACCCTTAGATGGACATATTAGCAAGTAGGTTAGTGATTAAATGATGAATTTAGAGTAGATTAAGGGTTGGATATGCTCGATTTATATAGTACCGAACATAGCCCAGTTCGGTTCTGTGCAAACCGAATCTGTGGGGGCTGATGATTATTGATTTTGAGTCTCGAATTGATGATTGAGACATGCTAGGATGATGAGGATTTTGTTATGGAGGTTTGTGATTCATGGGTGGGTGATTTGGACAAGGAAAATTGACAATTGGTTGGAAATTCCTAGGTTGCGCGGTGAGTTTGGCCTTGGACCATTGAAACCGAATTGTTGAGGGCTCAAGGAGAGGATTTTGTGACACCAAACTAGAGGTAAGGGAATTCCTAACCTTATGATAGGAAGATTGGACTCGATTGGGCGTGTCGGGTGGAATTGAGATTGTTTCTTGAGAAGCTTAGCGTGATTGGTCCTTGTGTATACTAAGAGAGTATAGGTGATCCTAATGTTTGCTTATGTTTGTCTCTTGAGTAATTGGTCACGTTTGATTGTGTATTGAATCGTCTTGCATGCCATAGATGCGTTATTTATGCATGAGTTGCACTTGGCCTTTTGTGCATAATTTGTGATTGTGGCATGGCGGAGAGGCAAGACCCTGAAGCGTATGAGACATAGGGTGATGTGGTTGATACCCTAAGGCGTTGAGGCGCGGGGTTGGAGTTGTGTGGAGCCCTGATGCGTACGAGATGTGGGATTGAGATGGCCACAGTCCTAATGTGTTTACGCGGGACGGAGATATGAGGTGTCGACACTAGCTTGAAGTATCATTGAAACTTGATGCGTTTACGCGGGTTGTCAATGACGGTCTGATGTGTTTACGCGGACCGAGCCTGATGCGATCGAATCGCAAGCATGAGAATGAGGCAGGCAGGCAAAGATGATTGTGGTGATGTGGCAGGATGAGTCGTGCATGATCATCTGAGTGTGTTATGATTCCATAATTGCATGCTTGTCACCCGAGTGTGGTTGTCTATATTTGCATTGCCTTATATGTTTATGAGTTTGAATTATTGGGGTATGTGATTGCATGAGTGAACGGTCGGCCTAACCTACGATTAGGACTCTTTTACTGAGATGTGAATCTCACCCCGTTGGAGACCCCTTTTTTACAGATCCTAGGCCTTGAAGATATGGCCTATACGTTTTGGAGACCCCAAGGAGATGTCCACTTATTTTGATGAGTTCCCTGACGGGCAGAGAACTATTTATGTCAGAAAGTGTACGGTTGTCTGGGTAAACGAGGGTAGTACAAGTTGGAAGCTTCACAGGTATGAGGCCTGGTTCAGGAGAGTTGGGAATGTGTCTACCGAGCCGCTAAAGCCCAATGAGGTGCCCTAGGGAGTTGTCCCTAGTTGGTGCCACCCCACCTGAGATTTAGACCAGGTTGAGGGGTCGGTTATCGGTTTGAGGAATGGATCGGAGAGAAGCCCGACCATAGAGAACACGGAGGAGGAGGTCATTGTGATCGAGGCGATTGAGGAGGATCTCATGGAGCTATCTGCAGAGGAGATCGTTGAGGATACTATAAAAGTTCACTCTAAGACCTTTTCGGAGTATGAGCCCACGGAGGACGCAGATGAGATCGAGGACTCCAGCAGCTTGGCTTAGGCGCTCCCAGCTTATCAGTCGATCTTTTGGTGGCGATCCTGACTCTGTTTCTTGTTGTATGATGGTGATGGATTCTTTTGTGTACTTACCCCGTCACCCCTCTTGTTAACGGATCTAGTAGCTATGCGTCTGTATGAACAGTTGGATATTATGTATGACAGTATTTGTACTATCCAAGTCCCACTTCATATTTGTACGAAGGAGTTATTTCATTATCGCTTCCGCGTGTTTGTACATTATACGTCTCTCGACTTATGTGTGGATCTTGGGACCACGAGAGATTTTTGATTTACTTGCAGGAAGTCGTGTGCTCGTGCCCGGGGCGTGACACTTGGGGTGTGGTTAAAGATCAAAATGCCCTCATCCAATTATATAGGCAAGGTTAGGGCTTGAGGGGCAAAATGATAATTTTACCCCCGACGTTCGGAACGTCGTTTTTCCTAATTTCAAATTTTCTTTGATAAGGCAAACGCCAATCCAATTGTAATGTTGGAACTCTTGATTCTCCATTTTCGAATTTCAAGATTTGTTTCTGAATCATTTATCTATCCAATGCGATTCCAGCCTTTCCCGAACTGACGGATGGATTTTGCAGACGTTACACGTATCGTGATTCATATCACAATTAGGGCTCGTCAATTCATGGTGACTTTGGTTGTCATGTAATCGTGAGGGTCTATCACTAGTTTCGATAGTCTCGATCTTCACTGTTCGATTTAGGAAAATTTTACAAATTATATATTGGTTAAGCGGCATCACCCGCGTTCCAATCATATAACGCTAGCAATGCATTCCTTAATCGTTCTTAGGTCGGCCTTTTTATGGCTCTAAATATCCCCTCGACAATCCTTATGGTCAAAGCGTCATTTTCTATTCAAGTTTCCTAGGTCCACGTACCTTGTTTTGCATTAGTCTTTTCCTCTTGGTCAGTCAACTCAAGATTGATCAGATCCGAGTGAGATACAACTAAAATATATTGTTAGATACTTTCTCATTAATGAGTCTTGAAATGACAGGAGAAATCAGAATGTCACATATTTTCGTTTCTCATCACTTTTTGAAATGACGGTTATACCCCTCAAAGGGTAAATCGCTCCAAAAATTCCAGAAAATTCTAGAAATTCACGAAAAATAGGAAATGGATTGGTTTGATGACCAATCCTATTTCCATCATCTTTTGACTCCATATTTCATCTGGAATGACAAATTCGCCTTTCTTGGGCAAATTGTCTCAAAAACTCTTCAAAATTACGATTTTGTCCCTCAAGGGCAAATCATGTCAAAAATACTCTTGAGCCTTGATTGATATTTCTCTAGGCTAATAGGATCTTACTAGGGATGCCACATTCATGTCATGTGATTTATCCGTACGTTTTGGATCCTTAATTTGCGCCTTTATTTTATTGATTGTGAGTGCTAGAGTAGTCACTCCTATTTGCATAAACTCCTAGTTCTAGGGTTCACGCCTCATTCATCTGCATGAAATCTTAGGTTAGATAAATTATTCAACTTAGGTGCCGAAAGGGCGTCAACTCTGACAGTTGGCGTAACAAAGTCCCCGATCTCATTTCTCTAGTTTCCGCAAAATTGAATAGAATGCTCCCAACTAATCAATAGGGTGTCTAATCGTACCTTCCATAAAATGATTAGTGGCGACTCCTTGGCATGTACACGTATCACATGTTACTTGACTACAATGAAGGTCGACCACGTATATCACCGCTGCGATTTAGGTAACGGGCCTTGAAAAAGGCCCGCGTTCGACCAGACGTGACGACCCATTAACCCACGGAGACCACCTCGGAGGGTCACGACAGACTGGCGACTCCACTAGGAACCTATTCCAAACCAGAATCTCTACTTAGGATTTTTTGAGGACTTGAGTGGATTAAAAGGTTGTTTGGTTTATCTATCTTCATTTTTTGCAGATGCTCTCGAAGGTAAGGTACGTCTCCTAACTATTACGTTAGATGTTTTTGCAGATAGGAGAAATAAGGGGTGGAGTGTTTGTTGACATCTTTTATGCAGGTTAGAGTTGGGATTGTATATTTATTTTTACGCATATACCGGAGTGGTGTTTGATACAAATTGTTGTGCATTTGTATTGTGATGATCACGACACATCTTATACACTGGCGGTCGAACCCCGACTACAACCACCTCTAGGTTACCTTACATAGGGAAAGGGTACAAAGGGATCTCGTGTTTGATGGCACTTGAGACTTTCATGTTCGTTCCCGCTCACAATTCAAATTGGTGATATCTAGCCCTCTTGAGTGGGTATTCTTGGGGAGGAATATGGCATATTTGGATCGTGAGAGCCTGAGCCGTAGATTCCTCACTTGATTTTCGATTTTTAGAGTATACACCGTACTTGTCTCATGTGCATGTTTGTGGAAGGTTGGTATACCTAAAAAAAATCTCGCACCGATCACTATGAGTATGATTTCTCCCTCAATTTGTTCATTTCCTAATGAAATTTCTTGACTAGAAATTCATGGGAATCAATCGAGTACCTAGGTGTTCGAATTTATAAATGAAATTTTTGGCAATAAATTTTGAATACAAAGTTGAAACATGTTTAAGCCGTCTCTATGGAATAGACGGTTTGTCCAAATTTTCAAACATGTATTAAGATGGCATTTTTTATGCCTGATTCTGATTCAAGATTTTGGGGCACAAACTTAAAAATCGATTTCCAATCACATTTTGTGTTGTGTTTTCTTAAACAAGAATCACATGCTTTTAAACCAAAAATGTCACAAAGCAATCTTTCAAGTTTAATACCCATATTTGCGTATAAAACCTTTAGAGTTAAATGGGCATTCGATTGATGATCATGAATTGATCTTTTAATGATGTCTCCTCTTATCTTGAAATCTTGGCGGACATCAAAAGCCCGTAAATAGGGATTATGAGATATGTATCATCGCCTTGTTTTCATTATGAGAGGCGACCTCAGTAAGAGATGTCTTGCTATGTAAAATGCTAAGTTTGTTCCCTTTTATGACGGGTTGCACATGACAGACATTTATTGAAGATGCCTTTATCTAATCACGTGCAAGATGTGATGGAACGATGGTAAAACTGTAATCGTTCCAATAAAAACTTCAATTATTATGCTTGACTTGTTCATTTATTTCTTTCGTCAACAGGTCAAAATGGTTGAAGGCTAATGAAGTGAAACTTATTTTCCCTACGAGATGAAAAGAAATGCATCTTTATCAGATGTCAACCACTGTGTTTGCAAAGACAATAAATTCATTTGAGATAAGCCCTAAATAGACTACAGGGAGAAGGGGCAACCTAATCTGGAATCAACTCTCTCTAAGTTGAAAAGGATGTATTCGTCCCAAATTAAATTGATTTATTTGTGAGTTAATATGTTTACTCACACTTGCATGTGATTGTAAAAAAAATGAGATCATTGAGTAACATTCGTTCATCTCTAATGCTCAAAATGATGGAGCTGAGGAAATATACTCTGGGGATAGTAAATCTGTAATCGTTTCAATTAGAGCTTTTTGTGCAGCAATTGACTTATTCATTCCTCCTGTCATGTAGGTGAAATAAAAGGATTGTGTGAGGTTAACACTCATTGACTCAAGTTTAGACCCATAAAGTGTGAGGTGAATGTGACATGGCACAATCGCCAATTGAAACACGTCTCAAGAAGTACAAGTACTCATGTTTCTCACCATGAGATTGATGATCACTCAACTACAAAAGGGTGCATATCGTTCCTCATTTCAATCCTCTCAAGATATGAAATGATCATCCCCTCTTCTATATGTAGGGATGAAGAAAAGTAAATGCTTATTCGCGAAGAAATACTTCAAGGTGTAAACGTACACAAATAGAGATAAATCTACACTTGTGGATCTCGAGTAGTAGGACGCTTGAGGAGCATCATGAGGTCATGACAAATCAAAAAAGATCAGGAAGAGATGACCGTTGCTCATCTTGAAATCAAGAGGTAGTTTTTGTCAAACATTATTCTCACTCTAAACAGATTGAAGAACATTGATAGAGCGAAAGTGACGAAAGATCACCCAACCTCAAAAGAGGATTGACAGAAGTCAAGTAGTGTCCAACATCATGGGACATCAAATGCTAAGATCTTGGGATAATCACGATGGAGTTCCATCACCCGATGTCACGAAAGGGAGTAAATTGTCCATTACGTTGATTTCATTCCATATAAATGACTGACATATTTCTCTTTCATGTACAGAGAAAGTTTAAGACAGATGTCAGAGTAGACTGAAAAATGCGAAATGCCAAAATCCTTGACATGGAATTGATTGACTCAACAAATAGGGAATGCATTAGCGTGATATGATGGAGCTGCATATGACCAGCTAACTCAAGATGGAGTACTCAATTGCTGGGAGCTAGGAGCAAATCGTTTCTCTGTCTGAAAACATGTCGAAGCCGAAGACATCAGATTTACCGTGATGATACGTGGGGCAAGTCCCTCAAATGGTGGCTATCACTCATAAAGCATAATGGAATGGAGTCCATCCATTGAATACAAAAGGCGTTTGGCCATAATAACAACACTTCCAACTAAGAAGGAGAACGATACCGAATCATCTATCTTGGTAAAAATGGACGTATCATTCCTAAATAATTTTCAATAAAATATGGAAGTAATATTTCATATCTTTTTCCTCTCAGGTGATGAACAGAATCAAGACACCCAAGAAGCAACGACTTCAAATGACAAGACAGGGAATACTCCTTCAATGGCGTCTCGCACATGCATTTAGAATAAATAATTTCAAGAGCATTCCGATGGCTCAATTTGTTAACAAAACTCTTGAGAAAAGTTGAAAAAAAATTTCATCAATTAGGAATCTCTTTGAAAAGAGCATTCGAGAAGAAAGAATTCAAACTTTGCAGATTGGCATGCTCGGTAGAGATACTTTCTCTAAATGGAGTGAAAGGCACGAATCCTTTTTTTGTTGCAAACACGAATCGGTTTAGATCACTTGTATCATGCATATCATGCATACATCATTTATATGCATATTATTCTTTGAAAGATGTTGACAAGTCAAGGCAGAAGAATCCAAATGAAAGGAAAATGTCGAGACCCAATGGACGAAGGATAACTTGTATCGACTCCAATGTCCATTTTATGTGCCGTTTAGACATGATCCCTCTTCTCTTTGATAGGAAAATGTCAAAAACTTTAAGGGCAATTGTGATTGATAGAGTCGCCAAGATACAATACGATAAATTCCAAGGCTGTCAAGCCACCGAAGACAAATGAGAATGATCAAAGTATCTAGTAGTTGAGATAGATGACCAGAATCAATAAAGAAAATTCATTAGGGGCAAACCCCTCCTTTCTTGTCAATAGACCAAGCTAGGGGCAAGATTCTCATGTACCACCAAGATAACATATTGGAGCAAGTTATCAAGCTCAAAGACAACAACCGTCAAGACATGCCCAACTGGGGCAAAGCAACCAAAAGAGACAATTTCTTTGATCAACAGAAATGCAACACCTCGAAAGGAGTATCATGTTCCTTGATGATTCAAATAAAGTCAAACCTGGATGAATACTCATTTCTTCATTTATAGGTATAAAGACATCTTCAAATGGGATTGAAAATCATCGAAGGATATAAAAAGTACTAAGGCGTTTGGCCAAGGTAGACATCGCCAAACCAGGGCATATGGATCGTTGTGTAACCAACACATTCAAACATGGATGCAGAGATTCAATAAATATTGTCCATATCAATATAAAATATTGGAATGAACTCGATCAAAAGAGAAATATCGACAATCGAAGGGTAGTTGGGTATCGTATCCAGTTTATCTCTTTTCCTCGCATTTGTTAATGCAAAATTATTTCTTTTTGCAGCAGAATATACCGATAGGACATCATCATGGGCCCAATGAGAAGGGAATATCATAAGGAAGGTCACGAGTAACAAGACATCGGAAGCAAATGATTTTCTCAAACCTCAAAAGGATGACACCCCGAAAGTGAAAAGTAAAGTGAAGACCCAAATAAGAGATATCCCAAATTGGATAGGGGATTGCATGAAAATGAAAAAATGAATTGAGCCATTTAGCTGGGGCAAACATTACCTGGCCATGACAGGTCACGCCTAGCTGGGGTAAGTAAATCATTTGTGTGATCGGATGAAAATGTGACATTTCATTCCGAACAAAGTCAAAGGACATAATAGAAAGAGTTGTTTGCATCAGAATCAAACCTCGAGATACAAACTGGAGTGAAGGGTAGCTTTGTATCATTATAATTTGATTTTCGATAATCTTGGTCCTAATATGAATTTGCCCTCATTTCAACAGGAAATTATTGGCACTCAAAAGGATTCAAAAGGGAAGAACTCGCCGACTCAAATTCAAGGCGAAATGATCTTTGAAGATAACAGCTTTGGAAGTCAACCATTCAAGAAATAATCTTTGGTTACAAGATCTAGTGGAGGGTAAAAAGTATCGCTTCCACATTACTTGCTTTAATGTACATATTGATAAGAATTCTTTTTTCCTTAAATAAGGAACTTCGAAGAGTGGCATGGAACATGTTCAAAAGTTCAATGAAGCCATCGAGCAGGATACATTGCCCAATCAGACAGAAGGATCATCGCCATAAGTTGAATGGTCGATTTATGTAATCCACATACTTGCATTCAGACTGGGACGTGTGATTAAGAGGACCTACCGTCACGGTGGCCAGGTACGTGTTCTTTCTCTGCAAAAACTGAGAATTTCAAGATATTTTAAAACACTTAACCATCCTGTGTTGTTAAGTATCAAGCAAATTTTTCTACGCACTTCCACTGCAGTGCATGATTAAGGGTAAGTGGTATCGTTCCAATTTTCTGAAAATTTGAGAACGTATGCTGACATGTTCCTTTTTATATTTTCAGGAAGCCCTAGCCACAATGGACAGGCAAGTATCCATTTTCCCAATCTCTTAGGGTTTAGAACTTTATGAATTCTTGTTTCCAGAATTTTAAGACTGCTAGGAGTCTAGAATGCATTCAATTCTCATGTCTAGAAGGACGCGAAATTCTCACAGTCAAGTCATTGGCATTCATGTTTAAACTTGAAGGTTATCTGAAGATGATTGAAACATGCACAATGCATCATAAATCCCCTTTAAGGGTAAATTTTGGATAAAACGGAATGAACTTTTTCGACAAGAGTTGTTTAAACTGTTCAAAAGTACATTTTCTCAAACAAGAGGCAAACCTGATCCAAACATGTCCTATATACACTTGAGCGATGAGTGGAGTGGAAAGGATAGAGAAAACTTGACCTACAGGTGTAGGGGTTATTCGCAGTGATTACAGGAATTGAGACGACGGAGGCATTCTTCTCTCCATCACAAACACTATAGGCGACCATCGACAACCTCTTTGAATGGCGGTTTCATTCTTTACCCCTGTCAAGAACCACCCCACATTGGCGTCAAATGGACGTAGGTCCAGTAGTATTAGGAGATAAATGGTTAGAAATTCTCTTGCTGAGACTAGCATCAATCTTCTTGTGTTGCTTGTCATTTTAACTCCTATGGTAATTCAAGTGCTTTAGAATGACGAAAAGCGTTCATTTCCCTATCCTATACACTATCTTTTGTATAGCCCAATTGAGCCTGTAAACCCGTTTCATAAACCTGTTGGTGATCATTACATAATCCAAAACAGAAGCGACATCACTTCAAGAACGGATTAGTTCAATAGATAGGATTTATGAAAAATTCCTGGACTAATGTTTAAGCGTGCTGAGATTCAAGTTGACATCTAGCACACATATGAAAATCCTAGTTCCCAAGAGAAAGGAAAAGGTGGGATTTCAACAAAAGATGCGAAAAAGAAAAAGGAAAGAAAGAAAAATCCAATCCTAGGCATCAAGAAAAAGCAAAGTGCTTGGTAAAAGCAAGGTCAATGCCCATCCAAATACTTGTACACTTGTGAATCATGTGTTTAATCTTGTAAATGGCAAAAAATGGCATGATATCTTTGCATAGGACACTAGTGAGATCTGGTCGTAAAAGAAAATCCCACGGAAGCTAGATTGCAAAAAATACTCCCAGATTATGTCACATTCAGATGATGAAAGCATGGACAAGATGTTGACACCGTCTTAACATAAAAGAGGTGTTCTCTGAAGACAACTATGCACTTCGAAGACTGATGATGTTTTCTGAAGATCGGAAATACTCTCCGAAGATAAAGAGTGTGCTCAAAAGACTGACAATGCCCTCTAGAAACTATCGACGTACTTCAAAGACTGAAGACGTTCTTTGAATCAGAATGGACAAGATCGACGGTGAACTTACAATGATCACCAATGTTAAACCCTTCATGTATTCTGGGCCAAAAACAAGCCTTTTTCGGTCCCCAGTCCTACCTACGTTACAATCCTGAGAAGCCTTTTTTGATTAAAGCATCTGGATTAACATAAGGTTTAATGTCTAAGCTTAGCTTGAAGAAGTTCGAGCAAGATTATTTCTTTCTCATTGTGCATGTTTCTTGACTTGTAAACCCGGAGCAGATAATGAAGATCTTTGGTTCAATAGCCTTGGCTCACTTGTGAGTCCCCCTTGGAAATCGTGTCCAAGGCCAACATTATAGTCCTTCAGAAGACCTCCTAATCAATCTAAATGTATGTACTGCGAATGATCCCGAATCCTAAGTACATGTTTGATAGGAAATTCGAGTGCATTCACGATAAAAGACCATTATCTCAAAACGACGAGAAGTCCTCTTTGATGAGAATACTCCAATGGGCATTTTAACCAAACTCGTTTGGTAATTTCAGATTGATTGATTCAAACTTTTCCCATTAGGAATTTTTTATCACTTCTGAATGTTGCAAGGTATTTTGGATAACCTCCAGCATCATAATGCATTTATTGAAACTTTTGCATGACTTCGATATAAGTCATAAAGTGCTGTCAGTTTGACGTTAGATATCATTCAAAGACCATTGATGTTCTCTTGGTGAGAAAATTTTTAGATTAGAGCTGCTGCAAAATTCTTGGTTATCCTAGATCCCAGAATGGCTTCTATCTCCCTTGATAAGAAACGATTTACATGTTCGAGCTTTTGTAGAATCCCTGAATTCTTGGTAACACCAGATTTCATAAGAATACAAGCTCTCTTGGTAAGAAAGAGTTTACATGTTAAGCTTCTGTAGGATCTCTAGTATCCCTAGACCTCAGAATGCTACTTCTTTTGTGAAGAATAACTTTCAAATTTGAGCTTCTGCAAGATTTCTTGCAACGATCCCAAAAGGACATATTTCTTGGCAAAGAGAATTTGCTTGTTTAAGCCTCTGCAGGATCCCTAGTGACCCCAAATCTCAGAGGAACATAACCTCCCTTGGTCAAAGCTTCTGACGGATTCCTGGTAACCCCAAATCCCATAACGCTATCTTTCTTGGTTTAAACTTCTGCAAGACTCATGGTAACCCCAGATCTCAGAAGGATGCTTTTCTCTTTATAGAAGAGTTTGTATGCCTAAGCTTTTGCCGGATTCTTGGTAACCCCAAATCCCAGAATGCCATCTTTCTTGGCTTAACCTTCGGCAAGACTCGTGGTAACCCCAGATCCCAGAAGGACGCATTTCTCTAAAAAGAAGAGTTTATATGACTAAGCTTCTGACGGATTCTTAATAACTCCATATTCCAGAATGCTATCTTTCTTGGTTAAACTTCTATAGGACTCATAGTAATCCTAGATCCCAAAAAGATGCCTTGCTCGGTGAGGAAGAGCTTTCAAGCTTATTTTTCTGTTGGATCCCTAGTAACCCCATTTCCCATAAAATACCTTTTAATGAAAAAATTGCAGGTTTGAGCTTTCTACAGAATATCTAGAATCCCCAGATCTCAGAATGTCGCCTCTCATGTCAGAAGGACAATTCCAGGATTCAACTTTCTACAAGATTTCGGGTAACTCTTAAATCCCAGAACAATCTTGATAACAAAAGTTTTTGCAGGTTTGAACTTTCAACAGATATCTGGAGTCCACAGATCTCAGAATACCACCTCCTATGTCAGAAGGACAATTCCAAGATTCAAATTTTTATGAGATTTTAGGTAACCCTTAAATCCCAAAACAATCTTGATAACAAATTTTTTTTTTGCAAGTTTAAGCTTTTTGCAGAACATCTAGAGTCCATAGATCTCAAAATGCCACCTCCCATGTCAGAAGGATAATTTCGGGATTCAACTTTCTGCGAGATTTTAGGTAACCTTTAAATCCCAGAACAATCTTGATAGCAAAAGTTTTTGCATTTTGAGCTTTCTGTAGAATATCTGGAGTCCACAGATCTCAAAATGCCACCTCCCATGTCAGAAGTACAATTCCAGGATTCAACTTTCTACGAGATTTTAGGTAAACCTTAAATCCCAGAACAATCGTGATAACAAAATTTTTGCAGGTTTGAGCTTTCTATAGAATATCTGGAGTCCCCAGATCTTAGGATGTCACCGCCTATGTCAAAAGGACAGTTTTCAGATTCAGCTTTCTATGAGATTTCAAGTGACCCCTAAATTCTAGAAGAATCTTGTTAACAAAAGATTTTGCAGGTTTGAACTTTCTACATGATACTTGGAGTCCCCAAAATCCCAGAATGGCGCCTTGTATGTCAAGAAAATAATCTTTAGAACCAGCTTTTTGTAAGGTTCTGGGTAACCCCTAAACCCCAAGATAGCTCCTTCGGTAAAACTTAAAGAGTTAGGTATACCTCATTTGTATAGACTATTGTTGATTCCTTAAGGTATAGGATCACCCTAATCTCCAACAAACCCTAAAGAACGGATGCATCATCTTTAGGTTCCTGTTAGATAGGAAGCCTACTTTTCGACGAACCCTAAAAAACGGGTGCGTCACCTTTAGATTTCTAGTGGATGGGAAACCTAATATCCAATCCTAAAGAATAGGTACGTCACCTTTAGGCTCCTAGTGAGTGAGAAGCCTAGTCTCCGACAAACCCTAAAGAATGGGTGCGTCACCTTTAGGTTCCTAGTAGATAAGAAGCCTAGTCTTCGACAAACCCTAAAGAATAGGTTCATTACCTTTAGGTTTCTGGTGGATAGGAAGCCTAGTCTCCGACAAACCCTAAAGAACGGGTGCGTCACCTATAGGTTCCTGATAGAAATGATTCGTATTCATGGTATGATCCACCATATGGATCAAAACCTTTGACAATCCCTAAAGAACGGGTGTGTCATCCTTCGGTTCCTATCAGATAGGAATCTCATTTTGGTTTGACTTACCATACGGGCTAGAACTTAATTGTCCTAGGATGCTCAAGAGATGAGTTCCCTAGGTATTTACTTGAATCCGCCAATACCGCATATGCCGCGTGAGCATCAGGCAGGTGAGTATCTCTACTCCATCTCTCTCTCTCTCTTACATCAGCAAAGAATGAATGAGTAGAGCGTTCATTAATAGGACAAGAAAGATTGAATTTCAGGATTCGTTTTTATTTTTCCCAGCCGAGTTAGTTTAGACTCAAGTGTCACTTGTCTTTGAGTGAAACCTCTCACGAGATTCCTCTCAAAGAGGGGCAGCTATTGACACTTGATTTTTTATTAGTCTTTTTTAGTTTATTTTTGAAAAATTCATAAAAAAATTCATAAAAAGTTGCAAATTTGTAAAATTAACTTTGGTAGCCTTGGTCAAGCCTAAGGAACCATTTTTAAATAAAAAATAATTTTCCTTATTTTTTTATATTTTTTAGTATTTTCAAAAAATAGGAAAATAAATGAAAAATCAGCAAAAATAGTATTCGAAGTCACAAAAATACGGAAAATATGTTCTATATTTTTCTTTTAATTTCCTTGTCATGTTGACCTCATCAAAAGTCGAAATTCAAGTTTAATTTTGTGCGTTTCTCTGTAACACATAGTATTGAATTTGTCAAAAAAATATGTTTTGAGTCTTTTAATTAGCAATTTTGGCATTTTGAGAGTTTTGACATTCAATCCAATTGTTGTGAATTGTAATTTATCCCAATTATTTACCAAAATTGCCGAATTACGTGAATTGGGTAAAATTGCATACTTTTATTGCAATTTAGTCCCCGGATTTTGAAAAAATGAAATTACTTTTAATCTAGGGGCCATCATGCATGAATGAATATCGACCCATAGGTTTTTAACCTTTCTGGATCCATTGGTGGGGTTAATTGGAATCAATTTGGTCATTTAGGGCATTAATTGAGTAGATTTCATATTCAGGTCAAACTAAAGATTTGGGGCTTTTGCGCAAATTAATACCAATTCAACCCCATTTTACCTTTCTTAGATGAATTCCATGTCATATAATCCGATTTTACGATCAATTGCATGATTTTTGGACATTTGGATGCCCAATTTGAAGAAATTTACTGAACCGGGTCAATTGGTACGGGTTAACCCGACCAATCAACCCAGTTGACCACACCATAACAGAATGGCTCTGTTCTTCTTCGTACACAGGGAACCCGAATGAGGAGGAGGCCAAAAACTGAACCTCAAAGGGAGAAGGAGATTGAACTTGTCTTCGGTGATGATTCATCCACACGAGGCCGATGATCTCCAACTGGCCGGAACCGATTCCACACGTACTGTGCCGGCTGGTGCACCTAACAAACTTCAGACTCTATAACAGAATAGGGGAGGAAATTCGTAGAGAGAGGAGAGCGAAGTCTGTGGAAGGGGGGTCAATTCAGGGGTTCCATGATTTGAGAAGGTAATAGAGAGAGGAAGAGGGGGAAAATAGAGAGAAGGCGATAGAGAGATAGATATAGTCGACGATTGAAGCTCTAATTCACGAAAATTGTGGAACGTTCGTCTGATCATCCTCAGCAAAACCGAAGCTGGCAATCATCATTGTCGACGTCCTTGAACTCCAGAGAAGCTGATAGGCCCGTTCGATCGGCCTTTGATCTCAAAAAATGGTGTGGACCTATCTCGAACTTTACCTCAACCTCCCATTGCATCTTGATATTCTGCAGATTATTTTACGTGATATTGGTTCCGATCTGTTCCTCATTCTTTACTGATCACGTACATAACTTTTTTGTGCATCTTCATCGAGTATTTTCTCCGATCGACCTCCAACTCTCTCCGATCGGTCGCGAGCTCTATGGCCCGTTTTGGACCAAACTGAAGCTCACCGACAGCCAGGTAAGTCTTCTCAACCCTCTATGATGCTTCCTGATCGGTTTGTATAGCCAAGTAATGCTAGAAATGGCTTGGATGAGTAGTTGCCGGAGCTTACCTTCGGTCGGAGATAACATGTGGATGGGGTGTGATTCTGCTATGTCGAGCTTCTGGTATATTGTAGAGTAGTTCCGTCCGAGTTGAATGGCATAGATTTCGTGGGATTTTACTATCTATAGACTGAGATATAGTCTTCCGACGAGGCGCCGACGAGACAGTGCCGACGTCGATCATCTTCCCTGACGAGTTGTTGATCGGTCAATGTTGGTTGACCTGGTCCATGCCTCGATGGCGATGACGTGACGCCCACGTGGCGGCCACGTCAACTCGATCTGTTGTAATGGAATAAAAACAAACTTGATCTGACGGTGGAGAGTTAGTCACGTGTCACGATCTCACTATTTTCAAAATAAAAAATGATTTTCAAAATAAAAAATACGATAGATCGGACGGTCACGATTCAACCTAGCCCTTCAATCTAGTTCGTTGATTTTTTGTGCTAGATCGGGCCGTTTGAATGTTGACAATTGGCTCAATCCAGACCCCAAGGTCAATTTTGGGCGGGAATTCAAAATTTGAGCGGGTATTGTGAAGTGCCGCCGTTTTGGGGCATGATTATGCGGGTTTGAGTCTGGGTCGAATTCTGACCCCAGTGGGTCGGGTCGACCCGGTCCAAATCATTTTTTAAATAAAAAAATACAGAATTTTTTTTAAAATAAAATAAAGCTCATAAAAATCCTAGAAAATTCTAAAAATATTAAAAAATCTTAGAAAATCCTAAATAAATGTAGGAAAATTGTGAAAAATTCCTAGACATTTCAAAAATTCTCAAAAATTGAGGATTGACCACAGATAATTGGTCAATCTTATTTTTGGGATTTCTTATCTGTTCATCTAAAAATTAACGATATTGCCCTTTAGGGGTAAATCGCCTCTGCTCGGTATATGAGATAGGTTGATAACGTCAAAGTAAGAATTAGGGTCGGTTAGGCGACCATCCTTATGCTTAGGTTTTGGAATCTTGTCCCTTCTTTAAAAAATGATGATTTTACCCTTCTAAGGATAAATCGTCTTTCCTATTCCAATCGAGCCGTGGAAATTGCTCAAAATTAGGATTTGGGTCTAGTGGTTGATCAATCATTCTGTTTGGGATTTTCACTTCTCATCACTTTCTGAAATGACGATTTTACCCTCATAGGGTAAATTGCTCCAAAAATTCCAAAAAAAATCTGAAAATTCACGAAAAATAGGAAATGGATTGGTTTGGTGACCAATCCCAATCTCATCATATTTGGACTCCATATTTCATCTAGATTGAAAATTAACCCTTCTTGAGCAAATTGTCCCAAAAACTCTTTAAAATTACAATTTTGCCCCTCAATGGCAAACCATGTCAAAAACACTCCGGAACCTTGATTGATATTTCTCTAGGCTAATATGGCCTTACTAGAGATGCCACGTTGCTTTCATGTTATTTATCTACACGTTTTGGATCCTTGATTTGCGCCTTCATTTTATTGATTGTGAGTGCTAAGGTATTCACTCCTATTTGCATGAACTCCTAGTTTTAAGGTTCGCTCCTCATTCATCTGCATGAAGTCTTAGGTTAGACAAATCATTCAACTTAGGTGCCGAAATGACGTCAACTCTAATAGTTAGCATAACAAAGTCTCCGATCTCATTTCTCTGGTTTCCATAGAATTGAATAGAATACTCTCAACTATTCGTTAGGATTTCCAATCGTACCTCCATAAGATGATTGGTGGCGACTTCTTGGCATGTACACGTATCACACGTCACTTGACCGCACTGAAGGTCGACCACGTATATTGCCGTTGCGATTTGAGTAACGGGCCTTGGGAGATGCCCGCTTTCGACCAGATGGGACGGCCCATTAACTCGCTGAGACCACCTCGGAGGGTTACGACAGTGCTTAGTGATGTCTCAAATGTAATTCGCACACATCAATTGTAAGGATTAAGGCCGAAATAAAGATCCGTCATTAATGAACAGAAGTTAAGCTTGAAATTCGACTTACCATTTTTCGGCGTTTCAGGCGATGCCGTCGATAGCGATCGCTTCCTGTGTGCCTCGTCGAGCTCCTGGAGGTGATATTCAGCTTCGATCTTGCCTAGAATGGCCTTGTCTTTCGAACTCAAGCTCTCAATAATGGCAATTGAAGAGCGAGCTCTCTCTCTCCTCTCTCTCTCTCTTTCAACTCTGTTACTCCTCAAGAAACAAAATGAATCACCCCTCCATTCTAGAAAGCCTGTTCAAGCTATATAAAATTTTCAGAATTTTGGCGCCGAGCGGGGAATGTCAATTTGTCTCACTCACGTGCCACCCATGTGCCATTTGGTCACCAAACGATGACGAAATCCGTTAGGTTTTCGTCCATGTCTGTCAGGATCTCCAGCGCTCTCTATTTGGTGCGAATTTGGCGTGACTTAGGTCTGAGTTTGCTTTTGTTAACTTTTATAGGTACTGCGACCTTGATCGGTCAATTACTCCATGTTCCAACGACCATTGGTCACACTCCGGTATCAATCGATGGGGAATGGCCTGAAGCATTAAACCCCCACCAATGCGTCTTCAATTATGGTCGATTGATCGATAAATTTTGCCATCAAAATTCGGCCTCGCACTGTTCATCTTCTTGGGAGTTTGGAGAAGAAGACGACACTGTAGAGGACTAGTTCGACCGGTCCGACTGGTCAAAATCAGTTCTGACTTGATTTTTCAAAATTAACCCTAATTCACGGAGAATTTTTGTAAATTAAGTCTCGAAATCGAATTTAGGACATGATTATTATCTAAAAATGTGATTTTACCTAAAAATTCATATCAATTTCTATGAAAGCCCCAAATTTATCGTTAATTGCAATTCGAGAAATTGTGAAATTGAAGGCACATACGGTCAAATTGAACCAAACCATCTATGCTAATCGATTCAAGATTGTGAAATACATTGGGCAGTGACTTTAATTTATAAATTTAGCCCTTGAATTGAGGGATTAAATTGCAATTAAGTATGCAATTTTACCCAATTCATGCAATTGAGCGATTTGCATAAATAATTACTCTCAATTGCAATGAAGGACAATCATACTGAATGTCAAGACCCTAAAAATGCCAAAATTGCAAATTAAAAGATTCAATTGATATTTTTTTTACCAAATTCAATCATATGTGTAACAAAGGAACACATACAATTGAACTTGAATTTGGACTTTTTATAAGGTCAAGAATACAATGAAATTAAAAGAAAAATATTGACTATTTTTCATATTTTTGGGACGTCAAATTCTATTTTTCTTGAATTTTTGAGTATTTTCCTATTTTCTAAAAATACTAAAATATGTGAAAAATATGAAAAATTATTTTTTGGTCAAAAATGGTTTCTTGGACTTGGCCAAGGTCACCAAAGTTAATTTTACAATTTTTTTGACTCTTTTATGGATTTTTTTTATTTTTCAAAATAAGATAGAAAGAGACTTGTAAAAAATCAGGTATCAACAGCTGCCCCTCTTTGAGAGGAATCTCATGAGAGGTTCACTAAAAAACAAGTGACACCTGAGTTTATGCTAACTCGTCTAAGGAAAAATAAAAATGAATCCTGACATTCAATCTTTCGTGTCCTACTGGTGAATGCTCTACCCATTCCATTTTAGCTTACATGAGAGAGAGATGGAGTAGAGATACCTACTTGTCAGTCACCTGCCTGATGCTCATGTGGCATGTGAGGTGAATGGAGAATTCAAGCAAATACTTAGGAACTCGTCTTTTGAGTATCCTAGGGTGGTTAAATTTTAGCCCGTATGGTAAGCCAAACCAAAATGGGATTCCTATCTAATAGGAACCTACTGATGATGCACCTGTTTTTTAGGGATTATCAAAAGGTTCGATCCGTAAGGTGGATCAAATCATGAATAGGACTTGTCAAGCCCCCACTCGGAGGGCAAGTGAACATCCCTGTCCATGTTGTTCATTCATTAACGCTCTAGGATCCAACGGCTAATAATATACAACTCCTCTAATTGAATGCATGCAGAAGTGATGCCTTCTTCAATTATATAAATACAACGACATACGATGACTAAGGACACAAGGGTACATTAAAATCACCTTAACTAATCACTAAAAGATCATTCCCAAATTCAATATCCGAAGTACAACCTCAATATCCACAATTGACAATTCCATTCTAATGCAATTGATCAACTATCTCTTCAGACGCCAATCCTTGGCAAGCTTGTGCCACCTTTGCCTGGAACCTGTAAAATGTAAACCCCTACTAAGGTGAGACATAAATCTCAGTAAGGTGGGTCCTAACCCTAGGTTAGGCCAACCGTCCACTCAGGCAATCGCGTCACTCTTTGGATCCAACTTATGAACATGCGCAGGCATAACAATCGCAATTCAATACACAACAACATACAAAAGACAGGCATGTATTTATGATCTCGTGCCACACTCATGTGCAAATGTATACTTGGCCTGCCTTTTCGCCACATCCATCAACTCTTGGCTACCTTATTCTTTAGCCCGCGATTAGATCGCATCAGGCTCGGCCCGCGTAAACACATCAAACCGTCATCGGTGACCCGCGTAAACGCATCAGGTTCCGGTTCAATTCCAGGCAAAGTTTATGAGCTCATACTCAACCTTGCGAACTCGTCGCATCAGGGTATATATATACTGCCCCGCGTCTCATACGCTTCAGGGCCTCTTCGTCCCGCGATTTGATCGCATCAGGATTGTGGCTATCTTAGCCTCGCGACTTCGTTGCTTCAGGGCGCCATCAAATCATACTTCACCTCGTGACCTCGTCTCATCAAGGTCTCAACCTTCCGTCCCGTGTCTCACACGCCTTAGGGTCATGCCATGCTATGCTCATGCCATAATCAGGATTTATGCTTTGACTTTCAATTCAATGGCACACTTAGTGGCAAGTGCCAATTCAAACGAAATTCACAAATCGTGGCATGCAAGCAAACCAATTGATATCTAAACATGACAAGCAATTCAAATGGTGCACAAACAAGACAAGCATCTCAAATATAGGCTATGTCACACCATCGTTCTCTAATATCTTAGGACATATCTCAACTATCTCATTTGGCAATTTCTCAAAATTCACTCCGATCAACTCTCGACTTACCCAATCGAGTCCAATCATCTTAACATAGGGTTAGGAATTCCCTTACCTTGATTTGGTAACCCAAGATATTCCTCATGGACCCTCAAGGTCTCGGCCAACCATGGTTCAAGGCCAATCTACTGCACAACCTAATAAAATCTAACCAATCCGTCAATTTTCATGCCCAATTCAACCATCCATGACTCCTAACCCTAATCCTCAATATCTTAACATGCTTTAAACATCAATTTGAGACTTATAATCTATCCATCATCAGCCCAACAGAACCGGCCTTGCACAGAACCAACCGGTCCATTTCGATTCTATGCAAGCCGAGCATGTCCAGCCTCCAAACCACTCCTAAATACTCCATTTAATCATCAATCTATCTCTTAACATGTCTATTTAGGGATTTGGGAGGCTTACCGAAGATTTGACGTCAATTGGTCGTCGGAAACCCAACAAACGCTGCCGGTTCGCCCAAGGTCAAAATCTAACAATTTCTAGGCAAGATTAACAAGATCGATTCGTGGTCAAAAATTAATCAAATCCATCTCAAATTTTTATCACAGAACCATCTACATCTCTATTGAGTCTCCACAAAATTTGAGCTCAAGACTCCAAAAATTCAACCATCAAAGGGACTGAGAACCGTATCTACCTCAAATTGAAGCAAATTCCGTCGACTCTCGGGAGAATCCTCGCTCCGGACTGCTCGGTGCTCTAAATACTTCGATTCTTATTGGAAGATGTTGGCAAGATATAGATCTTTGTTTGGATGGCTGGTCGACGTCCACGGGTGGCCGAAAGTGGCCGTGGTGGCCGGCGAAGTGGAGCCCCAGAATCTGTCTCCAGTTAGCAGTATGAAGAAGGGAGAAGATGGAGGCTCTCGGTGGTTCCTTGGGGGGTTCGGCCGAAAATGCTGAGGGAGGAAGAGAGAAGATGGCTACTCAAGTCTTGGTCAAGAGAGTTGAATGGTAGTTGGGTGAATAGTGTGATACGACCATAGCTCTTGGATTTTTGACACTTGGCATTGCTATTTTCCATGGAGATCCAATGGCCACTTTTATCCTTCACTTTCGGCAGCTCAAGAGAGGACATAATGTCTATTTTTCTCTTCTTCCATTATAAAGGTAAAGTTCTATGCTTGAGGGGCAAAATGGTCATTTTATCCTCGACGTTCAGAACGTTGTTTTTCTCGTTCCGAAAATCTTCGATAGGGCGACGACCAATCCGAATGACGTTGGAATTCTTGATTTTCCATTTTCAGTCTTTCAAGGCTTGTTTCTGATAGCTTTCTCTATCAGACATGGTTCCAGCCTATCCCGAACCGACGGGCGGCTTTCGCAGATATTATGCGTATCGACCCCGTGATTCATATCACGTTTAGGGCTCGTCAATTTATGGCGGCTTTGGTTGTCATGTAATTGTGAGGGTCTATCACTAACTCCTAAGGTCTCGATCTTCACCGTCCGATTTAGGAAAATTTTGCAAATCATACGTTGGTTAAGCGGCATCACCCGCGCTCTAATCGCATGACACTCGTAAGGCATCCCTTAATCGTTCTTGGATCGGTCTTTTTGTGGCTTTAAATATCCCTTCGATAATCCTTATGGTCAAAGCGTCATTTCCTATCCGAGTTCCTTAGGTCCACGTACCTCGTCTAGCGTTAGCCTTTCCCCTTTGGTCAGTCTACTCGAATTGATCAGGTTCAAGCAGAATACGACTGAAATACATCTCTAAATACACACTTCTCATTACTAAGCCTGAAATCGACTGGAAATTAAAATGTCACAGGACTCCTTTCTATTAGGAACTAAAAGGTGACGCATCTATTCTTTAGGGTTTATCGGGGACTAGGCTTCCCATCCACCAGGAACCTAAAGGTGATGAACCCATTCTTTAGGATTTGTCAAAGATTAAGCTTCCTATCCACTAGGAACTTTAAGGTGACGCACCCGTTCTTTAGGATTTGTTAGAGACTAGGCTCCCTATCCACTAGGAACCTAAAGGTGACACACCCGTTCTTTAGGGTTTGTCGCAAACTAGGCTGATCCTACACCTTGAGGAATCAACGAGGGTCTGTACAAATGAGGTATACCTAACTCTTAGGTTTTACCAAAGGAGCTATCTTGTGGTTTAGGGGTTACATAGAACCTTACAAAAAGCTAGTTCGAAAGATTGTCTTCTCGACGTGCAAGGCCTCATTCTGGGATTTGGAGACTCTAAGTATCCTGCAGAAAGCTTAAATCTGAAATCTCTCATAAAAATAATTTTGAAGCTCTTCATTTGTTGAGTAAGGCATCCTTCTTTGACCTGGGATGCCACGCCCCACGCCTCGACACGAGCATGCAACTCCCTGCAAGCAGACGAAACGTCTCTCGTGGTCCCAAGATCCACAACTAGGTTGAGAGACATAATATATATATACCAAGCATGCGGAAGCGATAAAGAAATACTCCTCCGTACAAGATATGAAATGGGACCTGGATAGCGTAAATACTGTCATACATAATAACCATCTGGTCATACAAGTACATGGCTACTAAAATCCGCTAAGCATGGAGGGTGACGGGGTAAGTACACAAAAGACCATCAATTGACATCCAAAATAAACATGGTCGGGGTCACCATCAGCAGGTCAAGCTAACCATCTGGAATCCTAGGATGAGTTGTTGGAGTCCTCGGTGTCCTTGGCATCCTTCATCGGCTCGTACTCCAAAAAGGTCTCAAAGCGAACCTCGATAGTATCCTCAGCTGTCTCCTCAGCAGATGGCTCAATAAGATCCTCCTCAGTCGCCTCGACCACAATGACCTCCTCCTCCGTGTTCTCTATGGTTGGGGTCCTCTCCGGTCCATTCCTCGAACCTACAACGGACTCCTCAGCCTGGTCTAAATCTCTGATGGGGTGACAGCAACTAGGGACTACTCATTCAGGCACCTCATTGGGCTTCAACGACCCAATCAACACATCCCCGACTTTCCTAAACTAGGCCTCATACCGATGAGAGTTCCAGTCCATACTACCCTTGTCCACCCAGACAGCAGTACACTTCCTTACATAAATCGTTCCCTGCCCGTCAGGGAACTCATCAAAATAAGTGGACATCTTCTTCGGGTCTCCAAAATAAATAGGCCACATTGTCAAGGCCTAGGACCTGTAAAAAAAAAAGGGTCCCCAATGGGGTGAGATACACATCTCAGTAAGGTGGGTCCTAACCTTAGGTTAGGCCGACCGTCCACTCAGGCAGTCACATACCCCAATCATTCTAGCTCACAGACGAACAGGCAAGTACAATAAAAGATGACAATACACAAATGACAGGCGTGCAGCTATGACATCATGTACACTCAGATGATTACGCACGCATGTCCTGCCACTTCATCACATCCACCATCTCTCGCTTGCCTCATCCTCATGCCCGCGATTAGATCGCATTAGGCTCGGTCCACATAAACGCATCAGACCGTCATTGACAACCCGCGTAAACGCATCAGGTTTCAATGATACTCCAGGCCAGTCTACACCTCATATCTCCGTCCCGAGTAAACACATCAGGACTGTGGCCATTTCAATCCTTCGATTAGATTGCATCAGGGCGCCACCCAACCTCTACCCCGTGCCTCAGGGCATCAACCACCTTACCTCGCGTCTCATATACATTAGGGTCTCACCTCATCTCCGCCATGTCACAATCGCATATCATGCACACAAAGCCAAGTGCAATTCATGCATAAACAATGCATCCATGGCATGCAAGACGATTCAATACACATTCACATGTAACCAAATACTCAAGAGACAAGTATAAGCAAACATTAGGGCCATCTATACTCTCATAGCATTCACAAGGATCATTCATGCCAAGCCTCCCAAAATACCATCTCCATTCCACCCGACTCGCCCAATCGAGTTTAATCTTTTTATTCTAAGGTTAGGAATTCTCTCGTCTTGAGTTTGATGCCACAAAATTCTTTTCTTGAGCCCTCAAAGATTCGGCCCTTAATGGTCCAAGACCAATCTCACCGCGTAACCTAGAATTTCCAATCAATTCGTCAATTTCCTTTGTCCAATTTACTAATCCACGAACCACAAACCTCCATAACACAATCCTCATCATCTTAGCATATCTAAATCACCAATTTGAGGCTCAATACCATTAGCCATCAGCCCCTACAGATTCGGTCTTGCATAGAACCGAACCAGCTATTTTCAGTTCTGTGCATACCAAGCACAAACAGCCCTAAATCTCCACCAAATCCATCATTTGATCACTACCCCTACCTCTTAACTTGTCTATCTAAGGGTCTCACTGAGAGTTTGAGATTGAGTCGTCGTCGGAATATCGTCAAGAGTCGTCGGATCCTCCAAGTCAGTAAACCGGCAGTTTCTATCCAATGTTCACAATACCCATTTGGGGTCAAAACTTTATCAAATCAGGCTTAAAATTTTACAACATATAGATAAACATGTCCCCTAGATCTTCATAAAATTTGGTTGCAAGATTCTAACATTTCGATATCCTAAGGGGTCAGAAACTCAGCCTACCTCAGATTGGGTCAGTTTTTGTCGGCTTCCGGGGAAATGCTTGGCCGGAGCTCCTCGGTGGTCCAATCGCCTTGCTTCCATCTGGAAGAGGTCGGCAAAAGGTGGGGCTAGGATGGTGTAGTCGGCCAGAGTCCAGGTGATGGCCGAAGGCGGCGTCAACGACGGCGAACGGCAAGGTCAAGAGCAGTCGTTGGGCGGCAGAGAAGAAGGAAGAAGAAGATGAAGGTTTCGATGGTGGTGAGGTGTATGGTCGGTCAAAATGAGAAGAGAGAGAGATAGAGAGAGAGAAGGGACTATATTCAACTCTCAAGTCAATGAGAAGAATGGTAGGTGGCCAATAGTGGACATGACCACCCAATGCTTGATCTAGTGACACTTGTCCTAAGTGTCAATCAAGCAAATCCAATGGCCATAATCTCTCCAAGCTTTCGGCAGCCTTGGGGGTGCATAAAGATCGAAATACCTTTCATTCATTGCATGGGCAAGGCTTAAACTTGAGGGGCAAAATGGTAATTTTACCCCCGACATCCGGAACGTCATTTTTCTCATTCCAATATTCTTTCATAGGGCAACGACCAATCCGAATATAACGTTGGAATTCTTAATTCTCCATTTTCAATTTTCAAGATTCATTTTTGATTGTTTTCTCTTTAGACGTGGTTCTAGCCTATCCCGAACTGACGGGCGGCTTTTGCAGACGTTACGTGTATCGACCTTGTGATTCATATCACATTTAAGACTCGTCAATTCGTGGCGACTTTGGTTGTCATGTAATTGCGAGGGTCTATCACTAGTTCCTATGGTCATGATCGTCACTGTCCGATTAAGGTAAATTTTGCAAATCATACGTTGGTTAAGCGGTATCACCCGAGCTCCAATCACATAACACTAGTAAATGCATTCCTTAATCGTTCTTAGATCGGCCTTTTTATGGCTCTAAATATCCCCTCGATAATCCTTATGGTCAAAGCGCCATTTCTTATCCGAGTTTCCTAGGTCCACGTACCTTGTCTCGCGTTAGCCTTTCCCTTTTGGTTAGCCTACTCGAATTGATCGAATTCGAGCGAGATACGACTGAAATACATCTCTAGATTTACTTCTCATTAATGAGTCTGAAATTGACTAGAAATCAGAATGTCACATGGGGCCGCCATAAGTTGTATAGAAATTTAAACCTGAGAGTTCATTTCTCATCGAAAAGATATCAATTATCTCGAGACAATGATAGTTATAATGCAGGCAAAGCTTTACTTTGACCTATGCGATTATGCAAAATGATTTATGATACTGAAGGTTTTCCAAGACATCTTAAAACATGCAAAGATGATCAAAAATCTCTATAAGGAAAATCCTGGACCAAACAATTTGAAGTTTCCAACAAAGCTTATTTTGAAGCATTCTATTGGAATGTCTCCGTCAAAGAGGGCTTCTCACCAATTCTTCGACTTTGGTCTTTTATAAAGAAATTACTTGAATTTCCTAATAACCGGTATTTGGATTTTGAGGCTATTCGCAGCGCATACAATTTAATCGGTCGGGAGGTCTTTGCGGGACCATAATGTTGGGCTTGGACACGATTTCCAAGGGTAACTCATTCTCTAAGTCAAGTCTTTTGAATGAAAGTTTTCTTCATCTGTTCCGATTTACAAGTCAAGAACCCTGCAAAATGAGAAAGAAATAATCTTGTCTGTACCTCTTCGAGCTAAGGTACGCATTGACCAAGGCGTCTTAGTCGAAAAAGACTGCGAAGGGTTGTAATGTCGATAGGATTAGGGACCGAAAAAGACTTGTTTTTTGCCAGAAATCACGAAGGGTTTGACATTGGTGATCATTGCCAACCAGTCATTTGTTTTGCCTCTGGTTGATGACTCTTCGAAGAACATCTTTAGTCTTCTTGAGAATGGGCCTAATCTTTGAAAGACCTTGTTTATCTCTTGGCATTTAGCTATGATTCCATTCGAGGGGTAGCCTTTCGTTGTACAATTCACGAGGATTCTTCTTTACTTCAGAATTTATCGGGGGCCGAGGCATTCAATAATCCTTTGGTGTCCCCGAAATCAGTCTTATGACTTTCCAGCATTTCAGTGAGGGTTAGTCCTATTCTAGTCGAGCTTTTTGTCTCTTCTCTCTCTTTTTAATGCATAGAAATTCAACTCTTTCTCTTTTTCGATCCCACCTTTTCCTTTTCTCTTTCTAGGAACTAGGATTTTTTATGATCACGCAAGGTATGTGACTTGAGTCTCATCCTGTTTGAACATTTTACTTTGAAAGTCCCATGTAGCTCATACTTCTTAAACTTTTATGTCCGTGAGTGTCTTTGCCATCTTCGTCTTGATGCTGTGCAATGATCACCAATGGGAACACATGAAACGAATATGTAGGCTCAAATTGGTTATGCAATGGGTATAAGTGTATAGGATAGAGAAATGAACGTCTCTTCGTCATCCTTTGGCGCCTGGATCAATGCATATCAACACATGAAGATTGATGTTAATCCGAACAAAAAGATTTCTAACCATTTACCTTTCCATGCTATTGGACTACTTCTTTATGACCCCAATATGGGGTGGCTCTTGATAGGGTTAAGAAATGAAGACCACCACTCAAAGTGTTTGTCAATGATCACTTGTAGTGTTTATGGTTGAAGAATGAATGCCTCCATCATCCCAATCCATGTAATCGATGAGAATAGCCCTTGCATTCCTAGGTTCAGGCTCTTCTATCCTTACACTCCTCTCATCTCTTTAGTGTGTATAGGACGTGTTTGGATTAGGCATGCCTCTTATCTGAAGAAACATTCCTGGTCGATAGCCTAAACAACTCTATTTTGGAAAAATCATTTCGTTTTTCTCTAGACATTTCACCCCACAGGGGATTTAATGATGCATCATGTATGTTTCAACCATGCTTGGATAATCTCTAGTCCCAACATGTGTGCAACAAGTGTTAGAAATGCATCTTTTGAAAGCACGATTCATTCCTAAGTTTGACCATATGAATGATCATTTTTATTCTTTCTCTCTTACAAGAGGGTGACAAATTTTACAGTATTTCTCCGTCGTTGTCTTCTATCTTCATCGAGCGTCCCCATATGAAGGGTATAAAAATTCTAGTTAGTAAAAGATATTTTAACACTTGATGGAACAGATACATATCACTTGGTTCTTTGTGTCAGGGACCATTCTATTCTTGGTTCCATTTGAATGAGTTTGATTCTGAGTTCATTTTTTGGAATCATGCAAAACATAACACATGTCGTGTATGCATGGATGTATGATATGATTACATAATAACCACTATTGTGATTCAAATTATTTCGGCTCGGGTCAAGTGATCATCATCCGATTTCATTTCAAGGGTAATATTTCTTCACAGCATCTGAATTTACAAGATATCTCAATTCTTCTCCTTCAAAATTTATAAGAATTAATGCCCCTCCCATGAGGACTTTCTTGACAACATAAGGGCCTTCGTAATTCGGGATAAACTTGCCTCTCGAATGAGTAGCATTCGGTAGAGTCTTCTTTACCATTAAGTCATTCACCTCGAAACTTATAGGTTTAACTTTCCGGTTAAATGACTTGGCCACCCTCTTCTGGTAACTCTGGTCATGACAGATTGCTCTAAGACACTTCTCGTCTATCAGATTCAGCTGTTCACATTTATGTTTGATCCACTCTGCCTCGGAGAGTTTAACTTATGATAATATCCTCAAAGGTGGAACCTCAATCTCTACAGGCAGGACAGCTTCCATCCCATATACCAAAACATAAGGAGTTGCCCCTGTAGAAGTTCTAATCGAAGTTCGATATGCCATTAAGGCAAAGGATAGCCTCTCATGCCAATCCCTATAATTCTCAGCAATCCTAGCCAAAATCTTCTTGATATTCTTATTTGCTGATTCTACTGCTCCATTCATTTGTGGGCGGTAAGGGAAAGAATTAAGATGCTGAACACCAAACTGATCTAGTAGATCATCGACATTCTTATTATTTAAGTTGGACCCATTGTCTGTAATGATCGCTCGTGGGGTATCATATCGAGAAATTATATCTTGTTTAATAAACCTTGCCATATTCCTTGCAGTGACATTCGTGTAAGAACTGGTCTCTATCTATTTCGTGAAGTAATCAATTGCAACTAGAATGAAGCGATAAACAGTCGAAGCTGTTGGATTGATAGGCCTTATCATGTCTATTTTCCACATAGAAAAAGGCCAAGCTTCAGGCATCTGATGAAGTTCGTTCGGATGCGCATTAATCTTATCGTCATATACTTGGCATTGGTGGCATGTCCTGACATGTTGACTACAGTTTGATTCAATGGTCATCCAGTAATAACTAAGCCGCATAATTTTCCTAGCAAGGAGATGGCCATTCATGTATGGCTCACATATACCTTCATGGATCTCCTTCATGAGGGTATTTGCTTCTTTAGCATCTACGCACCTTACTAGAGTGGAGTCAAATGACCTTTTGTACAAAGTTTATCCACTGAGGAAGAATTTGCTAGCTATCTTGGCTATATATCTTTGGTCTCCTGCTTGACATCCTTTAGGAAACTCTCCCTTCAGGAGATAGTTCTTGATATCATGGTACCACGGTTCTCTGTCGAATCCTTCTTCTACCAGCATACAATAAGTTGGTTTTTTAATTATGCCAATCCTCAATGGCTCCACTTCTAATCCATAAGATATTTGTAACATGGAGGTCAGCGTGGCTAACGTGTCTGCGAACTAGTTCTGCATTCTGGGCATGTATTCAAATGACACTTCTTCTAATTTAAGTGTCAACTCTTCAAGGTACTAATAATAAGGGATGAGTTTTGCGTCCTTTGTTTTCCACTCTCCCCGTGTCTAAAAAATAATGAGCATAGTATCTCCATAAACCTGCAGCTTAGGTACCTCCATGGAAATGGCCAACTGTAGGACTAGAATGCATGACTCGTATTCTGAAATATTATTGGTGCAAGGGAAAGTCAGTTTTGTTGCAACAAGATAATGTTGACCATCAGGGGATATTAGCATTGCCCCTGTTCTAGCTCCCGACAGATTGATGGTACCGTCGAAATACACAACTCATTTGTCTTCTGCCATATTCAAAACTTGATCTTCCGTTTTTGCCTTTTCAAAAGATATGCAATTTTGAGCATTCTCTGCCAACATATCAGTTATGGCACTCCCTTTCACAGATTTTTGCAAAGAACTCCTGATGTCAAATTCAGACAACATCACTTGCCATTTTGCTAATTTCCCAATCAAAGCGGGTTTCTCCAAGAGATATTTGATAGTCATTTTCTGTCACCAAATGAATATGGTGGTGTAGGGTATACTATCTCAATCTGTGAAGTACCCGCACTATTGCTACACAAGTCCTCTCAACAAGCACATAATTTGAATCATACGATGTGGGTTTCTTACTCAGATAGTAAATTGCCCTTTCTTTACCATCCACAGGGCTTCTTTGAGCAAGTAAGGCTTCCTAAAATTCTTAATGTATAGTCAAATACAAGGTCAATGGGTGACCTAGGATGGGTGGCATAAGTACTGGTGGAGTGGCTAGATAAGTTTTGATCTTTTGAAAGGCCTGACTGTATTCTGTATCCCAAGTCACTTTCGCACCCTTATTGAGCGGTTTGAAAATCGATTTAGCCACATCCGACAATTGGTTGATGAATCTGGTGATGTAGTTTAACCTCTCTAGAAGACTTCTTACTTTTTTCACCGTTAAGGGAGTTGGTAGGTCACGAATAGCTTGAATTTTTGAAGGGTCAATCTCAATGACCCTGTTGCTGACTATGAATCCAAGAAGTTTTCCAAATTTTGCCCTGAACACACATTTGTTAGGGTTTAACCTCAACTTGTATTTTCGCAGTCGCTCAAACAGCTTTCTTGTCACTTGAATGTGATCTGGTACTTTCTTGGACTTGGCGATCATGTCATCGACATATACCTCAATTTCCTCATGGATCATGTCATGAAATAGGGTGACCATCGCCTTCAAATAAGTTTCACAAGCATTCTTTGGTCCAAAAGGTATAACCTTATAAAAAAAATTTCCCTAAGGGGTGGTAAATACAGTTTTTGGCTTATCCTTCTGTTTCTTGAGGATCTGGTTATATCCGGAGAATCCATCTATGAATAAGAATAATTCTTATTCTGCCGTACTATCCACCAACTCATCAATGTGGAGAAGTGGAAAATCATCTTTTGGGCTTGCTCTATTCAAGTCCCGATAATCCATACAGATCCGAATTTTGCCATCCTTTTTCACAACGGGGGCTATGTTTGCAATCCAATCTGAATATGGGATGGCTTCAATAAAGCCCGCTCTAAGAAGTTTCATCACTTTGTCTATAATTCTATCTTTTAACTCAGCTTTCATCCGTTTACTATCTTGTCTCACCGGTATAACACTAGGATCTATAGGTAATGCATGTTTCACAATTCGGGGATCCAAACCTGGCATATCAGTGTATGACCACGCAAAGATATCCTGATACTCTTTAAGTAATTCTGTAAATCCAAGCCTTTCGGCTCGGGATAGATGTCCACTAATCTTAACTTCTTTGATAGCTGTAGCATCACCCAAGTTAATGACTACTAGCTCTTCTGAAGTGAGAGGTGTAGACTTTTTGAAGACATTCCAATCTCTACGGATAGCCGTGTAACCCTCATCTTTATCTTCCTCAATATCGCAGGAGTAATCATCTTGGTGATTTGGTTCACTCAATAACCTAGTATGCATGTTTGAGATGATATGCCAGAAATGTCATGAGAGCGGTTAATCTGTATTTCACATAAAAATGCGATGCATGAGTGTGAAAAATCTTTTCAAAAGAGATTTAGAAATAAATGCAGGCCTAAACGGAACTAGTCCTCATATCCTCAGACATCTTTATTCCTCAAAAATCTTTTGAAAATCAGGAATCATATGGCAAACCAGGCCTTAAGCTTCCCATACGGAAGGCTAGCATATCATTAGGCTGATTTGTGGTCCCATTTGTCCTTCATAAAAATCATGTGTTTTATTGAATGCAAAAATGGGCCGCATTACAAGTTATGCTATTTGGATTAACTATCGGAGATCCAAAGACGTTTTTCTACATGTACTTCAAACAACAAAAACGAAAAGTAGAAATAAATGGATAAAGTTAAGTGTCATATTAAAAGCAGGGGAAAGGTTTCTTTACTCAAAAGTAGTGGCTTCATCATCCAGCCACTCTATGATGGCGTTCACAGAGTCATCTCCTAGAGTCTTTCCTAAAATACTCGTTCACAGAGTCATCTCCTAGAGTCTTTGCCAGATCTAGTTTTGCTGATGGAGTTATCCCTTCTTCTGACAACCACCTAGAGTCTTTGCTAAAATACTCGTTCAAAGGGCTGCTGAGCATCTTAGATTTGTCTTTCTAAGCTGAAGAACCAATGAAGTAATTCCTTTGGTTTCTTTGGCGTCCATGGCGTCCACGGCTCTTGCCTCGATCTCGAGTCTTAGGGGTAAAATCATCAATACGGGTGTTCTGATATCCCAAGCCTACCTTATGCTCATTGGACTTTAACTGTAGAGGAGTGCTAATTCCTTGACCATGTTTACCCAGACCTTTCCCTAAGTTGAATCCATATGCTAGTAGCATCTTAACAGGTAAAAGGTTAGCTTTAGATATAAAATGGGTCTTTAGTTTCGCTCCCACAAAAGTGTGGATTACTGTCACCAGCTCTAGGGAATGGTAGCTTGCTTCTTACTTAACTTCTGACTCAATGTAAGGAATGACGCTATTCTGATACGCTAGGAGATCAACTTCTTCATGGGCGGGGACGTCATTTCCATGACCACGAATCGCACCTTTTGATGTAGATTTCACGCCTCGAACCCAGCGAGCACGCAAACATCCCACCTAGCCGTTGATCTTCAATAATCTCCTAGGATCCCTCGGCCCATTAATCAAACCTCCAAAATAATACAAGGTCACGGAAGCAATTAAACAGCTCCATACAAATTCATAATGAGATGACTCACGACAAATGGGTATCCACTTCCCATAAATAAAAAGTCATTTACAATTCTAATTCTAACGACTTCTTCAAATGCCATCCCATAGCAAGTCCTAATTTCCTTCGCCTAGGACCTGAAAAAGTTAAGTCCCCACTGGTGTGAGATATAAACCTCAGCAAGTGAAACCTAAACCTAGACTTGAACACTAGTTCCCCCAGACCACACACAATGCCACCAAGATATAGGTAAACAATAATGTAATGGCACAAGGCATCACATGACAACAACATCCATAGCTAGACATGGACTATCAATACAACAATGATACTCAATTCTAGATTTTCAATATACAAACATATGCACCACATACACCACAGCCACCACTTTCTTTACCACCCACATACACCACTAACACTCCTACCACCTGACATCACCGGGGTCATCAGACCAAATGATGTCCACGTACCACTGGGATCATCAGACCAATCGGTACTTTCCACGCTTACAGCCACTCCATGCTAATGGGGTCATCAGACCAAATGGCATTCACATTCTCATTCAATTCCACCACCCTCCGATACCGCCAGGGTCATCAGATCAAACGGTATCCTCAACTCCTTTCTCATTAATATCACGATGCCATCATACACACACAATATAGTTCATAAAATTGACCAATCATTGACAAACCATTTAATCATCGCCAGGGCCCATGGCTGTGATGTATTGCTAGGGCTTCAAGCTGCAATATAATTTCAAAGGGCTCCAAGCCAAGTCATCGCCAAGGCCCACAGCCGCAATGTCATCACTAGGGCCCATGACCGCGATGTCATCACCAAGGCCAACGACCAATTTATTACCAGGGCATTTCAGTCAATTCCTTAATAGTAACAGGGCTCACAGCCAATTCAATAACAAAAATAGAGCTCACAGCCAATTCAATAACAAGAACAGGGCTCACAGCCAATTCAATAACACACTATCAATCACCATACTTTTATCGCATAATCACGTTACACAAGACAACTATCTAATAGCGTCCTAGCGTTCAAGCAAAGGTTTAGGAACCACTTACCTTTGGTCAATAGCAAGAAATCCAACCAATTGGTCCTTCCCAACTCGACAAGTCCACGGTCAACAAGGATCCAACGCCGTCCTATGAACTTTTATCAATTCCGAATCAAAAGAATTCTCACTTTCATTAACCCAATTCCTCATTAGCCACATAATTGGCAATTCAAGTCACCTTATCGGTCAATTGATCACATAACAACACTTCCACGGATCCTCAATTCATTCCTTTCACATGATCACACACAAGGCAAGGTACAACTTAGAGTTTCATGCACCAATTTACCTTTAAATCACTTCTAAATCCCAATTCACTTCACATACTCCCCATTAACACCTCACACAACATCCTATGAAGTATTATGAGTCATTTTGAAGTCAAATATCCCTTCATTAGTCTCCCAACAAAATTAGTCACAACAGGGCACCCACAAAGCAGAATCGATTTCGGGTTCAATCTGTTCAATCAAGCCAAAAATCAATTTCAAACTTCAATCTATCACAAAATCAATTTGCCACAACCTTAATCTACATGTTAAGGGAGCTCACTAAAGATTTGGAGTAAAATAACACCTCAAAGACCTTTTAACAGCCCGATTTCCACACGGTACTCAAAAGGGCAGAATCTGTCCAAGTATAATAACCTCTATTCAGCCATAAAAACCTATTTTAAAACCATCAAACTTACAACCACAGATCATCCAACCTTAGTACTAAATATTATTAAGATCTCACTAAACATTTGAAGTCATTTGTAGTCCGAAAGCCCCCGAAACAGATCTTTCCCCAAAACTCGTCGGAATCAGCCTCTATTCTAACCTTTGCCCACTAAAATAGACCTACGAGGCAAACTACTAAGCCAAATTAAGCTTATAATACCTTCCTAGAACGAAAAAACAATAAGTTTTAAGATGACAGTGATTTTACCTCAATCCGAAGTCGGACGACAAAGTTATGGCTGGAACAGTGAACCCATTTTTCTCTATCCGTAGGTGAGCTTCTCGACCGAGAGAGAGGAAAATGCAATAGGAATGAAGGAGGAGCTATACACGGCTGAAGAGGTCCTCAAGTAATTGTCTCACACACATAATTGAAATTAATTTGATTTGACAAGGTTTGGTGAGGGCAAGTAATGCTTAGCCACTCCATGGATGACACTTGTCAAGGCTTCTAGAAGACTTTGTCCACCATTGACTTCCCTTGACCTTGGCTTTCTCTTGATTTTCGGCAGCCCTTTGAGGAATTAAATGACCATTATGCCCTTCACTAACTCTTAAGGCGGGCAAAGGTCGAGGGGAAAATTGGTAATTTTACACTTGCAGTCCAAACTTCGCTTTTTCCAATTTGAAATCACCATTTGGCGAGACGACATCAAATTCCTATCCAGATTTGGAATTCTCTATTTCCAATTGCCAATTTTGAGTCTTCATTTTATATCTCAAGCCTCGAGGGGAGAAAATTTAAAATGTCACAATTCTTCCTCCCTTAAAGGAATTACGTCCTCGAAATTTGTGACCTTCCAACTCCCCAGTCCTTTGGGGTATTACTGTCTCACTGTATTCTCATTCTTCAGGATAATTCCTTCCATAACTTGATGTTCTTACTTGTTCTTTCCGACAGAAGTCATCCTTCTCTAGGACTTGTTTCCTTCAATCCTCAATCTATATCTACTTCTTTCTATTCTCTTTCGACATTCATGCATCTATTATCATTTTATCCTCAAACATTCACATCATCTCTTCCATTTGCCTATCCTTATTATTACTAAACCCTTGCCAGAATGTACTTTTTAGTGCCCATACCATCTAGCGTATCACTCTATTCATATGTTCTTTCGTACCATCAAAGATTCATAGGCTTTATCAAATTGCCCTTCTTTATCCAAATTGAGTTATAGCCTTCGACTACATAAGCAAATTCAGGGCTACTTCCGTAGTAATCCATTCTCGACTCCCTTCGAAAATCCCATTGGATCAAGTGATCCATCAACTTTCGTGGTCTTGTTTCTCTATTATCGGCATGTCTAATGTTCAACCACAAGATAAACTAATCCAATTCTCAGTCCATATCACCAATAGTAGTAAAGAAAAGATATTGACACCTCCTTGTGTCATCCCAAGGGACACCATAATTCTCCCCTCGAATTTTCAATGAGGCCATCTCTTTAAATTCCCCTTTCAATACTGGACTCATACCCTCGTCCATGGAACGTCAAGGTTTCTATTCTCAACTTCCATAATTTCTTCCCCAAGTGAGGAATGGACTCTAAGATCCAAATGATTATGAGAGTGAACATAGTAGGAAAGAAACCATTCAAGGGTCCTTGACCACCTTTACCAATCAAGATCACATTTATACTCCTCAATTGACCCTTCATTTACAAGCAATTTCCTGTTATCCTCGAGTACAATTACTACCACAGAATCCATGCTTATGACTCTCAAATCTCAGCTTGCTTCCACTTAAGCTTTAATCACCACATAACTCAAGGTCATCCATTAAAGTTAACTCTATGACCATTAGAATACCTCACAAGTTCAAGCTTATAACCATCAAGATCCAACAATCCATGCTTAGTCCTATAGGCCTCAATATCTAACTGTCCTCAAGTCATTGCTCCTTATCACTCGAAATCTCAATCACATTGGATCGAGCTAAACCTTGCTTTGATACCAAATCAACTAGGGATGTCACGCCCCGAACTCGGAGAGCATGCGAACATCCCTATTCATGCCGTTCATTCATTAGCACTCCAGGATTTAACGGCCAATAACATACAACTCCTTTGATTGAATGCATGCAGAAGCGATGCCTTCTTCAATTATATAAATACAACAATATACGATGACTTAGGACACAAGGATACATCAAAGTCACCTTAACTAATCACTAAAAGATCATTCCCCAATTCAATATCCGAAGTACAATCTCAATAGCCATAATTGACAATTCCATTCTAATGCAATTGATCAACTATCTCTTCAGACGTCAATCCTTGGCAAGCTTGTACCACCTTCGCCTGGAACCTGTAAAATGTAAGCCCCCACTGGGTTGAGATATAAATTTCAGTAAGGTGGGTCCTAACCCTGGGCTAGGTGAGATTTAATTCTCAATAAGGTGGGTCCTAACCCTAGGTTAGGCCGACCGTACACTCAGGCAGTCATATATCCAATAAATTGGGCTCTGGCTCACACAGGCACATAGGGCACCAGTCAATAAACTCAACATATGGATGACATGCAAACATCGATGACCTCAAGTCACACTCAAGTAATAATACCCATGCACTCTCAGCCTAGCACATCTCATATTCACTGACCTCAACCTGTCTAAATCTCTAGTCTACGATCTTGTCGCCTCAGGCTCGGCAACCCCCGTAAACGCATCAGGTTCCGATAAATCTCTTGGCCAATAACATTATCCCAACCTTTACCTGCCTCATTCTCTAGCCCATGATCTAGTCGCCTCAGGCTCCGCCCGCGTAAACGCATCAGACCGTCATCAGTGACCCGCGTAAACGCATCAGGTCCCGGTTCATCTCCATGCAAGATTTATGAGCTCATACTCAACCCCCGAACTCATCGCATCAAGGTATATATATATCCCGCCCCGCGTCTCATACGCTTCAGGGTCTCTTCGTCCCGCGATTAGATCACATCAGGACCTTGGCCATCTCAACCCCACTAACTCGTTGCATCAGGGCGCTATCCATTATCTATTTCCACCCCGCGACTACGTGGCATCAAGGTATTCTTTTCCCGCCCCGCATCTTGTAAGCCTTAGGGCCTTTCCATATTATACTCATACCACGATTCCCGCTTCAATTCACAAATGAAGCACATGAACAACTCGTGCACAATTCTATTATCCACAGCATGCAACACGATCAATGATACACCTACATGAAGGACAATTCAAATATATACAACATCCTACGTATCTCTTCTATAATCGCCTAGGACATGCCTATGATCATTCTTTGGAAAATCCTCATAATTCAACTCGATCAATGTTCGACTCACCTAATTGAGTCCAATCGTCCTAGCATAAGGTTAGGAATTTCCTTACCTTTGATTTGGCAACACAAATTACTCCTCTTGGACCCTCCAAGATTTTGGCCAAATCAATCCAAAGCCAATTCATCGCGCAACCTAATAAAATTCAACTAATTTGTCAATTCTCAAGTCCAATTCCTCAATTCACTAACCCCTATCATCCATAACATATCCCTCAACATCTCATCACATCATAATCATCAATTTGTAGCTCAAAATTACCAATCTCAGCCTCCCATAGATTCGGTTTGTACAAAACCGAACCAATCCTTCTTGGTTCGGTATAAATCGAGCACTACCAGTCCTTAATCCAACCCTTAATCCACCATTTAATCATTAATCTATCTCTTAACATGTCCATTTAGAGGTTTGAGAGGCTCACCGTGAGTTTGAGCTTGATTGGTTGCCGGAAACCCTTTTACATCTCCAGATTCTCCCTTGGTTAGTACCGGCAGTTTTCTAGGCAGAATGTATAAGGCCATTTCGAGGTAAAAAATTCATCAAATAAATCTCCAATTTTTACCACAAATTCATCTATGTCTCTACTTGATCTCCACAAAATTGGACCCAAAGATTCCAAGATTTCGGCCATCAAACAGGTCAGAAACCGGACCTACCTCAGATTAGAGCAGTTTCCGTCAACTCTCGGGAGCATCCTTGCTTCGATCTTGTCGGTGCTCCAAATTCTCCGATTCTTATTGAAAAATGTCGGCAAGACATAGATATTTATTTTGGTGGCTGGTCGGCGTCCAGGGGTGGCTGGAAGTGGCCATGGTGGCCAGTGAAGTGGAGCCCAGATTCTGGTCGGGCGATAGAGAAGAAGCTGGAGGAAGAAGAGGATGTGTTCGGTGGTTGAGGGGCTGTTATGGCAAAAAATGGAGTGAGGAGAGAGAGAGATGAGAGGTTTGTTATCCCAAAAAGAATTGACTAATTGAGGTGACTGGTAAGTGGGCATTAATTGATGAATTGATCTTCACCCTTGGATTTGTGACACTTGTCCATTACTCTATCCCATGAGATCCAATGGTCATCTCTTGTCCTTGAATTTTCGACAACTTAGGGGGAAGAATGTCCATTTTTCCCTTTTTTAAGTATAAAGACAAGGTTCTAAGCTTGAGGGGCAAAACGGTCATTTTACCCCCGACGTTCAGGACGTCGTTTTTCTTGCTCTGGAAACCTTTGATAGGGCGACGACCAATCCAAATAACGTTGAAATTCTTGATTTTCCATTTCAAATCTTTCAAGGCTCATTTATGATAGTTTTCTCTATCAGACGTGGTTCCAGCCTATCCCGAATCAAAGGGTGGCTTCCGCAGACATTATGCGTATCGACCCCGTGATTCATATCATGTTTAAGGCTCGTTAATTTGTGGTGGCTTTGGTTATCATGTAATTGTGAGGGTCTATCACTAGCTCCTAAGGTCTCGATCTTCACCGTCCGATTTAGGAAAATTTTGCAAATCATACATTGCTTAAGCGGCATCACTCGCGCTTTTATCGTATGATGCTCACAAGGCATCCCTTAATCGTTCTTGGATCGGCCTTTTTGTGGCTCTAAATATCCCCTCGACAATCCTTGTGGTAAAACTGCCATTTCCTATCCGAGTTCCCCAAGTCTACGTACCTCGTCTCGCGTTAACCTTTCCCCTTGGCCAGTTTAATCGAATTGATGAGGTTCGAACGGGATACGATTGAAATACATCTCCAGATACACACTTCTCATGAATAAGCCTGAAATCGACTGGGAATCAGAATGTCACACAGCCGATGGTTCAGCCTGCGATCTCTGTCCTTGAGGTCGACTTGCCGGAGCTTGGTTCGGGCATGTCCTCATCTGGCGGCCCATATGACCACACTTAAAATAGGCTTTAGTCCTTACCGGGCATGGCCCATTTCCATGCCTCCTACCACAGAGACGGCAGCTCCAGTTCGTGGGGCTCGGCGGCTTCACTATGTTTTTCCTTACTGGAGGTACAAAACGCCTATTGCCTGCCATTGGTCTCTTGCCTATCTGGTGACTGTCTCAGAATTAAGTAAACCGCGATCTAGATGTATCATTTCTCTTCTTTAGATCCCTCTCGATCATCTGACCCTGCTCATAAATTTCCTTATAGGTTCTCAGATTAAGGGCTATCATCTGACTGCGGAGCTCAAGTCTCAATCCGTCTCGAAATCTCCGTGCTTTCTCTTGGGGATCCTCTACAGATCAAGATGCGTACCTTGATAGTCTGGAGAACTCGGCCTCATACTGATCTACCGTCAGTTGATTCTGACGTAGCTATAGAAATTCTACTTGCTTCCTTTCTCTACCCGCCTCTGAAAAGTATTTGTCGTTGAACGCCGTCTTAAAGGCATCCCAGATCATGGCCGTTCCTTTAGGGAAAACTCCATTCTTGGTGGCAGCCCACCAATCATTCACGGTCCCTTCCAGCTAGTACATCGCCAACAGTACTTTCTCTTCGTCTGTGCACTTTAGCACTTCAAAGGCTTTTTCCAACTTCTCAACCCACCTGGGTGCTAGCTTAGGGTCTCTAGTCCCGTCGAACTGGGTCGGTTTCAGTTTTATGAATTGCTCCACCAACTGACCTATTTGTCTGGCCACAATAATCTCCTCCTGGGCATCCACTGCCTCATTACTCTGGCCATGTTCACCCTAGTTTCCATTGCCCCCTTTGTTACCGTTGTTGGTGTTGACGGCAGCTATGGCGGCTCTTACTACCTAGGCTATGGCAGCATCCCGATTCTGGGTCTGCCTGTCAATGAGGTCGCCAATCCTCTCTAGCGTCCTTAGTACGCCATCCATCTTCAAGTCTTCTACTACAGGCGGCCTCGAGCTAGAGGCTCTGCCTCTAGGTCTTCTAGATCTCCTAAATGGATTGCTCATCCTTATTTTCTTCTACTGAGCCTGGTTCACCACAAGTTCATCAATGAGTTAGTACTCACTCATTTATCTAAGTCCAGAGCTACCAACTATGCTTCAACAAAAACAACGATAACACAACAGTCCTCCATACAACAAATTCCAAAGACATTTCAACAAGTAGCCCATGGCCATTCCTCAGTTCCGTTTATTCCAATGTTCACTACAACAAACCATACTCATTCACTTAACAGGCCAAAATCCAGAAACGACTTTTAATACTGAGTAGGGAACTTAATCCTTATGCATTTCCACAACCTTACCAAGGCCAAATGCCAGCCATAAGTTCCAAGTCACATGCTATGCATCCCATGTCTTATCCTAACTAGTCTCCTAAGGTCTACCCATCTTTGTCCCAACTTAATCCTCCTTATTACTCCAGTCCTCAATCAACTTTGGATCGAGCTGACCTTGCTTTGGAACCAAGCAAACGGGGATGTCACACCCCGCGTCACGAGCCCGAGCACGCGACTTCCTGCAAGCAAATCAAGATATCTCTCGATGTCCCAAGATCCGCACATAAGTCGAGAGACGTGTGATATATAAACACGTGGAAGCGACAATGTAATAACCCCTCCGTACAAATATAAAGTGGGACCTGGATAGCGAGAATACCATAATACATAGTATCCGAAAGTTCATATAAGAGCACAACAACTAGATCCACTAGGGAGACGAGGTAATACAAAGAGGTCCATCACCCATCAAAGGAAACAGCCATCAAGGTTGCCGTCAAAAGTTAGACTAGAATACCAAGAGCTCCTAAGACGAACTGCTGGAGTCTTCAGTCTCCTCTGCCTCCTTCGTGAGCACGTGCTCCGAGAAGGTCTCCAAGCAAACTTCTACGATGTCCTCTACGTCTCGTCAGCGGACGGCTCCACCAGGTCATCCTCTATAGCCTCAACCATTATAACCTCCTCAGTATCCTCCAAGGTCGGGGTCCTCTCAGTTCCATTCCTCAAACCGGCGATTGACCCCTCAGCCTGCTCTAAATCCAGGGTGGGATGACACCAACTAAGGACGACTCCCTAGGGCACCTCAATGGGCTTCAGCGGGCCCGTAAAAACATCACCAACCTTCCGAAACCAGGCCTCATACCTATGAGGCTTCCAGCTACTCCTACCCTCGCTACCCATACTACTGTACACTTTCTGACATAAATGGTTCCTTGCCCATCAGGAAACTCATCAAAATAGACAGACATCTCTTTGGGGTCTCTAAATCTAATAGGCCACATTCTCAGAACCTAAGATCTGTAAAAAAGGGGGCCCATAACGGGGTGAGATTTGCATCTCAGTAGGTGGATCCTAACCTTAGATTAGGCCGATAGTCCACTCGGGCAGTCATAAATACTAGCATTTCACACAAATAAACATGCGAGGCATTCAATTATCGATACAACACACAGATGTTAGGCATGCAGTCATGGCATCATAACACACCCAGATGATCATGCACAAATCGCCATGCCACATCGCCACTTCCACCCTTTAGACTGCCTCATTCTCATGCCCACGTTTAGAATGGCTCAGGCTCGGCCCGCATAAACGCATCAGACCGTCATTGACAACCCGCGTAAACGCATCAGGTTTCAATGTTACTCCAGACCAGTGTCGACATATCACAATTCTGTCCCGCGTTTCAACGCATAAGGACTATGGCCTTCTCAACCCTACGTCTCATACGCATTAGGGTGCCATACAACTCCAACCCCCCGCCTCAGCACCTTAGGGTATTCCTCACACCACCCCGCATCTCATACGCCTCAGGGTACTACCATGTCTCAGCCATGCCAAAGTTTCAATTCAATTCGCACACATAATGCAATGTGCAACTCAAGCACAAATCATACACTTCTAGCCTGCAAGACGATCAATTGACATTCACACATGGTAGTCATTTCAAAATACAATCATTGACACACATTCAAATCCTCTATACCGTCCTAAAACGTACATAGAACAATCAGATTAAAAACCCTTCAAGGATCACCCAAAAATTCACCCGACTCGCTCTATTGAGTCTAATCTTCCTATCATAGGTTTAGGGTTCTCTTATCTCAAGCTTAATGTCAATAAATCCTTCTTCCAAGTACCTCAAGAACTAGGTCCAAGCAGCCCAAGAACAATTCAGCCATGCAACCTATTGAAATTTTATTCAACCGTCAATTTCTCTTGCCCAATCACCAATCCATGGACCACAAACTTTAATGATATGTCTCCTAACATCCTAGCATGTCTCATTGATGAATTTGAGACTCAAATCCAACCATCAACAGCCCTCACAAAATTGGTATGCACAGAACCAAACTGGGCTTTTTCGGTTCTGTGTATATCGCAATTATCTAGCCTTTAAACTACCTCAAATCCACCATTTATTCACTAACCTACTTGCTAACATGTAAATCTAAGGGTTTGGGAAGCTCACAGAAGATTTGAGGCCAAGTCGTCGCCGAAAACTCCTTGAATATCACCTGTTTCCCTTAGTCCTCAAACCAGCTGTTCTGGCCCTTCAAACACAAGACCTATTTAGGGTCAAAACTCTATCAAATTAACCCCAAATTTTTACCACAGATCATTCTATGAATCCCCTAGATCTCCACAAAATTTGGTTAAAAAACTCCAAAGTTTCGGGGTCCTAAGAGGCCAGAAATGTAGCTTATCTCTGGTTGCGACGATTTCCGTCGACCCGCGGGAAATCGGTTGGCCGAAGCTCTTCGGTGGGTCAAACGACTTGCTTCCACTTCGAGAATGTCGGAAAAAGGTGGAGCAAGGTGTGGATGGTTGGATCGGTGGCTAGAAGTCACCAGAGAGGGTCATCGGAGCGAGCGAACAGAAGGGACAAAATCGGTTGGGTAGGAGCAGTTCGGCCAACGGAAGAAGAAGAGGAAGAAGAAAAATCTCGGTGAAGATGGGGGAGAATGGCTGGACAAGAGAGAGGGAGAAGGCTATATTCAACCTTCAAAAGTCAATGAGTTGAATGGTAGTTGGGAAAAAGTGGATATGTCTACTCAAGGGCTAATCCATTGACACATGTCCAATGTGTCAATCAAGCCAATCCAATGGCCAAGATTTTCTCTCATTTTCTGCAGTATTAGGGGTATGTTAAAGACCAAAATGCCCTCATCCAACTATACAAGTAAGGCTAGGTCTTGAGGGGTAAAATGGTAATTTTACCCCCGACGTCCGAAACGTCATTTTTCTCATTCCAATATTCTTCGATAAGGCTATGGCCAATCCAATCATGACGTTGAAATTCTTGATTCTCCATTTCAATTTTCAAGGCTCGTTTCTGATCGTTTTCTCTATCAGACGTGGTTCTAGTCTATCTCGAATCGACGGACGGCTTTTGCAGACGTCACGCGTATCAACCCTGTGATTCATATCACATTTAGGGCTCATCAATTCATGGTGACTTTGGTTGTCATGTAATTGTGAGGGTTTATCACTAGTTCCGATAGTCTCGATCGTCATTGTTTGATTTAGGAAAATTTTACAAATTATACATTGGCTAGGCGGCATCATCCGCACTCCAATCTTATAACGCTAGCAATGCATTCCTTAATCGTTCTTAGATCGGCCTTTTGTGGTTCTAAATGTCCCATCGACAATCCTTATGGTCAAAACACCATTTCCCATTCGAGTTCCCTAGGTCCACGTACTTTGTCTCGCATTAGCCTTTCCCTTTTGGTCAGTATACTCAAATTGATCAGATTCGAGCGAGATACGATTGAAACACATCACTAGATACACTTCTCATTAATAAGTCTGAAAATGACTTGGAAATCAGAATGTCACAGTGCACACAAGTTCAAGCCTATAATCCTCAAGATTTAGCAATCCATGCTTAACCCTAAAGGTTTCACTACCTAATTGTCCCCAAGTCATCACTCCTTATCACACCACACATCAATCACAATGGATTGACCTAACGTTGCTCTGATACCACTCAAATAGGGATGTCACGCCCCGAACCTGGCGAACACGCAAACATCCCACCTGACCATTGATCTTTAATAATCTCCTAGGATCCCTCGGCCCATTAATCACAGCTCCAAAATAATACAAGGTCATGGAAGCAATTAAATAGCTTCATACAAATTCACAATGAGATGACTCAAGAAAATGGGTATACACTTCCCAAAAATAAAAGGTCAGTCACAATTCTAACTCTAACGATTTCTTCAAACGCCATCCCATGGCAAGTTCGAGTTTCCTTCGCCTAGGACCTGAAAAAGTTAAGCCCCACTAGGGTGAGATATAGATCTCAGCAAGTGAAACCTAAACCTAGAACTGAACACCAGTCCCCCTAGACCATACACAATGCTACCAAGATGTAGGTAAATAATAATGTAATGGCACAAGGCATCACACGACAACAACATCCATAGCAAGACATGGACAATCAATACAATAATAATACCCAATTCCAGATTCTCAATATATAAACATTTGCACCACATACACCACAGACACCACTTTCTTTTCCACCCACATACTCTACTAGCACTCCTGCCACCTGACATTGCTAGGGTTATCAGATCAAATGATGTCCACGTACCACTAGGGTCATCAAACCAATCAGTACTTTCCAAGCTTATAGCCACTCCATACCGCCGGGGTCATCAGACCAAATCACATTCACATTCTCATTCAATTTCGCCACCCTTCGATACCACCGAGGTCATCAAACCAAATGGTATCCTCAACTCCTTTCTCATTAATATCACGATGCCATCATACACACACAATATAGTTCATAAAATAGACCAATCATTGACAAACCATTTAATCATCGCCAGGGCCCACGGCCGTAATGTCATCACCAGAGCCCACGGCCAACTCACTACTAGGGCATCTCAGCCAATTCATTAACAGTAACAGGGCTCACGACCAATTCAATAACAAAAACAAGGCTCACAACCAATTCAATAACAAGAACATGGCTCACAGCCAATTCAATAACACACTATCAATCACCATGCTTTTATCGCACAATCATGCTACACAAGACAACTATCTAGTAGTGTTCTAGGGTTCAAGCAAGGGTTTAAGAACCACTTACCTTTGGTCAATAGCAAGAAATCCAATCAATTGGTCCTTCTCAACTCGGCAAGTCCACGGCCAACAAGGATCCAACGCCGTCCTATGAAATTTTCTCAATTTTGGATCAGAAAACCATTGAATTGATCCTCAATTCATTATGTTCACATGATCACACACAAGGCAAGGTATAACTTTGTCACGCCCCACGCCTCGGGCACGAGCACGCGACTCTCTGCAAGCAAACCAAATATCTCTCATGGTCCCAAGATCCACAAATAAGTCGAGAGATATAATATATATATCAAGCAAGTGGAAGCACTAATGAAATAACTCCTCCGTACAAAATATAAGTGGGACCTAGATAGCGCAAATACTGTCATACAAATATCCAACTGTTCATACAGGCACATAGCTACTAAATCCGCTAACACGAGGGGTAACGGGGTAAGTACACAAAAGGGTTCATCATCAACATCCAAAAGAGACGGGGTCAGGGTCGCTACCAAAGGATCAAACTGACAAATTGGGAGCTCCTAAGAAGAACTGCTGGAGTCCCCGGTGTCCTCGGCATCCTCCGTTGGCTCATACTCTGAGAAGGTCTCTAAGCGAACCTCGATAGTATCCTCCATGGTCGCCTTGGCAGATGGCTCCGCAAGATCCTCCTTAGTCACCTCCAACATAATGACCTCGTCTTCCGTGTCCTCTAGGGTCGGGGTCCTCTCCGGTCCAATCCTAGAACCGACAACCGACCCACCATCCTGATCTAAGTCCCGAGTGGGGTGACACCAACTAGGGACGACCCCCTGGGACACCTCATGGGGCTTCAACGGCCTAGTCGACACATCCCCGACTTTCCTAAACCAGGCCTCAAATCGATGAGGCTTCCAGCTCGTACTAGCCTCGTCCACTCACACAACAGTACACTTCCTTACATAGATAGTTCCCTACCCATCAGGGAACTCGTCAAAATAAGTAGACATCTCCTACGAATCTCCAAAACGAATAGGCCGCATCATCAAGGCCTAGGATCTGTAAAAAGAAAAGGTCCCCAACGAGGTGAGATTCACATCTCAGTAAGGTGGGTCCTAACCCTTGGTTAGGCCGACCGTCCACTCAGGTAGTCACATACTCCAATAATTTAAGCTCACAGATGAACAGGCAAGTACAATTAAAGATGACAATAAATAGATGACAGGCATGCAGCTATGACATCATGCACACTCAGATGATTACGCACACCCGTCCTGCCACTTCACCACATCCACCATTTATCACCTGCCTCATCCTTTCAGCTCACGATTAAATCGCATTAGGCTCGGTTCGCGTGAACGCATCAAACCGTCATTGACAACCCGCGTAAACGCATCAAGTTTCAATGATACTCTAGGCCAGTGTCGACATCTCATATCTCTGTCCCACGTAAACGCATCAGGACCGTGGCCATCACAACCCCGCGATTAGATCGCCTCAAGGCGCCACACAAACTCTACCTCCTGCCTCAGCGCCTTAGGGTATCCCCCACATCACCTCGCTTCTTATACACCTCTCGCCTCATCTCCGCCATGCCGCAACCACAAATCATGCCCGCAAGGCTAAGTGCAACTCATGCATAAACGATACATCCATGGCATGCAAGACGATTAAAGTGACACTCAGACATGGCAAGTAATTCAAGCATAAGCAATAGCACCCATTAATCCCCTATCCATTTTAGGACGTAACAAGAACATTAACCTTGGAATTTCTCACAAATCAATCGAATTATCGCGCGACTCGCCCAATTGAGTCCAATCTTCCTATCCTAATTTAGGATTCCCTTATCTTAAGTTTGATGCCACAAAATTCTCTTCTTGAGCCCTCAAAGATTTGGCCCTCAATGGTTCAAGACCAATCTCACCACACAACCTAGGAAATTCTAACCAATTGTCAATTTTCACGTCCAATTCACCCATCCATGAATCACAAACCTCCATAACACAGTCCTCTTCATCTTAGCATTTCTAAATCACCAATTTGAGACTCAAAATCATCAACCAGTAGCCCCCACAGGTTTGGTCTTACACAGAACCGAACCGGCTATTTTCAGTTATGTGCAAACCGAGCATGTCCAGTCCTAAATCTCCACCAAATCCATCATTTAATCACTAACCTACTTCTTAACATATCTATCTAAGGGTCTAAGAGTCTCACCGAGAGTTTGAAGTCACGTCGTCGCCGGAATCTCTTCGAAAGTCACCGGATCTTTCAAGTCAATAAACTGATAGTTTCTGTCCAAAGTTCACAAGACCCATTTGGAGATAAAACTTCCTCAAATCAAGCTCAACTTTTTACCACATATTGATATACAAGTCCCCTAGATCTCCATAAAATTTGGTCTCAAGATTCCAACATTTCGATGTCCTAAGGGATCAGAAACTCGGCCTACCTCAGTTTGAGTCAGACTCCGTCGACTTCCGAGGAAATGCTTGGCCGGAGCTCCTCGGTAGTCCAATCGATGTGCTTCAACTTCGAGGAGGTCGAAAATAGATTGATCTAAGATGATGTAGTCGGCCAGAGTCCAGGTGGTAGCCAGAAGGCAGCGTCGATGGCGACGAACGATAAGGGCAGAATTGGTTGGCAAACGGTAGAAGGAAGAGGAAGAAGAAGATGGAGTTTCGATGAGTTGAGGGGTGAATGGCAGGCCAAAGTGAGGTGAGAGAGAGTGAAAAAGAGTTATATTCAAGACTGAAGGTCAATGGTTGAATGGTAGGTGGATAAAGGTGGACATGATCATTCCAAGCTTGATCTTTGGACACTTGTCCTAAGTGTCATTCCAACTCAATCCAATGGCCACAATTCCTTCACTTTTTCGGCAGCATTAGGGAGTCCATGAAGACCAAAACGCCCTTCCTTATTTACATGGACAAGGCTTAAGCTTTGAGGGGCAAAATGGAAATTTTACCCTCGACGTCCGGAACGTCGTTTTTCTCGTTCCAATATTCTTCGATAAGGCGACGGTCAATCCGAATATAACTTTGGAACTCTTGATACTCCATTTTTAATTTTCAAGACTCGTTTCTGATTATTTTCTTTATCAAACGTGATCCCAGCCTATCCCGAACCAACGAGCGGCTTTTGCAAACGTTACGCTTATCGACCCTGTGATTCATATCACATTTAGGGCTCGTTAATTCGTGGCGACTTTGATTGTCATGTAATTGTGAGGGTCTATCACTAGTCCCTTTGGTCTCGATCGTCACTGTACGATTTAGGAAAATTTTGCAAATTATACATTGGTTAAGCGGCATCACTCGCGCTCTAATCGTATAACGCTAGCAAATACAATCCTTAATCGTTCTTCGATCGACCTTTTTATGGTTCTAAATGTCCCCTTGACAATCCTTATGGTCAAAGCGCCATTTCCTATCCGAGTTTCTTAGGTCCACATACCTTATTTCGCATTAGCCTTTCCCTTTTGGTCAGCCTACTCGAATTGATCAGATTCGAGCAAGATATGACTGAAATACATATCTAGATTTACTTCTCATTAATGAGTCTGAAATTGACTAGAAATCAAAATGTCACAAACTTAGATTTCATGCACTCATTTACCTTTAAATCACTTTTAAATCCTAATTCACTTCACAAACTCCCCATTAACACCTCACACAACATCCTATGAAGTCTTATGAGTCATTTTGAAGTCAAATATTCCTTCATCAGTCCCACAACATAATCGATCGCAGCAGGGCACCCACAAAGCAAAACCTGTTTTGGGTTCAATCCGTTCAATCAAGCCAAAAATCAATTCCAAACTTCAATCTATCACAAAACCAATTCACTACAACCTTAATCTACATGTTAAGAGAGCTCACCGAAGATTTGGAAGTAAAATAACACCTCAAAAACCTTTAAACAGCCTGATTTCCACACGGTACTCAAACGGGCAGAATCTGTCCAAGTATAATAACCTTTATTCAGCCATGAAAACCCATTTTAAAATCATTAATCTTACAACCACAGACCATCTAATCTTACTACTAGATTTTATGATGATCTCATCGAAAATTTGAAGTCATTTGAAGTCCGGAAGCCCCTGAAATAGATCTTTCCCCAAAAATCATCGAAATCAGCCTCCATCTTAACCTTTGCCAATAAAATAGACCTATGGGACAAACGACTGGGCTAAATTAAGCTCATAATACCTTCCTAGAATGGCAAGATGATAAGATTTAAGATGGTTGTGGTTTTACCTCAATTCGAAGTCGGACGACAAAGTTATGGCCAGAACAGTGAACCCATTTTTCTTTGTCCGCGGTTGAGCTTCTCGGCCAAGAGAGAGGAAAATGCAATGGGTATGGGTATGAAGGAGGAGCTATACATGGCTGAAGTGGTCCTCAAGTAATTGTCTCACACACTTAATTGAGGTTAATTTGATTAGACAAGATTTGGTGAGGGCAATTAATACTTAGCCACTTTATGGATGACACTTGTCAAGGCTTCTAGATGACTTTGTCCACCATTGACTTCCATTGACCTTGGCTCTCTCTTGATTTTCGACAGCCCTTTGGGAATCAAATGACCATTATGCCTTTCACTAACTCTTAAGGCAAGGGCAAAGGTCTTGGGGCAAAATGGTAATTTTGTTCTTTCAGTCCTAACATCGCTTTTTCCAATTCGAAATTACCATTTGGCGAGACGACATCAAATTCCTATCCAGAATTGGAATTCTCTATTTCCAATTGCCAATTTTGAGTCTTCATTTCATATCTCAAGCCTCGAGGGATGGAAATTCAGAATGTCAGAGTAGACTTGAAGGCACGGCTCTAGCAATGTAGGTCCAGGGGTTTCCCTAACAGGAATCCAAATACGCTCAGCAAATCTATTAAGTGTATGGAGAATTTGGTTGGGCCTATGATCACATCCAGCTCGATTTCGCCTACCACCATCTTTTTCATCCCATCAAAAGCTCTAACGGCTGATTTGGAATTTCGAACCTTCCTCTTTGATACCCAAACTGCTCAATGTAGCGAAAGGGCAAATGTTAAAAGTAGATCCGTTATCGATTAACATATATGCTACTCTTTTCCCATTATATTGTGTAGTAATGTACAAGGTCTTGTTGTGCCCCCTCCCTTCCATGGGGAAATCTTCATTTGAGAAACTCAATTGATCCTTTAGAAGAATTGCCCCACAAAGTCTCCCAACTACATGTCATTGATGGTTTCAGGGGCATGCACTTCATTTAGTATTTTTAGTAGCACATATTTATGTTTCTCTGAGTTGATAAATAAATCTAACATAGATATTTGAGCTTGCATTTTTCTTTACTGCTCTATCACTTCGAAATTTGTTGGTTTAACGATGGATAGGAGTTTTTCCGCGTCTTCTTTCGACACCTCCCTCTTTTCAGATTCGCCTTCCCTTGGGGTGTAAAATCATCTGAACCTCATCACGGCATCTACTTCTCCCGTTCCATAGTTCTAATGAACTGCCCCAAAGTCATAGCTTTCTACTGGTGGGACTTTTATGATTACTGTTATCAGGCGAGATGCCTCTGATTCAGATTCATCATCAGTTTCATCTCTTGGTAGGCGAATCACAACAGGTTTGACTGGACAATCATCTTCTTGGCTTAGGCTGTCATGCTCATCTAGTTTGATTACTATGGTCATAGCATTTTCAATCATTGCCACAGTATCGCCAAAGCCTTATGGGAAATTTTCATATTCCAAATGGTGGTATTTGTCAGCATCACTTGATTCAACTGACATTGCAAACTTCAAGTGCTTTCTTACACTCTCGAATAGTTCAGTCAAGCTTTGCCACTAGGCTATTAATTTCTCTATCCTGACGTATTGTTCTGTGTCAAGCTTATTATCTGTTGTCCGTGGATGACCGTACATTGCCAATCGAAATGACACATCCTCCATCTCCCTCAAGAGATCATTCACTTGCTCTTCTATGCGCAGGAAATGTTCCAATATCACCTGTTTTAGTGATAATTCAGGTTCTTCTGCAAAAGGCTCTATCATATCCTCCTAGACCTCTGGTTGAACAAGATCATCCATACCTCCTCACCCATCGGGTATAATATCTTCTATTTTCTGAAAGAAACTGGGAGGAGTAGAGTATTTTACATTAAAGTTGTATCCACCAGAATCCTCACCCAAATTATCTATAACTTCGCCCTTTTCTAGTGCTTTAGTTACAAATCTGCGATCAGTCAGACTTCGCTTAGTGGCTTCCAATTTTTCTTCGTCAAGTTCTTCAACTCTATGTTGCCTCCCAGACTTTCATGTGGTACATTCCACATAATTCCTTACTTGCTTTCAACCACAAATTGGTTCTATTCTGGGTTCACCAAGGCCATAATTCCTTCAAACTCTTCATCAGCAATGCTCGACATTATCCCTAGACTCATCATTTTGGCAATACATAACTTCTTTCTCTCAGCTGACACTTCTCCCTCTTTTGGATATGACGAGGCGATTGCCAGAATGTTGGTTAACTTGCGTAAATTCACCTTCAGCTCAAGGTGGCTTTCTTCTTCGTCGGCGAATATTGCTCCAATTGCTTGGTGATCAGGGAGTGGATTCTCTTGCACGTTTGGAGCCACGTCATAAAATTTCAAAATTTGATTGTCAATGAGAGCTTAAACCTTCAACTTGAGGATGTAACAATTATCTATATTGTGTACTCTTTCACCCATATAATAGGTGCAAGTTTGGCTTTCATCAAAACCAGGATATTTCGTTGGATTCACTCTGGGAGATTCCTTTGCCACTGAGTGTTGCTCTAATAGCATCGGGAGTAACTTGGATAATGATCTGGGAAGTTGAGAAAATTACTTCTGAGTCTGCCTTTTTCTAAGCTCTTGTCCTTTAGACGTTGACCACAATGATCCTTCTTTAGCCTGATTGGAATTAGCAAATACCTTGGGTTTATGGGAATCCGGTACAAAGGCTATGCCAACTCCAGCCTCTCTTTCTTTTCTCTGGGGATATTGTTTCCTCATCGAAGTTTCATGTGGCCTTCTTTCTCTCAGAGCTCACTCTAATCTCTCGGCCACCCTTATCAAATGTGTAAAGTTTTGGCATCCTGAGGTGTTTAATCTGTCAAAATATTCATATGGGAGTGCTTTCAGGAATAGGTCAATCAAATCGTTCTCTAAGATTGGTGACTTCACTTGAGTTGCCAAAGCATGTCATCTCTGGGTGTATGTTCTGATTGTTTCGCTTCTTCCTTTCACAGTTTGTAACAAATCTTCCCTAGTCGGGGCTGTAGCCGTATTAAACTTATACTCTTGAGAAAATCTTCAGTAAGATCATCCCATCCATCATAATCATCATGATCTATCTCAATAAACCAAGTCGAAGCGGCACCAGCCAAACTCTCTTGGAACGTATTCATCAGCAGAGGAATATAGTCAGAATAGTGCACCATCTTACACAAATAATATTTTCTCACAAATTCTGGCTCTTTGTAGTCCAGAGGAGTCTCTACTTTGTTGAAAGGAGATATCTTGTCAAAACGAGCTAACCCATAGCCCTAACTACTCAAACACTCCTCAATTTTGGTTATTCTCTTAGTCTCAACTTCAGTTTTTACAACTTGTTTTCCTTTCTCCTCTTTCTCGAGATTAATGAATACAAGGGGTGTCTTCATCTGTGACTAGACATTCGGCACACGAGTGTCTTCTACAACATGTTGGGCATCAAGTTGTCCCTTTGTCAGTCATATTGGGTATTGAGGATTGACCTGAGTCGTTCGGGTTAGGTACTGCTATCTGTCTGGCTTTGGAGGTTTTCAACATTGCTTTAATTTTAGCCATCATAGTAGTCATAGTAGTCATTTGAATTTCTAACATGCCTACTCGTGGAGTCAACTCCTGTTGTTTCATTCTCATCTTAAGTCGAGTATGGAAATGATGTCTTGGTAATTTCGTGATTAGAAAGTACCTGTTTATTTGAAAATAAAAAGTAAGTATCTCTTTAGGATAGATAAGGAAAGTACTAAATTCTTCTAATTGCATATTTTCTATTGATGAATGGAAAAAATGACTACCTTGTGAGCCTTAGTCTCACGTGAGCAGTTCTTTCAATCATTCTCCAGAAGAATTCATGAAATTGAAAGAAGCGTAATCTTTGACGATAGTTTTTTATGCATCGACAAAACATGCTTATGCTCATACACATGTGCCCAAAGTAATATTCAATATAAACGAGTATTTAGATGCTGAGGAGACATCATAATGTTCACACGTTTTACACTTGACAGAATAGTCTACCAAGTCTAGGGCGCTTAAGGTCTAAGGTACCCTCATTATCCCCGCAAAAATCGGATCCTTCAGTCTAAGATTCCTCATCTCCCGAATATGACGGTGATCCCATGTATTCAGGTATATACGGCTCCACTCCAGGTGTAACGTCCGCGTCCCTTGGAGCCCATTACATCCGCTCAGGCCAATAATTACCTAGAAACCTCACACGGCCTAGTATGACATGAAATGCACGTACGGAAAACGAGATACATCATCATACAACAAAGATAAAAAGAAAAGGGGAGTTTTGGAAGAATTCAAAAGCACATCAGTTATACATTTCAGAAACATCCATTACAAACAGTGGAAGGGAAAAGACAAAAATATAAAGCCGCATACCCGGGTAGAAAATGAACTAAGACCTAGGGTTCAAAGGTTACTAGTATATCCTTCCTAGAGCCTCACACCAAGATTGTTCCTTAGTCACTTAACCCTTTCATCCGAACTTCTCATCAGAACAGATTGAATCATCCCTTCCATCGTCCCTCTCAGCATCTAGGTTGTAATACGAAAAAGTCTCAGATGATACATTTTCTGAAGGCTTTTCGGTGTCTTCCTCGGTTTCCTCTTCTTCTTAGTTTCTGCTTCGCCTTCTTCGTTAATGGCCTCAATCGCATTAGCAGAAATCTCTAAATAATTCATATACTCCGCGGAGGATAGTGGAGACTTCGACATTTCAAGTATATTTCTTGAACCTCTCACAGATGTTGGGTTATCCACTTCAATGCCCGGTTGGGATGGATGGCACGAAATTGGAATCACTTCCCATGTAACATCTTCTGGCAGCAGGGATCCCATCAGGCTACAGTCTCCTACTTGACAAAACCATGCTTCAAAACGGTGGGGTTGTAGTTCTAGCTTCCCTTCGTCTACCCAGATAGTTATGCGCTTCCTAATATAGGTGATACCCTTTCAGTATGGAAACTCATCAAAAAGGGCAGTCATCTCATTTGGATTGCCCAGACGTATTGGCAACATGGTTAAGGTTTGGGGTCTAAAAAGTTTATCCCATTAAGGGGTGAGATCGACATCTCAGAAAGTGAAACGTAGCCCTATACCTCAATACCAGTCCTACTAGATCACACACAAATGCCACCCAAAATGGAAAACAACAAGCAAAACAATGGCAAAAAGGCATCACCTGACAGCAACATCACTTCAACGGGCATGGATAATAAATAAAAATAATCATGTTCAATTATACTCCACTGGCCCTCCTGCCACCTGATATCACCGGGGTCACTAGACCAAACGATGTCCACGTACTACTGGGGTTATCAGACTAATCGATACTCTCCAGGCTTATAGCACTCAATGCCACAGGGGTCATCAGACCAATTGGCATTCACATTCTCATTCAATTTCACCACCCTCCGACACCGCCGGGGTTATTAGACCAATTGGTATCCTCAACATCTTTCTCATTAATATCACCATGCCATCAAGACATACATACGACTCAATTCATAAAAAATCGCTAGTTAATCATTTCATTCAATCCTCAACCAGTAGTGTCCTAGCATTCAGAAAAAGGATTAAGAAATACTTACCTGATTAAATATCACAATACCATACCAAGCAAGTCTCCTTAAAAGCACAAGTAAAAAATACTCACGAATGCTTTGTCAACTTAACCATATTAACCAATCTTAAGTCACGAATCATAGAATATTCACTTCCATTAACTCAATCTTTCCCTAGCCACACCATTGGTAATTTATAATAATTTGACACATGACAACGCTCACTCCGAACCCTTAATGTGTTTGGTTTACTCAGCCATACACATGGCAAGACACAATTTAGCTTTCGTGCACCCATTTTGCCATAAATCACCTCCAAACCTCAATCATTTTCTCACACTTCCCATTGACACCTCTTGTCATCTCATACAAGACATTATAGGTCCATTGAAGTCTAAATATTCCTCATTCAATCCCTAAATAGAACCGGCCAGCATCGTTCATCCACCCAAAACAGAACCGGTTTCAGTTTCCAATCATTCAATCGAGCTATACTTCAATTTCAAAACTAACTCTTTGCACAAATAGCATACCAAAGCCTTCATTTACAAGTTTAGAAGGCTCACCAAGAGATTTAAAGTCAATTGACACCCCAAAGACGTTGGAACAGCCCGGTCCCCACTTGATCAGAATCTATCTAGTTTTGTATCACCTATAATCTGCCATAAAATTCTTATTTAACACCATCTACTTGCAGCTACAGACCATATGAACATAGTACTAGATGTTATGAAGCTCTCCTAAAAAATTTGAGGCCAATCGGAGTCTCTAAAAGGTAGAACGAAGACCTTACCCTAGCTTGTGTGGATTTTGTCCGATTTTGGTCTAAAGGCTTGTTCGGTAAAACCATCCAACGAAACCTCGATCTACCATTTGGAACATGTCAATGACACCTTTATCTAGCTCTTGGTGGTCGGAGCACAGCCAGGTGACGCCAGGAAGGGCTGCTCGAGCAAACCGAACAGGGAGGACAAAAACTATTTTTCTGGGGCATTTTTGGTTGAGCCAAAATGGAGAGAAAATCAAAGGCAAATGGGGTAGATGATGTACACGGCTGATAAGGCTTCCCAAAGAATGTCTCACACTCATAATTGAGATTAATTTGATTAGACAAGGTTTGGTGAGGGCATTTAATGATTGGATCTTCATCGGTTGACATGTGGCACAACCAATAATACATCTTAAAGCTTCGACTCACCTTTGACCCCTCTTATAGCAAATTTTCGACAGCCATATAATGTAGGAAAAAATGTACATTTTGTCCTTCTTGAGTTCTTAAGGCTAGGGCAAAAGGTTGAGGGCCAAAATGTTAATTTTACACTTTAAGTCTAAACTTTATTTTTCCAATTCTAAATTACCATTTCGCGAGATGTCGTCAAATTCGTATCCATAATTGGAATTCTCTATTTCCAATTACCAATTTTGAGCTTCTATTTCATGATCATTCGTCCGTCGATCGCAATTCCAATTTGTCTTTAACTAATGGGCAGCTTTTGCAAACGTTACGCATATTGTCTCTGTGATTCTCATCACACTGAGGAAAACTCAAGTTATCACAGCTTTGGTTGTCATGTAATTGCGAGGGTTCATCACTAGTTCCGACATTTTTGATCGTCATAGTTCGATTTAGGAAAATTTGCAAATTATACATTGGTTAAGCGACATCACCCGCAATCCAATCGTATAACGCTAGCATTGTATTCCTTAATCGCTATCGGATAGGCCTCATTGGCTCTAAATGTTCCCTCGACAATTCTTATGGTCAAAGCATCATTTCCTATTTCGAATTTTCTAGATCCACGTACGTTGTTATGTGTTAGCCTTTTCCTTTTGGTCAGTTTACTCAAGATTGATCAGATCTGAGCGAGACAAAACTGAAATACATCCTAAGGTACATTCACATTCAACAGCCTCAAAATGGCAGAAAATTCAGAATGTCACAATTCTTCCACCCTTACAGAAATTTCTTCCTCGAAATTTACAATAAACCCAAACAAATGGGGTTATTGACGTCTCATAGCTTCTTCACTTTCCCACGTTGTTCCTTCAGTCCAGTAATGCTCCCAAATCACTTTGATTCATGGAATTGTCTTATTCTTTAAGATTTGCTCCTTTCGATCCTTGATTCTAATAGGCTTTTCCATAGATGACACCTTGTCATCAGCCTCAATGGTTTCAAAATCCAAAACGTGATTCGGGTCTGGCTCATACTTCCTTAGCATTGACACATGAAATACATTGTGTACTTGCAATAAGTTTGATGGCAAAGCGAGTCTGTAGGATAAAGTTCCAATTTGCTCCAGAATTTCAAAAGGAACTACATACCTCGGACTCAATTTTCCCTTTTTCCTAAATCGAGATAATCCACGCATCGGTGATACCTTCAGGAAAACATAGTCACCAACTTGGAATTCCAATGGTTTGCGTCTTTTATCAACGTAGCTCTTCTATCGACTTTGTGTCGTTCTTAGCCTTTCCCTAATGACTTTAATCACCTCAATAGACTGTTCCCCTAATCCAGGGCTTGTTATACTCCTTTCTCCAACTTCATCCCAGCATACAAGTGTTCTGCAAGCTTGACCATAAAGTTCTTCAAACGGTGCCATACCAATGTTTTGCTGGTAACTGTTATTATACACAAACTCCACCAAATGCAGTTGGTCTTCCTAGCCACCTTTAAAATCTATGACACAGGCTTGCAACATATCCTTGAGCGTTTGTATCGTCCTTTCTGACTGTTCGTCAATTTGTGGATGGTACGCCGTGCTAAATTGCAATCTAGTTTCCAAAGCCTCCTGAAAACTCTTCCAAAAGTTTGCTGTAAATTTAGGATCTCGGTCCGATGTGATCGTAACTGAGACTCCATCCAATCGCAAAATCTGACGCATATATAATTCTGCGTACTTATCCATTGCAAAATCCTTTCGTACATGTATGAAAAGTGCCGACTTTGTCAATCTATCCACAACTACCCATATTGAGTCATGACCCTTCTGACTCCTTGGTAATCCCATCACAAAATCCATCATCACATGTTTCCATTTTCATTCAGGAATTTCTAGAGTTTGCAACAATCCTCTAGGTTTGCAATATTGAGCCTTTACTTGCCGACAGGTTAAACATTTCGCCACATGCTTAGCCACATCCACCTTCATTCTATTCCACCAGTAGTGTTGCCGTAGATTGTGATCATCTTAGTACTACCTGGATGAATACTGTAATTGCTCCTTTAAGCTCCTGACAAAATCCTTTCTTTAAGTTCCTCATTCCCAAGTACATACAACCATCCACGAAATTTCAGAATTCCATCTTTAGACAATTGAAACTCAGGTTTCCTTTTCGTCGCATCCATTCCAAGAATCTTTTGAATTTCTGGATCTGTACACTGTAAGGCTTTTACTCTTTCCTAAATCTCAAGCTCAATCCTCAAGGTTGCCACCAAACTTGACGGTAGTCAAACTTCCAATTTAAACTCAAAATCTCTCAACTCCTCTAGCAAAGACCATCCTTTAACTAATAAGAGCGCAATGCTTGGCTTTCGGCTATGTGCATCCGTGACTCTATTCGCTTTTCCAAGATGATACAAAATCTCACAATCATAGTCCTTGAGTAACTACATCCATCAATTCTGTCTCATATTCAATTCTTTTTGAGAGAACGATACTTTAAGCTTTGATGATCTGTATAAATCTCAAATCTTTCACCACACAAGCAGTGTCTCCAGATCTTTAAAGCGAAGATGATGATAGCTAACTCCAAATCATGCGTCGGATAGTTCATCTCATGAGGTCTCAATTATCGTAAGGCATAAGCAACCACTTTTCCATGTTGCATCAACACACACCCTAATCTTTTTAACGAAGCATCGATATATATCTCATAACCTCTAGGTCTAGAAGGAATAGTTAGTACTGGTGCGGTCGTCAATCGATGCTTAAGTTCTTGGAAACTGCTTTCGCACTTATCAGTCCATTCAAACTTCACGTCCTTCTTCATTAGCCTTGTCAACGGGGAAGCTATAGACGAAAATTTCTCCACAAATAGCCTATAATAACCTGCTAAACCCAGCAAACTTCTAATCTCGGTAACAGTCATAGGTCTAGACCAGTTCATCACTGCCTCAATCTTTGAAGAATCTATGAAATTCCTTCTCTAGAAATCACATGACCAAGGAAATCCACTTTACTCAACCAAAATTCGCATTTAGGAAACTTGGTGTAAACTGAATGCTCCTTAGGGTTCTGTAGAACTACCCTCAATTGTTCCTCATGTTCTCCATTACTCTTCGAATAAATCAAAATATCATCTATAAAAACAATGATGAATTGCTCTAAGTACTTCTTAAACACTCGATGCCTCAAATTCATGAATGCAGTAGGAGCATTGGTCAAACCAAAAGGCATAACCGTAAACTCGTAATGCCCATATCTTGTTCTAAAAGCAGTCTTTGGTATATCATTCTTCTTAATCCTCAGCTGGTGATAACCATTCGTTAAGTCTATTTTCAAAAATACAGACGCTCCTTACAACTGATCAAACAAATCATCTATCCTCGGCAAATGATACTTGTTCTTGATGGTCACTTGATTCAAGTGCCTATAATCTATAAACTAACGCAAGGATCCGTCCTTTTTTCTTACAAATAGCACCGACGCTCCCCATGGCGATGCGTTCGGTTTAATGAATCCCTTATCCAATAGTTCTTGCATCTGTACTTTTAATTCTTTCAGTTCAGACAAAGACATCCTATACAGTGCCTTTAAGATTGGCTCTGTTCTAGGTGCCAACTCAATCACGAACACAATTTCTCTCTCAGGTGGTAATCCTGGCAATTCCATAGGAAAGACATCAGAAAACTCACGAACCTCAGCTAGACTATACAGCTTCGGCTCCTCCGCAGTTGTATCTACCACAACAACCAAATAAGCTTGACACCCTTCATTCAATAACTTGATCGCTTAAAGCGACGAAACCAAAGGAATCGACATTCCTCCCCGACTCCCTGCAAATTCATAACTAGGGCGACCTTCCGGACAAAATCGAATTACCCTATTACCATAATCAACTATAACCCTTTGTTTCCCCAACTAGTCCATACTAATTATTACATTAAAATCATACATAGGCAGCACAGCCAAATCAATCTTTTCTTCACTACCACCAATCACTATCTTACAGTCCACACAACCTAGCGAAACTAGACATTGTCTTTCAATGGTGTAGCAACATGCGGTAGAACATTCAATGGTTTCAACTCTACTCCCACTAGATCAGCAAACTGAGTAGATATAAAGGAATACGAAGCACCAGGATCAAACAAGGCATAGGCAACTTGGTCACGCAAATAAATCGTACCTGTGACCACGCTAGGCGCTTCCTCCGCCTCTCTACGTGCCACAACATACACTCTCCCTTGGGCTGGTGGACGATTCTGATCATTCTAAGGAATCACAACCGGTGGTCTTACTTGTGGTCGTTGTCCTTGTGTTCTTGGTCCTAGGGCTTGATTAGGGCAATTCTTCATTTGGTGGCCCGTCTGACCACACTTAAAACATGCCCCGTCCTAGTAGGACAAGGACCATTTCCATGTCTCCTTCCACAAATACGATAATACCAGTTGAACTGGTTCGTTGGCTTGAAGGTCAGTCTCACGATCAGGCATGAGTGTCTAGCAGTTCTCATTGTATACTCCCTCGGGTCAGAAGGCGGAGGGGGAAGGAGGAGGACATTAGGCGGGATCTATCAGCAGCGGTAGATCTTGCTAGTGAGACATATTTAATCATATATGGACTAGTTGCACCCATCACCTGCCCGAATGCCTGTATCAACCGTTGTTTCGGTGTTTAGGAATGAATTGTACATCCTTTGATGAAGATTACACCTTTCGAGGAGAAGTAGGCAGAGCGAAGTCCATTCTTATGGGTCGGGCACAACAGCGAGCAAAACGGGATGCTTCACAGCAGGCAGCACAGAAAGAGGAGTAGATCGAACTGTATTCCGGAAAAGGTGGCCTCCTTGAAAGAATGGAGGGGCACTCTCATGTTTCAACCCCACTATACTATGAATAGTTATGGGGGACTGTATACTTACAGCCTCTACGATAAGCAAGAGAATGGGGCCGATGTGTGGCGAAGGGAAGGGTTCATCAAGCCATTTTTCTTATCTGTTGTTTTCGCTGTTCTAGAGTCGGTAGGTGGGGCTTCTTCGTTTTCTTTCCGTGGTGAGGTTGACCTTGATTTTGGTTCAAGAGAAAGATATTAATATTCAAGTTCCCCCCAATGCAGTTCTTATTAAGGAGGATCCGAAATTCATTTCTTTATTCATCTGCACCCGACACCAGTAGTTGATTCCATGTTATCTCCACGAGGAGCAGTACGGACGTAGATGATATCATCACGACCTCTCTTTTCGTACCGCTAGGGATGCTTAATGCCACTTCGCCAACTAGCGCTACCTGTGCTTTCGTGTCTCTCAGTGTGGTCAGCACTAGGTGTTTCCCGAAGGGGCTAATTTGGTAAATCAGAAGCAGTAGCAATAGGACCAAGCATTGAGAAGGGGAGACTAGTAGGAATCCTTCTCAATTCAATAGAGTCTGGAGCTTTGCTTTCCATAGTCGTCAACATGACTAGTAGTTTGAAGCCTTAAGAAAACGGTTTTTTCGGCACTCGATTCCTTTGTCTTAAGTCAAGTTTAGTTTACTTTTTTGATTCAAAACTCTTAGTCAAGCTGGTGGCGAGATCCATCGCAGAAGAGGCTCTTCAACCCTTTATCTGCATCAACCTCAATACATATACGAGCATAGTGCATTCTTTTTTGCCACTCTATAGGTCAATCAGCAAAGAAAGGCCTTTGATGGGTAAGAGATGAATGAGGCCTTACAAGTGAACTGCCTTATAGCTCCGTGGGGAGATCGTAGCACTGACTTTTGGCAACTTCCCATAAAGTAGTGTTTTCTTCTTTGATCTTGGGCATCTCACTAGGCTAGCTAAATGGTCGACGAAAGAGCTTGACCGCGGCATTCGGGTAAGGTAAATAGTAGACTTGGTTTGATAAGCGGGAATAGATATCTTGTTCCATTGATCTTCTTTCAATTATTCTTTTTATGGATTCAGTTGAAACTTGAACTTCTACCTATCTTTCTCTCCTTCTCTCTCTAGCCTCAACTGCTGGTGGGGGCCGTTTAGGTGGCACCAGCAATATCCAGCTAAGGTAAGGAACTTCGTGTCGCGACTGCTCCACTTCGCGCTGCGGTATCATGAACTGAACTTCGTTGCCTTCTCGACCTCTCTTTTCGTATCGCTAGGGATGCTTAACGCCACTTCGCCAACTGGCGTTACTTGCGCTTTCGTGTCTCTCAGAGTGGTCAGCACTGGGTGTTTCCGAGCGACAGGAAGGACGACAGCCTTTACCTCCTCTCGACAATCGACCACCTGATCTACCCCTACCCCTACGAGAATCAAAGAAGGGATCTTGGTTTATCCCTCTCAGCTCATCAATCCAAAACCTTCGAAACTTCTTTCTAAATGGGAGTGCCTAGAGCACCTCATTTTGTCATTTCGTCGTTGCTCATTTCCCTTAGGCCGAAGTCTTTGGCCTTTCCTTCCCTTGTTTTGTTGTATGGGAAACCCATTCTTTAATGAGAGAAAGAAAAGAGTTTTTGAAAAGCCTTCCTCAAGCTCATCCCAGGGATGGATGTAATTCATGCAAGACCAACCGATTTCCATGACCAATTGCATCCTTTGGACTTTTTTGATTGGCTAAGTAGCGTAGAGAAGTTCTTTGATTGGAAAGAACTATCCGAGGTGTGCAAACATGAAATTCCTGAGCATTGGCCATGCCAACATTTTGTGGGATCAAGTCCAAGCAAGGCGTGAGCGGAAAGGCAAAGGGAAGTACATGGGACAAGATGCGATCCTTTCCAAGCAAATAATATTTCCTATTGATTTGTCTCCTAGACTGGACCTATTCCGATTCTAAATTATCTATCGCTACGCTGTTCCCAAGGACTAGCAAAATCGAAATAGCGAAATTCTTGGGTCAACTTAATGGGTTCAGAAACCACACGTTTCTCTAGATCATCATAGAATCTATCCATGAATAGGAACAATTCATATCCTGCTATATTATCCACCAGTACGTCCATATGGGGGAGTGGGAAATCATCTTTTGTGGCACCCTATTTAGCTCTCGATAATCCACACAGACTGGGAATTTTCCGTCTTTCTTTATCACTGGGGCTATATTCGCGATCTAGTCTGAATATGGGATTGCTTCAATAAAACCTACTCTAAGAAGTTTCATGACTTCTTCTTTGATCTTGTTTGATAACTCATCTTTCATTCGTCTGCTCCCCTGTCTTATCGGCTTAAAACTAAGATCGTAGGTAGTGCATGCTCCATGATACTGGTGTCCAGACTTGGCACATCTGCATATGATCATGCACAAATATCTTGGTGCTCCTTGAGTAATTCTGTAAATCTAAATGCTCCTATTGAGATAAGTGCACTCCAATCGTCACTTCCTTGACATTTTCAAAATCTCCTAAATAAATGACTATTGGTTCTTCCATAGTGGGAGGTATTGATTACTTGATGGCATTCCAATCTCTTCGGATGACAGTATAGCCTTCATTGTCATCTTTTTCTAAATCACAAGAATAATCACCCTGGTGATCCGAGTCACATAATAATAACTTGGTATGCATGTTTGAGATGATATGCCTAAAACATCATGGGAATGGTCAGATATAAATCTCAGTAAGGTGGGTCCTAACCCTAGGTTAGGCCGACCGTCCACTTAGGCAGTCCTCCAATCCTCTATCTTTTCGAACTAATAACTTATAGGCAGATAGGGCACCATTCAAGGAAGCAATGACATATAAACGAAAGGCATGCAAAAGTGAACTCATGTCACATTCAAATGATAATGCATTGATATACTCAGCCTGCCACTTCACCACATCCATCAACCTCTGCCTACCTCATTCTCTAGCCCGCGATTAGATCGCATCAGGCTCGGCTCGCGTAAACGCATCAGACCATCATCGGTGACCCGTGTAAACACATCAAGTCCCGGTACATCTCCAGGCAAGGTTTATGAGCAAATACACTGTCCCGCGATTAGATCGCATCATGACTGTGGCTATCCCAATCCCGCAACTTCGTCCCATCAGGGCACCATCTAATCATTCTTTACCCTGCGACCTCATCGCATCAGGGTCTTAACCTTCCGCCTCGTATCTCACACGCCTTAGGGCCATGCCATTATATGCTCATGCCACAATCAAGACTTATGATTTGACTTTCAATTCAAAGGCATACTAAGTGGCAAGTGCCAATTCAAACATATTTCATAAATTCTGTGGCATGCAGGTAAATCAAATGACGTACAAACATGGCAATCACTCAAGCATAGACAATGTCACATTACATTTATCTTATACATCTCAGGACCCATCAAGCTATCACATTTGGGAATTTCCTCATAAATCGATCCCATCGGCCATCGACTTACCTAATTGAGTCCAATCGTCTTAACATAGGGTTAGGAATTTCCTTACCTTTGATTTGGCAACACAATATAATCCTCGTGGACCCTCAAGATCTTGGCCAACCATGGTTCAAGGCCAATCCACCGCACAACCTAGCATTTTCAATTAATTAGTCAATTTCCAATCCAATTCAACCATCCATGAACTCCAATTCTCCATAGCATTATCCTCATCATTTTAACACATCTTGATCATCAATTTAAGACTTACAATCCAACAATCACAGCCTTCTAAGGTTCGGTCATGCATAGAACCAAACCGGTTCCTCACGGTTCTGTGCATGCCGTGAGCTACCAGCCTCAATTCAACTCTAAATCTAACATTCAAGCATCATCCTACATCTTAACATGTTTATCTAAGGGTCCAAGAGGCTCACCAAAAATTTGAGCTTGATTGGTTGTCGGAAACCCTTTAAAGTCGTCGGATTCTTCCTTGATCAGTACTAACAGTTTTCTGTTCCAATTTCACAAGACCGGTTCGAGGTAAAAAATTTATCAATTCAAGCCTCAATTTTTATCACAGATCCACCTACATCTCTACTGAGTCTCCACAAAATTTGAGCTAAATATTCCAATATTTCGACTGCCAAAGGGACTGAGAATCGAACCTACCTCAGTTTGAGTCCTAATCTGTCGGCTTTTGGAAGAATCCTTGCTCTGGGCTCCTCAGTACTCTAAATGCTCCGATTCTTGTTGGAGAATGTCGAAAGACATAGATCTTTATTGATGTGGCCAGCCAGAAGTCAAAGAGTGGCCAGAGGTGGCCATGGTGGCCGGCGAACAGGAGGCCAGAAATTATCTTTGGCGAGCAGAAGGTGGAGGAGGAAGAAGATGAAGATGGCGTAAGCTTCTTGGTGGTATGGCCGGTCCAAAATGAGGGGAAGAGAGAGAGAGCAGACTATATTCCAAGCTTGGTCAAATGGGTTGAATGTTAGGTGAGAAAAAGGTGAGATGACCCCTTCATGGCTTGATCCTTGACACATGGCATCTTGTTTTTTCCAATGAGATCCTATGGCCATTTTTAATTCTCATTTTCGGCAGCCATAGATGGGTTGTAATGCCCATTTTTCCTTTCTTCAATTATAATAACAAAGTTCTAAGCTTGAGGGGCAAAACGGTTATTTTACCCCCGACGTTCAGAAAGTCGTTTTTCTCGTTCCGGAAACCTTCGATAGGGCGACAACCAATCCAAATAACGTTGGAATTCTTGATTTTCCATTTTTAATCTTTCAAGGCTTGCTTCTGATAGCTTTTTCTATTAGACTTGGTTCCAGCCTATCCCGAACGATGGGCGGCTTTTGCAGACATTACGCGTATCGACTCCGTGATTCATATCACGTTTAGGGCTCGTCAATTTGTGGCGACTTTGGTTGTCATGTAATTGTGAGGGTCTATCACTAGCTCCTAAGTTCTCGATTTTCACCGTCCGATTTAAGAAAATTTTGCAAATCATACGTTGGTTAAGTGGCATCACCTGCGCTTCAATTGTATGATACTTGCAAGGCATCCCTTAATCGTTCTTGGATCGGCCTTTTTATGGCTCTAAATATCCCCTCGACAATCTTTATGGTCAAAGCGTCATTTCCTATCCGAGTTCCCTAGGTCCACGTACCTCGTCTCGCGTTAACCTTTCCATTTTTGTCAATCTACTCGAATTGATCAGGTTCGAGCGGAATACGACTGAAATACATCTCCAGATACACACTTCTCATGAATGAGCCTAAATAGACTGGAAATCAGAATGTCATAATTCTTCCCTCCTTAAGGAAATTTCATCCTCGAAATTTGCAATCCTTCCCATCCATCCAATCTTTTGGGGGTGTAGGGGCATCGTCGCATCTCACTCGTCCGGATAATCCCTTCCAACTCAAGGCCATCCTTCTCTAAGACTTGTCTCCTTCAGTCCTCAATCCAATGGGCTTATCTCCATTCTCTTTTGGCATTCATATCACTTGCCAGCAGCTCTTCCTCGAGCGTTCACCTTATCTCTTTCATTTGTCCATAACCATTCAGCGTACTACTCCTTTCAAGCTTTCTGTCACACCAACAGAGATTCATGGGCTTTATCAATTCGCCCTCCATTAATCAAATCAAGTTATGGCCCTCTTAACTCCTCAAGCATTTACATGGTTGCTTCCATAGCAATCCATTCTTGGCTCCATCTAGAATTCCCTTGGATAAAAGTGATCCTTCAACTCTCGTCAACACGTCTAATGTCCAACTGCAAGATAGACAAACCTCAACTTTCAACCTTATCACCAATATATGTATGTGCATCTTGGCATATCTTTGTGCCACCCTAGGAAATACCATAATTCTCCTTTCGAATTTTAATGAGGTCATCTCCTTAAGTTCCTCTCAATACTGGATTCGTACTTCCGTCCATGTCCTCCAGGGTTCCATCCATTCGTATAATCTGTCCAGTGTCAATATTTAATCGTGGTAACACCTCAATGTCCTTCTGGCCTTCAGGTCAGGTGTTCCCAGTAGCCATCACATTAGTCCATTAACAAACTTCCAACTTGAGAGAAGATCTGTCCCTCAATTGCCCATTTCTCGATGTTCAACTCTCACTTGTAAACATTCGTTAAACAGTTCACCCTTCCTTAGCGATATGAACATCGCTATAATAACGCTTGGGCGGTCACTTCATTCCACACGCCTTTTTACCAATTCCTTTCAGACCTTCCATGCTCTCAACTTCTTATGATTTCTATACTTTCAAGGTATTTCCTTTATCTAAGCAACGCTCACATATCCACAAACAACTCTATATATCCTCGTTGCCTCTTATTCAATTCCTCTGGGGAAACTGCTACCTTATACTCTTGTGGTAGGTGTTGCCTTACAACGTCCCTTTCACTCAAGCAACATTTCCCAACTTTATCACGAGGACATTCACAAACTAATTCCAATCACACCCTAAGCATTCCAACTCTTGCGGCATTATCATTGCGATGCACAAGCAACATCCACTTCAAATCGCTTTGTTATATCTTCAAGTTTCATTCTACGTCGTGTCACTACAACCTTCATAAGCTTTTCAATTTCCAACTTGACTCATCATAAACCACACAGTCGTGAGGTCAATTCGAGTCCTTGAAAACTCCTTTCACGTTCATCCGCCCACTCGCGTTACATCTGGCCCTTAATCCATTTTATCATTAGAACAGTTCTTGTGGGAAATCTTTCAACGGGACGTCTATTACCACTCATTAATCCCGTGGAGCTTGCACTTTCCGCAACTCACATCGACTATAGTCGATTCATCACTCATTCCTATCCTCAAAGGACTTATCACTTATTTCAATGCATGAATCTCACTTCATCAGGTTCACAACCCGCGCTCTTCACATTTAGTGGGCAATAGACATTTCCTCAGAGCCCACATGACACCTTCATAACTGTTCAGGTTTCTCATGGCTCCTTACATAGTTCAACCATCGTCTCTCAAGACGGTAACGACCAACTCAATCATTCATTGGGCACTCAGTTCGACTACCATCAACTTCTCTTTACTAAGTATCAAATCTTCCCAACTATTCCTCACACTTTTCTCTTGAGCTCAGACCTTAGCACTCTGTCGTCACAAGTCTCCTCTAGGACCGCACGACATTTCGTTTATCCTTGTCACTCTTCTCTTCGAGAAGCATCCGTGTCAGCCTCTGAGTTTCATACTCGCTAAGGCGACCTTATTCAATTCCGTTTGTTCCACCGAACGTCGACATCATCTTGGAATTCAACGTTGTCTAAAAGACTGTCTCTCTGACTTCCCTTCCAGTAGTCATTCAAGTTCTGTGTCCTCTTCCTTGGTATAGACGCTCATCCATCACACTAAGACAATTTAGAGCCTTTCTTCCTTATGCAATAGGGTTTCTTACTCTAAGGAAGGAACTACACAACTTCGTGGCATTCTTCACTTCAAATTCACCTTGTCCTTCTCATTCCATAGGACTGCAATCTTGGAGTCTGCGCCAACGGCGACACCTTTACTCCAAGATTCAAATGCCACCATGCTTTCGCCTTCTCTTTCCCATAACTCAATCACCTCCGGTGACAATATCTATTCGTCCTTGGGTCTCCACCCGTTCACCTGTCGAATGGTCAATTCGATTAACTCAAATCACTTTACAAGTGTTCTTCAAGCGTTCCTTTCACTTACTAAATCATTCACTGGAATCATAACCAGTCAAGGCTATCAAGTTCGTTCACTTTTCCTTTCGTCAGAGACCATTTCATGGTCCAATCGCCCTTTAAGATCAATGCCCTATTCCTTAGGGAATAGCAACTCATGATTTCATTCCTCATGGTTTCAATTCAACCAACCGATCCCAAGAAATTATTAACTTCAAGCAATCTAGCATGCCGATTCTTCTTCGACCTTATTCACCATAGAAAAGACTTGCTACTTACTTTCCACTGTGTGCCTTACGCCCAAGTAATCAACCATTTCTCGTAGGTACTCTCCAAATCTATAGTGAACATCTCCATGCTCGTAATCCATGAGTCGGAGTTCTCTTATTCATGAGTCTTTTGATCATTCTCCTCTTCTGCTGAGTCCCATCACCATTCCTTAAAATCAGGAGTTACAACAGTCATAAGGTTTTCAAACTTCAATCTACTCAGGGACTTACTCATCTTATTCAAGGGTCCTTAACCACCTTTACTATACGCTCAAGCGACCTTGAGAACTCTGTCTCATACCGGTCGATCATCCTACGATCCTTGCGACAGTACCAAGATCCAAACAATCCTTGCTCTCAAGCAATCCCAAGATGATACTTTTCATCGGTCAACTCAACAAAAGTAGTTTAGGCGGATCTCATGCCTCCGAGGAAATCCTTCCTCTAGTGACCTTTCACCAAATCTTAATAGCCTCTTAGGGCTAGTACTGCCAGGGTCACTATCCTTCTTTAGGGCACCCAAACCTCTGAGGTTTCCTCACAAAACCCTCAATCCAGAGGGAGACAATTTCGAACCTCATCCCTCGGTCTGGCTCAATCAATTTCAACCTTATACATAATCTTACAGGCTTTTCCAAATTCTCATGATCCTACCCACACATTCAATCTCGAAAAGACTTACTCCGAGTCCTTTTCTCGTGACTTCCGTCTCTTAACTCTTCAGTACAAGCATTCACCACCACAGTGATTTAGAGAATCACGGCAGCTCCTCTCCGAGCTTGCTTAATCAACAATTTTTCCCATTTCCATTTAAAGTCCTCACGATCCATTCAGCTCTTGGGTCTCGTACGATCAACCGATCGAGCCATATCCTCTTTTAGTACTCGTTACTCAAATCGCCCTTAGTTACTCACTTTCATGATCCATCTCAATTCTTGGATCTTATCATACCACGTATCCTCGAGCCCAACGCTCTTCTACGACCACACCTTGGTCGTTCAACCTCATTAAGTCCTCATGATCCATCTTAGTCTTTAAATCTTCTCGTATCTCACATCCGCAAGCCAAGTGCTACTCTAGCGACCATATCTTGGTCCTTTAGCCTTATCAAGTTCTCATGTCACTGGAACCACTATGATTCCCTCCAGGAATCTAAGACTCAAGTCGTCTACTCAAGTCTATCAACCTTAGGCTACTCATCTCAATATTTTTCACCATCCATCAGTGGTTCCCAAACAACTCTCTAATGGTTCTCCAGCAATCCCAATTAATTGTCGAATATTCAAGGATCTCAAATCATCCTTGGTCTATTATCCTTCCTCTAGTCAGCCTCAACAATGCAACTTCTCAACTGACGGCCATTACTAGGCCAGCCTCAACTAGGCAATAGTCAATCAATGACTCAAGACAGCGATTCACTAGGTCAAAAGCTCATATTCTAGGCCTAAAGGCATCCGCCTCTCTAGCATAGTCACAACAGACTATCTCATCTCAACACGCCTCGGTTCCAAGGGTATAAACCCATACGTCATCTAACTCCTCAGTTATATCTTATTTAAGTCAATCACACGAGGCTAATCATCAAACATGCCTAACAGGCTTATCACAACCTTCACTTTTCTTTTTCCAAGGGCATTCACCGCCAAGCACAAAGCTTTTAAACATGCCTCTCATAGGCACCATTACACAGGTCATGCCACTTTTAATCATCCTTGATGAGAATCAATCCCGTGCTATACATCCCTCATCCACAATTGGACTCAACCTGATACCTAGGCTTATCCTTTCAAGTTATAACTTGGGTCATTCCTGCCTCTGCCATCTTAGAAGCCTGCTAGGAGCCGCTCCTTGTTCGGACCTCTCTATCCCGGCGATCACTCCCTGCCCTCATCAGACCTGGCCGATGCAAGTTGCCCAAACCATACATCTACGGAGAAAGCCCCGTTCCACATGTCCCATACCATGTTTCATCACAGTTTATAGGTATCCCATTAACTGGTCATATATCAAGTGATGGTTTATTAAGTCCAACAGCGATAAGTCATTGCGTGCACCCTCATCGACCTTCATTTCAAAGCCACAAACTCAAGCACAACATGACTATCCTCACCACTTGTCATAACAAAAGTGCCTTCAGATCAATTCCTAGCCATTTAAGAGTTCTAATTCCACCAATGACCATCACATCTTGCAGATCAATTGCCTATATTCCATTATCTATCTCAAGTGCCGTCAACATTCAAATCAACTCCTCATGCATCCAATCACAATTGATTTTCGATTCAGGTATTCCTCGTATTCATCTCAACTCATATCATCCAAGGTTGTCAATAGCAATCGATAGCTAAACCATCAAAATATCATGCAATTCAAGCCTGAATCCACTAACATCAGTCGTCTCCTTATAATTCGTACTCCTCAAGTTGGGTCATGGACAAATCAAGATCGCAACCATACACCTCAATTGACCCTTCATTCATAAGCAATTTCCTATTATCCCCAAGCATAATTACTACCTCAAAGTCCATGCTCATGACTCTCCAATCACAGCTTGCTTCCACTTGACTTTAATTACCATCTAACTCAAGATCATCCCTTAAAGTCAACTTTAGGACCATTCAAGTGTACACAAATTCAAGCCTACGTCCTCGAGACTCAACAATCCAGGCCTAATCCTATAGACGTCAATATCTAACTGTCCTCAAGTCACGCTCCTTATCACTCCAGATCTCTATCTCCTTAGATCGAGCTGACCTTGCTCTGATACCAAATCGAATGGAGATGCCACGCCCTGAACTCGGCGAGCACGTGAACATCCTGTCCGTGACGTTCATTCAAGAATGCTTTAAGATCCAACGGCCAATAACTTACAACTCCTTTTATCAAATGCATGTAGAAGCGAAGCCATCTCCCATTTATATAAATACAACAACATATAGATGACTTAGGACATATACAACAAAATCTCATTAATTCATTCTCGAGGATTCAGTTCTATAATCCACCAGTCAGGAGAATAATTCTAATACCACAAAAACAAAACAACTTCATCCAAGATACAATTGCTCCACTTTCTCTTCAAATGCCAATCCTTGGCAAGCTCGTGCTACCTTCACCTAGAACCTGTAAAATGTAAGCTCCCATTGGGGTGAGATATAAATCTCAGTAAGGTGGGTCCTAACCCTAGGTTAGGCCGACCGTCCACTCAGATAGTCCTCCAATCCTCTATCTTTTCGAACTCATAAATTATAGGCAGATAGGTCACCATTCAATGAAGCAATGACATATAAACGACAGGCATGCAAAAGTGAACTCATGTCACATTCAGATGATAATGCACTGGTATACTCAGCCTGCCACTTCACCACATCCATCAACCTCTGCTTGCCTCATTCTCTAGCCTGCGATTTGATCGCATCAGGCCCGGCCCACGTAAACGCATCAAATCGTCATCGGTGACCCGCGTAAACGCATCAGGTCCCGGTCCATCTCCAGGCAAGGTTTATAAGCTCAAACTCTGTCCCGCGATTAGATTGCATCAGGACTGTGGCTATCTCAGCCCAGCGATTTCGTCGCATTAGGGCACCATCTAATCATTCTTCACCCCGCAACCTCGTCACATCAAGGTCTCAACCTTCCGCCCCGCGTCTCACAAGCCTCAGGGCCATGCCATGCTATGCTCATGACATAATTAGGACTTATGCTTTGACTTTCAATTCAAAGGCACACTCAGTAGCAAGTGCCAATTCAAACACATTTCATAAATTCTGTGGCTGTAGGTAAATCAAATGACGTACAGACATGTCAATCACTCAAGTATAGACAACGTAACATACATTCATCCTATACATCTCAAGACACATCAAGCTATCATATTTGGGAATTTCCTCATAAATCGATCCCATCGACACTCGACTTACCTAATCGAGTTTAATCGTCTTAACATAGGGTTAGGAATTCCCTTACCTTTGATTTGGCAACACAATTTACTCCTTGTGGACCTTCAAGGTCTCGGCCAACCATGGTTCAAGGCCAATCCGCCGCACAACCTAGCATTTCTAATCAATTAGTCAATTTTCAATCCAATTCAACTATCCATGAACTCCAATTCTCCATAACATTATCCTCATCATTTTAACACATCTTGATAATCAATTTAAGACTTACAATCCAACAATCATAGCCTTCTAAGGTTCAGCCATGCACAGAACCAAATCGATTCCTCACGGTTCTGTTCATGCCTTGAGCTACCAGCCTCAATTCAACTCTAAATCTAACATTCAATCATCATTCTACCTCTTAACATGTTTATCTAAGGGTCCAAGAGGCTCACGAAAAATTTGAGCTTGATTGGTTGCCGAAACCCTTTGAAGTCGCTGGATTCTTCTTTGATTAGTACTGGCAGTTTTCAGTTCCAATTTCACAAGACCGGTTCGAGGTCAAAACTTTATCAACTCAAGCCCCAATTTTTTCACAGATCCATCTACATCTCTACTGAGTCTCCACAAAGTTTGAGCCAAAGATTCCAACATTTCGACCACCAAGGGGACTGAGAACCGAACCTGCCTCAGTTTGAGTCCTAATCTGTCGGCTTTTGGGAGAATCCTTGCTCCGGGCTCCTCGGTGCTCCAAATGCTCCGATTCTTATTGGAGAATGTTGGCAAGACATAGATCTTTATTACTGTGGCTGGCCGGAAGTCAAAGAGTGACAGGAGGTGGCCGTGGTGGCCTGCGAAAAAGAGGCTAGAAACTGTCTCCGGTGAGCAGAAGATGAAGGAGGAAGAACATGAAGTTGGCGTGAGCTTCTTGGTGGTATGGCTGGTCCAAAATAAGGGGAAGAGAGAGAGAGAGAAGACTATATTCCAAGCTTGGTCAAATGGGTTGAATGTTAGGTGAGAAAAAGGTGAGATGGCCCCTTCATGGCTTGATCCTTGACACATGGCATCTTATTTTTTCCAATGAGATCTTATCGCCATTTTTAATTCTCATTTTCGGCAGCCATGGATGGGTTGTAATGTCCATTTTTCCCTTCTTCAATTATAATAATAAAGTTCTAAGCTTGAGGGGCAAAACGATCATTTTATCCCTGACGTTCAGAACGTCATTTTTCTCGTTCTAGAAACCTTCGATAAGGCGACGGCCAATCAGAATAACATTGGAATTCTTGATTTTTCATTTTCAATCTTTCAAGGCTCGTTTCTGATAGCTTTCTCTATCAGACATGGTTCCAGCCTATCCCGAACCGACGGGCGGCTTTTGCAGACCTTACGCGTATCGACCCCGTGATTCATATCATGTTTAGGGCTCGTCAATTTGTGGCGTCTTTGGTTGTCATGTAATTGTCAGGGTCTATCACTAGCTCCTAAGGTCTCGATTTTCACAGTTCGATTTAGAAGAATTTTGCAAATCATACTTTGGTTAAGCAGCATCACCCGCGCTCCAATCGTATGACACTCGCAAGGCATCCCCTAATCATTATTGGATCGGCTTTTTGTAGCTTTAAATATTCCCTCGACAATCCTTATGGTCAAAGCGTCATTTCCTATCCGAGTTCCCCAAGTCCATGTACCTCATCTCGCATTAACCTTTCTCTTTTTGTCAGTCTACTCGAATTGATCAGGTTTGCGCAGAATATGACTGAAATACATCTCCGGATACACACTTCTCATGAATGAGCTTGAAATTGACTGAAAATCAAAATATCACACTTCACATATGGAAGACAAGTATCATCATCGGGCTGATTTGTGGTTCCATATGTCCTTAATAAAACTACTGATATTTTATTAAATGTAAAATGGACCTCATTAGAGGATGTACTGTTTGGACCAACGGTCAGAGATCTAAAGATGTCACGCCCCGCGCCCCTAGCACCAGCGCGCGACACCCTACAAGCAAAAACTTTCTCGAATGTCTCAGGATTCATATATATTGAGAGATGCATAATATCAATAACGTGCGGAAGTTACAATATATAAACTCCTCCATACAATAATAAAGGGGACTACGATAACGAGAACACCAATAATAAACATAATCTCCAAACTGTTCATACAAGGCACTGGCAGACTAAAGTTGCTGATCGGTAGGATTGACAAGGTCAGTACAAAAGTGGGTCATTATCATCTCCAAAAGAAACGAGGCATCGAGACCATCATCAAAATACATCAACCCAGATAAACGGAAATCCCTAAGTCGAGCTGGTAGAGTCGTCAGTCTCCTCAACGTCCTCGGTAGGCTCGTACTCCGAAAAGGTCTCCGCGCGTACCTCTATTATGTCCTCCACCGTCGTGTCTGCTGGTTGCTCCACCAGGTCGTCCTTGGAGGCTTCGACCTCTATAACCTCGTTGGTGTCCTCAAGGGTCGGGGTTCTCTCAAGGATGTTTCTCGAGCCGGCTACTGATCCCTCAACTTCCAGGGAATCCTGAGCGGGATGACACCAGTTAGGGATTACTCCACGGGGTACCTTAGTGGGCTTTAGCGGTCCCGTGGTCACTTCCCCTACTTTCCTAAATCAAGCCTCGAACCTATGAGGCTTCCAGCTCTTTGCACCCTTATCAACCCAGACTACTGTGTACTTCCTAATATATACGGTTCCCTACCCATTCGGGAACTCCTTAAAATAGGTAGACATTTCCTTCGGGTCACCAAATCTGATAGGCCACAGGATCACGGTCTAGGATCTAAAAATGAAGTTCCACAACGGGGTGAGATTTATATCTCAATAAGATAGGTCCTAACCCTAGGTTAAGCTGATCGTACACTCAAGTGGGTACAATCACAAACAACAATGCACAAGCAATCACATAAGGCATTTCACAGTCATTAAATGACATACGGATACAAACGAGTGTCAAGCATGCAATCATGGCATCGTGTCACATTAGTGAAATCAAGCACATATTATCAAGCCAGACCACACCTTCCACCCTTTCGTGCCTCCATTGATTCACACCCGCGTTTAGAACGTCTCAAGCTCGGTCTGCGTAAATACGCCTCAAACCATCTCATTGACTAACCCGCATAAACACATCATGTTTTCAATCTCATTCCAGGCCTGTGTCAACATGTCTAAGATTCTGTCTCACGTCTCAATGCATCAAGACATTGGCCATTTCAACCCTGCGTCTCGTACGCCTCAAGGTATCGTTCAACACAAACCCTGCGCCTCAGCGCCTTAGGGTATCCATTCACACCATCCCGCGTCTCAACGTCTCAGGGTATCACAAGTTCCTCAGACATGCCAAATGCTCATTTCAATTCAGACTCATGAACAAGTGCAAACTCATGCAACAAGCAACACATCTATGGCATGCGAGATAATTAAATTCAACACTCAAACGTGGCAAACATTTCATGGCACAAGCATTGTCAAGCATTCAATCATTCTATCTCTCAAGGATGCGCAATGGACAATCACACCATAAACTTCTAAAAATCAATCTAATTCACACTCAATTTACCCAATCGAGTCCAATCCTCCTAGCCAAGGTTTAGAATCTTCTTACCTTGTGCTAAAATTAACACAAATATCCTTCCAAGTACGTCAATGGTTCGGTCCTAATGGTCCAAGAACAATTCAACTGCGCAACCTAAGGAAATTCATCCAATCATCAATTTTTCTTTTTCAAATCGTCAATTCACTAAACATACACCTCATTGACACATTGATTAACATCCTGATACTTCTCAATGATGAATTTGGAGCTCAATTCAGCTCCTAATAGCCCCCACAGATTTGGTATGCACAAAACCAAAATAAGGTATTTTCGGTTCCGTGCATATCTCAATTAACCAGCCCTTAAACTAACTTAAATTCTTAATTTATTTACTAATCCACTTGCTAACATGTAGTTCTAGGAGTTGGGAAGCCTCACCGAAAATTTGAAGTCAAGGCAACGTCGGTTCTTCCAAGTCCTCAACCAGTCATCTTTTATCTTTCAAACACAAGACCCATTCGGGGTCAAAACTCCATCAAATTCATCCAAAATTTTTACCACAGCTCATTCTACAAGTCCTCTAGATGTTCACAAAATTTGATCAAAATATTTAAAGGATTTAGGGTCCTACGGAGTCTAAACAGCAGCTTACCTCCAGTTGCGATGGTTTTCGTCGACTTCCGGGAGAATCGTTGGCCGGAGCTCCTCGGTGGGTCAAAGACTTGATTCCACTTGGAGATTGTCAGCAAGAGGATGAGGAAGGAGCTAGTGGTTAGCTCGGTGGCTGGAAATCACCGGGAGTAGCGGTCGACGGCGGCGAAATCGGCAGGCAGTGTTAATTGGCGGTGCAGCTTCTCGGTGAAGAAGAAGAAGAAGAAGAAGAAGAAGAAGAAGATAGGCAGATGATGGTGATGCTCGGCTGAAGAGGGAGAGAGAGAGTGGTATATACATATATTCAAGGGTCAATAAGGTTGAATGGTAGGTTAAAAGTGTTCCCATCAATATCAATGCCTAATCCTTTGACGCTTGTTCATGTGTCAATCAATGTTTCGTCTAATGGCCGTCAATTTCTCCAATTTTCGACAGCTATAGTGGGGTATCAATGACCAAAATGCCCTTGTTCAATTATAAATGCAAGATTAAGGCTTGAGGGGCAAAATGGTAATTTTACCCTCGACGTTCGGAACGCCGTTTTTCTGATTTCAATTTTCTTCGACAAGGCGACGACCAATCCAATTATAGTGTTAAAATTCTTGATTCTCCATTTTCTAATTTCGAGACTCATTTTTGAACCAATCCTCTATCCAATGTGATTACAACCTATCTCGAATTGACGAACGGCTTTTGCAGACGCTATGCATATCGACTCTATGATTTCTATCACACTTAGGGCTCTTCAATTCATGGCGACTTTGGTTATCATGTAATTACGAGGGTCTATTACTAGTTTCGACGGTCTCGATCGTCATCGTTCGATTTAAGAGAATTTTACAAATTATACATTGGTTAAGCGGTATCACCCACGCTCCAATCGTATCGTGCTAGCAATGCATTCCTTAATCATTCTTAGATCGGTATTTTATGGCTCTAAATGTCCCCTCGACAATCTTTTTTGTCAAAGTGTCATTTCTTATTTTAGTTCCCTAGGTCCACGTACTTGTCTCGCGTTAGCCTTTCCCTTATGGTCAGTTAACTCGAGATTGATCAGATCCGAGCGAGATACGACTAAAATACATCGTATACATTCTTATTAATGAGTCTCGAAATTATAGAAAAAATTAGAATGTCACAAAAGGCATTTCCCTACATCTACTTCAAAACAACAGAAATAAAATGCAGTATTGAAAATAAGGGAGAAGTTTCTTTACTCAGAGGTAGTGGCATCATCCCCAAGCCACTATATGATGACATTGGTAGAATTGTCTTCGAGAAAGGGATTGGTCAAGTTTGGATTCGCTGTCGAAATTATCCCCTATTCCGCCAACCACTTAGAGTTTCTGCAGAAATACTAATTTAGCAGACTGTCAAACATTTTTTACTTGCCTTTCTAGGTAGAAGAACCAACGGAGAAATCCCGCTGGTTTCTATGGCGTTCCTGGCGTCTATGACTCTTGCCTCGGCCTCGGCCTTGCTTCCTTGAAGTAGAGACGTCAACATGATTAGCAAGATATCCTAAGCCCATTTTGTGCTCATTAGACTCTAACTGTAATGGAAATACAGATCCCTTGACCATATTTACGTAAGCCTTCTCCAAGGATATATCCTTATGTCAGCAACATCTTGGCTGGCAAAAAACTAAATTCAGACATGAATGATACCCTTAGTTTAGTCCTAGAGGGTGTGTGGATCACTGTCACTAACTCCAGGGAATCGTGACTCGCCTCTTGCTTGACTTCTAGCTTGACATAAGGAGTGGTGCTATTTTGATAGGCCAGGAGATCAGTTTCTCCATGAATGGTAATCACTTTCTCATCCACTACGAATTGTACCTTTTGATGTAAACTTGAGGGCATCGCCCCAACAGTGTTAATCCAAAGTCTTACAAGTAGAAATTCAAAGGCACTTGATAAGTCCATTACTTGGAAGTCTACAGAAAACTTGGTTGTGCCGATAAAGACGTCTAACTCAATCTCGCCAACCATGGTCTTTCTCTTTCCATCAAAGGCTCTAATAGTTACCTAGGAATTTTGAATGATCTTCTTCTTAATACCCAAACTCCTCAGCGTGGCTAGGGGACAGATGTTAAAAGCTGATCCATTGTTGATTAACACGTGGGCTACTTATTTCCCATGACAACGTGTTATGATGTACAAGGCCTTGTTGTGCGTTCTCCCCTCTATAGGGAAATCTTCATCAGAGATGCTCAACTAATCTTTCAAAGGATTGCCCCAACAAAGTCCTCTAATTGTACGTCATTAATAGTTTTAGGGACATGGACCTTATTCAACACTTTTAGTACAGTGTCTTTGTGCTTCTTATAATTGATAAACAAATCCAACAAGAATATCTGAGCCGACATCTTTCTTAGTAGTTCTATTACCTCAAACTTACTGATTTTGATGATGGACATCAGTTTTTCTGCGTCCTCTTTTGAAACTTCTCTTTTCCCAGGTTCACCCTCCTTTGAGGTATAAAATCGTCCAAACCGCATCACAACATCTATCTCGTCTGTTTCATAACTCCAATGGACTGGTTTGAGGTCATATTTCTTGACATGTGGGACTTTGATGGATACAGGCGACAAGTTCGCTACCTTGTTCCAAATCTGTCCAAAATCGATTCCTAAGCGTTTCACCAACATTCATCCATCAAAACTCCTTTAATCAACTTCCAATTTATCCACAAGCTACCCTAGTGTGACTTATGATTTTCAGTCAATTTCTCACTCATTAATGAAAAGTTTATAAATATCAAACGATGTGTTTCATTCATATTTCGCTCAAATCTGATCAATTTGAGTAGGTTGACCAAAAGGGAAAGGCTAACGTGAGACGAGGTACGTGGACTTAGGCGACTCGGATAGGAAATAGCTTTTTGACCATAAGGATTGTCAAGAGGATATTTAGAACCACCAAGAGCCCGATCTAAGAACGATTAAGGATTGTCTTATGAGTGTCATAAGATTGGAGCGCGGTTGATGCCGCTTAACCAACGTATGATTTGCAAAATCTTCTTAAATCGGGCCGTGATGATCGAGATCAAAAGGACTAGCGATAAACTCTCACAATTACATGACAACCAAAGTCGCCATGAATTGATGAGCCCTAAACATGATATGAATCACGGGGTCGATACGCGTAATGTCTGCAAAAGCCGTCCGTCGGTTCGGGATAGGCTTGAACCACGTCTGATAGAGAAAACCATTAGAAACGAGTCTTGAAAATTGAAAATGAAAAATCAAGAATTCCAATGTTATTCAGACTGGCCGTCGCCCTATCGAAGAGTTTTGGAGCGAGAAAAACGACGTTATGAACGTCGGGGGTAAAATTACCCTTTTGCCACTCAAGCTTAGGACTTTGCCCATACATTTGAAGAAGGGTAATTTGGTCATTAAACTCTCCCCCTAGCTATTGAAAAAGAGAGTGAATGAGGGCCATTGGATCAAAGTTTGAATGGCAAGGGGACAAGTGTCAATGGAGGGTGTAAAGAGTGGTCAAATCTACTATGCCAAACCTACCATTCAAAGCATTGACTCAAGCCTTGTATATAGCCTTTCCACTCTCTCTCCTCACTCACTTGACCGGCCATGTCCACTCTAAGCCACCGAACACTCTCCATCATCTTCTCTCTTCTTTCTGCCGCCGAAGACAGATTCAAGAGCCGCACTTCGCTGCCGTTGACAACCTCCTCCGACCATCACTTGAACGTCGATCGATCACACCAACCTAGATATACGTCTTGCCGACCTCCTCGAAGTGGAAACGAGGCATTTGGACCACCGAGGAGCTCCGGCCAAGGATTCTCCCAAAAGCCGACAGAAACAGACTCAACCTAAGCTAGGTGAGATTCCTAACCCTTTTGGAGGCCGAAATGTTGGAGTTTTAAGGTCAAATTTTATGGAGGTCTAGTAGACATGTATATGAATCTGTGATAAAAGGTTGAGAGTGATTTGAAGAAGTTTTGACCCCAAAACGGTCTTGTGAACTATGGACAAAAACTGTCGAATTCTGACTTTAGACGATCCAGCGACTTTTGACAAGTTTCCGGCGATGATTCGACTTCAAACCTTCAGTGAGACCCCTAAACCCTTAGATAGACATGTTAAGAGGCAGGATGATGATTGAATGATGATTTTAGAGTTGAATTAGGGCTGGACAAGTTAGGATTGCACAGAACCGAGAGGAATCGATTCGGTACTGTGCATGGCCAAACCTAGGAGAGCTGATGGCTAGTGATTTTGAGTCTCAAGTCGATGATTAAGACATGTTAAGATGATGAGGATTATGCTATGAAAGTTTATGGTTCATGGATGGTTGAATTGGACTTGGAAATTGATGGAATTGGTTGGATTTTATTAGGTCGCACGTTGAGTTCGATATTGGACCATAGGGGGCCGAACCTTGAGGACTCAAGAAGAGTATTTTGGTGTTACCAAATGCAAGGTAAGGGAATCCTAAACTTAGGATAGGGAGGTTGGACTCAATTGGGTGAGTCGAGGGCTGAATTGATTGATTTGTGAGGATTTGTCCAAAGGGATAACTTTCTTTATATCTTAAGATGTTATAGGATGTTTGAGTGTGACATAGTTTATGCCTGAGTCGTTTGCCATGTCGAATGTCATTTGATTGTCTTGCATGCCATGACTATTCAAATTATGCATGAGTTGTACCTAATGTTTGTATGTGAATTGAGTCGAGATAACATGGCATGAGCATGACATGGTGAGGCCTTGAGGCATATGAGACGCGGGGCGGGAGGTGGATACCCTGATGCGACGAGATCGCGGGATGGAGTTGATGTTATGTGGTGCCTTGATGCGATGAAATCGCGGGATTGAGATAGATACTGTCCTGATGCGAACTATTTGCGGAACAAAGGTATGAGATGATGTTGTTGACCTGGAGATTTATCGTAACCTGATGTGTTTACGAGGGTTGCCGATGACGGTCTGATGCGTTTACGTGGATCGAGCTTGATGCGATTTAATCGCGGGCTGAAGATTGAGGCAGGCAGGAAGAGGTGGTTGTGGTGAGATGGCAAGATGAATTGTGTATTATCATCTGAGTGTAACATATTGTCATAGTTGCATGTCTGTCATCTGTATGTTGTGGTTTTATTGATTTGTGCTTGATATGCCTATAAGTGGAATTATTGGGGTGTACGACTACTTGAGTGGACGGTTGACCTAACCTAGGGTTAGGACTCTTTTACTGAGATGTGTATCTCACCCCTTTGGGGACCCTTATTTTTACATATCCCAAACCTTAGATATGTGGCCCATATGTTTTAGGGACCCCAAGGAGATGACGGCATATTTTGACGAGTTCCCGGATAGGCAGGGGAACATTTATGTGAGAAAGTGTATGGTTGTATGGGTCGAAGAGGGTAGCTCGGATTGGAAGCCTCATAGATTCGAGGCATGGTTTAAGAAAGTTGGGGACGAGCAGATCAGGCCGCTAAAGCCCCACGAGGTACCCTAGGGGGTTATCACCGATTGGTGCCAGACTGTTGGGGAGCAGGAGTTACTAGAGGGGTTTGTAGTTGGTTCTAGGAACGGGTCGGAGAAGACCCCGATGCTGGACTTTATAGTGGAGGAGGATGAGGTCATTGTCCTGGAGGCCACCGAGGAGGATCTTGCGGAGCCATCTCACGAGGCGACCATGGAGGATTCTATCGAGGTCCCATCAGAGACCTTCTCCGAGTACGAGACGACAGAGGATGTAGAGGACACAAGAGACTCCAGCAGCTCATCTTAGGTGTCCTAGTTATTGGCTCGATCTTGTGATAGCGACCTCGACCATGGCTATTTTGGATGTAGATGATGGTCATTTTGATGTGCATATATGTGACATTCTGATTTCCAGTCAATTTCAGACTCATTAATGAGAAATGAATCTAGAGATGTATTTCAGTCATATCCCGCTCGAATCTGATCAATTCGAGTGGGCTGACCAAAAGGGAAATGCTAACACGAGATGAGATACATGGAGCTAGGCAACTCGGATAGGAAATGGCACTTTGACCATAAGTATTATCGAGGGGATATTTAGAGCCATAAAAGGTCGATCCAAGAATGATTAGGGAATGCCTTGCTAGAGTCATACGATTGGAGTGCGGGTGATACCACTTAACCCACGTATGATTTGCAAAATTTTCCTTAATCGGACAGTGATGATCGAGACCAAAGGGACTAGTGATAGACCCTCTCAATTACATGACAACCAAAGCCGCCACAAATTGACGAGCACTAAAAGTGATGAGAATCTCAGGGTCGATACGCGTAAAGTCTGCGAAGGCCACCCATCGGTTCGAGATAGGTTGGAACCACGTCTGATAGAGGAAACCATCATAAATGAGTCTTGAAAAATTTGAAATGGAGAATCAAGAATTCCAACGTTATTCGGATTGGCTGTCGCCCTATCGAAGAGTTCTGGAGTGAGAAAAATGACGTTTTGTACGTCGGGGGTAAAATTACCTTTTTGCCCCTCAAGCTTAGAATATTGCCTATGCATTTGAAGAAGGGAATTTTGGACATTAAACCCACCCCAAGACCACCGAAAATTTGAAGGATTATTGGCCATTGGATCACCTTGGAAAGACAAGAGGACGAGTGTCACAAGATCAAACAAGTGTGGTCATGTCCAACTTTTTCAAACCTACCATTCAACCATTGACCAAGAGCTTGTATATAGTCTTTCACTCTCTCTCTCCTCACTCATTTGGCTGGCCATACACCCAAGAACCACCGAAAATCCTCTTCTTCCTCCTCCTTCAATCTGCTCGCCGATGATCGCCACTGAATCTCCTGTTCGGCCATTCCAACGGCCACTTTTGGCCACCATCTGACCGCCGGCCGGCCATACCAACCTAGTATACATCTTGCCGACCTCCTCGAAGTGGAAGCGAGGCATTTGGACCACCGAGGAGCTCCGACCAAGGATTTTCCCGAGAGCCGACAGAATCGAGCTCAACCTGAGGTAGGTCCGGTTTCTAACCCTTTTGAAGGCCGAAATGTTGAAGTTTTAAGGCCAAATTTGGTGAAGATCTAGTAGACATGTGTATGAATCTGTGATAAAAATTAGGGTTCAATTTGATGAAGTTTTGACCATGAACCAGTCTTGTAAATCATGGACAGAATCTGCCGGGAAAACTGACTTGAGGAACCGGCGACGTTCAACAGGTTTCCGGCAACCAATCAACCTCAAACTCATGGTGAGCCTCAAGAACCCTTAGATATACATGTTAAGAGGTAGGATGAGGATTAAATGATGGATTTAGAGTTGGTTTAGGGCTAATTGTGCCCGGCTTGCATAGAACCGTGAAGAACCAGTTCGGTTCTGTGCAAGGCCGGAGCTGTGGGGGCTGTTGGCGTTAGATTTTGAGTCTCAAATTGGCGAATAAAAAATGTTAAGATGTTGAGGATTATGCTATGGAGGATTAGGATTCATGGATGGTTGAATTAGACTTGAAAATTGATGGAATTGGATAAAATTCATAGGTTGCGCGGTGAGTTCGACCTTGAACCCTAGGAGGCCGAAACTTTGAGGATCCCAGAAGTGAATTTGGTGATATCGAACGCAAGGTAAAGGAATTCCTAACCTTATGCTAGGAAGATTGGACTCAATTGGGTGAGTCGAGAGTTGAATTGATCGAATTATGAGAATTTGTCCAAGGGGATAGCTTTCATTATATCCTAAGATGTTATAGGACGATTGTGTGTGACATTGCTTTTGCCTGAGTCGTTTGCCATGTCCGGATATCATTTGATTTGCTTGCATACCACGGGATTTACGATTTACACTTGGATTTGCACTTGGCCTTGTGCGTGCAAATGAATTGAAAAATATGGCATGAGTTATGATTCTGGCATGAGCATGACATGACGAGGCCCTAAGGCGTATGAGACGCGGGGCGGGAGGTGGATACCCTGATGCGACGAGATTGCAGGGTGGAGTTGATGTCGTGTGGCGCCTGATGCGATGAAATCGTGGGATTGAGATGGCCGCGGTCCTGATGCAAACTATTCGCAGGACGGAGGTATAAGATAATGATATTGGCATGGAGATTCATAGGAACCTGATGCGTTTACCGGGTTGCCGATGACGATCTGATGCGTTTACACGAACCGAGCCTAATGCGATTTATTGCGGGCTGGAGATTGAGGCTTGCAGGAGGAGATGGTTGTGGTGAGATGGCGGGAGGAACTGTGCATTATCATCTGAGTGCGACATATTGTCATAGTTGCATGCCTATCATCTTATGTTTTTGTTTTATTGATTTGTGCTTGATATGCCTGTGAGTGGAATTATTGGGGTGTACGACTACTTAAGTGGACGGTCGACCTAACCTAGGGTTAGGACCCACCTTACTGAGATTTATATCTCACCCCAGTAGGGGCTTAACTTTTCAAGTTTCAAGCGACGGAAGCGCGGACTTGCCATGGAGTGGCATTTGAAGAGATAGTTGTTCAGCTGTATTTAAGAGAATTACAGGACATGGATTTACATTTTGTGATATTAGGAATTGTCCTTCTGGGTTGGTGGATTAGGAATTGAACCTATATGAATTGGTTAATGAAATTTTGATGTATCTGTCCTAAGTCATCGGGTGTTGATTTATTTGAAAGTTGATGTTGGCATCGCTTCCACATGCATGTTCCTTTAAGCGTACAGAACGTTGGCCGTTGGATCCTGGAGCTTTCACAAGGAATGGCTTGGTGGGATGCTCGCGCGTTCGCCGGGTTCGGGGCGTGACATACCTCGTCGCCCTTGCCTAACGAATTTTGGTAGTCGGTATTTGTACAAACTATATGTTATAATGTATGACAGTTATTATGCTATCCAGGTCCCACTTAACTTATATTTGTACGGGGATTTATTTAAGTATCACTTCCGCATTCTAGATATATATATATTATCCCTCGACTTGCTTGTGGATCTTGGAACCACAAGAGATGTGTCGTTTGCTTGCAGGGATGTTCGCGTGCTTGAAGGGTTTGGGGCGTGACACCTAGCATCTAAAGCAAGGTCTTAAGGAGTCTTACCAAGAATTTGAGCCAATGAAATTGACTAAAGGACCGTATAATGCATTCAATTCCAAGTCTGTTCAGTATAGGGCAGATTCTGTCCTTGGAGAAAATCACGTGAAACTAGCCATTAAACACCATTTAAACTCCATTCCAACTATCATACACCTTGCTAACACATGATACTAGGTCTTAGGATAACTCACCAATAATTTTCAAGCCAAACGACATCTTGGCGGACTCCAAAGTGCCGCGGTTTCCAAACTGGTTCCACAAAATAGGTTCTATCTAAGCAAGAATCATCCCAGAGTTTAATTATCAAACCACTTCTAAATTAAACTCCTCCACAAGCTATCCAAAACGTAAAGCTAAGTCTCAGGATGACTCATCGGTAATTTTCAAGCAAAATAAAGCCTCAAGGACCCTCAAGGAGTCACTATTCCAAGTTTGACAGGTGGGGGCAGTTTCAGTCCTCATGAAAACCATGAAGATTCAACCACCAAAACCCGTCAAAATCCAATCAAACTTCATGGACACAAAGATATATTTCTTAACTATATTTGAGAGGTGGTCTTACCAAAAATGAAGCCAAAACAAGTCAGGATTTTCAAGATGAAGCTCCTCGGGTCGATACAGGGTCGGGTAGCGACCTTTCATCACCTAAATGGCTCTACAGGACAAACGGCTAGGCCAAATTAGGCTCATAAGACCTTGTTGGAACGAAAAGAGAAAAGGATTTCTAATGGTGGGTGGTACGTCTCAATACGAGATCAGACGAAAAAGTTATGGCCTGAAGAGTGGAGGTGGTTGGAACTTGGCGGCGAGAGAAAAAGAGAGGGAGAGTGATCCAAGTGAGAGAGAGAGTTGGAGGAAGATGGTGGTCGAGCAAGGCTTCAAGGGAGCGAGAGAGAGCTTGCTTAGTTTCATCCACAAGCCAAGGAAGAGAGAGAGTGGAATGGTAAGTGAGATTAGACAACAAATTAATGCCCTTAGGTGTGTAATCCTAGCCTAGGTGTACTTACCACTCCAATTGACACACTTGTCTCTTGCACATAAAAAAATCTCAGGGTCAAATGTCCATTATGCCCTCACTTATTTGGCCACTTAGGGATAGGGAGAATGACTAATTTGCACTTGCTTTGGTCTTAATAGAATGAACGTCCTTTGAGGGGCAAAAAGGGTAATTTTTCACCTTTGGTCTGAATTTCACTTTCTGAATCTTAATTACCCTTGATGAGGCGACATCCAATTCTTTTCAAATGTTGGAATCCCTTAATGTCCGATACCCACTTCTGAGGTCCAATTCATGTCGAATTCTCGTCGACTGTAATTCCAGTTTATCTCAAACTGATGGGCAACTCTTGCAAGCGTTACGCGTTTCGATCTTAGGATTTCTCATGTCGCGACGACTTTGGTTATCATGTGATTGTGAGGGTTTATCACTAGTTCCTGCGGTCCTGATCATCGAAATCTCATTTAGGAAATTTTCACAAATTATACATTGGTTAAGTGGAATCACTTGCATCCTAACCGTATAATGCTAGCAAAGCATTCCATGATCGTTCCTAGATCGATCTCTGCTGGCCCAAAATATCCCCTCGACAATCCTTATGGTCAAAGGGCCATTTTTTATTCGAATTTCCTAGGTCCACGTACCCAACTCCACGTTAGTCTTTCCCTTTTAGTCAGTTAACTCGAGAATGGCCTGCTCCGAGCGAGATACAACTGAAATACCTCGATCGATATCTTTCCATTCAATAACTCTGAGAGGGGTCGGAATTCGAAATGTCACAACTCTTCCCCCTTAAAGAAATTTCATACTCGAAATTTACAACCTTCCAAATCATCCAATCTTATGGGGTATTGACACTTCATCGCTTCTTCATTTTCCCAAGTAGCTCTTTTCGTATCATCGAAGACGCACAAATCCCATTAGCTTAATCTCGATTGTCTAAATCGAACCATAGTCTTCTCGACTTCTGAGGCAAATTTATGATTGAGTCCTTAATAGTTCGTCCTCGATCCATTCGAGATTCTCCAATGACCATTTATTCCATCAACTTACAACGGTTAGGCTTTTCCTCGTTGGCACATTCCAACTTCCAGTCACATGCTTGATTTCTTTCACTTCCATTCCATTCGTTCCTAGTACCAATGTAAGTTTTCACACTCCTTCGTGCCATTCCACTAGGTGCCATGGTTCTCCCTATGAACTTCTCATAAGATCCCTTCCTCAAATTTCTCTTCCATTCGTAAGCACACTCCCCCATCCTTGAACTTCAAGGTTTCCACCCTCAATTTCAGTTTTTCTTTTCCAGAATTTCATTCATCCACGTTACTCCTCATTCAATTTTCTTATTCAAATGACACCCACTGCCATGTACAAAGCTCGTAACCATGCCAATAACATAAGCCATTACAAATGCCATGCAATTTTGAAAATTCACCTTGAGGGTCACTTCAATACAGTACATCTCTTAACCAAAATTAGACTCAACCCGATACCTAGACTCTCTCTTTCAATTTATGACTTGGGTCATTCCTGCCTCCTTGCTATCTTAGAAGCCTACCAAGAGCCAGTCCTTGTCCAAACCTCTCTGTCCCGGCGTACACTCCCCGCCCTCGTCAGACCTGGTCATTGCAGGCTGCCCCAAGCCATGTATCTACGAAGAGAGTCCCGTTTCGTACGTCTCATAACATGCTTCATTACCGTTTATAGGTATCCCATCAGCTTGTCCCATACCAAGCGATGGTTTATTAAGTATGATAGTGATAAGTTCATGCATTCACCTTCCACAACTTTCATTTCAATGCCATAAACACATGCACTGAATGATCATCCTCAATACTCGCCACACCACATTCATTTTCAGGTCAATTCTTATCCATGGAAGGTTTCTAATTCCACAAATGACCATCCCACCGATCAATTGCCTATGTTCAACCAAATACCTCAAGGCCACAAGCACAATCATATAATCCAATCGACCCTCTACTTATAAGCAATTCCCTATTAACCTCAATCACACCATTACCAAAGATCATCGATTAAAATCGATACTATAACCATTTAAGCGCAACACAAGTTCAAGCCAATAATCCTCGAGATTCAACAATGAATGCCTAATCCTAAAGGTCTCACTATCTAATCATCCTCAAGTCATCACTCCTTATCATTCCAAGTCTCAATCAAGTTGGATCAAGCTGACTTTGCTCTGATACCACTTAAATGGGGATTTCACGCCTCGAGCCCGGCGGGCACACGAGCATCCACGACGCCATTACCTTTAATGAACTCCCAAGATCCAACGGCCAATAGCATAAAACTCTATATGAAGCATGCATGCGAAAGCGAAGCCAACTCCATTACAAATAAAACAACACAAGATGACTTAGGACAAAAGGGTACGCCTTTCATAAAGGTTAATCATATTTCAGAGGTTACGACTCTAAATCCCCAAATGATCATTTTACAACCCTAAGGTCACAAAAGAGTAATCTTCATTTTCCTCCAATGATTTCTTCAAATGCCAATCCACGACAACCTCGGTTTCCTTCGTTAGGGACCTGAAAAATGTTGTCCCACGACAGGGTGAGATATATAATCTCAGTAAGTCAAACCTAGCCTTAAAATAGGCTGCCAATACCTCCAGACACTTTTTAAAAAATGGGTATTTTAGGATTAAAAACATTGGCATGCTTAAAATAGGGCACTTATCAAAACCTAGCATTTCAGTACTTCAAATCGACTCGACTCAATCACAAATCATAGTAAAAACTGAGCTTCGTACAGTGATAGGATTTTTAATCAAAAGCAAGCCCTCGACGCCATCTCAAAATCACGAGGCAACTCTCAATTTCATCAAATACCATTATCGAAACTTTCAGAAAACATATCCTTTTCCTTCATGCCCTTCTTGGGCCATTTGTGACATTCTGATTTCCAGTCAATTTCAGACTCTATTATGAGAAGTTTATATGTATCAAGCGATCTGTTTCAGTTGTATTCTGCTCAAATCTGATCAATTTGAGTAAACTGACTAAAGGAGAAAGGCTAAAGCTAAACGAGGTACATGGACCTAGACGACTCGGATAGAAAATGACGCTTTGACCATAAGGATCGTCGAGGGGATATTTAGAACCACCAAGAGGTCGATCAAAGAATGATTAACAATTTCCTTACGAGTGTCGTACGATTGGAGTGCCGTGATGCCGCTTAACCAACGTATGATTTGCAAAATTATCCTTAATCGGACGGTGATGATCGAGACCATAGAGACTAGTGATAAATCCTCAATTACATGACAACCAAAGCCTCCGTGAATTGACGAGTCTTGAACATGATATGAATCACGGGGTTGATATGCATAATGTCTGCAAAAGTCACCTATCAGTTCAGGATGGGTTGGAACCACGTCTGATAGAGAAAACTATCAAAAATGAGTCTCAAAAGATTTGAAATGGAAAATCAAGAATTTCAATGTCATTTGGATTGGCCGTCGCCCTACCAAAGAATTCTAGAATGAGAAAAATGACGTTCTGAACGTCGGGGGTAAAATGACCATTTTGCCCCTTAAGCTTAGAACCTTGCCTTTGCAATTGAAGAAGGGAAAATTGGTCTTTTAATTTCCCCCTAGCTGTCGAAAAAAAAAAGGACTAAAAGAGAGCCATTGGATCTCATTAGAAAAGACAAATGCCAAGTGTCATAAGATGGGCAAGGGTGGTCATGTCTAACTATTCCACCTACCATTCAAACCCAATTGACCAAGCATTTGAATATAGCCTCCTCTCTCTCTCTCTCCTCACCCTCATTTGGCCAAACCACCCTCCTTCAACCACCGAAACCCTCTTCTTCTTCCTCCTTCTTCTGCTCATCGTCGGACAACTTCTGAGCCCGCCGTTCGCCGGCCACAACTGCCCTCTCCAGCCACCATCCGATCGCCGGCCGACCACACCAACGTAGATACATGTCTTGTCGACATCCTCGAATAAGAATCATGATATTTGGAGCACCGAGGAGTCCCAAGCAAGTAATTTCCCGAGAGCCGATAGATTAGGACTCAATCTGAGGTAGGTCCGATTCTTAGCCCTTTTGCTGGTTGAAATCTTGGAATCTTGGGCTCAAATTTCAAGGAGACTTAGTAGACATGTGTAGGATTCTGTGGTAAAAATTGGGATTTAATTTGATAAGGTTTTGACCACGAACCGGCCTTGTGAATGTTGCCCAAAATCTGCCAGCGAACTGACCTTGGACAATCCGGCGAATTTGGACGAGTTTTCGGTGACCAACAGACTCGAAACCCACAGTGAGCCTCTAGACATGTTAAGGAGTAGGACAACATTTAAATGTTGGAATTGAAGTGGATTTAGGACTGATTGGTCCCGACTTACACAGAACCGAGTAGGATCGGTTCGATGCCGGGCCAAACCGATTCTATTGAGGGCTGAAGATGACGATTTTGAGCTGCAATTTGATGTTTAAGATGTGATGAGATGATGAGGAGTATATTATGGATGATTGGGATTGATGGATTGAGGAATTAGACGTGAAAATTGATGGAATTGGTTATATTTTGTTAGGTTGCGCGGCAAGTCCGATTGTGGATATTGAATGCCGAAACTTTGGGGGTCAAAAGGAGTAATTTGTGTTGTCAAGGTCAAGGTAAGGGATTCCTAAACTTCGATTAGGGAGGTTGGGCTCAATTGGGTGAGTCGTGGATTGGTTGGATTGATTTGTGAGAAATTGTCAAAAGGGATAGCCTTTGATATGTCCTAAGATGTTATAGGAGGATTGTGTGTGACATTGTCTATGCCTGAGTTGTCTGCCATGTCTGAGTATCAATTGACTTGCGTGCATGCCATGAGTGGTTAAATCGCGCATGAGTTGCACCCGTTGCTTGTATGTGGATTGCATTAAGATATCATGGCATAAGTATGACATGGCGAGGCCCTAAGGCGTATGAGACGCGGGGCGGGAAAAATGGATACCCTGATGCGACGAGATTGCGGGGTGGAGTAGATTGTTGTGTGGCACCCTGATGCGACGAAGTTGCTAGGTTGAGATAGCCACGGTCTTGAGGTGAATCATTCGCGGGACGGAGTACGAGAAATTGATATTGGCCTAGAGATTCGTCGGAACCTGATGTGTTTACGCTGACCGAGCCTGAGCCGATTTAATCGCGGGCTAAGATTGAGGCAGGCGGTGATTGGTGGGTGTGAGAAGTGGCAAGCGGAGAGTGCATGTGCATCTGAGAGTGGTATGAGGTCTTCATTGCATGCCAGTCGTTTGTATGCTATTGTTTCATTGAATTGTGTCTGATATGCCTGTCTATTTATAAGTGTGAATTTGTTGAGAGATACGACTACCTGAGTAGACTATCGACCTGACTTAGGGTTAGGTTTCTTTTACTGAGATGAGTATCTCACCCCTTTTGGAGAACCCTTTACTTTACAGATCCTAAGCCTTAGAGATGTGACCCATATGTTTTGGGGACCCCAAAGAGATGACGGCGTATTTTGATGAGTTCCCGGATAGGTAGGGGAATATATATGTGAGGAAGTGCACTATTGTATGGGTGGATGAGGGTAAGCCAGATTGAAAGCCTCATAGGTTGGAGGCGTGGTTTAAGAAGAAAGGGGATGCACAGATTGGGCCGCTAAAGCCCCACGAGATACCTCAGGGTGTTATACCCGATTGATGCCAGACTACAGCAGAGCAGGAGTTACTAGAGGGGTCAGTAGTAGGGTCTAAGAACAGACCAGAGAAGACAGCAACCTTGGAGTTCACCAAGTAGTAGGAGGAGGAGGAGGTCATAGTCCTGAAGGTGTCTGAGGGGGACTTTGTTGAGCCATCGCTAGAGGTGACCATGGAGGATTCCATCGAGGTCCCGTCCGAGACGTTTTCTGAGTATGAGCTGATCGAGAACGCAGAAGATACGGGGGACTCTAGCAGCTCCTCCTAGGAGTCTCCAGTTGGTGGCTTGATCTTTTGGTGATGATTCGACCCGGTTCCTGCTGGCTTAGTAGATAGTCTTTTGTATGCTTACCCTGTCGCCCCTGTTGTTAGCGGATTGTAGTGGTCGATGTCTGTATGAACAGTATGTCAAGATGTATGAATGTTATATGCTATCCAGGTCCCACTTATCTTATATATATAGTACAGGGGTATGCGAGTATCGCTTCCGCATGCGTGATGTACTTATTATATCTCTCGACTTCTATTGGTGAATCTTGGGACCGCTGAGAGATTGCTACTGGTTTGCTTGCAGTGATGTTCACGCGCTCGTACTCGAAGCAAGGGGTATGACACCATTTTTAACTCATGAGGCAAATTTAAAACTCGAGACAAATCTCGATTCAAGAGGCATTTCGATTTCTCAAAAACCCGTTCTTTGATATTTCAGAAAATAGTTCTCTTCATAACCGCCCATCCTGGGCTGCCCACTTTAGGGCTGAAAGATGATTCAGCCTCTATATGACCCGTCGATCCATATGAGACTCTCGCGTCCGGACCTAGAGATGAATCGATCACCATATGACTCTCGTCGCCCATTTTCAATCGAGATGAATTGTGTCAGTATGGGACTCTCTAGCCGCAAGACCTCGTTAGGTCAAATGGGAGTAACACCCTACCAATACGTTGGCCAACATATAATTTCTTATCGTTCACGCACGTCATTGGCGATCCCACACGCTAGTGCACATATAATTTCTATCGGCAATCCCACACGCCATTTATTCATAAAACCAGTTATAAAAAGCCTCAATTTTCATTCGAAAACAAAGTCACGCCTCAATTTTCATCTAATGAAACCAGTTCATGCCTCAAAACCCTTCATTCAAGGACAACTCAAAGAAACAAACAATTCATCACCTACTCGAGGCATTTCAGTTCAACTTTTCACTTTTCGATGCTTACAATAGCACAAGTAGGACACAGCCATTTCACATATTCAAACATGGCTTTTCAACATAAGGTTCAATTGGCCTTTTAAAACACATGTTCACGTCAAATGAGACTCCTCAATCACACGATTTTCAAACAAATAAGCCAAGCAACACTAATACTCGCATTGGGACAGATTTTGGTTTTTCTCACACCTCTCACAAAATCAGTCCATAAATTCATTCAATCCATCTCAAAACTTTATCCTTTAGTAACCTAACATCCTAATAGAAGTTTAGGCATAACTTACCAGTACTCTAAGCTGGGAATATCCATGAAATAGGCGACGTAAGTCCTTGTTCCAAATCTATCCAAAACCGGTTCCTAAGCATTTCACCAGCATTTATCCATCAAAACTGCTTCAATCCACTTCCAATTTATCCACAAGCTACCCTAGCATCTAAAACAAGGTCATAAGGAGTCTTACCAAGAATTTGAACCAATGAAATTGACCAAAGGACCGTATAATGCATTCGATTCCAAGTCTGTTCGATATAGGGCAGATTTTATCCTTGGAGAAAATCACATGAAACTAGCCATTAAACACCATTTAAACTCCATTCCAACTATCATACACCTTGCTAACACATGATACTAGGTCTTAGGATAACTCACCAATAATTTCTAAGCCAAACGACGTCTCGGCAGACTCTAAAGTACTGCGGTTTCTAAACTGGTTCCACAGAACATGTTATATCCAAGCGAGAAACATCCCGGAGTTTAATTATCAAACCACTTCTAAATTAACCAAACTCATCCACAAGCTATTCAACATGTAGAGCTAAGTCTTAGGATGACTCACCGGCAATTTCCAAGCAAAACAAAGTCTCAAGGACCCTCAAGGAGTCACGGTTCCAAGTCTGATCGGTGGGGGCAGTTTCTATCCTCTTGAAAACCATGAAGATTCAACCACCAAACTCATCAAAATCCAACCAAATTTCATGGATACAAAGATATATGTCTTAATAGATTTGAGAGGTGGTCTTACCAAAAATGAAGCCAAAACAAGCCCGAAATTCTAAGATGAAGCTCCTCGGGTGGGTATAGGGTCAGGCAGAGACCTTTCCTCACTCAAAGGGCTCTACGGGACAAACGGTTGAGCCAAATTGGGCTCATAATACCTTGTTGGAATGGAAAGATAAAGGGCCTTCTAATGGTTGATGGCACGTCTCAATATGAGATCGGAAGAAGAAGTTTGGCCTGAAGAGTGGAGGTGGTCGGAACTGGGCGGCGAGAGAAAAAGAGAGGGAGAGTGATCCAAGTGAGAGAGAGAGTTGGAGGAAGATGGTGGTCGGCCAAGGTTTCAAGGGAGAGAGAGAGAGAACTTGCTTAGCTTCATCCACAAGTCAAGGAAGAGAGAGAGTGGAATGGTAGGTGAGATTAGACAACAAATTAATGCCCTTAGGTGTTTAATCCTAGCCTAGGTGTACTTACCACTCCAATTGAGACACTTGTCTATTGCACATAAAAAAAATCTCAAGGGTTAACTGTCCACTATGCCCTTACTTATTCAACCACCTAGGGATAGGGAGAATAACTAATTTGCCCTTGCTTTGGTCTTAATAGAATGAGTGTCCTTTGAGGGGCAAAAGAGTAATTTTTCACCTTTGGTCTGAATTTCACTTTTTCGAATCTTAATTACCCTTGATGAGGTGGCATCCAATTCTTTTCAAATGTTGAAATCCTTCAATATCCGATACCCACTTTTGAGGTCCAATTCATGTCGAGTTTTCATCGACTGTAATTCTAGTTTATCTCAAACTGACGGGTGACTCTTGCAGGCATTACGCATATCAACCTTAGGATTTATCAAGTCGTGGCGACTTTGGTTGTCATGTAATTGCGAGGGTTTGTCGCTAGTTCCTGCGATCCTGATCACCAGAATATGATTTAAAGAATTTTCGCAAATTATATATTGTTTAAGCAGAATCACTCGCATCCTAATCGTATAACACTTGCAAAGCATCCCATGATCGATTCTAGATCGATCTCTACTGACCCCAAATATCCCCCGATAATCCTTATGGTCAAAACATCATTTTGTATTCGAATTTCCCAAGTCCACGTATCCGACTCTGCGTTAGTCTTTCCCTTTTGATCAGTTAACTCGAGAGTGGCCTGCTCCGAGCAAGATACAACTGAAAACCTCGATCGATATCTTTTCATTCAATGGCCTCGACAGGGGTCGAAATTCAGAATGTCACAAGTTTGCCTGAGAAGTCGAAAATGCCGTGGTTTGATTTGGACAATCGTGGGTAAGCTAATGAAATTTGTGTGTCCCCGACGATACGAAAGGATGTTTGAAGTGGATTATTATGCCAAATGGTAGAGGTACTAAAGAGTACATTCTCTTGATGATTTGGTAATGGTCATGAGAGGGAAAACAACGTGAATTTAACGTGACATTTTGGAAAAGCCTTTCGACTAGGAATTTTTAAAGCAAGGTTGTAGTATGATGCACGTGTTATCCCCGAACTAATAGACAAATTGGACGGAAGATTCGAATGCTTGAAGGTGTATCACCGACATATATTATGCATGTCGGAAGAGAATAGTGAAAAGCAAGTACACGTTGATGACTGAGGAAAATAAGTCCTGGAGTAGGAAGACTTTTATCAGAAAGGACAAATGGAGTTGCAAGTAATGGGAGAAATTACTTTGGAGAATGAGGATGTAATGAGGCATCAGTGCCCCCATAGAAGTGGATAATTGGAAAGTGGCAAATTTTGAGGACGAAATTTCTTTAAGGGGGAAGAATTGTGGCATTCCGAATTCCGACCCTCTCGAGGTTATTGAATGAAAGGATATTGATCAATGTGTTTCAGTTGTAATTCGCTCGGAGTTGGCCACTCTTGAGTTAATTGACCAAAAAGGAAAGACTGACGCGGAGTCAGATACATGGACTTGGGGTTTGAATGAGAAATGGCACTTTGACCATAAGGATTGTTGAGGAAATATCTTGGGCCAGCAGAGATCAATCTAGGAACGATTATAGAATGTCTTGCTAATGTTATACGTTGGGACGCGAATGATTCCGCTTAACCAATGTGTAATTTGCGAGAATCTCCTAAATTGGATTTCGATGATCAGGATCAAAGGAATGAATGATAAAACCTTACAATTACATGATAACCAATGTCGCCACGGCTTAAGAAAAATCTCAAGGTCAATACGCGTAGCGCTTGCAAGAGTCTCCCGTCAGTTTGAGATAAACTGAAATTACAGTCGACGATAGTTCGACATGAAATTGAACCTCGAGATTTGGGTATTGGACATTGAGGAATTCAAACATTTGAATTGAATTGGACGTTGCCTCATCGAGGGTGGTTTATAATGGAAAAATGGAATTTTGGACGAAAAGTGCCAAATGATCATTTTGCCCCTCGACCATTTACCCTTGCCTTAACATTTCAGAAGGACGAAATGATCAATTCCCACTCATGCATATGGCTATTGAAAATGATAGGATCAAGTAGTCAAAGGTGGGTCATGGTCTTCTAGAGGCTTGGATAAGTGTCAACCAAAGAGAGGCCTGCATTAAATACTAATCTTATCAAATTGACCCAAAAATGAATTTTTGGGATGGAATACCTTCTCCCTCTTCTCACTTTGGCCGGCCACCATCTCCCACCATCATCTTCTTCTTACTTTTCAAGTTCGGCTGAGAAGCTCACCTAAGGACGAGGAAAAACAGCTCCACTATTCCGGCCATAACTTTGTCGTCCGATATTGGATTGAGGTAAAACCACTCCATCTTAAAGCTTATCGTCTTGCCATTCTAAGAATGTATTATGAGCTTAATTTGGCCCACTAATTTGTCCCGTAGGTCTATTTGAATGAGCACATGTCAGAATCTGACCCGGTTTTGGAGAGGGACGGTTTTTTGGAACTTCCGGACTCCAAATGACTCCAAATTTTCGGTGAAATCTTCATAATATCTAGTACTTAAGTTGGCTAAGCTTGGATTATAATTTTAGTTGAGTTTTGATGGGTGTACAAGGCTAATTTGTGGGGGTTTTTACCAAGCATAATTTGCCTATTTGAGGACCGTGGAGAAAACCGGTTGGTTCAAAAGCTTTATGTTATTGTTTCACTCCAAAACTCTCGGTGAGCTCCCTTAACATGTGGATTAAGGTTCTAGTAAGTTTATTTTGTGAAGAATTGAGGCTTAAGGTTGAAATACGGCTTGATTATGTTAATTGAACCAAAATCGATTCTGTTTGGTGGTATGCCTTGTTCTGGTCGAACCTGGTGATGGCCATTTAAATGATATTTTGACTTCAAATTGACTCATAAGATTCCATAAGATGTTATGTGAGGTGTTAATGGGGTGTATGTGAAGTGGATTGGGAGTTGAAATGATTTAAAGGCTATTTGGTGCATAAAACTCTAAGTTATACATTGCCTTGTGTGTGGCCATATGAACTGAGTATATTGATAGTTTGTCGGGGTGTTATCATGTGTTCGATGGATTGATAAGGTGTCTTGAGTTGCCAATTGAATGGCTATTGAGAGATTGGTTTAGAGGAAGTTGAATGCGATAGCTTTTTGATTCGAAATTGATGAACTTTTCTAGGTGAACGAGTGATTCCTGGTTGGTTGCATACTTGTGGAATTGAGAAGGATTGTTTGATTGGAAATTTGCTACCTTGATCAAAAGGTAAGTGTTTCCTAAACCCTTGGTTGAATATTAGGACACTACTAGATAGATTGGTTGGATAATTTGATTGCTTGGTGAAGCCTATAGCTTGAATTGCTTGATTGGATGGTGGATTCCATGACTTGAAGGTCATAGTATGACAATTTAATTGTGATATGCCTTCATGACATATTTGGCTATTGAGCGCTTGATGATTTAATTGGCTGTGATGCCTACGTGATTTATATGGCTATAGTGCCTGTGATATCAAAAGGTAAGTGTTTCCTAAACCCTTGTTAGTGAATTGGCTTTAACGTCTATAATACATAAATGGCTATAGTATCGATGTTATATGAATGGGCTATATTGTCCCAGCGATCGTTGGCCTGTGGCCCTAGAGATTGGATTGGCTTGGAGCCCTAATGATATCGATTAACCTGTAGCCTCGGTGGTATTGAGTGACTGTGCGCCCTTGAAATGATAAATGGTTGTGAGTTTCTGAAGTATCGATTGGCCTATGGCCCTAGTGGTACCAATTGACTAAAAGTCTTGATGATGAAAATGCCGATTGGCCTGTTACCCTAATGGTATTAGATGGCTACGAGCCTCAAAAGTACCGATTGACTTGTGGCCCTAGTGGTACAAAGATATCGATTGGCCTGTTGCCCTAGTTATATTAGTTGGCAAGAGTGCCAGGAAAGTACATCGCAGCTAAAAGCCCAAGCGATGAGTGGATTTGTGTACCGAATCACGAGTTGCATGTGTAGTGACCTTGAAACCATGAAGTTGAGTGGGGTATCCATGCTTGGTTACTAATAACCCTGTTTTGATGATGCCATGCGCCATTATATTGTTGTCTGCTTGCATCTTGGTGGCATTATGTGTAGCCTGAGGGGACTGGTGTTCAAGTCTAGGTTTAGGTTTCACTTACTGAGATATATATATATGTATCTCACCCCAGTGGAGGATTAAATTTTCAGGTCCTTGAAGACGAAAATACAGGCGAGATGAGGATGAGCTCTCGATGAAGTAATGGCATGAATGGTTTTATATATTTGTGGACTTAGGGATTGTATCTGAATTTTGAGGATTTAGGAATTGAATTTTGCGTACTTGACTACGATAACTTCTGAGGAGAATTTTATTTATGAGATGTCTATACCTATTTGCCCTGAGTTATCTCATTGTGGAATTGTACGGAGCAGTTTTATGGCTTCCGCGATTTTGTTTCTTTGTTAAGTTGTTATATGATTGGTCGAGGGATCCCGAGAGATAATTGAAGATCAACGGCCTGATGGGATGTATGGGTGGTGCTCAACGGGTTTGGGACGTGACAGTAGTTCCAATTTGTGGTGAAGGTCCTTGAATTAAAAGTAATTTCGATTCTACACATTTCAAGGACTAAATTACAATAAAATGTGTAATTTTTGCCCAAATCATGCAATTGAGCAATTTGCACAAAAAATTAGACTAAATTTCAATGAAAGACAATCAGATTGAATGATAGGACTCTTAAAATTCCAAAATTGTAAATTGAAATACTCAAATGAATTTTTTTTACCAAATTCAACTATGTGCAACAAAGGAACACATAAAATTGAACTTGAATTTTGACTTTTTATGAGGTCAAAAAGACAAGATAATTAAAATAAAAATATTGATTATTTTTTCATATTTTTGTGACCTCAAATGCTATTTTTTTTATTTTTTGTGTATTTTCCTTTTTTCGAAAATACTAAAAAAATGCAAAAAATATGAAAAATTATTTTTGGTCAAAAATGGTTCATTGGGCTTGGACAAGGCTATCAAAGTTGATTTTGTAATTTTTCAACTTTTTATGAATTTTCTAAAAATAAACTAGAAAAGATTGATGGTTATAAAAAAAATAGAAAAGACTGATAAAAAATCAGGTGTCAACAATTACAACAAGCTAATCTCATTAAATGTTGAGTTTGACACAAACCAAATCTCATTATCATGGCGATAGGATGGCATCTCCTCCACTAGAGCAAACAAGATATGCGGAAAAATTATCAAAGAAGTCTCAAACCTTTTGTATTTTTGCCAATTTAGTACTAAACACTTTAAGTTTGCCGATTCAATCATAAACTCTTCACCTTTTGCAAATTCAATCCTGTTGGATGGAAATTGCTGACGTGCAATCCGATTGTCTGGCAAAAATGTAACAAGTTTAGGACTTTTTTTGACGATTTTATCAAGATACGCTCTTCTTCTCAATGGGAGGAGACCAAACTTGAAGGTTTTTTCTGACAATGAAAGTATCGTTGGATCAAGCTCAAGTACTCAGAAATTTGCTTCACAACTCAAATCAACTTGTCTGATTTCAAATCAAGTTCGAACACAAGCTACTAGAGTATCTTATCAGTCGAGCTCAAACTTGCCAATTATCAAGTTAAGGGACTCACGAGCCTAACAAACTTTAAATACACACCTTTTTCTAGATTTGTCAAAATCGAGCTTTAGCTCGATGCTTAATAAATTGATTAAAGTCGAGCTGAGCTTGAGTGTTTTGATTTTCTAGTTGAGTTGAGCTTGAGCAGAAATTTTAGTATCTTGATTGAACTTTTAAATTTTGTGTATCGAGTGTGCGAGTTGCGTCGAGTTTGAACTGGTTGGGGGAGAAATGGAAACAACTCACTAAGAACTTAAATCTATCCGGCATCAATATCTTCCCAAAAACCCAACCAACTAATATAAAAATCTTCAGCAGCAGTAACCGATAATATTCCAGCAATATCAACCTTCAATAAATGTAAAGTCAAAGTAGAAAAAACTATTGGAAATTTGGTCTCAAAGTCCCATAAGAAGTTGAATGAGAAATAAGAAATGGAGAGTAATGAGCGGCATGTCCCGAATTCGGTAATCGGAAATATGCCAAATTTGGTAAATCAGGAATGACCACTTCCCGAAGTTCGATAATTGAATTTGGTAAATCAGGAATGACAAACCACTTTTCAAAACTCGGTAAGTCGACTGCAACACTAGACTTGATATTCGGGAAGAGTTCGACAAGATAAATACGATTCGAGAACTTTCCGAAATTCGGAAACATCCCGAAATTCGGGAGGCCAATAACAGAGGGTTGCAGACTCTTTAAATCGAATAGACATAATCCGAATAGACATATTTAAAATTTCTTTGTCTAAATAGATATGTTTGATCGAAAACTTTTTTCTTTGAACGAACATGTTTGTTTGAAAGAGAACTGTTCAATTTGTAACTCTTCATTCTTAAATTCTCAATTTACTTGTTTCGTGACACCACTCTCTATAAATGCAAAGCATTGACCGTCGCATTAAGTGCTATTGTCTTTTTTTCATTCTCTTTTCATCATCATCATTTTTGTGCGATTATTCTGCAAAGTTGTGCTCGAAAGTTTTTCTCTGAAGGAGTACTGCTATAGAGGAAAAGCAATCTATTCTATCCTGGAAAGCAATTGTCCACGAACCTTGGGTACCAATTGAGAGGGCAAATTTATCTTAAAGACATAACATGATTTTGTTAGGCTTGGATCATTCATCTCCATTCGGATTTCTCATTTGTGTCTGGTTTCAGGTTTGTCTATCAACCTAAGTTTCATATACGAACCTCAAGTTGCGTTTATAGGTGACATCAAAAACAAAATCTATAAATTTCACATTGAAAACCTAATACAGAAGAACAATGAAGCAATTCAAACTTCTATTGATCACCAAGAATAGCATGATACACCACAGTTCATCTAAAGTCACACGTAGAGGCTCCACACTAACAAGGTATCAGTAAATCATCACCACAAATGTGGATTAACAAATGAGCAAGAAAACTCTAATCATTGGTAAACAAATTGAGAGACGAATTGGAGAAAGATTTCAACAATTAGAATCGTTCACCTTATAGATCATGACCTCACGAACAACATATTAAAATTTCAGTTGATTTCAGTAAGATTTGAAGATCCATTTTACGATACTCTAGTGCTCTTCACTTGGATTTAAGAGAAACTTGTTCACAACACCAATTGTATGAGCAATATTTGATCTCGGAAAAACCATGGCATACATCAATCTACCAACAACTATACATACGGAATTTTCATCATATCTTCCTTCTCTTTCTCACCTACATGACACTTTTTACAGCTCAACTTGAAGTGGCTAACAACTGGAGTATATGTTAGTGTGCATTTGCTCATGGTGAATTGCTCTAGCACTTTTTCAGTGTACTTCTCTTGAGATAGCCAAAGTCTCATTTCATCCAGTCGTTGGTAACTCTCATGCTAAGGTTTTGCTTAACCAATTCTAAATTTTTCATTGCAAAAACTTGACTCAACTCATTTTTCAAGCTTTTAATTTTTCTTAGCATCAGGACCAAGATATCAATGATCTTCCATAAATGATTCAAACTTCATCTGAACATTGTCTTGGTGCTTACTAGACACCATATAAACTTTGCCCCAACCTACATACAATATGCTCCTTCCCTTCAGTTTTAAAAACCTCTATCTGCTCCATTTCTATTTCTTATTCTAAGTCTTCATGAATAAAAAAAAAGCCATCTTTCTATCATCCAAGCTAAAGTGCCAATCCAATGACAACTTTTATAGAAGGCATTTTCACCATTCTTTAAAATCATTCCTTTTTTCGACGAACACCTTCAAAACAAGCCTAGCCTTACATTGTGGTTGCAAGCTATTTTTATTCATCTTTAACTTGTACACTTACTTATCATTTTAGTTATCTTGGCCCTTAGGCAGACTCGCTGATTAAAATTTGTTGTTCTTATGCATTGATTTGAGCTCTTCTTGCATGACTTCATACAACTCGTCCTTTTGGTGACGTAAAATAACTTCTTGATAAGTCTTCCACTCTCTTGCATCAGTGAATAAAACATACTCTTGGGAGGATGTATTTGTGAAATTTTCACTCTCTTGTTGATCTTCTCACTTGAAGTAAGATCGATTGTTCTTGTTCAACATGTTATTCTTGCTAACAGGCTGTTCTGCCTGAAGTATTTCACTTGTCTCACTTGAAGAATCAACATTATGTGTAGACTCAATAACTTTAATATGGTCATCATTTCCTTACACTTCTTGCCCTCGATTTCCACCCAAAACGGTAGGAAGATTTGGCTAGAAAGTATAGAGTGTTGAGCTACAATTTTTTTACCTCTTTAGATTGTCAATGTTTTCAATGATTTTATGCTCAACGGAAATCACATCTCAATTTCTAATGATTTTCTTTGTAGCTAGACCCATAATCTGTCACGTCTAACCTAAGATGATATATTACTTGTCATTAAATTTGGACTTTTCTCTCTGAACATGTAAGAATGCCCCCCAATAAAAAACTTTTAGATGATCGTACGAAACATATTTCCCACACCAAAATCTTTGTAGAATGTCCCCCTTATGAGAATTTGATGGAGGAAGGTTTATCAAGTCCATTATTGTTCTAATTGCTTTACCTAGAATGACTTAGTTAACCTCGTATAAGAGAGCATACACCAAATCCGGTCATTCATTATCCGGTTCATTCTCTCTACTTCGGAATAGTGTTCTCAAGCTTGATATCAAGACTTCTACAATAATGCTCAAACTAACCCATATATTCACCGTCGTTATAAGCTCAAACATATTTCAACTTCTTTTCAGTTTCTTGTTCTGCGTTAACATAAAAAAAAAATTGAAAGCTTCAATCATCTGATCTTTAGATCACACAGCAAGAGACCCAACCAGACTGGAGCAATCATTAATAAATGTCTCAAAATATACTATAACAATATTCTAGCATCCATGAAACAAGCATAAGCGTAAACCAAATCAAGTATATTCTATTTCATTTATGAAGAGAAATTATGAAATAAAAATCTATGTTACAATCTATACATTCCTTCAATTTTCTCTCCTTCAATGGTAAAAGATTTTGTCTTGCAAGAGTGTCAAGTCCTTTCTTGAAGAGATGACCAAGTCTCACATGCCATAAGTAAATTGAGGAGTCATCCATTGCATTTACCTCTTTCCTGATCAGCTTAGCTTGTGCGGTGTAAAGAGTGTAAGTCTTTTTGCCCTTATCCACTATCATTGGACCTTTAGTTTGCCATCATAAAAGGACTTGTAGCAACTATCATTGTCACGCCCCGAACCCGACGAGCACGAGAACATCCCACCAAGCCGTAATCAAGCCGTGCCATCCAGGATCCTTCGAACCTCATGTTTCCCATACTCATATACATGCGGAAGCAATAAACTACTCCGTACACAAAATCAAGATGACTTAGGACGGAAAAGTAGTACACTCCTCGTATCTATATAACACACCTCAAATTTCATGAATTGCCAAAACTAAATATTTAATTTCTTAATCTACCAAACAATATATATTATCTCTAAAGTCACCCAACGTATAAATACATTTGATCAACCACTAACTCCAATGCCAGTCCTTGGCAAATTCGGGCTTCCTTCACATGGGACCTGAAAAAATTAAGTCCCCACTAGGGTGAAATATAAATCTCAATAAGTGAAACCTAAATCTTGACCTGAACACCAATCCCCCTAAACCACACTCACACATGCTATCAAATGCAGGCATTCATCAATGCAGTGGCACAAGGCCTTTAACAATTCAAGTATGGCATTAATCAATAAAATATCAATAGCCAATCATGGATAAGCAGTACAATCAACCGCATTCAATATCAAGGTCCAAAGCTCATGCTCAAGCACATGCATCGATACATAACTGCCACCACTTTCCATCCACTCACATACTCCTCTGGCTTTCTTGCCATCTGACATCACCGGGGCCATAGGCCAATTGATGTCTTTGTACCACTAGGGTCACAGGACAATCGATACTTTCAAGACTCGCAGCCATTCAATGCCATTGGGGCCACAGGCCAATCGGCATTCTCATTCTTATTCGAACTCACCATCATACGATACCACCGGGATCATAGATCAATCGATATCATCATTAATACTCAGGGCACACAACCATTCGATACCATTGGGGCCACAGGCCAATCAGTATTTTCGAGGCTCACAACCAATTGTCATCTCAGGGACTCAGACCAAAGATCGTTGGGACAATATAGCTCATTCATATAGCATCGGCACTATAGCCATATATATCACATAGGCATCACAACCAATTAAACAATCAAGGGCTCAATAGCCAAATATGTCATTAATGCATATCACAGTTCAATTATCATGATATGCCATTCAAGTCATGGAATCCAATACTCATTCAGGCAATTCAAGTTATAGGCTTCACCAAGCAACTAAAACATTCAACTACTCTATCCAGTAGTGTCGTAATGTTCAGTAAGTGTTTAGGAAACAATTGCCTCGATTGATTAGCAAAACTTTACACCAAGTAACTCCCCTCAATGCCACAAGTATGCAATCCCCAAGAATTTTCTCGTCAACTAGAAAGGTTCACCAATCTTGAATCAAAAGTTATTGAAGTCTTACTCCCTTTAACCCAATTTCTCACTAGCCATACCATTAGCAATTCAAGACTCCTTATTGATCGATTGAACACATATCAACACTCCTACTAACCATCAATAGGTTCCATTCATAAGGCCATACGCAAGGTAAGATACAACTCAAGGGTTCATGCACCAATTTTGACCATAATTCACTTCTAAACCCCAATCCACTTCACACACTTTCCATTAACACCTCACATCACATCTTATAGGACATTATAAGTCAATTTGAAGTCACAAAACCCCTTAATCAGCCCCCAACAGAACCGGCCAGCAAGGGTTCATCACAAAACAGAATCGATTTTCTGTTCAACTAGCATAATCAAGCCATACTTTAATCTCAAGCCTCAATTCTTCACAACCGAACTTGCTAGGACCTTAGTTAATGTGTTTAAGAAGCTCACCAAGTGATTTGAAGTGGAACGACACTCCAAAGACCTCGAAACAGCCCGGCTTCCACACGGTCAGAATTTATCCAATGTTCATCATCACTATTCAGCAATGAAAACCTATTTTAAAACCATCAAACTTGAAACCACAGACCATCCAACTTGAGTACAAGATGTTATGAAAATCTCACCGAAACTTTGAGGTCATTTGGAGTTCGGAAGCTCCCAAAAACGTAGCCTCTCCAAAATCGGATCGGATTTTGATCTTTGCCCACTCAAACAGACCTACGTGACAAACGGCTGGCCCAAGTAAAGCTCATAATACCGTCCTAGAATAGTAAGATGATAATATTTAAGATGGCGATGGTCTTACCTCAATTCGAAGTCGGGCGACAAAGTTATGGCCGAAACAGTAAGTCGGTTTCTATCTATCCACGATAAGCCCTTCTAGGCCGAGAGCACAATGAAAGAGAGGAAGATGGTGGGAGATGGTGGCCGGCCAAATGAAGAGAGAGAGAGTCCATTACACACCAATAATCCATTTTGGTCAATTAGATAAGATGGGAAATTAATGGCAATTTAATGCTTGGCCTCTCCTTTGGTTGACACTTGGCAACCTTCCATTGGTTGCTTCATTGAATTTGACTTCCTTTGACCATATCTTCATCCAATTATCAGCAGCATATAGAGGAGGGAAAATGATCAAAATGACCTTTTAAACTTCTTAAGGCAAGGCCAAAGTTCGAGGGGCAAAATTGACATTTTGCACTTTTCGTCCGAACTTCCATTTTTCTAATATAAACTATTCTCGATGAGGCGACATCCATTTCAATTCAAATATTATAATTCCTCAATGTCTAATACCCAAATCTCGAGGTCTAATTTCATGTCGAACTCTCGTCGACTGTAATTTCAATTTATCTCAAATTGACGGACGACTCTTACAGGCGCTACGCGTATCGACCTTGGGATTTTCTTAAGCCGTAGCGACTCTGATTGTCATGTAATTATGAGGGTTTATCATCCGTTCCTTCGATCCTGATCATCCGAATCCAATTTTGGAGATTCTCGCAAATTACGCATTAGTTAAGCGGAATCACCCGCGTCAGATCGTATAACGCTAGCAAGACATCCTGTGATCATTCCTAGATCGATCTCTACTGTCCCAAGATATTCCCTCGACAATCCTTATGGTCAATATGCCATCTTTCATTCAAATTCCCCAGGTCCACGTACTCAACTCCGCGTCAGTCTTTCCCTTTTGGTCAGTTAACTCAAGAGTGGCTAACTCCGAGCGAGTTACAACTAAAACACATCGATCGATATCCTTCCATTCAATAGCCTCGAGAGGGTCGGAATTCGAAATGTCATAATCATCATCTAAGGCAACTATGGAGATGAAATGAAGAAAAATGTCTGGAGTAAGTCTCACTTTCTTTAGAAGCAAATTACATCAACATTGATTTCCAATGAACATCTCCTATGTCGATAATCTTACAGATGCCACTATTGTCTATTTAGAGACATTTAAAATCACCTACGATAGGATGTGAAGTAGTCACGCTCGTGAAGTGACATGAAATGAGGCTACAGAGTCAACAATCCAACTAGAGCCTTGTCATATAAGGTTCACCCAAGTATCGTCACACATGAACACAACATTGCTATCTAATGCAGCTATCATTATATCTTGCTTCTCTTCTATCTCTTTGTCTCCATTTCTATTTTGGAATTTATCTCTCTTTGTAAACCTGCATTCTTTGGCATAATGTTCCATGTTGCCATAATTGTAGCACTCACATTCCTCCTGAGCCTTGATTTCAATCTCACACTTAACTTGTTTCTTTTATCGTAATTTTAGAAATTTCTTGATTGATTTCTCCCTATTTTCCATGACAAGGGCCTCCAGTTAAGAGGCATATTTCATGCATTTTCTCCTTATTTCTTCATTCAATATGTTTTCTCTAAGCAGTTCATTGAAAGCACGCCATAAGGAGCAAAGTGGTTTAATGTCACAACCTATCTATCCCAATTGTCAAGGAGAGTAACTAGACTCATCACCGAGATTAATTTTTAAATTTTTTTAACGGATTATTTGTCAGAGATATGCCCTAAAATAATCATGTAATAATTACATATTAGGGATTTCAGTTGTACTTCTGATTTCTTAATTAGTCAATGGCAAAGTCGTATTTACTCATTTGTTCAATTACCTACTTATATGAATAAATTTCATAACATCAGTTGTGACTGGACCTATTCTTGATACGTTGAGAATATGTGTGACGGGTTCACATTTAGACTAAATTTTAAATAGTTCCCAATCGATGGATCATTGAATAGATATCAATAATCCTGTTGAGATCAGTGTGTTCTTAACTTCACAATTAAGTATTATATACTTAAGGGAATGACGATTCACAAGTCATTGTATTGCGATGCTTGAGTTAGAACACGGGTGCTTGTATTAGACAAGTTCATTGAACGTGACACGCATTGAATGATTAGCGACATGGAAGCTTTTAGCGTGGTCAATGTCTAATCATTCATGCTTTGGTCTTCGTGTAAATAATCCTTAGATCTAAGGCACAGTGATGATTTGTGTGTTGCATGACTATGGTTCACGAGGACACATATAGACGGTTTGTCGATCCGTCTCTGTACTTGATGGTCATAGTTCATGCACATACGAAGTCACACGTGTGCGTAAAATGGAATCTGTCTCCTTGCCATATGCCAGATATGATATCATATGCAATTTAATTATGACAATGCGTTGAAATCCTCGACCGGGACTGTAACCAAGAACAAAATGTTTATGTCTCGTATAAATGCATGTTGATTGAATTTTTGCATATGATAGAATTGGTGACTCGACAAATTTTCCATGGTCTTTGTTTGATCGAGGTATAATAAGATAGAAGGATTGAATTACATTGTAGTCAAAGCTGACAGGTTCATTATGTTCTTAAAGAATTCACACTATCTAAGCAGCCATGACATATTGCTATATGTCACTCATGGCTTTGGGACCTAGAGGTTAATCGGGACGATTAATTCTCTTGGAAGCACTAACATATTAGTACATGTCTTACTGCCAGCTCAATGATGAACCTAGGAATGTCACACACCTTAACCAATATATGTCGACCGTCATGCCCCGAACCCGGCGAGCACTCGAACATCCCATCAGGCCGTTGTTCTTTAATAGTCTTCCAGGATTCCTCGGCCAATCACATCATAGCTCAAAAGAGAAATAAGGTCACGGAAGAAATTAAATAGCTCCATACAAATTCACACATGAGATGACTCAGGACAATAGGGTATATACTTGTCATCAATATCACAGTCGGTTACAAATCTAACTCCAAACAATATACAGTTCTTAAGGTCTCGATCAAACTTATCATGATTTCCTCCAACGACTTCCTCAAATGCCAACCCATGGCAAGCTTGGGTTCCTTTTGCTTGGAACTGAAAAAGTTAAGGCCCCACTGGAGTGAGATATAAATCTTAATAAGTAAAACCTAACCCTAGACCTGAACACCAGTCTCCCCAAACCAACTCAACAACACCAGAAGCAGGCATTCATCAATCAACTATCTTAGCAAGATAGGTATAATTAGGAGTCACAATCAAACATAATCAACCTCAAGTGTTCATGCTTCAAGTACATAGTACATAAACTAGCACTCATGACTTTCAGAGTCACCACAATCAATCATCGCTCGGCTCTTAGGCCGCCATATAGATCTCTGGCACTCTTACCAACTAATATCACTAGGGCCACAGGCCAATTGATATCACTAGAACTTATAGTCAATCAATATCACTAGGGTCATAGGCCAATTGATATCATTAAAGGCATTAAGCCAATGCGATCTCTTGGGCCACGGGCCAACGATCGCAGGGCACTAAAGCCCGTTCATACAACATAAGCATCATTTATCACAGCATAATTGGCATATCAAATCATTAACGAACACACCACATGCTATAGGATCCACGCTTCACACATTAGCCTAAAAAAACATATTGTCTTCAATGAGATAAACCCTTAATCATCGTCAGGGCCCACGGCCGTGATGTATCGCCAGGGCTCCAAGCCGCGATATAATTTCATAGGGCTCCAAGTCAAATTGTCACGCCCCGCATTTCCAGCACGAGTGCGCGACCCCCTGCAAGCATAAACTCTCTCTCGATGTCCTAGGATGCACACAGGTCGAGAGATGAACCATATCGATAGCAAGCGAAAATGATAATATACAAACTCCTCCGTATAATAATAAAAAGGGACTTGGGTAGCGAGAGTACCAATAGATACATAAACTCTCAAATGTTCATACAAGGGTGCTGGCTAACTAAACATGCTGATCAGTAGGGGTGACGAGGCTGGTACAAAAGACGATCATCATTACTCCCAAAAAGAGACAGGCATCGAGGTCACCGTTAAACTATCTGACCAGAAGGATAGAGACTCATAAGTTGAGCTACTGGAGTCGTCAGTATCCTCAGATGGCTCGTACTCCGAGAGTGTCTCAGAGCAAACCCCCATGATGTCCTCGAGTGTCTTGTTAGTTGACGGCTCTACCTAGTCGCCCTGGGTAGCCTCAATCGCGATGACCTCGTCGGTGTCCTCCAAGGTTGGGGTCCTCTCAGGAACGTTCCTCGAGCCGGCTACTGGCCCCTCAGCCTCCACCGAATCCCGAACGGGATGACACCAGTTAGGAATTACCCCACGGGATAACTCAGTAGGGTTCAAAGGCCTCGTAGAAACATCCCCTACTTGTCTAAACCAGGCATCGTACCTATGAGGCTTCCAACTGCTGCCACCCTTGTCGACCCAGACTACGGTACATTTCCTAAAATACACCATCCCCTGTCCTTTCGGGAGCTCATCAAAATACACCGACATCTCTTTGGGGTCGCCAAACCTGATTGGCCAAATGATCACGATCTAGGATCTGAAAAATAGGGTCTCACGACGGGGTGAGATTTACATCTCAATAAGGTAGGTCCTAACCCTAGGTGAGGCTGCCCATACACTCAGGCAAATGCAATCAAGGACAAGCGCACATGCAACCACAAGAGGTATTCAACTGTCATAAAACAACTTGCGGATGAAACGAGTGTCAGGCATGTAGTCATGACATTGTATCACATCATTAGAATTAAACACACATTGTCATGCCAAATCACACACTCCACCCATCCAATCTTCCTCATTTTCACCCCCGTGTTTAAAACGCCTCAGGCTTTGTCCGTGTAATTACGCCTCAAACCATCACATTGACAAATCCGCGTAAACGCATCATGTTTTCAATTTCACTCCAGGCCTGTGTCGACACATCTCAAACTCCATCCCGCGTTTCAACGCATCAAGACTATAACCTTCTCAACTCCGCATCTCGTACACCTCAGGGTACCATTCAACTCAAACCCCGCGCCTCAGTGCCTTAGGGTATCCATCCACACAACCCCACGTCTCAACGCTTTAGGGTGTCACAATTTCTCAAACATGCCACATGCTCATTTCAATTCATAACACATGCTCAATTTCAAACTCATGCAGCGAGCAACACATCAATGGCATGCAAGGCAATTAAATTTGATATTCAAATGCGATAATTATTCCATGACATAATTTTTTTCAAGCAAACAAGCTGTCTACATCTCTCAAGGATGCATAAAGACAATCTCTCCATAAACTTCTAGGAACTCAATCCAATTCAGGCTCAATTTACACAACTGAGTCCAATCCTCCTAGCCAAGGTTTAGAAACTCCTTACCTCAAGCTTAAATCAACAAAATTCTCCTTCCAAGCACTTCAATGGTTCGGTCCAATTATCCCAAGAGCAAGTCAATCGCACAACCTAAGGAAATTCATCCAATCGTCAATTTTTCTTGCTCAATTCGCCAATCCTTGAAACATAAATCACATTGACATGCTCGTCGACATTCTAGCACGTCTCAATGATGAATTGGAGACTCAATTCCAACACCAACAGCCTCCCACAGAATCGGTATGCACAGAACTGAACAGGGCATTTTCGGTTCTATGCATATCTCAACCATTCAGCCCTTAAACTAACCCTAATCCCCAATTTATTCATCAATCTACCTGCTAATACTTAGTTCTAGATGTTAGAGAGCCTCACCAAAAGTTTGAAGACAAAGTGACAACGGAAAGTCCTTGAACGGCGCTGGTTCCTTCGATAGTCAGTTTTTGCCCTACAAAGACAAGACCCATTTGGGGTCAAAACTCTATCAAATTCCTCCAAAATTTTTATCATAGCTCATTCTATGTGTCATCTAAATGTCCACAAAATTTGGATGAACAATTCAAAGGATTCGGGATCCTACGGAGCCTAAACAGTGGCTTACCTCCAGCTGCGATAGTTTTCGTCGACTTCGGGAGAATGGTCGGCCAAGACTCCTCAGGTGGTCAAATCCAGTTATTCCACTTGGAGGTTGTTGACAAGAGAATAAGGAAGGGGCTGGTGGTTGGTTCAGGTCCAGGCGGTGGTCGGAGGTGGCGGTCGGAGCGAGCGAACGGGAGGGCAGTGGCTGGTCGGCAGTGCAACTCTCGGCAGCAAGGAAGAAGAAGAAGAAGAAGAAAATGGCAGAGGAAAATGAGGGTTTCGATTGAGGGGAGAGAGATTGAGTGGTATATGTACATTTTCAAGAGTCAACTTGATTGAATAGTAGGTTAAAAGTGTCCCCATCTACATCAAGGCTTAATCCTTTGACACTTATCCATGTGTCAATCATTATTTCATACAATGGCTCTCATTCCCTTTGATTTTCGGCAGCTATAATGGGGTTTGAATGACCAAAATGCCCTTATCCAATTATAAATGCAAGGCCAAGGCTTGAGGGGCAAACTGGTAATTTTATCGCCGACGTCCGAAACGTCGTTTTCTGATTCCAAATTTCTTCATTAAGGCGATAGCCAATCCAATTGAAATGTTAAAATTCTTGATTCTCTATTTTCAAATTTTGAGACTCGTTTCTGAATCATTTCTCTATCAGATGTGGTTCCAACCTATCTCGAACTAACGGACGGCTTTTGTAAACATTACGCGTATCAACCCTATGATTCACATCACAATTAGGGCTCATCAATTTATGGCGACTTTGGTTGTCAAGTAATTGTAAGGGTCTATCACTAGTTCCAACGGTCTCGATCGTCACCGTTCGATTTAGAAAAATTTTACAAATTATACATTGGTTAAGCGACATCACCCGCACTCCAATCGTATAACGCTAGCAATGCATTCCTTAATCGTTCTTAGATCGGCCTTTTAGGGCTCTAAATATCCCCTCGACAACCCTTATGGTCAAAGCGTCATTTCCTATTTGAGTTCTCTAGGTCCACGTACTTTGTCTCGTGTTAGACTTTCCCTTTTCGTCAATTTACTCGAGATTAATCAGATCCGAGGGAGAGACGACTGAAATACATCGCTATGTACTTTCTCATTAATGAGTCTTGAAATGACAGGAAAAATCAGAATGTCACAACTCTTTCCCCTCAGAAAAAAAATTTCGTCCCTAAAATTTGCAATAAACCCAGTTACTCAAACAAATGGGGGTACTGACGTCTCATCGTTTCCTCGCTTTCCCACGTAGCGCCTTCGGTTCCATGGTGTTCCTAAACAACTTTAACCAATGGAATCGTTTTATTCCTCAGAATTTGCTCCTTTCGGTCTTCAATCCTAACTGGCTTGTCCACCTAGGATACTCTGTCATCCACTTCTATAACCTCGTAGTCCAGCACATGTGTCGGGTCCGATTCGTACTTCCGTAACATGGACACATGGAAGACGTTGTGCACTTGGGATAGATTAGGCGGTAAGGCCAATTTGTAGGCTAAGGTCCCAATCCGCTCCAGAATCTCAAATGGACCTACGTACCTTGGGCTCAGTTTTCCTTTCTTTTCAAATCGGGATAATCCTCTCATCGGCAACACCTTAAGGAAAACATGATTGCCCACTTGAACTCCAAAGGCCTACGTCGTTTATCCGAATAACTCTTTTGACGACTCTGTGCTGTCTTCAGTCTATCCCGAATTATCTTCACCGCTTCCACCGATTGCTCTACCAACTCTAGGCCTGTGATACTTCTTTCTCCAACCTTGTCCTAGCAAATCGGTGTTCGGCAATTCCTTCCATAGAGTACTTCAAACGGTGCCATTCGAATGCTCTATTGATAGCTGTTATTATATGAAAATTCCACCAAATGCAGCTAATCCTCCCATTCACCTTTGAAGTCTATCACACATGCTCATAAGACATCCTCGAGTGTCTGAATTGTCCTCTCCGATTGTCCGTTCGTTTGGGGGTGGTATGCCGTACTAAATTACAGTCGAGTTCCCAAGGCATCTTGAAGACTTTTCCAGAAATTCGCTGTGAACTTGGGATCTCCGTCCGATATAATTGTCACGGGTACTCCGTGTAGTCTCACTATCTGCCTCATGTACAATTCGGCATATCTGTCCATTGCGAAATCATTTTGCACAGGATGAAGTATGCGGACTTGGTCAATCTGTCCATGTCTACCCAAATAGAATCGTGGCCTCTCTGGCTCCTTGGTAGTCCCATCACAAAATCCATTGTTACGTGCTCCCATTTCCATTCAGAAATCTCTAAGGGTTGTAATAATCCACCAGGCTTATAGTGTTGCGTCTTCACCTGCTGGCATGTCAAGCACTTTGCCACGTATTTGGCTACGTCCACTTTCATCCCGTTCTACCAGTAGTGTTGACTTAAGTTATGATACATCTTCGTGCTTCCTGGGTAGATACTATAATTGCTCCTATGAGCCTTTGATAAAATCCTTTATTTAAGCTGTTCATCCTTTGACATGCATAGACGCCCTCGAAATTTCAAGATTCCATCCTCTAACACTTAGAATTCTGGTTTCCTTTTTATCGCGTCCATCTCTAGGATTTTCTGAATTTTTGGGTCCGTATGCTGTAAGGCTTTTACCCTTTCCTAGACCTCAGGTTCTACTCTCAATGTGGCCATCAGACTAGATAACTGACAGACTTCCAATCTGAATTCAAAATCTCTCAAGTTTTCAAATAACGACCACCCTTTTACTAGTAGACAGGCAATGCTCGATTTCTGACTGAGTGCATCCGGGACTCGATTCGCTTTCCCAAGATGATACAGTATGTCACAATCATAGTCTTTAAGCAGCTCCATCCATCGTCGCTGCCTCATGTTCAATTCCTTCTAGGAGAATAAATACTTTAGACTCTGGTGGTTAGTGTAAATCTAGAACTTTTCACCACACAAATAATGTCTCTAGATCTTTAGAGCAAAGATGATCACTGCTAATTTCAAATCGTGAGTCGAATAATTCATCTCGTGTGGTCTCAACTGTCGGGACGTGTAAGCAACCACTATTCCATGCTGCATTAGCACACAGCCTAGTCCCTTTAGTGAAGCATTGCTGTATATCTCATAACCTCCAGGTCCTGATGGAATCGTCAACACTGGTGCGGTTGTCAACCAATGTTTGAGCTCTTGGAAACTCCTTTTGTACTTATCCGTCCATTCGAACCTCGTTTCTTTCTTAGTCAATCTCATTTGTGGCATATCTATGGATGAAAATTTCTCCATGAAACGTCTGTAATATCCTGCCAATCCTAAGAAATTTCGGACTTCCGTGATCATAGTAGGCCTAGGCCAATTCATCACGGCTTCGATTTTCGTAGGATCCACCGCAATTCCTTCTCCAGATACCACATGGCCAAGAAATGCCACTTTGTTCAGCCAAAACTCGCATTTGCTCAACTTAGCGTAAAACGAGTGCTCCCTCAACGTCTGCAAAACAATCCTTAAATGCTCTTCGTTACTCTTTGAGTAAATCAAGATATCATCGATACAAACTATGACAAATCTATCCAGGAATTCCTTGAACACCCGATGCATCAAGTCCATAAATGCGGCTGGAGCATTGGTCAATCCAAAAGGCATCACAGTGAATTCGTAATGACAATACCTTGTCCTAAAAGAGGTCTTAGGTATGTCTTCCTTCTTAATTCTCAACTGGTGATACCCGATCCTCAAGTCAATCTTAGATAATACCGTAGCTCATTGCAATTGATCAAATAAGTCATCAATTCTTGGTAGTGGGTACTTATTCCTCACTATCACTTGATTCAACTGCCTGTAGTCAATGCATAGACGCAAGGACCTATCCTTTTCCCTCAAAAACAACACCGGCGCTCCCTACGGCAAAGCACTCGGTCGAATAAATCCTTTATCCAACAATTTCTACATTTGCACATTTAACTCCGTCAGTTCTAATAAGGACATCCTATAGAGTACCTTCGAGATCGTCTCCGTTTCGGGAGCTAACTCAATCATGAATTCTATTTCTCGCTCTGGTGGCAACCCTAGTAACTCTTGAGGAAATATGTCAGCAAACTCACGCACTATTGAGATGGTTTCTAGGTTGGGCTCCTCGATAGTCATGTCCATAACTGCGACCAAGTACGCCTGACATCCTTCAGTCAACAACTTCGTCACTTCAAGGGACGAGACTAAAGGAATCAAGGTTCCTCCTCGACTTCCCACAAACTCGAAACTAGGGCGACTTTCTGGATAGAAACGAATTATTGTACGACCACAATCTACTACTGCCCCTTGTTTATCCAACCAATCCATTCCCATGATCACATCGAAGTCATGCATGGGCAACACCGATAAATTTATGCTCTCCTTACTACCGCCAATTACAATTCTACAATCCGTACAGCCCAACGAAACCAATACGTTATCTTTCAACGGGGTGGCAACATGCATAATCACACTCAACGGTTCTAACTTCATATCAACCAAATCAGCAAATTGAGCAAACACAAATGAGTATGATGCGCAAGGATCAAACAAAACATACGCAGCTTGGTCACACAAATAAACCGTACTTGTGACCATGCTTGGCGTTTCTTTTGCCTCCTTGCGGGCTACGACATAAACCTTTCCTTGAGCTGGGGGTCGATTCTGATCAATTTGGGGAGTGGCAGCTGACGGTTCAGCCTGTGGTCATTGCCCTTGAGGTCTATTCGTTGGAGCTTGGTCTGGCCAAGTCCTCATCTGGTGGCCCATCTTACCACACTTGAAGCATGCTCCAATTCTTGCCGGGTATGGTCCATTACCATGCCTTCTACCACAGAGGCGACAACTCCAGTTCATGTGGTTCGGTGGCTTCACAATATTCTTTCTTATCGGAGGGACAAAGCGCCTATTGCCGGTCATTGGTCTCTTACCAATCTGGCGATTGTCTCTGAATGAATTAAACCGTGATCCAGATGCACCATTCCTCTCTTTCAGATCCCTCTTAATCATTTGCCCCCGTTCATAAATATCCTTGTAGATTCTCAAATTCAGGACTATCATCTGGCTGGGAAGCTTAGGCCTCAGTCCATCCCGAAATCTCCGCGCCTTCTCTAGGGGATCCTCTACTGATCGGGGTGCATACCTTGACAGCCTAGAGAACTCATCTTCATACTGATCTACGGTCAGCTGATTCTGACGCAGCCGTAAGAACTCTACTTGCTTCCATTCCCGAGCTGTCTCGGAGAAATACTTGTCATTGAATGCCGTAGTTAAGGCATTTCAGGTTAAGGCCATTCCTTCTGGAAAGACTCCATTCTTGGTGGCAGCCCACCAATCATTTGCGGTACCTTCCAGCTGGTACACCGCCAATAGCACTTTCTCTTCGTCCATGCATCTCAAGACTCCAAAAGGCCTTGTCCAGTTTCTCGATCCATCTCGGTGCTAGTTCGGGGTCTCTAGTCCCATCAAACTGGGTCAGCTTCATCTTGATAAATTGTTCGACCAGCTGACCCATCTGCCTAGCCACAACAATTTCTTCCTGGGCATTCACTGCCTCATTACCCTGGTCATGATCGCCATTGTTTCTATTGCCTCCATTATTGTCGTTTTTGGCGTTGACGGCAACTATTGCGGCTCCTAACGCTTGGGCTATAGCAGCATCCCTATCTTGGGTTTGCCTGTCGATGAGGTCGCCAATTCTTTCGAGCGCCCTTAGTACTCCATCCATTCTCAGGTCTTCTACTACAGGTGGCCTCGAACTAGAGGCTCCGCTCCTGGGCCTTCCAGGTCTTCTAGGCAGGTTACTCATCCTTGTATGCTTTTACTGAGCCTAGACCACTACAATTTCACCAAGGAGTCAGTAACTCATTCCTCCAACCAAGTCTAGAGCTACCAACTATGCCTTAATAGAAACAGTTACAATACAACAACCTTCCACACAACAAATTCTACAGACACTTCATTAAACAGTCCTTGGCTATCACTCCATTCTGTCTACTTTAACGGTTCACCAAAATTAGTCATACTCATTTACTCAACAGGCCAAAATCCAAAATGACTTTCAGCGATAAATATGGAACTTCATCGTCATAGATCACCACAACCCTGTCAAGACCAAATGCCATTCACATGCGCCAAGTCATATGTCATACATCTCGTGCCTTATTCTAGTAAGTTTCTTAAGGTCTCGCTACCCGTCCTTGTCCCAAATTAATTTTCCTTATCACTCCAATCCTCAATCAATTTTGGATCGAGCTGAACTTGCTCTGATACTAAGCAAAGCGGGGATGTCACGCCTCGCGTTTCAAGCACAAGCGCGCGACCCCCTGCAAACATAAACTCTCTCTCGAGGTCTCAAGATTTACATAGGTTGAGAGATGAACCATATCGATAGCAAGCAGAAGTGATAATATACAAACTCCTCCGTAGATTAATAAAAAGGGACCTGGGTAGCGAGATTACCAATAGATACATAAACTCTCAAATGTTCATACAAGGGTACTGACTAACTAAACATGCTGATCAGTAGGGGTGAGGAGGCTGGTACAAAAGATGATCATCACTACTCCCAAAAAGACATAGGCATCGAGGTAACCATCAAACTATCTAACCAGAAGAACAGAGACTTCTAAGTCGAGCTACTGGAGTCGTCAATATCCTCAGATGGCTCGCACTTTGAGAGTGTCTTAGAGCAAACCTCCACGGTGTCCTGAAGTGTCTCGTCAGCTGACGGCTCCACCTAGTCATCCTCGGTAACCTCGATCACGATGACCTCATCGATTCCTCCAAGATCGAGGTCCTCTCAGGTGCGTTCCCGAGCTGGCTACTGACCCCTCAGCCTCCACCGAATCCCGAGTGGGATGACACCAGTTAGGAATTACCCCGCAGGGTACCTTAGTGGGCTTCAAAGGCCCCGAAGAAACATTCCCTACTTTTCTAAACCAGGCCTCGTACTTGTGAGGCTTCCAACTGCTGCTACCCTCGTTGACCCAGACTACGGTAGATTTCCTAACATACATCGTCTCTTATCCGTCCGGGAACTCATCAAAATACACCGACATCTCTTTCGAGTCGCCAAACTAGATTGGCTACATGATCACGGTCTAAGATCTGAAAAATAGGGTCCTACGACGGGATGAGATTTACATCTCAGTAAGGTAGGTCCTAACCCTAGATTAGGCTGACCGTACACTCAGACAAATGCAATCAAGGACAAGCGCACATGCAACCCCAAGAGGTATTCAACGTTCACAAAACAACATGCGGATGAAACAAGTGTCAAGCATATAGCCATGGTACCGTATCACATCACTAGAATCAAACACACATTGTCATGCCAAATCACACACTCCACCCATCCAATCTTCCTCATTTTCACGCCCGCATTTAGAATGCCTCAGGCTCGGTCCGCGTAATTACGCCTCAGACCATCACATTTGACAAATCCGCGTAAACGCATTAGGTTTTCAATTTCACTCAAGGCCTGTGTCAACACATGTCAAACTCCGTCCCGCGTTTCAACGCATCAAGACTATGGCCATCTTAACCCCGCGTCTCGTACGCCTCAAGGTATCGTTCAACTCAAACCCCGCGCCTCAACGCCTCAGGATATCCATCCATACAACCCTGCTTCTCAACACCTTAGGGTGTCATAATTTCTCAGACATGCCACATGCTCATTTCAATTCATAACACGTGCTCAATTTTAAACTCATGCAACGAGCAACACATCAATGGCATACAAGGCAATTAAATTCGACATTCAAATGCGATAATCATTCCATGACACAAGCATTGTCAAGCATACAAGCTGTCTACATCTCTCAAGGACGCATAAAGACAATCTCTCCATAAACTTCTAGGAACTCAATCTAATTCACTCTCATTTCACCCAATTGAGTCCAATTCTCCTAGCTAAGGTTTAGAAACTCCTTTCCTCAAGCTTAAATCAACAAAATTCTCCTTCCAAGCACTTCAATGGTTCAGTCCAATTATCCCAAAAGCAAGTCAATCGCACAACCTAAGGAAATTCATCCAATCGTCAATTTTTCTTGCTCAATTCGCCAATCCAAGAAACATAAACCTCATTGACATGTTCGTCGACATTTTAGCACGTCTCAATGATGAATTTGAGACTCAATTCCAACACCAATAGCCTCCCAAAGAATCAGTGTGCACAGAACCGAACAGGGCATTTTCGGTTCTGTGCATATCTCAACCATTCAGCCCTTAGACTAACCTTAATCCTCAATTTATCCATCAATCTACTTGCTAATAGTTAGTTCTAGATGTTCGAGAGCCTCACCAAAAGTTTGAAGCCAAAGCGATGCTGGAAAGTCCTTCAACAGCGCCGGTTCCTCTGAATCTTCCAACGGTCATTTTTTGCTCTTTAAACACAAGACCTATTTGGGGTCAAAGCTCCATCAAATTCCTCCAAAATTTTTATCAAAACTCAGTCTATGTGTCCTCTAAATGTCCACAAAATTTAGTCGAAAAATTAAAAGGATTCGGGGTCCTACGGAGTCTAAACAATGGCTTACCTCCAGTTGTGACGGTTTTCGTCGACTATCGGGAGAATGGCTGGCCGGAACTCCTCAGGTGGTCAAATCCCATGATTCCACTTGAATGTTGTCAGTAAGAGAACAAGGAAGGGCCTGGTGGTTGGTTCGGGTCCAGGCGGTGGTCGGAGGTGGCGGTTGGAGCGAGCTAATGGGCGAGCAGGAGCTGGTCGGCGGTGCAGCTCTCGGCAGCAAGGAAGAAGAAGAAGAAGAAGAAAATGTCAGAGGAAAATGGAGGTTTCGGCTAAGGGGAGAGAGATTGAGTGGTATATGCACATTTTCAAGAGTCAACTTGGTTGAATGGTAGGTTAAAAGTGTCTCAATCTTCATTAAGGCTTAATCCTTTGACACTTGTCCATGTGTCAATCTTTATTTCATCCAATGACTCTCATTTCCTTTGATTTTCGACATCTATAATGGGGCTTCAATGACCAAAATGCCCTTGTTCAATTATAAATGCAAGGCCAAGGCTTGAGGGTAAAACGGTAATTTTACCCCAGACGTCCGGAACATCATTTTTCTGATTCTAAATTTCTTCGATAAGGTGATGGCCAATCCAATTGAAATGTTGGAATTCTTGATTCTCCATTTTCAAATTTCGAGACTTGTTTTTGAATCATTTATCTATCAGACGTGGTTCCAGCCTATCTCGAATTAACGGGCAGCTTTTGCAGACGTTACGCACATCAACCCTGTGATTCACATCACAATTAGGGCTCGTCAATTCATGGCCACTTTAGTTATCATATAATTGTGTAGGTCTATCACTAATTCCGACGGTCTCGATCGCCATCGTTCGATTTAGGAAAATTTTACAAATTATACATTGGTTAAGCGGCATCACCCGCACTCCAATCGTATAACGCTAGTAATGCATTCCTTAATCGTTCTTAGATCGGCCTTTTAGGGCTCTAAATGTCCCTCGACAATCATTGTGGTCAAAGCGCCATTTCCTATTTGAGTTCCCTATGTCCACGTACCTTGTCACGCGTTACCCTTTCCCTTTTGGTCAGTTTACTCGAAATTGATCAAATCCGAGGGAGATACGACTGAAATACATTGGTAGATACTTTCTCATTGCTAAGTCTTGAAATGATAGGAACAATCAAAATGTCACACAAATATCGCCAAGGCCCAGGGCCACGATGTCATCATCAAGGCTCCAAGCCAAATCATCGCCAAGGCTCACAGCCAATTCATTACCAGGGCATCTTAGCCAAATCCTTAACGGTGATAGGGCTCATAGCCAATTCAATAACAAGAACAGGGCTCACAGCCAATTCAATAACACACTGTCAATCACCATGCTTTTTTCGCACAATCACACTATACAAGACAACTATCCAATAGTGTCCTAGGGTTCAAGTAAGGGTTTAGAAATCACTTACCTCGATCGATTAACAAAATTCCACACCAAACGATCCTTTTCAATGCCACTGGTATGCAATCAACCAAGGACCCCTCGTCAACCTAGAAAAGTTCATCAATTTCGAATCATAAAGCCATTGCATTCAACTTCCTTTAACCCAATCTCTTAATAACCATTCAATTGGCAACTCAATATGCCTTATCGATCAATCAAACATATGACAATACTTCAACGAACCCTCATTTCATTCGGTTCATGTAGTCACATGCGAGGCTGAATATAACTCGAAGTTTTGTGCACCAATTTAGCCCTTAAATCATTTCTATTTCCCAATCCACTTCACCAACTTCCCATTAACACTTCACACCATGTCTTATGGGATCTTATGAGTCAATTTAAAGTCAAAATACCCCTTAATTAACCCCCAACAGAATAGGTCATGGCAGGGTATTCCCAAAACAGAATCGATTTTTAGTTCAATCCTTTCAATCAAGCTATGCTTCAATCCCAAACCTTAATTCCTCACAAAATAAACTTGCTAGGACCTCAATTTACATGTTAAGAGACCTCACCGAGAGTTTTGGAGTGAAACAATAACATAAGGCCTTCGAACCAACCGGTTTTCTCTACGATCCTCAAACGGCCAAATTCTATCCAGTTTTAATCATCCACAATTAATCATGAAACCCTATTTTAACATCTTCAAACTTGCAATCATAGATCATCCAACTTGAATACTAGATGTCATGAAGATCTCACCGAAAATTTGAGGTCATTTAAAATCCGGAAGCTCCCAAAAACGCAACCTCTCCAAAACCAGGTCAGATTTTGACCTTTGCCCACTCAAACCGACCTACAAGACAAACGGCTAGGCCAAATTAAGCTCATAATACCTCTCTAGAACAGCAAGATGATAAGCTTTAATATGATGATAGTTTTCCCTCAATCCGATATCGGACGACAAAGTTATAATCAGAACAGTGAATCAGTTTATGTCTATCCGCGAGAAAAACCGCTCGACCGAGAGGAAAAGAAGAAGAAGAAGAAGAAGAGAGAGAGGGTTTTGGCTGACCAAATGGAAGAGAGTGAGAGAGAGTCTTCCACAATAATTGAGCTTGGTCAAGGATAAGATGGTTAGGTAAGTTTAATTAATGCTTACCCTCTCAAATAGTGACACTTGTCTTCCTCAAAGAGTGACACTTGTCTTGATTCTAGAAGGCCTTGTCCACCATTGACTTCCCTTGACCAATCTTCATAAATTTTCGACAGCATATAGAGGGGGTTGAATGACAAAAATGACCTTTTAAATTTCTTAAGGCAAGGCCAAAGGTCGAAGGGCAAAATGGTCATTTTACACTTTTCATCAGAATTTCTATTTTTCCAGTATAAACCACCCTCGATGAGGTGACGTCCTTTTCAATTCCAATTTTTTTAATTCCTCAATGTCCAATACCTAATCTCGAGGTCTAATTTCATGTCGAACTCTCGTCGACTGTAATTCTACTTTATCTCAAACTAACGGGCAACTCTTGCAAGCGCTACGCGTATCAACCTTGGGGTTTTTTTAAAGCCGTGACGACTTTGGTTGTCATGTAATTGCCAGGGTTTATCGTTCGTTCCTTCGATCCTAATCGTCAGAATACGATTTTGGAAATTCTCGTAAATACACATTGGTTAAGCGGAATCACCCGCATCCCAACGTATAACGCTAACAAGACATTCCATGATCGTTCCTAGATATATCTCTGCTGGCTTAAGGTTTTCCTTCGACAATCCTTATGGTCGAAGTATCATTTCTTATTCAAACTCCTTAGGTCCACATACCAAACTCTGCATCAGTCTTTCCCTTTTGGTCAGATAACTCAAGAGTGGCCAACTCCGAGCGAGTTATTGCTGGAATACACTGATCGATATCCTTTCATTTAATAGCCTCGAGAGGGTCGAAATTCAGAATGTCATAATTCTTCCCCCCTTAAAGAAATTTCATCCTCTAAATTTGCCACTTTTCAATTATCCAATCTCATGGGGTATCGACGCCTCATTGCATCCTTATTCTCCAAAGTAGATCCTCCCATTACTTGACGTTCCCACTTGTCTTTTTTGACAAAAGTCATATTCCTCTAGGACTTATTTCCCTCAATCCTTAACCTATACTTGCTTTTCTCTATTCTCTTTCGACATTCACAATATCTGTCGGTGATACATCTTCGAGCATTCGAACCTTCTTTTCAATTTATCCCAATGGTCCAGAAATAATACATATGTCATACTGTGATCGCGCTGTTCAAATGCCTTGCCGGAAGGCTTTTTCCAGAACACCGCAGTAGATTCAAGATCGTTTTCTATCACGATCATTGCCCAACCGTCATGAAATCGCACTCCTTGAGTGTCTCTATCAATTGGCATGATCATCCAATTCAAACGTCATTTTGCACCGTCGAGAACGCACAAGTTCCATTAACTTGCCCTCGATTGTCCAAATCGAACCCTAGCCTTCTCGACTTCTCAAGCAAACTCATGATTGAGTCCTTAATAGCTTTTCCTCGATTATATTCGAGATTCTCTCTTGTAACAATCATATTTTCCCTTCAATCCCTTTGGAGCAGTCAACGTTCCCAACTCTCGCAGTTCACACATTTACAAGGTCTTTTCTTACACAAGCAATGCTCCCGTATTTGTAAGTAATTTCATCCATCGGCGTTGCTTCTCATCAATTCCTCTCGGGGAACCCATACTTCAAGTTCTTACAGTTTGTATAAACTCAAAACCTTTATTCTCGCGAGTCATGTTTTCCCAACTCCTTCTCAATGGCGGTCGTATTCTAATTCTAATTATGCATTGGGTATTTCTACTCATGAGATCCTATGGCCGCGATATGTAAGCAACAACCTTTCACGTTGCACTAATTTACACTTAAATTTTCTTTCCGCGTCAGGCCATCGTAACCCTTGCCATCCTTCACTTTCCAATGAAATCACCATCATCGGCGTGGTCTCTTGCTAGTCTTAAGTCCTTGGGACTCCTTTTCACATTTGTTCGTCCACCCACGTCACACCTCATCCTTAGTCCATTCCCTTATTGGAACAGCTTCTCTGGAAAATCTTCCCACGACGTCTATAGCAGACCATTATAATCCATCAGACTTAGGAGGTCTCAAGCCTTAGTAGTTTACGTTGGCCTTAGTCAACCTATCGCCATCTCCTACTATCGGGAATCTATAGAGATTCCACTCCTTAGATCTACTTGGCCAAGGAATTTCACCTAATCAGGCCCACAGTTCGTGTTATTCAAACTGAGCATACGACGAGTGTTCTCTTAGAATTCATGAGCATACCCTTACGACTCCTTAAACGAGTCTAATCATCGTCTCTCAAGACGGTAACAACCCATCCAATTAATCTGGTTATTGTCAACTGCTTTCTACCAGGTATCAAATCTTTCAAACTGTTCCTCATACCTTTCACTTGAGAGCTCAAACTTGGCTCTCTGTTGCCACGGGTCTCCACTAGGACCACATAACATTTTGTTCATTTTTATCACTCTTCCCTGAAAAAGCACGCTTATCTTAACCGCTGGTTTCCATAACCATTCAATACGACTTTATCCCAATCCCGTCTGTTCCACTGAACGCCAACATCATCCTAGAATTCAACATCGTCTACAAGACAGTCTCTCGAACTTAACTTCCCTTCCAGGAATCATTCAAGTTATGTGTCGTCTTTCCCAGTCTAGACGCTCAACCTCGATACCAGGACAATTGGAATTTTCTCTTCCTTCCATACTAGGGTCTCCATTAATTCACATATCGAATACTCATTTCGACTACTTCAAGTCGCCTTGCAATTACCATCTAAGTACTCTTTTTGCTTATTCATTCATTCATTAAAATCGCAAGTCGCTAGGACCATCAAGTCCATTCGCTTTTCTTTTCGTCAACGACCATCTTATGGTCCAATCATCCTTAAGGACAACGCTCTAATCTTTAGGGGACAACAACTCATGATTCCATTTCTAATGGTTCCAGTTCAATCAACCAATCTCAGGGAATCATTAAATCCAGGCAAACTAGCATGGCGATTTTCCTTGACTCCTTTCATAACAGAAGAGACAGATTACCCCTTTTCCACCATGGGTCTTAAGCCCAGGTAATTAACCATTCCTTAGAGACACTTCCCGTGTTCCACAAGTGACGTTATCTTCACCCGTATTTCTTCCAATCATTCACTCATCTTATTAAAATCCATTACAGTTCCTCAAACCTGGAACAACCATTAGCCATAAGGCTTTCAAATTCCAATCTACTTAGGGATTTACTTATCTTATTCAAAGGGTTCTTAACCACTTTTAACATATGTTTAAACGACCATGAGAACTCTATCTCACACTGGTCGATCATCCTCTGATCCTTGCAAAATTATCATGATCCAAACAACCTTTGCTCTCAAGCAATCCCAAGAGGATATTTTTCATCGAACCACTCAATAGGGGTAGTTCAGGCTGATATCACGCCTTCGAGGAAACCCTTCCTCTGGTGACCTTTCACCAACTATCAATAGCCTCTTAAGGCTAAAACTGCCAGGGTCACTTTCTTTTCTCAGTGTACCCAAAACCTCTAAGGTTTCCTTACCAAGATCCCCAATCTAGAGGGAGACAATTTCAAATCTCATCCCTCCATCAACCTCAGTCAATCTCAACCTTATTGATAGCTTCACAAGCCTTTCAAAATCCTTATAGTTCTTCCCACACATTCACTTTAGAATGAATTAACTCAAAGTCACATTTTTCGTGACTTCCATCTTTTACCTCATTAGTACTAGTGTCGGTCGTCTCAGCAACTTGGGTACAATGACAGTTCCTTCTTGAGTCTATCTACCCAACACATTTTCTTATTTCCATTTAAAGTTCTCACGACCCCTTATCACGCTTGGGTCTCACACGATTAACAAATCGAGTCATACGCTCTTCTAGTACTCATATTCCAATTGTCTTGTTTACTCAATTCTCATGATCCATCTCAATTCTTGGATCTTCCGTACCATATATACTTGAGCCATATGCTCTTCTACGACTATACTTAGGTCGTTCAACGTCATTAGGTCCTCATGTCACTTAAACCACTCTAATTCCCTTCAGGAATCAAAGACTTAAGTCACCTACTCAAGTCTAGTAGCCTCAAGCTGTTTATCTCATCATTCATCATTATCAACCATCTAATGGTTCCCAAACAACTCTCAACTAGTTGTCCATTACCCAAGGATTTCATATCCTCATTAGTCAATGACTACTCAACAAGCCAGCCTCAACAAGGCAATTTCTCAATTAACAGCCAATTACTAAGCAAGCCTTAACTAGGCAACTATCGAACAAGCATCAAGACAACAATTCACTGAGTCAGTAGCTCATACTTTCAACCTAGAGGCATCTACCACTCTGTCACAAATACGACGTGTTATCTCATTCTCAACGGACATCAATTCAACGGGTATAAACCCCATATGCCGTCTAATCTCTCAGTTAAACCTCGACCAAGCCAATCACATAATGACAATCATAAAACACGCCTAATAGGCCCATCATAAACATCATTTTTCTTTTTCAAACGGCATCATCTGCCAAGCACGAAGCTTTTAATCATGCCAATTACAAACGTCATTACACACGCCATGCCACTTGTGAGCAATCACGTCGGGAATCAATCTTGTGCCATATATCTCTTAACCACAATTGGACTCAACCTGATGCCTAGACTTTCCCTTTCGAGTTATGACTTGGGTCATTCCTGCCTCTTGCCATCTTAGAAGCCTACCAGGAGCCGTTTCTTGTTCGGATCTCTCCGTCCCGGCGGTCACTCCCCGCCCTCATCAGTCCTGACCGTTGCAGGTTGTCCCAAGTCATACATCTACGGAGAAAGCCCTATTTCACACATCCCATACCATGCTTCATTACAGTTTATAGGTATCTCATCCACTTGTCCCATACCAAGCGACAGTTTATTAAGTCCAACAGTGATAAGTTCATGCATGCACCCTCATCATCTTTCATTTCACAGCCACAAATACATGCACAACATGTTCGTTATCACCACTTGTCATACCACAATTATTTCCACATCAAGCCTCAATTATAGAAAATCTCTAGCTCCACAAGGACCATCGTCTCTCACAAATCAATTGCCTATATTCAACTATATACCTCAAGTCTAGTCGTTATTCAAATCAAATCATATGCATTCGATCACAATTGATCTTTAATCTAAATATTCCTTCCTTGCTTCCCTGTATACACCTCGTCTCATAACATCCAAGGCTGTCAATAGCGATCGATAGCTAATGCATCAAGATATCACGCAATTCAAGCCTGAATCCGCTAATGTCAATCGTCTCTTTATAACTCACACTCCTCAAGTTGGGTCATTAACAAACCACGTTCACAATCATATACTCCAATTGACTCTTCATTCATAAGTTATTCTTTAGCAGCCTCAAATCTAGGCTTATGACTCTTCAATCTCTACTCACTTCCATATGAGTCTTATCCATAAAATCACTCGAGACCATCAATCGAAATCAACTCTAAAATCATTAGGGTGCACACAAGTTCAAACCTATAATCCTCAAAATTCAACAATCCATGCTTAACCCTAAAGAACACACTATCTAATTGTCATCAAGTCATTACTCATTATCACTCCAAACCTCAATCACAATGGATCGAGCTGACCTTGCTTTAATACCACTAAAACGAGGATGTCACGCCCCGAACCTGGCTAGCACGTGAATATCCCATCAAGCCGTTGTTCTTCAATAGTCTTCCACGATCCCTCGCCCAATCACATCATAGCTCAAAAGAGAAATAAGGTCACAGAAGCAATTAAACCATACAAATTCACACATGAGATGACTCAGGATAATAGGGTATACACTTGTCATCAATATCACAGTCGGTTACAAATCTAACTCCAAACAATATACAGTTCCTAAGGTCTCGATCAAACTTATCATGATTTCCTACAACAACTTCCTCAAATGCCAACCCATGGCAAGCTTGGGTTTCCTTTGCTTGGAACTTGAAAAAGTTAATCCTCCACTAGGGTGAGATATAAATCTCAATAAGTGATACCTAACCCTAGACCTGAACACCAGTCCTGTCACACCCCGTACCTGTCGAGCACGCGAACAACCATGCAAGCAAACAACACATCTCTCGCGGTCCCAAGATCCATAACAAGTCGAGAGATAATATATATATATATATATATATATATATATATAAAGCCTGCGAAAGCAGTACTCGAATAAATCCCCGTACAAAATATAAGTTAAGTGGGACTTGGATAGCATAATAACTGTCATACATCATAATATGTGGTTCGTACAAATACCGGCTACTACAATCTGCTAGGCAAGGGGCGACGGGGTAAGCACATAAAAAAAAAGTGATCATCATCGACATCCAAATAGCAATGGTCGGGGGTCGTCATCACCAGATCGAGCCAATAAGTCAGGACACCTAAGATGAGCTACTGAAGTCCCCTGTATCCTCTGCATCCTCTGTCGGCTCATACTCTGAGAAGGTCTCCGACTGGACCTCAATGGAATCCTCCATGGTCGCCTCATGTGATGGCTCTGCCAAGTCCTCCTCGGTAGCCTCCACGACAATCACCTCGTCCTTAGTGAACTCCAAGGTCGGGGTCATCTTTGGTCCATTCCTAGACCCAACTATAGAACCCTCTAGCAGCTCCTACTCCCCGGCGGTCTGGCACCAATTAGGAATAACACCCTGGGGTACCTCATGGGGCTTCAGCGGCCCGATCTGCTTGTCCCCAACTTTCTTAAACCACGTCTTAAACCTATGAGGCTTCCAATCCGGGCTACCCTCGTCGACCCATACAACCGTACACTTTCTCACATAAATGTTCCCCTGCCTATCCGAGAACTCGTCAAAATATGCCGTCATCTCCTTGAGATCCCCAAAATGAATAGGCCACATACCTAAGGCCTAGAATATGTAAAAATAGGGGTCCCCAAAAGGGTGAGATACACATCTCTATAAAAGAGTCCTAACCTTAAGTTTGGCTGATCATCCACTTAGGTAGTCATCTATCTCAAAATTTCAACATCATAATCATACAAACACATACAGATAAAGATAGTGACACACAGGTGATGGGCATGCACCTATGACACCATGTCACACTCAAATGATTATGCACACCTCATCTAACCATCTCACCACAACCACCTCTTCCTGCCTGCCTCATTCTCCAGCCCGCGATTAGATCGCATCAGGCTCGGTCTGCGTAAACGCATCAGACCGTCATTGGCAACCCGCGTAAACGCATCAGGTTCCAATGAATCTCCAGGCCAATCATCATCACCTCATACCTCCGTCCCGCGAATAATTCGCATCAGGACCGTGGCCATCTCAACCCGCGATTAAATCACATCAAGGCACCACACAACCTCAATTCCACTCCGCGATTACATCGCATCAGGGTATCCATATCTCGTCCTGTGTCTCGTACGCCTCAAGGTTTTCTCATGTCATGCTCGTGCCATGCTTCTCAATTCAATTTCCATGCATGTCGACATGTGCAATTCAGGCACAATTCAAAGACTCATGGCATGCAAGGCAATCAAGTGACACACACACATGGCAGGTAATTCAATCATAAGCAATGGAATATGTAAACCATTATACAACCTTAGGACATTCCAAGAACAAATCTCTTGAAAACTCTCACAATTCGTACAATCTATCGCTCGACTCGCCCAATCGAGTCTAATCTTCCTATCCTAAGTTTAGGATTCCCTTACTTTGTGTTTGATAATACCAAATTCACTTCTTGGATCCTCAATGATTCAGCCTCCTAGGGTTCAAGGTCGAACTAGCCGTGCAACCTAGGAATTTCAACTAATTCGTCAATTTCCTTTGCCCAATTTCTCAATCCATGAACCATAATCCTCCGTAACACTACCCTCATCATCTTAACATATTTTAAACATCAATTTGAGACTCATCACCATCTGTTCTTGCTCCCATCAAAACCAATTTTGCACAGAACCGAACCGATTCCTCTCGGTTCTATGCATATCGTGCACTTTCAGTCCTAAACCTTCATCAAATCCTTCATCTACTCACTATCCTACCTCTTAACATGTCTATCTAAGGGTTTATGAGGCTCACCGTGAGTTTGAGGTTGAATCGTTGCTAGAAACCCGTCAAAAGTCATCAGTTCTCCCAGGTTAATTTTTCGACAGTTTTTGTGCAAGGTTTACAAAATCAAGTCGAGGTAAAAACTTCTTCAAATCACTCTCAAATTTTTACCACATATTCATATACATGTCTACTAGATCTTCACAAAATTTGACCACAAAATTCCAACATTTCGGCCTTCAAAAGGGTCGGGAACCTCTCCTAGCTCAGGTTGAGTTTGTTTCTGTCGGCTTTCGGGAGAACTCTTGGCCGGAGCTCCTCGATGGTCCAAATATCATCCTTCTATTTCGAGGAGGTTGGCAAGACGTAGATCTAGGTTGGTATAGTCAGCCGGTGGTCAGGCGGTGGCCGGAAGAGGTCATCGACGGTGCCGAACAAAGAGCTTAGAAGCTGTTGTCGGCGATGCAGAGCTGGAGGAAGAAGAAGATGATGATTCTCGGTTCTTGGGGGTGCAAATGGCCGAATGAGAAGAGAGAGAGAGTGTGAGGGGAGACTATATTCAAAGCCTTGGTCAAATGGTTGAATGGTAGTTGCATAAAGTGGATAAGACTTCTTTTTAAGCCATCCATTGACACTTGTCCCCCTTGTCAATCAAGCTTGATCCAATGGCTCTCATCTACCCACTTTTTCAGCAACTATGGGGAGGATTAAAAGACCAAAATGCCCTTCTTCAAATGCTTGGGCAAGGTTCTAAGATTGAGGGGCAAAGGGGTAATTTTACCCCCGACGTTCAGAACGTCGTTTTTCTCTCTCCAAAACTCTTCGATAGGGCGACGACCAATCCGAATGACATTGGAATTCTTGATTTTTCATTTCAAATTTTTTAAGACTCGTTTCTAATAGTTTCCTCTATCAGAAGTGGTTCCAGCCTATCTCGAACCGGTGGGTGGCTTTTGCGGGCTTTACGCGTATCGACCTTGTGATTCTCATCACATTTAGGGCTCGTCAATTCGTGGCGGCTTTGGTTTTCATGTAATTGTGAGGGTCTATCACTAGTTCCTTTGGTCTCGATCTTCACTTTCCGATTTAGGAAAAATTTTGCAAATCATACATTGGTTAAGCGGCATCACCCGCGCTCTAATCGTATGACACTCGCAAGCCATTCCCTAATTGTTCTTAGATTGGCCTTTTGTGGCTCTAAATATCCCCTCCACAATCCTTATGGTCAAAGCGTCATTTCTTATCCGAACTCTCTAGGTCCACGTACCATGTCTCACGTTAGCCTTTTCCTTTTGGTCAGTCTACTTGAACTGATCATATTTGAGCGAGATATAACTAAAATACTTCTCTAGATTCATTTCCCATTAATGAGTTTGAGATTGACTGGAAATTAGAATGTCACAACTCTTCCCCCCTTAAAAAAATTTCGTCCCCGAAATTTACATTACACTCAATTACTCAAATAAATGGGGGTGTTGTTGCCTCATCGTCTCTTCATTTTCCCATGTGGCACCTTCAATTCCATGGTGCTCTCATGCTTCCTTGACCAGTGGAATCTTCTTATTCTTGAGGATTTGCTCCTTCCGATCTTCGATCCTTATCGACTTCTCCACGTAAGACACTCTGTCTTCCACTTCTATGGCTTCGTAGTCCAGCACATGCGTCAAATATGGTTCATACTTTCGTAGCATCGACACATGGAACACATTATGCACCTGGGATAGATTAGGCGGCAGGGCAAGCCTGTAGGTCAAGGTTCTAATCCGCTCCAATATCTCAAATGGGCCTACATACCTTGGGCTTAACTTCCCCTTCTTTTCGAATCGCGATAGTCATCTCATTGGCGACACCTTGAGGAAGACGTGATCGCCTACTTGAAACTCTAAGGGCTTGCGCCGCTTATTTGCGTAGCTCTTCTGACGACTCTGTGCCGTCCTCAGTCTATCCCGAATTATCTTCACTGCTTCCACCAATTGCTCAACCAACTCTGTGCCCATGATATTCCTTTCTCCAACCTCATTCCAACAAATCGGGGTTCTCCAGGCTCGTCCATAAAGTGCTTCAAATGGTGCCATATGGATACTCTGCTGGTAGCTGTTATTATAAGCAAACTCTACCAGATGCAGTTGGTCTTCCCATCCACCTTTAAAATCAACGACGCATGCTCGCAGCATATCCTCAAGCGTCTGTATCGTCCTCTCCGACTGTCCATCCGTCTGCGGATGGTAGGCTATACTAAACTGCAATCGAGTTCCCATGGCTTCTTGCAAACTCTTCCAAAAATTTACCGTGAATTTGGGGTCTCTATCAGAGGTGATTGTCACTGGCACTCCGTGCAACCTCACTATCTGTCTCATGTACACCTCTGCATACCTATTCATAGCGAAGTCCTTTCGCACCGGGATGAAATGTGCAGACTTAGTCAATCTGTGCACGACTACCCATATAGAGTCGTGATTTCGTTGGCTCCTTGGGAGTCCCATCACAAAATCCATGGTTATATGCTCCCATTTCCATTTCGAAATTTCCAGTGGCTGTAGTAGTCCTCCAAGCATATAGTGCTGCGCTTTCACTTGCTGGCACGTCAAATACTTAGCCACATGCTTTGCTACGTCCACTTTCATCCTGTTCCACCAATAGTGTTGTCGCAGGTTCCGATACATTTTCGTACTCCCAGGGTGGATGCTATAATTGCTCCTGTGAGCCTCTGCTAAAATCCTTTCCCTGAGTCCTTCATCCTTGGGCACACGCACAATCGTCCTCGAAACCTTAGGATTCCTCCTCAAACACCTGAAACTCGGGTTTTCTCTTCGTCGCATCCATCTCAAGGATCTTCTGAATCTCCGGGTCCGTAGATTGCAAGGCCTTTATTCCTTTGCGAACCTCAGGTTCTACCCTCAATGTAGCTACCAAGCTAGACAATTGGCTTACCTCTAGTCTGAACTCAGAATCTCTTAGATTCTCAATCATCGAGCAACCCTTTACTAACAGACAGGCGATGCTCGACTTCCGACTAAGCGTATCTGCCACTCGATTTGGTTTCCCAGTGTGATACAGTATATCACAGTCATAGTTCTTAAGCAGCTCCATCCATCGACGTTGTCTCATATTCAGCTCCTTTTGGGAAAACAAATACTTTAAACTTTGGTGGTCGGTATAGATCTGGAACTTCTCGCCACAGAGGTAGTGCCTCCAAATATTCAGAGCAAACACAATCGCCGCTAACTTCAGGTCATGAGTTGGGTAGTTCATCTCGTGTGGCCTCAACTGTTTGGATGTGTAGGCTACTACTCTTCCATACTGCATCAACATACAGCCCAATCCTTTCAGCGAAGCATCGCTGTATATCTCATAGCCCACCGGTCCTGATGGAATTGTCAGCACTGGCGCGGTCGTCATTCTATGCTTGAGCTCTTAGAAACTCTTCTCACATTTGTCAGTCCATTCAAACCTCGTTTCCTTCTTCGTCAACCGCATTAATGGGATGGCTATGGATGAGAATTTCTCCACAAAACGTCTATAGTACCCTGCTAATCCCATGAAACTTCTGACTTCAGTTACTGTAGTGGGTCTAGGCTAATTTGTTACGGCCTTGATCTTTGCAGGATCCACTGCAATCCCTTCTCCAAACACCACATGACCAAGGAATGCTACCCTGTGCAGCCAAAATTCACATTTACTCAGCTTCGCATAGAGTGCATGCTCCCTCAAAGTCTGTAGTACAATCCTTAGGTGCTCCTCATGCTCTGCACCGTTCCTCGACTAAATCAAGATATCGTTAATGAAGACTATGATAAATCTATCTAGAAACTCCTTAAATACTCTATGCATCAAATCCATAAAAGTAGCTGGACTTTGGTCAATCCGAACGGCATCACCGTAAAATCATAATGACCATACCTCGTCCTAAAGGTAGTCTTAGGTATGTCTTCCTTCTTAATCCTCAACAGGTGATACCCTATCCTCAGGTCAATCTTCAAAAACACAGCCACTCCTTGTAATTGATCAAACAGATCGTCAATCCTCGGCAGTAGGTACTTGTTCTTCACTGTCACCTGGTTCAGCTGCCAATAGTCGATGCACAAACGCATAGACCCATCCTTCTTTCTTACGAATAGCACCGGTGCTCCCTACGATGAAGCACTAGGTCGGATAAATCCTTTATCTAGCAGCTCTTGCATCTGCACCTTTAACTCCTTCAGTTTTGACAGGGACATCCTATAAGGTGCTTTCGAGATCGGCTCCGTTTCAGGGGCTAATTCAATCACAAATTCTATTTTCCGTTCCAGTGGTAAACCTGTCAACTCTTGTGAAAATACATCGGGAAATTCACACACTACCGGGATACTCTCTAACTTGGGCTCTTCGATAGTCGTGTCCATTACTGCCACTAGGTATGTTTGACACCCTTCAGACATCAACTTAGTCACCTCCAGGGATGAGACTAAGGAAATCGAGATTCCCCCTCGACTTCCCACCAATTCAAAGCTAGGGCGGCCTCTCGGATAAAATCGAATTTTTCTACTACCACAATCTACTATCGCCCTCTGCTTACCCAACCAATCCATTCCTATGATTACGTCGAAATCGTACATGGGTAAGATAGCTAGATCAATACTTTCTTTACTCCCTCCAATCAAAATCTCACAACCCGTACAGCCCAAAGAAACCAATATGTTATCCTTTAACGGTGTGGCAACATGCAATATTACATTCAACGATTTCAAATTCATGCCCACCAAATAAGCAAACTGTGCAGACACAAACGAATGCGTGGCACCAGGGTCAAACAATGCATATGTAGCTTGGTTGCACAAGTAGACCATACCTGTGACCACGCCTGGCACTTCCTCCGCCTCTCTGCAGGCTACTGCGTATACTCTTCATATGCCGGTGGTCGGTTCTGCTCGATTTGAGGGGTTACAGTCGACGGTCTAGCTTGCGGTCTCTGTCCTTGCGGTCGACTTGTCGGAGCCTGACTCGGGCATATCCTTATCTAGTGGCCCAGTTGACCACATTTAAAGAAAGCTCCAATCCTCATTGGGCATGGCCCATTTCCATGCCTTCTGCCACAAAGTCTGCAGCTCCAGTTCATGGGATTCCACAATTTCACGATATCTTTTCGTACGGGAGGCACAAAACGTCTATTGTCCGCCATCGGCCTCTTGTCCATCTGGCGATTATCTCTGAAGGACGTAAACCGTGATCCAGTTGCGATGTTTCTTTCTTTCAAGTCTCTTTCAATCATCTTGCCCCGCTCATAGATCTCCTTATAGGTCTTCAAATTCAAAGCAATCATCTAGTTACGGAGCTCGGGCCTTAAACCATCCCTAAACCTTCTTGCTTTCTCCTGAGGATCCTCCATAGATCGTGGTGCGTACCTCGACAGCCTCGAGAATTCAGCCTCATACTGATCTATCGTCAGCTGGTTCTGACGTAATTGTAGGAATTCCACCGGCTTCCTTTCCTTGGCCGTTTTTTAGAAGTACTTGTCATTGAAAGGCATCTTAAAAGCATTCCAATTTAAGGTTGTTCCTTCAGGAAAGACCCCGTCCTTGGTGGCAATCCACCAATCATTCAATGTACCCTCTAGCTGGTACACGGCTAGCAACACCTTCTCCTCATCGGTGCACTTCAGCACCTCAAAAGCCTTCTCTAACTTTTCGATCCACTTGGGTGCTAACTCGGGATCTCTAGTCCCATCGAATTGAGTTGGCTTCAACTTTATGAACTGCTCCACTAGCTGGCCCATCTGTCTGGCCATGATGATATCTTCTTGGGCATTCATAGTCTCATTACCCTGGCCTTGTTCATTCTGGCTTCCATTACCACCATTGTTGTCGTTGTTGGCATTGACGGCTGCTATGGCAGCTCCTATTACTTGAGAGATGGCAGTGTCCCGATCCTGAGCCTACCTATCGATCATGTCGTCAATTCTTTCCAGCGCACTCAACACGCCATCCATTCTTGGATCTTCAGCAACAGGCAGCCTCGAGCTAGATGCTCCGCCTCTTGGCCTTCCAGACCTTCTAGACGGGTTGCTCATCCTTGCTTCTTTCTACTGAACCTGGTCCATCACAAGTTCAGCAAGGAGTTAGTAACTGACTCATTCCTCTCAAATCTAGAGCTACTAACTACCCTTTAACAGAAACAATTACAATCCATTAGTATTCCATACCACAGACTCCAGAAACATTTCAACAAATAGCCTATGGTCATTTCTCAGTTCCATTCACTTCAGTGATTCACTAAAACCAATAACTTTCATTCCTTAAACAAACCAAAGTCCTAAAATGACCTTCAATCCCAAGCAGGGAACTTAATCCTTATGCATTTTTGCAACCCTACCAAGATCAAACACCGACCCTAAATGCCAGATCACTCACTATGCACCCCATGCCTTATTTTAACTATTCCCCTAAGGTCTCACTATCTGTCCTTGTCCCAATTTAATCCTTCTTATTACTTCAGTCCTCAACCAACTTTGGATCGAGCCGACCTTGCTCTGATACCAAATCGAGCGGGAATGTCATGCCCTGAACCTATCGAGCGCGTGGACATCCCTGCAAGCAAACTACACATCTCTCGTGGTCCCAAGATCCACAACAAGTCGAGAGATAATATATATATATTAAGCCTGCGGAAGCAGTACCTGAATAAATCCCCGTACAAAATATAAGTTAAGTGGACTTGGATAGCATAATAACTGTCATACATCATAATATATGGTTCGTACAAATACCAGCTACTACAATCCGCTAGGCAAGGGGCGACGGGGTAAGCACATAAAAAAAAGTGACCATCATCGACATCCAAATAGCCATGGTTGGGGGGTCGCCATCACCAGATCGAGCCAATAAGTCAGGACACCTAAGATGAGCTTCTGGAGTCCCCTGTATCCTCTGCATCCTTTGTCGGCTCATACTCCAAGAAGGTCTCTGACTGGACCTCGATGGAATCCTCCATGGTAGCCTCATATGATGGCTCCGCCAAGTCCTCTTCGATAGCTTCCACGACAATCACCTCGTACTCAGTGAACTCCAAGGTCGGGGTCTTCTCCGGTCCATTCCTAGACCCAACTACAGAACCCTCTAGCAGTTCCTGCTCCTCGACGGTCTGGCACCAATTAGGAATAACACCCTGGGGTACCTCGTGGGGCTTCAGCGGCCCGATTTGCTCGTCCTCAACTTTCTTAAACCACGCCTCAAACCTATGAGGTTTTCAATCCGGGCTACCCTCATCAACCCATACAACCGTACACTTTCTCACATAAATGTTCCCCTGCCTATCCGGGAACTCATCAAAATATGTCGTCATCTCTTTGGGATCCTCAAAACGAATAGGCCACATACCTAAGGCCTAGGATATGTAAAAATAGGGATCCCCAAAGGGGTGAGATACACATCTTAGTAAAAGAGTCCTAACCCTAGGTCAAGTTGATCCTCCACTCAAGCAGTCATCTATCCCAAAATTTCAACATCATAATCATACGGACACATACAGATAAAGATAGTGACACACAGGTGATGGGCATGCAACTATGACACCATGTCACACTCAGATGATTATGCACACCTCATCCAACCATCTCACCACAACCACCTCTTCCTACCCGCCTCATTCTCCAGCCCGCGATTAGATCGCATCAGACTCGGTCCGCGTAAACGCATCAGACCGTTATTGGCAACCCGCGTAAACGCATCAGGTTCCAATGAATCTCCAGGCCAATCATCATCACCTCATACCTCCGTCTCGCGAATAATTCGCATTAGAACCATGGTCATCTCAACCCCGCGATTAGATCACATCAGGGGGCCACACAACCTCAACTCCACCCCGCGATTACATTGCATCAGGGTATCCATATCTCGCCCCGCGTCTCGTACGCCTCAAGGCCTCGCCATGTCATGCTCATGCTATGCTTCTCAATTTAATTTCCATACATGTTGACATGTGCAATTCAGGCACAATTCAAAGACTCATGGCATGCAAGGCAATCAAGTGACACACACACATGGCGAGTAATTCAATCACAAACAATGGCATATGTAAATCACTATACAACCTTAGGACATTCTAAGAACGAATCTCTTGAAAACTCTCACTATTCGTACAATCTAACGTTCAACTCGCCCAATCGAGTCCAATCTTCCTATCCTAAATTTAGGATTCCCTTACCTTAAGCTTGATAAACAAATCTCTTCTTGCCATGGCCTCAAAGTCTCGGCCAAATAGTTCAAGGGTTCAATTCATCGTGCGACCTAGAATATTCAATCAATTCGTCAATTTTCCATATCCAATTCCTCATTCCATGAACCATAATCTTCCATAATGTAACCATCATCATCTTAACATGTTTTAAACATCAATTTGAGTCTTATAATCCAACCATCATCAGCCCCACAGCCTTGGCCTTGCACAGAACCGAACCGGTTCTTCTCGGTTCTGTGCAAACCGAGCACATTCAATCCTAAATCAACTCTAAATCCATCATTTAGTCATCATCTTACCTCTTAACATGTCTATCTAAGGGTTATGAGGCTCACCGTGAGTTTGAGGTTGAATCATCGCCGGAATCCCTTCTGAAGTCATCAGATTCCTCAAGTCAATTTTCCAGCAGATTCTGTCCATAGTTCACAAGACCCATTTGTGGTCAAAAATTCACCAAATCACTCTCAACTTTTTACCACAAATTCATATACATGTCTACTAGACTTCCATAAAATTTGACCTCAAAAATCCAACATTTCGGCCTCTTAAGGGTTTAGAAACCTCACCTAGCTCAGGTTGAGTCTGTTTCTATCGGCTATCAGGAGAACTCTTGGCCGGAGCTCCTCGGTGGTCCAAATTCCGTGCTTCCACTTTGAGGAGGTCGGCAAGACTTAGATTTAGGTTGGTATGGTCAGCTGGTGGTCAAGCGGTGACCGGAAGAGGTCGTCAACGGCGCCGAACAGAGAGCTCAGAAGCTGTTGCCGACAATACAGAGCTGGAGGAAGAAGAAGAAGATGGTTCTCGGTTCTTGGGGGTGCAAATGGCCGAATGAGAGGAGAGAGAGAGTGTGAGGGAAGACTATATTCAAAGCCTTGGTCAAATGGTTGAATAGTAGTTGCATAAAGTGGACAAAACTTCTCTTTAAGCCATCCATCGACACTTATCCCCCTTGTCAATCAAGCTTGATCCAATGGCTCTCATCTACCCACTTTTTCAGCAGCTATGGAGAGGATTAAAAGACCAAAATGCCCTTCTTCAAATGCTTAGGCAAGGTTCTAAGCTCGAGGGGCAAAATGTTAATTTTACCCCCGACGTTCAGAACGTCATTTTTCTAGCTCCAAAACTCTTCGATAGGGCGACGACTAATCCGAATGACGTTGGAATTCTTGATTTTTCATTTCAAATTTTTCAAGACTCGTTTCTGATGGTTTCCTCTATCAAACGTGGTTCCAGCCTATCCCGAACCGACGGTTGGCTTTTGCGGACTTTACGCGTTCCGACCCTGTGATTCTCATCACATTTAGGGCTCGTCAATTCATGGCGACTTTGGCTGTCATGTAACTGTGAGGGTCTATCACTAGTTCCTATGGTCTCGATCTTCACTGTCCGATTTAGAAAATTTTTTGCAAATCATACATTGGTTAAGCGGCATCACCAGCGCTCCAATCGTATGACACTCGCAAGGCATTCCCTAATAGTTCTTGGATCGGCCTTTTGTGACTCTAAATATCCCCTCGACAATCCTTATGGTCAAAGCGTCGTTTCTTATCCGAACTCCCTAGGTCCAGGTACCATGTCTCACGTTAGCCTTTTCCTTTTGGTCAGTCTACTTGAATTGATTAGATTCAAGCGAGATATGATTGAAATACATCTCTAGATCAATTTCTCATTAATGAGTTTGAAATTGACTGAAAATCAGAATGTCACAAGTCCCCCCAAACCAACTCAACAACACCAGAAGCAGGCATTCATCAATAAACTATCTTAACAAGATATGCATAATTATGAGTCACAGTCAAACATAATCAACCTCAAGTGTTCATGCTTCGAGTACATGGTACATAAACTAGCACTCCTGACTTTCAGAGTCACCACAATCAATCATCGCTCGGCTCTCAGCCCGCCATGTACATCTCTAGCACTCTTGTCAATTGATATTACTAGGGCCACAAACCAATCGATATCACCAGAACCCATAGTCAATCGATATCACTTAGGCTACAGGCCAATTGATATCATCAGAGGAATCAAGCCAATGCGATCTCCGGGGACACAGGCCAACGATCGCGGGGCACTAAAGCCCATTCATACAACATAGGCATCATTTATCACAGAATAATTGACATATCAAATTATTAACGAATACACCACATGTTATAGGATCCATGCTTTACATATTTGCCTAAAACAAACATATTATCTTCAATGAAACAAACCATTAATCATCGCCAGGGCTCCAAGCTGCGATATAATTTCATAGAGTTCCAAGCAAAAATCATCTCCACGGCCTACACGGGGCTCCAAGTCAAATCATCACCAAGGCCCACGACTGCGATGTCATCACTGGGGCTCCAAGCCAAATCATCGCCAGGGCCCACGACCGTGATGTCATCACCAGGGCTCCAAGCCAAATCATCGCCAAGGCCCATGGCCAATTCACTACCAGGACATCTCAACCAATTCCTTAACAGTAACAGGGCTCACAGCCAATTCAATAACAAGAACAGAGCTCACAGTCAATTCAATAACACACTTCAGTCACCATGCTTTTATCGCACAATCACACTACACAAGACAACTATCCAATAGTGTCCTAGAGTTCAAGTAAGGGTTTAGGAATCACTTACCTCGATCGATTAGCAAAATTCCACACCAAACGATCCTTTTCAATGCCACTAGTATGCAATCAACCAAGAACCCCTCGTCAACCTAGAAAAGTTCATCAATTTTGAATCATAAAGCCATCGTATTCAACTTCCTCTAACTCAATCTCTCAATAACCATTCAATTAGCAACTCAAGATGCCTTATCGATCAATCGAACATATGACAATACTTCAACGAACCCTTATTTCATTCGGTTCATGTAGTCACATGCAAGGTCGAATATAACTCGAAGTTTTATGCACCAATTTAGCCCTTAAATCATTTCTAATTCCCAATCCACTTCACCAACTCCCCATTAACACTTCACATCATGTCTTATGGGGTCTTATGAGTCAATTGAACTCAAAATACCCCTGAATTAACCCCCAAAAGAATCGGTCATGGCAGAGTACTCTCAAAACATAATCGATTTCTAGTTCAATCCGTTTAATCAAGCTATACTTCAATCCCAAACCTTAATTCCTCACAAATAAACTTGCTAGGACCTCAATTTACATGTTAAGGGAGCTCACCGAGAGTTTTAGAGGGAAACAATAACATAAAGTCTTCGAACCAACCGGTTTTCTCCATGGTCCTCAAATGGGCAGATTCTGTCTAGTTTTAATCATCCATAATCCACCATGAAACCCTATTTTAACACCATGAAACTTGTAACCACATACTATCCAACTTGAATACTAGATGTCATGAAGATCTCACCGAAGATTTGAGGTCATTTAGAGTTTGGAAGCTCCAAAAAATGCAACCTCTCTGAAATCGAGTCAGATTTTGACCTTTACCCACTCAAACCAACCTACGGGATAAATAGCTAGGACAAATTAAACTCATAATACCTTTCTAGAACGGCAAGACGATAAGCTTTAATATGACGATGGTTTTCTCTCAGTCCAATATCGGATGATAAAGTTATGCTCGGAACATTAAACCAGTTTCGGTTTGTCCGCGAGAAAAACCGTTCGGCCGAGAGGAAAAGAAGAAGAAAAAGAAGAAGAAGAAGAAGAAGAAGAAGAAGAAGGGAGAGAGGGTTTTGGCCGACCAAATGGAAGAGAGAGAGCGAGTCTTCCACAATAATTGAGCTTGGTCAAGGATAAGATGGTTAGGTGAGTTTAATTAATGCTTACCCTCTCAAATATTGACACTTGTCTTTCTCAAAGAGTGACACTTGTCTTGCTTCTAGAAGGCCTTGTCCACCATTGACTTCCCTTGACCAATCTTCATAAATTTTCGACAGCATATAGAGGGGGTTGAATGACCAAAATGACCTTCTAAACTTCTTAAGGCAAGGCCAAAGGTCGAGGGGCAAAATGATCATTTTGCACTTTTCGTTCGAATTTCCATTTTTTCAGTATAAACCACCCTTGATGCGGCGACGTCCATTTCAATTCCAACGTTTGAATTTCTCAATGTCCAATACCCAATCTTGAGGTCCAATTTCATATTGAACTCTCATCGACTGTAATTCCAATTTATCTCAAATTGACGGGCGACTCTTGCAGGCGCTACGCGTTTCGACATTGGGGTTTTTCTTAAGCCGTGGCGACTTTGGTTGTCATATAATTGTGATGATTTATCATTCGTTCCTTCGATCCTGATCGTCGGAATCCGATTTAGGAAATTCTCGTAAATTACACATTAGTTAAGTGGAATCACTCGCGTTCCAACGTATAAGGCTAGCAAGACATTCCATGATCGTTCCTAGATCTATCTCTGCTGGCTCAAGATATTTCCTCGACAATCCTTATGGTCAAAGTGTCATTTCTCATTCAAATTTCTCAGGTCCACGTACCCAACTCTACGTCAGTCTTTCCCTATTGATCAGATAACTCAAGAGTGGCCAACTCCGAGCAGTTATAGCTGGAATACACCAATCGATATCCTTCCATTCAATAACCTCGAGAGGGTCGAAATTCGGAATGTCACATCGACTGTGAATGGAAAGACGATATTGCAAATATGTTTGCAATAACGACTATCGAATTATTTGGAACAAAATTAAATTAAATGGGATTTAATTTAATTTTTATTTTTTGGGTTATAGGCGCAAGTGCATATGATGCACATGTACGGATTAAATTGACACAAAATTTGCACACATTATTTATTGTTTATTTTGTTTATATATATATATTGTGTCAATTTAGCCCTTTGTGGGCAAGTGGGAGATGTGAGAAATTTACGCCCATTAAGGACTAAATTGATTAATTGCCATAATTATGATAATTGATTGCTTTTATTTTTATGGGCTAAATTGATGGTTGTATGGCAGCTTAATTTCAGGATCGGATCCAAGAATTATGCGTGTATTTATGTGTGCAATACACAATCGAAGGATTAGATCCTTGGATTATGGGTGTGCATTTTGTGAGCAAAAAAATCATCATCTCTCTCTCATTTTTTTTTGCTTTTGTGGTGACTAAAACATTCAAGAACAAGAGAAAAACTTCACCACGATTGCTAGCACAATTAAGGTGGTGATTCCTGAGTTTGTTCTTCCGTTCATCATTACGATTGGTGGTGTGTCTAAACTAGAGGCTTGACACTTGTGGGGATTGGATCAAAGAATATCTGAACCCTTTTCATTATTCAAGCATGCTACGAGAGCTAATCCGTTAACTCACTTCATTTATTATGATTTTCGATTGAAACGCACGAGTTACGCCTCTGGAGATACATGTATGGACATTTATTTATTTCCGCAATGTTTATTTATTTTATTTTTTCCCGTACGTGTTACGTGAATCTCAAAATTATTTTTTTTGGTCAAAAATTTTTGAAATGATTCACAACATCTTGAAATTCACTTAAGTGTTCAATGTAACGCCCCACGATCCTTGAAGCTCGTCACATCCGCCACAGGCCAATAAATACCCAGGAACAACTCATGGCCTAAAATGAAATGAAACGTGCATGTGGAAAGAGAGACAATAACCCCGACAAATGAAAGAAACAAAAGGAAGTTTGGAATGGTTTAAAAGCACACATATAAATACACAATATAAACATTTGGTTACAACTGACAGAAAGGAAAAGACATAATGAAAGTCGTATACCCGGCTGAGACAAGGAACTAAGGCCTAAGTCCAAAAGATTACTACTTAGCCTTCCCAAAATCTAACATCAAAATTATTCCTAATCCCAAATCGCTAAACCACTGAACCCAACCACTCTGAAGAACCACTCGACTCGTCGCTTCCTTCATCCTCGTCGTCTTCTGGATTGTATATAGAAAATGCTTCGGATGGCACCTCAGTAGAAATATCTTTAGTAGCCTCTTCAGAGTCCTCCTCGGTATCCTTTTCGGTATCCTCTATCACGTCGGCAAAGAGTTCGATATAGTTCATGTACTCTTTAGTTGGGGAGACTATAACTCCTCAGGAATGTTCCTTGATCCTCCCACTGATGCCGGATTCTCCACCTCAATCTCAGGACGAGACGGATGACACCAATTAGATATCACCTCTGAAGGAACATCTTTAGGCAACAGAGAACTCATCAAGTTACTATTTCCTAAACGATGATACCATGCTTCAAAGCGGTGGGGTTGTAGCTCCATCTTCCCCTCGTCCACCCAAACGGTCGTACGCTTCCTAACATATATAATCCCTTTCCTTGTGGGAAACTCGTCAAAAGAAGCGGTTATCTCTTTCGGATCGCCTAGTTGAATCGTCAGCATGTTTATGGCTTGGGGTCTGAAAATGTGTCCCACTACGGTGTGAGATTTACATCTCAGCAGGTGAAACCCAAACCTACACCTAAACACTAGTCCCCCTAGACCACACAAATGCTACCAGATGCAGAAAATTAATAATGCATTGTCACAAGGCATTCGCAAATCGAGCATCTCAATATGATAGGCATAAACCAAGGTCACAGTCAGACATACCCAACCTCATGGGTTCAAGCTTCAAGCACATGGCATTTAAATAAGCACACATAACTTAAAATTCATCACAATTATTCGTTGACTGGGCTCTCAGGCCGCAATGTACTTCTCTAGGCACTCTGGTTAATGAATATCATCGGGGTTCATAGCCAATCGATATCACCGGGGCTCATAGCCAATCGATATCACTAGGGCTCATAGCCAATTGGTAACGCTAGAGCTCACAGCCAATCGGTACTACTGGGGCTCATAGCCAATTGATACCATTGGGGTTTAAAGCCAATTGGTACTACTAAGGCTCACAGCCAATTGACACCACTAGAGCTCATAGCCAATCGATATCACAATATAAACATCATCCAACCGCATCAAGCAATTTAAGCCATAGGCTTCACCAAGCACTCAATTCATTCAATCAATCTATCAAGTAGTGTCATAATGTTCAAGTATGAGTTTTAAGAACACTTACATGTCAATCAAGTTAGCAAATTCCTAATCAAATGATCCTTCTAACCCACAGACTCACGGCCAAGTGATGATCCTAGAGGAATTCCATCAAAACCAAGTCATAACCCATTCATTATTCAACTTCACCTCACCAATACCTCAATAATTAATCAAAAAACAATCTAGGATATCTTAGCGATCATTTAAAGATATGGAGACACTCCAATGGACCCTTAAAATATTCGATCCAATCAATCCTTTCAACAAAACAGAACTGATTTCGCTTTAGCCCATTCAAATCGATCCATAAATCGATCTTAGGTTCCAATTCCTCAGGAAATTAACTTTTCAAGACCTTATTCTACATGCCTAGGAACCTCACTAAGAGTTTTGAAGCGAAACAACACCTCGAAGCCCTTCGAATTTGGTTTCCCTATGGTCCTCAAGCGGTAGAATCTGTTCGGTAAAAATCACCACTATTCAGCCATAAATGTGACATTCTGATTTTCAGTCAATTTCAGGCTCATTAATGAGAAGTGCATATCTAGAGATGTATTTCAGTCGTATTCTGCTCGAATCTGATCAATTTGGGTAGACTGACCAAAAGGAAAAGGCTAACGTGAAACGAGGTAGTGGACCTAGAGAACTCAGATAGGAAACGGTGCTTTGGCCATAAAGATTGTCGAGGGAACTAGCGATAGACCCTCACAATTATATAACAACCAAAGCCGTCATGAATTGACGAGCCCTAAACGTGATATGAATAACGGGGTCAATACGCGTAATGTCTACAAAAGCCACCCGTCGATTTGGGATAGGCTGGAACCACGTCTGGCAGAGAAAACCATCAGAAACGAGTCTTAAAAATTGAAAATGGAGAATCAAGAATTCCAACATTACAATTGGATTGGCCGTCGCCCTATCAAAGAATTCTGAAACGAGAAAAACGACGTTCTGAACGTCGTGGGTAAAATGACCATTTTACCCCTCAAGCTTAGAACTTTGCCCTTGCATTTGGAGAAGGGAATTTTGGTCTTTTAATTCTCCCCTTTGGCTTCCGAAAAAGTGAATTAATTGAGGCCATTGAATCAATCGAAATGACAAGTGGGACATGTGTTAATGGATGGGCAAAAGAGTGTCAAATCCACTATACCACACCTCCCATTCAACCATTGACCAAGGCTTTGTATATAACCATTTTCTCTCTTTCTTCACTCCATTTGATCGGCCATTGAACCCCAAGACCAACGAAAACCACCTCTTCCTTTCCTCTTCAATCTGTAGCCCGACGACCAGATCTACCGTCTTTGTTCGGTCCCATCGGCGACCATTTTCGGCCAGCACCTGACTCCAGCCAGTCATACCAACGTATCCCTATGTCTTACAAACCTCCTTAAACTGGAAGCAAGGCATTTGGACCACCGAGGAGCTCCGGCCAAGTGTTTTCCCGAGAGCCAATGGAATCTGCTCCAGCCTGAGGTATGTCTGGTTTCTGACCCTTTTGGAGGCCGAATTGTTAGAGTTTTGAGGTCAAATTTTATGGAGACCTAGTAGACATGTGTAAGAATCTGTGGTAAAATTTGAGAGTGATTTGAAGAAGTATTGTCCTCGAAATGGTCTTGTAAATCTTGGATAGAAAACTGCCGGATTCTGACCTTGGGTGAACCGGCGACTTTCAACGGGATTCCGACGACCAATCGATTCCAAACTCACGAAGAGCCTCACAAACCCTTAGATAGACATGTTAAGAGGTAGAATAGCAAGTAGATAAGGGATTTGATGAAGGTTTAGGGCTGGAAGTGCACGGTTTGCACAGAATCGAAATGAACTGGTTCGATTCTATGCAAAACCGATTCTGGTGGGAGCAAGAACAGATGATTGTGGGACTCAAATTAAGGTTTAAGACATGTTTAGATGATCAGGGTTAAGTTATGGATGATTGGGGTTCATGGATTGAGGAATTGAGTATGGAAAATTGACGAATCGGTTGAAATTCTTAGGTTGCACGATGAGTTCAGTCTTGGATCATTGGGGGCCGAAACTTTGAGGACCCAAGAGGAGGAAATTGTGGTATCAAATGCAAGGTAAGGGAATTCCTAACCTTATACTAGGAAGATTAGACTCGATTGGGCGAGTCGAGAGATAAATTGAGTACTCCGTGAGAATATTCCAAAAAGGATAACTATTATTATGTCCCAAGTGGCTATAGGAAGTTTACGTGTGCCCTTGCTTGTGTTTAAATCTTGTGCCATGTCGAGTGTCATTGATTGTATAGCATGCCATGAATTTTCAAATTGTACATGAGATGCACTTGCGGTTTTTATCTACGCATTGAACTAAGAAGCATGGCAGGAGCATGACATGAAGAGACCCTGAGGCGTATGAGACGCGGGACGAAAGGTGGATACCCTAATGCGACGAGATCCCAGGATGGAGTTGATATTGTATGGCGCCCTGATGCGACAAGATCGCGGGGTTGAGATAGCCACGGTCTTGATGCGATCTATTCGCGGGACGGAGTTATGAGATGGTGATATTGGCCTAGAGATTCATCGAAACTTGATGCGTTTACGTGGGTTGCCGATGACGGTCTTATGCGTTTACGCGGACCTAGCCTGATGCGACGAGATCGCGGGCTGGAGATTGAGGCAAGCGGGGATTGTGTATGCTGTGAAGTGGCAGGATGGGTGAACATGGTCATTTGAAGTGTGACATGAGGTCATCATTGCATGCCTGTCATCTGCATGCTGTTGTTTTATTGATTTGGGCTTGATGCTCCTGTATGATTATGAGTGTGAAATTTCGGGATAGATGACTGCCTGAGTGGACGGTCGGCCTAACATAGGGTTGGACCTACCTTACTGAGATTTATATCTCACCCCAGTAAGGGCTTAAATATTTCAGGTTCTAAGCGAAGGAAGCACAAACTGGCCAAGGATTGGCATTGAAGGCATAGTAGATCAACTGTACTAAAGAGGGTTGCAAGTTATGGATTTACATTTTGTGATATTAGGTATTATCCTTCTCATTGGTAGATTATTGAATTGAACTTTTGGGAATGAATTAATGAAATTTTGATGTATTTGTCCCAAGTCATCGGATGTTGATTTATTGGTATGAATGGAGTTGGCATTGCTTCCGCATGCATTTTTTTTTAAAGAGTTGTAAGTATTAGCCGTTGCATCCTGGAGTTTTCAGAAAAGTACGGCTTGGTAGGATGTTCGCGCTCTCGCCAGGTTTGGGGCGTGACAATAAAACACCCTAAATTCTCAACAAAATTGTCATATCTGCTCGACCAACTCAAGTACTAGGTGCTATAGAGATTCCATAAAAAGTTTGGAGTTAATTGGAGCCTCTAAGAGGGTAAACGAAAGCCTTACCCTAACTCGCTCAAAATCTGTCCGGTTTTGGTTTCGGGGTTGGTAGGGAAAATCTACTCCACGAAACGACGAACTACCACTTGAAACTTGTAGAGAATAGGTTGGGATGGCTATTGATGGTTGGAGCACGGCGAGGCGGAGGCTAGAGGTGGCGATCGACGGTAGAAAATAGGCAGCCAGCAGCTAGTCGGACAGAGACAGTTTCGAGTGAGAGAAAATAGAGTAGAAATTGAAAGAGAAATGAGGGAGAGGGAGTGCATGGCTAAAGAGGAGTATATTATGAAGTGTTCCACATAAATAATTGAGGTATTAATTGATAAGATTGATTTAGAGGCATTAAATGCATGGAGCCTTTCTTGAATGACACCTGTCACAACTCAATTATTCAATCAATGGCTTTGGCTTTCTTTGACCTCATCCACATATATTTTCGGCAGCATATAGAAGGGTCTAAAATGACCATTTTGTCATTCTAAAAATCTTAAGGTAAGGGCAAATAGTCGAGGGGCAAAATGGTAATTTTGCACTTTTTGTCCGAAACTTCACTTTTCCAATTCTATATTACCATTGGAGAGATGACGTCAAATCCTTTTCTAATGTTGAAATTTTCTTTTTTCAATGGTCAATTTTGAGCTTCCATTTCGTGATCAATCATCCGTCGATCGTATCTTCAGTTTACATTGAACTGACGAGCGACTTTTGTAGACGTTACGCATATTGACTCTGTGATTCTCATCACACTTAGGACGACTCAAGTTACAACAGCTTTGGTTGTCATGTAATTACGTGGGTTCATCGATAGTTCCGACGATCTCAATCATCATAGTTTGATTTAGGAAAATTTACAAATTATACATTGGTTAAACGGCATCACCCACGCTCCAATCATATAATGCTAGCAAGGGATTCTTTAATCGTTATTTGATCAGCCTTTATTGGCTATAAATATTCCCTTAACAATCCTATGGTCAAAGCGTCATTTCCTTTTTCGAGTTTCCTAGGTCCACGTATCTTGTCATGTATTAGCCTTTCCCTTTTGGTTAGTCTACTCTTAATTAATCAGATTCGAGCTAGACAAAATTGAATGACATCAATAGATACATTCTCATTCAATAGTCGGCAGAAAATTCAGAATGTCACAACTCTTCCCATTATAGAAATTTCATCCTCGAAATTTGCAATAAACCCCAATATTCAAACAAATGAGGGTATTGACGTCTCATAACCTCTTCGCTTTCCCACGTTGCGCCTTTAGTTCCATGGTGCTCCCAGATCACTTTGACTAGCGGAATCGTCTTATTCCTCAAAACTTGCTCCTTTCAATCCTCGATTCTGATGGGCTTTTACACGTACGATACCTTGTCGTCTATTTCAATGGTCTCAAAATCCAGAACATGAGTCCGATCTGGCTCGTACTTTCTTAACATTGACACATGAAACACATTGTGTACTTGCAACAAGTTCGGCGGCAAGGCTAGTCGATAGGCCAAAGTTCAAATTCGTTCCAAAATTTCAAAAGGACCTGCGTACCTCAAACTCAATCTTCCCTTTTTCCTGTATCGAGATAATCCGCGCATTGGGGATATCTTCAGGAAAACATGGTCACCAACTTGGAACTCTAAGAACTTGCGTCTTTTATCAGCATAGCTTTTCTGACGACTTTGTGTCGTTCTTACCCTTTCTCTAATAACTTTAATCGCCTCAATTGATTATTTCACTAACTCGGGACCTATTATACTCCTTTCTCTAACTTCGTCCCAACATACAGGAGTTCTACAAGCTCTACCATAATGTGCCTCAAACGGTGCCATACAGATACTTTGTTGATAACTGTTATTGTACGCAAATTCCACTAAATGTAGCTGGTCCTCCCATCCACTTTTAAAATCTATAACGCATGCCGTAGAATATCCTTGAACATCTGAATTGTCCTTTTTGACAGTCTATCAGTTTATGGATGATATGTCGTACTAAACTGTAATCTAGTTCCCAAAGCCTCCTGAAGACTCTTCCAGAAGTTGGCTATAAATTTAGGAACTCTGTCCGATGTAATCGTGATTGGAACTCCATGCAATGGTACAATCTGACGCATATACAATTCTACGTATTTATCCATTGCACAATCCTTTTGCACGGGTATGAAATGTGCCGACTTGGTCAGTCCATCCACGACTACCCAAATTGAGTCATGATCTCTCTGATTCCTCAGCAATCCTATCACAAATCCATTGTCACATGCTTCCATTGCCACTCAACGATTTCTAAATGTTGCAACAATCCTCCAGGCTTGCAATGCTGAGCCTTTACTTGCTGACAGGTCAAACATTTTGCCACATACTTTAGCTACATCCACTTTCACTCCATTCCACCAGTGGTGCTGACATAGATTATGATACATCTTTGTGCTACCTGGATGAATACTGTAATTGATTGTATGAGCTTTCGACAATATCTTTTCCTTAAGTTCCTCATCACCAAGCACACATAAACATTTGCGAAATTTCATAATCCTATCATCTGACACTTGAAACTCAGGTTTGCTTTTCGCTACATCCATTTCGAGAATCTTTTGAATCTCCGAATCCATATACTACAAAACCTTCACTCTTTCTTGAATTTCAGGCTCAATCTCAAGGTTGCCACTAAACTAGACATTTGGCAAACTTCCAATTTAAACTGAGAATCTCTCAACTTCTCTAGTAAAGACCATCCTTTTACCAGTAAAAACATAATACTAAATTTCTGACTAAGCGCATCTACGATTGAATTCGCCTTTCTAGGGTGATACAAAATATCGCAGTCTTATCCTTGAGTAACTCCATCCATCGACACTGTCTCATATTTAATTTTTTCTGCGAAAATAGGTACTTCAAACTCTGATGATCTGTATAAATTTGAAATCTTTCGCCACACAAGTAGTGTCTCCAAATTTTTAGGGCGAAAATGATGGCAGCTAATTCCAAGTTGTGTGTCGGGTAATTCATCTCATGAGGTCTCAATTGTCATAAGCGACTACTTTCCCATGTTACATCAATACGCACCCTAATCCCTTTGGCGAAGTATTGCCATATATCTCATAACCTCCAAGTCTAGAAGGAATAGTTAACACTGATGCGGTGGTCAATCGATGCTTAAGTTCTTGGAAACTTCTTTCACACTTATCAGACCATTCGAATTTCACATCTTTCTTTGTTGGTCTCGTCAATGGAATGGCTATAGATGAATACTTCTCCACAAATCGCCTATAGTAGCCTGCCAATTTCGGAAAACTTCTAACCTGAGTAACTGTATCACTGCCTCAATCTTTGAAGGATCTACAGAAAATCCTTCTCCAGAAATCACATGACCAATGAATGCTACTTTATTCAATCAAAATTCATATTTACTAGTTGGCATAAAGTGAATGCTCCCTCAAGATCTGCAGAACCACTCTCAAATGTTCCTCATGTTCCTCATTGCTCTTCAAGTAAATCAAGATGTCATCTATAAAAATAATGATGAATCGATCCAAGTACTCTTTAAATACTTGATGCATCAAGCCCATGAATGCAGCAAGGGCATTAGTCAAACCAAAAGGCATAATCGTAAACTTATAATGCCCATATCTTGTTCCAATGGTAGTCTTTAGTATGTCCTCTTTTTTAATCCTCAGCTGGTAATAACCAATCCACAAGTCTATTTTAGAAAACATAGATGCTCCTTGCAGCTGATCAAACAAGTCATCTATCCTTGGCAACAGATGCTTGTTATTGATGGTTACTTGGTTTAACTGCCTGTAATCTATACACAAACGCAAGGATCCATCCTTCTTTCTTACAAACAGCACCGGCGCTCCCCACGGTGACGCGATTGGTCTAATGAACCCTTTATTTAGTAACTCATGTGTCTGTACTTTTAGCTCTTTCAATTCTGACAAGGACTTCCTATACAGTGCTTCCGAGATTAGCTCCGTTCCAAGAGCTAGCTCTATCACAAACTCAATTTCTCTCTCAGGTGGTAATTCTGGCAATTTTTTAGGAAAAACATCAAGGAATTCACGTATCACTGCTATACTTTTCAACTTCGATTCCTCAACTGTTGTGTCAACTGCAACAGCTAGATAAGCTTGACATTCTTCATTCAACAGCTTAGTCGCCTCAAGTGACGAAACTAAAAGAATCGAGGTTCCTCCCTGACTTCCTGCAAATTCAAAAATAGGGCGACCTTCCGAGTAAAAGCGAACTACCCTGTTACCACAATCTACTACAACCCTTTATTTCCCGAACCAATTCATTTCAATAATCACATAAAAATCATACACAGGTAGAACAGCCAAGTCTATCCTTTCTTTGCTACCACCAATCACTATCTTACAGTCCGCACAATCTAGGGAGACTAGCACATTATCCTTTAATGGTGTAGTAACATACAGCAAAACATTTAGCAGTTTCAACTCTACACCCACTAGATCAGCAAAATGAGCAGATATAAAGGAATGTGAAGCCCTGGGATCAAATAAAGCATAAGCAGCTTGGTCACATAAATAGATCGTACTTGTGACCACGTCAAACGCTTCCTCCGCCTCTCTATGTGCCACAACATACACTCTTCCTTGAGCTGGTGGTCGATTTTGTTCCTTCTATGGGGCTACGGCTAGCTGTCCAGTCTACGATCTCTGTCCTAGAGCTCAATTCCGTAGAGCTTGATTCGGACAATTCTTCAACTGGTGGCCAGCTAACCACATCTAAAACATACTCCTGTTCTCGCAAGGCAGGAACCACTTCATGCCTTCTGCCACAAACACGACAATACCAATTTGACTGATTCGATGGCTTTCCGATATTTCTTCGAACTGTAGAGACAAAATGTCGGTTGTTCACCATCGGCCTCTTTCCCAATTGTCGATTATCTCTCAAGGGAGTAAACCGCGATCTAGAAGCGGCAACTCCTTCTTTGATGTCTCTCTTGATCATTTGACTCCTTTCATAAATCTCTGGGTACGTTCTCAGGTTCACCGTTATTATCAGGCTTCGAATCTCTTTCTCAAACCATCTTGGAACCTTTGCGTTTTCTCGAGTGGATCCTCAACCGACCGACCTTGGTGCATACCTCAACAATCTTGCTAACTCAGCTTCGTACTAGTCCACAGTCAGTTGATTCCGTCGCAATTGCTAGAATTTCACCTGTTTCCTCTCATGTGCCGTCGCAAAAAAGTACTTATCGTTAAAAGTGGCAGTAAAGACAACCCAAGCCAAGGTCATACCTTCAGGAAACACTCCTTCTTTCGAGGCACTCCACCAATCATTCGCAGTTCTTTCTATTTGATACATAGCTAATAGTACTTTCTTCTCATCGGTGCACCTCAGCACTTCAAAAGTCTTGTCAAGTTTCTCAATCTATCTCGACGCTAGCTCAAGATCTCCAGTGCCATCAAACTGGGTCGGTATCGGCTTTATAAACTACTCAACCAGTTGACCCATCTATCTATTGGCATTAACATCACCTTGAGCATTACTAGCTTCAGCGCCCTGGGCATTATTTCCATTTGCCATGTTCACAGCTGCCACTGCAGTTTTAACAGCCTAAGCTATTATCTCAGCTCTATCTTCAGCTTGTCTAAGAGCCACAGCAGCTCTATCTTGAGCTTCCTTTCCTATTAGCTTTCCAATTTGTTCCAAAGCTCTTAGGACTTCATCCGCTCTTAGATCCTTGGTCACTGGTGCTCTTGAGCTAGAAGCTCTACTTCTCGGCCTTCCGGGTCTGTTGCTCATACTTGCTCAAACTTAGTCTACCTGAGTCACTATAATTTCACCACAGAATCAGAGACCTAAGTCACTTACTCAAGTCTAATGATTCTATGCTACTCAACAAGGCAGCAATCACATCATAACAGCTAATCACTCAAGCATTCTCATGAGCACATCAGTCAGGGATGCAAATCCATAGCTTAAGTCCAGACTCATCTGCAACTTAGTATAATCAGAGGTAATAACTCACTCATCAAACCAGCATCCACAACAATTAAATATGCTAAGTGGGAAGCTTGACCCCATAGGTTCACTACAACCATGCCAATTCAAGATGCCAATCACGTGCGCCAATCATATGTCATGCATTCGTGCTTGACTCTAACGAATCCCCTTAGAGTCTCACTACCCCATCATCCAAATTTCTTTACTCCTTATATAGTGCCCCGCGTCCTTTGGAGCTCATTACATCCACCTCCGGCCTAAAATTTCCTAGTTGACATAAGGCTAGAATGAAATATAATGCACATACGGAAGGTGAGACATACATCTCCGTACAAAAAGAAAAAAAAGCGAAATTTAGAATGATTAAAAGCACACCTATTTATATATCCCGTAAATATCCAGTACAAACAATGGAAGGGAAAAGACAAAATGATAAAGTCGCACACTCGGGTGGGAAAAAGGAACCAATGCCTAAGTTCTAAAGGTTACTACTTAGCCTTCCCCAGAGTCTAACACCAAAATTGTTCCTAATTCCTTTTTCGACTAAACCCCTTCATGAAACTACTCGGAGGAACTGCTTGAATCATCATTTCTGTTGTCCCCCTCTTCGTCTGGATTGTAGTAAAAAAATATCTCGGATGCACCTCCTTAGATGATTCTTTAGTGTCTTCCTCGATTTCCTCGTCATTTTCTGCCTCGTTGTCTTTGTCGATGGCTTCGGTCGCATCAGCAAAGACCTCCTCAATATAGTTCATGTATTCCTTTGCAAGAGGAGACTTTGACTCTTCAAGGATGTTCCTCGAACCTCCTACTGACGCTAGGTTCTCCACCTCAATCTCCGATCGGGACGGATGACACTAGTTAGGAACCACCTCTGATGGACATCCTCAGGCAGTAGAGGTCCCATCAAGTTACTGTTATCCAGTCGACGGAACCATGCTTCGAAGCGGTGGGGCTGTAACTCCAGTTTGCCCTCGTCTACCCAGACGGTTGTGCATTTCCTTACATATACAATACCCTTCCTTGCGGGAAATTCATCAAAAAGGGAAGTCATCTCCTTTGGATTGCCCAGTCGGATAGGCAACATAGCTAAGGCTTGGGGTCTGAAAAATATGTCCCACTACGGAGTGAGATTTGCATATCAGAAAGTGAAACCTAACCCTAAACCTCAATACTAGTCCCCCCAAACCACACACCATTGCCACCAAAAGCAAGCAGTCAACCATGCAACGACGTAAGGCAATAATGATTCAAATATGACAATAAACCAAGCGTTGGTAAAACTCAACCAACCATACTTAACCTCAGGGTTTAAGCTCATAACACGCGACACATAACCAACAAACATAATCACCATAATTTTCACAACCACCCAACCTCCGGCTCTCAATCTCAATGTATTTATCTAGCACTCTTGCCAATTGATATCATTAGGGCTACAGGCCAATCGATATCGTAATGACTTTTAGTCAAAAGGTATCACTAGGGCCACAAGCCAATCGGTACTTTTAGAGCTCATAGCCACTTGATATCACTGGGGCTACAAGCCAATCGGTATTCTCATTATCTTTCTCATTGAGTTCATATTGTCCTCACAACACACAATTCCATTCATAAATTTCACCAGTCATTCAATTCATTCAATAAATCATCCAACAGTGTCCTAGCATTCAAGTAAAGGTTTAAGAAACACTTACCTTGATCGACTAGCAAAATTTCACACCAAGTGATTCTCATCAATGCCACAAGTATGCAATCCACAAAGGATCCCTCGTCAACCTAAAAAGGTTCATCAATTTTGGATCAAAGAGCAATTGAATTATCACTTCCATTAAACCTATCCCTTAATAGCCATTCAATTGGCAACTCAAGATGCCTTATCGATCAATTGAACACATGACAACGCTCCTACGAACCCTCAATATATTCGGTTCACATAGCCATATGCAAGGCGGAATATAACTTGGAGTTTCATATACCAAATGGCCCTTAAATCACTTCTAAATCACAATCCATTTCACATACTTCCCATTAATACCTCACACAACGTTCTATGAAGTCTTATGAGTCAATTTGAAGTCAAAATACCACTTAAATGGCCACAGGGTTCTTCCTTAAAAAAGAATCAATTTTGGTTCAATTAGCATAATTAAGCCGTATCTCAACATTAAGCCTCAATTCTTCATAAAATAAACTTGCTAGGACTTCAATCTATGTGGTTATGAAGCTCACCAAGAGATTTGAAGTGGAACAATACATCAAAGTCCTTTGAACAGCTCGGTCTCTCCTTGGTGTTTGGCGGTCAGTTGTTTGTCCAATTTTAATCACCCATATTCGGCTATGAAAATCTATTTTAACACCATCAAACTTACAACCATAGACCATCCAACTTAATTAATAGATGTTATGAAGATCTCACAAAACGTTTGAGGTCATTCAGAGTCTCTAAGAGGGAGAACGGAAGCCTTATCCCAGCTCACGCAGAATCTATCCAGTTTTGGTCTAAGGGCTGGTCAGGAAAAACCAATTAACGAACGTCGAGCTACCACTTGGAACTTATTAAGGACAGGTTGATTTTGCTCCTGGTGGTCGGAACACGGCGAAGCGGCATCGGAAAGTGGCCGATGAGCACACCGAACAAGAGGCACAAAACCGGTCGGGCAAGTAGTGTTCGGCTAGGAAGAAAATGAAGAGAAAATTCAAAGGGAAATGGGAGAGGGGCTATACACGGTTGAAGATGGTCTTTGGCAAGAGGTTTCACATAAATTATTAAGGTGAAATTGACAAGACTTGATTTGGTGGGTTAATTACTGCCTTAAGCCTCCAATGAGTGACATGTGACACATATCAATAATACAACCTTTGGTTTTGACTCCTCTATGACCACATGCACATAAATTTCAGCAGCCCTATGGTGGAGAAGAAATGATCATTTTGTCCTTCTTGAACTCTTAAGGCAAAGGCAAATGGTCAATGGGCAAAATGGCAATTTTGCACTTTTAGTCTAAAACTTCATTTTTGCAATTCGAAATTACCATTAGCGAGACGACGTCAAATCCTTATCTAAAATTGAAATTCTCTATTCCCAATTGCCAATTTTGAGCTTCCATTTCGTGATCATCCGTCCGTCGATCATAATTTCAGTTTATCTCGAACTAACGGACGGCTTTTGCAAACGTTACGCGTATCGATTATGTGATTCTCATCACACTTAGGACAACTCAAGTTACAACAGCTTTGGTTGTCTTGTAATTGCGAGAATTCATCACTAGTTCCAACGGCTTCGATCATCATAGCTCGTTTTAGGAAAATTTACAAATTATACATTGGTTAAGCGGCATCACCCGTGCTCCAATCGAATAATGCTAGCTATGACTAGGGCCGGGGCCGAGGACTGTGCCGGGGTTGGTGCTTGTTGTCGGCAGGCCATGACCGGGGCTGTGGTCAAAGCCTGAACCGGACAGGGGGCTAGGGTTGAGACTCGAGAAGGGTACCGACGACCGGGGTCGAGACTCGTGATCGGGGCCAAGATCGGAGCTAGGGTAGAGACCGAGATCGAGATTGGGACCAGGGGCGAAGACCGGGACCCGGACAAGGACCCGGGACGATGCCAAATACTAAGGAAGGGGCAGGGACAGGGCCAATATAGGGACCGGGGCTAGGGCCGAGATCGGGAAGTATTTTAGTAATATTATTTTCTTAAAATGTTATCGTGTTTTGATAATATGGGTCAAAACGGGTCGGTTCAGGTCTGGGTAAGTCTCGGGTCGAGTCGATTTTGGGTCATTAAATATGGGTCAGACCAAATTCGACCCAACCAAAACCCGACCTGACCCACCCATTGGGTGAGTATACACCCCAACCCAACAAGGAGGAGATTCTACAAGTTTAACATGGAAATCGGACTATGATGAATAGAAAGACACGAAAGTGTCAAAGTTTGTGTTTGCCACTTAGTTTATTGTTATTTTTTGGATCACTTAAGTGGTGTTTTTTTTAAAAAAATGATCATTTAAGTGTCAACTTCGGTGAGTTTTGCAGGAATTCTTACGTGACATCTATTATTATTAGTAACATAATCTTACGTGGCTTGTTGCAAGATTCCATTTAGTAATAAAAAGGTGAAAATTTAAAAAAAAATTAAAAAACTAAAAGCTAAGCTAATTAACTGAAAAATTACAAAAAGAAAACATGAAATGGTTACAATGGTGAGGGCTTGCACAGTCTCGCTCAAGGATAGATATAGCCCTCGCCCAATGACATCAAAGCCTCACCCTTGCCTAGAACTATAAGGTTGAGCTCTCACCATCATGCCAAACCCTTCTCTCTCTCCCTCTCTAACTTGTTTTAGTTTTTTAGTTTATCTTTTAAGTTAATTTTAGTTTAATTTTTTAAAAAATTAGTCTTGAACTGAATTTTTATTAAAAAAAATCATATAATATTAAAAATTATATGTGTCATTTAATTAGTTTGATTGAAATCTTTGGTTGGCACTTATTAATCATTTTACCTCAATTTGGGAATGAGAGTCGACGAAAAATGTTAACACTTAAAAGTGAGCGAAGTGCACAAAATTTAACATTTTCGATATTCTTCTGTGAATTGTAACGAGATGGTAGCACTAGCAAGGATGAGGTCGTGGCCACCCTCAAGTTTGATACCGACAAAAAGAGGATGAGCTCATGGCCCGGCGGCGAAGGGGACGGCGGCGCCGAGGTCGCATCTGAGATGGCATTGCCAAGTTCGTGGCGGCAACGGTGACGCGGATTGGACAAGTAGCCGCAGTGGGGGGAGGGGGGGGTTTTCAAGATATTAATGGAAGACAACTGGAAGCAAATTTTAGAGCAGAGCAATTTCTTGGTTTTCTCGCCATGAAAAGGGGTGATCAATTGGTCAACAAAGCGAGTCGTGACACCATCCCTCCGTCCAGGGATAAAGGTAACTCGCCACTGTCTCTCTTTCTTCTTGTCTTCCTATTCAGTAGCAGAGCAGAGAGCCGCCCACCCCCCCCCCCCCCCCCCCCCCCCCCGTTCTCTCTAAATGCAGTCTTCAGAGCTCCCCCGCTTTCCCGCCACCACCGTTTTCCACCTCCTAACCCTAACCCTCTTGCTCCTCCTCTTCCCCCTCCCTTCCCTCCCCCTCTCCCTCTGCCGCACCTCCTGCGGCCCCATCCCGGTCGCCTACCCCTTCGCCGTCGACGACGGCTGCGGCTCCCCCAGCTTCCGCCGCATGCTCTCCTGCAACGCCTCCGACCTCTTCTTCGCCACCCCCTCCGGCGCCTACAAGGTCCAGTCCATCGACTACGCCAAGCGCAAGGTCATCGTCTTCGACCCCGCCATGTCCACCTGCTCCATCCTGCAGCCCCACCACGACTTCGCCCTGACCGACGTGCAGGCCGCCCTCATCCCCCCCTCCGACGACACCATCTTCGCCGTCCTCAACTGCTCCGTCGACTCCCCTGTCGTCAACCACTTCAAGTACCTCTGCTCCCCCGACGTCGGCGGCCACTCCTGCGGCGAGATGTACGGCGCGTGCGCCTCTTTCCGGATCTTCCGGTCGGCGGCTCCGCAGGGGCCCAACCAGTCGTCGCCGTCGCCCCCTCCGACGTCGCCGCCGTGCTGCTTCACCAGGTACGCGACGGTGAGGTTCATGAGCATGAACATGTTGGACTGCACGCACTACACGACAGTGATCGACTCGGGGGGTCTGGAGAAGTCTGGGCCGTTGGACTGGACGTATGGAATCGAGCTGACGTACGCGGTGCCGGAGAGCACCGCGTGCGATCGTTGCAAGCGGTCCGGCGGCGCGTGCGGGTTCGACACCGATTCGGAGGCAATGCTCTGCCTCTGCTCCCCTACCCTCAACGCTACAGTGGAGTGTGGTAAGTGGTACAAGCATGTAGTTATTGGCTTTTTCGTGGTCCTCACCTTAAAAAAAATAATAAATATTTATCAATATATATATTCGTCCTTTAATAAATTTAATTAATTTTAGTGTTCGTTTTTCGTTTAAACAGAAGTTTTACAAATGCATCCGTTAATCAATGAAGCACCATGAGCTTGATATTAATAGACAAATGCCAATTATTTGCTTATAAATCGTAAAAAATAAATGATAGTTGACCAATTAAGAATTAATATCACTAAAACCTCAAACTAAGATACACTTGTGAAATATTTGTCCCAAATTAATTTTTGTGTTAGAAGGACCTTTCGCACAGGTACGCCCATGCTTCGTTTATTCCCAACCTAATTTTTGTGTCGCAAAAAAAATCAAAAATTATACACCAGTGCCATTTATTCTGAATTGGTGCATTGGTGCCACATTTAACCAAATGCAATAATTTGAGAAAAATGTGGCATGATTTTGCTAGTTTGAGGTAAATGTAATATAAATATAATAATTTGAATTTTTTATGATAAATTATTGCCAGGTAAATGTGACAATGTGGCACTTGTGCTGAAGGTTTTTGGGATACAAAAATTAATTTGGGATAAATGCAATATTGTTATATCGATCTCGGATTTGTTGTGGGATTAGCCTTATCTTGACCGCCTGTCTCAATTAATCCTTATATATTGTTATTACTCATTTGAGTTGTAGAGGATGGAAACCGGTCAATGTCAATTAAATTAATTGATTCGATCTCCATTTCCCGCCAACTGAGTAGGGACAGGATGATATAACGTTATTCTAATCATCACAATTACAATAGAAGATGTAAAGTTGAAACACTACCATGATTGAACTATTCAAAATTCGAATTCGGCTTCTAAGTTGATTGCTTGACCTGCGTTTGTCTTGCGTTTCTTAATTTTTGTGTTTCCACTAGTCTGGATGAAGATAAATAAAAAGCCTTGTGTTGGGTTCAGCTGCAGGCACTGGGATTGGCGCCGGACAAAAGCTTGATCCGACAATATCTGTCCATACAACCCTATTTGTCATTTTATCCTCCACTATTTACACAAATTTGGTGTGGGGATTTCTTCTTTTTCTCATCTTTTAATGTTATATACTCTTTTTTCTTTCTTTTTTGCAATTTTTCTTTGCTTTTGTATTGTTTCTAGAGTTTACGTGTATTTCCCAATGCCTCCACAGTGAAATCGCTCTACAACTTTTTATCAGAAAAAGAAAAAAATTATAATATGAACGACTTTGCGCTTGGCACGGCTGCACAACAGCTTGTGCAATCCCTTGAGTAAAATAGATAGAGATTTTCCCCTTTGACTGAATCTGTGAGAAAACGAATCAAGCTCAATCAATGAAAATACGCGAATCGAAATAAAAATAATATCCAAATTTTTACGTAAAAAACTCTTAAAAACCGTGAGGCTATTAAATCTCCATTATTAAAAGTTTAGGTATAAAGCCTTGCTAAATTCAGAAGAATGAAATCTTAAATTTATAAATGAAGATCAAGCATTAACATCACCTTTAACAAAAGAAATGGGAGACATCTTTGCTTTCTTTCCCACTGAAATCTCTATTCTACTTCATTTCAAATCTCCAATTCTTTACTCTCCATATATTCTTGTTCATATATCAATTTCTGAATCTTTAACACCTCCAAGTCATAGCACTTGTCAATACTGGTGCTGCTGCATCTCTCATCGATGTAAAAATCCTTCCAGAAGAATTTTGGACTCCTTATACTAGATATTTCACTTCTGCTTTTGGAAACACTTTCGCAACCAAAGTTCGCAGTCACACTCCAGATTTCCCTCAGTGTTCTATTACCACAGAAATTCATGATTGTTACTCACAAGATAAAGATCTCATCATTGGTTGGGATATTCTTTCCCAATTACCCCAACTTAAGATTGTCCCAGATGGTTTGAAATTCGAAGATCAATTCAAAGAGTTTGTGGATATCCAGCGGCTCTTTATCATACAACTAGAAATCCTTGATCCATCACTTAATCATTGTTATCTTGTTGTGCTGACTCTCATTCTCAGTTTTCTCAAATCTACTCTCATCCTCTTTGGAAAAATTCTGACTTTTTTTTCGATTGTCATTCAAAAAGAATGAAGATGCCAATCCCACCTAGGCTAGTCATTCTGGCATGAATCCTGAACATCTTAATCTTGCCCAGAAAGAATGTGATGAACTTCTTGCTCAAGGGCTTATTGAACCATCAAACTCTCAATGGGACTACCTTTTAACATTCCAAACTTACTCTTGAAGCTAACCTTAATGATTATAGAAATTTTTGATTCACAAGTTTCACCAAAGTGGAAAGTGAAGAGTATACTAAACCACATCGCTATATTATGTTAACAAGAGGAATCTAATTAGAGAAAGCATGCTCCAGGAGAAGAGGAGAAGTTTAGAAACTCTTAAGGAAAACAATCATTTTATTTCAAGCTGAAGGTGTTCTCTCCCCCCTCCCCGTCGTTACATCCTAGAGCCTTTTATAGGCAAGCAAAGTACATTATTAACATTGGATTCTTAGTTCCACAGTCAAACACTAAGCTACAAAGGTACCAACAAGGTAACTATAGCTAATTATTACAAGCACAAACATACTGTACACATGTGACTGACAAAGACAAAGTGATTATCAATCAGGCTCGTCAACGGTCTAAATTAGGATGATAATTTGCATCGTCAAAGTCTGAGCTGTCAGGTCCTTCTTTTTCTCTTTCATAGTGACGCCAGAGCCTCTCAAGTCTCTTTTTCTCATATGCCGCTATCATAGCATCAGCTTTCGGATCATCAGAAATGCTACAATAATTGGAGCTTGACGGCACATCTATGGAACTTGACGGAATATCCCATGGGGGCAAACTTGGCTGTGGGAATCCATATTCATATGGATCTTGAGACAAAGATCCTCCTCATGGATCATCAGCATCCATAGAAGAATCTAGTTGATTTCTTCTATATTCTTCGAGGGCTTCAAGAGATAAATGATGAACCTTGAGTCTATCCCATGAGAGATTGGTGGAGTGATAAGGCAAAATCTCTGGGGGAATGACTTTATTTTCTTGGAACAAAAATCTTTGAAGTTCATGAATTTCATATTGGTTCTGAAGCATAGACCTAGATAGTGTATGGCAAACATGAGCTTTCTGTCCATGGAGATTGGGTTTAAATGTTGTAGTTCCTGAAAGTGCTACATCTGTTCGATGATCTCCAGTTGGTCCAAGATAATACCATGGTCTACTGAAAATGAAAACAGTGTGCCTTTCTGGTTCAGGTCTTTCAACATGCCTTTGTTCTACAAAAATGTGACGTCATGCTTGTAGTGGTTGAAACCATGTAAGCATTTCAGTAAGTGGCTTCTGGTTGGAGAAGTTTCTCACAAATGCATAAGACAAAACCTTGACAATTTTATCTTTTGGGAACTCAATAGCAATTGTATACAAATTGAACAAGTACCAACAAAATCATTTGAGTTCTTTAGGAAACTCATAATAAGGAGATCACTGCAATAATCGAATAAACGGATAGTCCGGATCAAGACCTCTTGGATTCAACTTTAAACCACCATGTTCTCTGAAAATCTAATGCCGATAATTTCAGATGTGGAATATCATAGTGTGAAACAAAACATTCTGTTCAATCTGCCGTGGCACTTTTGGGGGATACTTGTGAGAATTCCATTAGTTTTCTCGCATGTTCATGGCTCGAAAAGTACCAGGATGCAAAGGACTTTTGCGAACATATATGTTGATGCAAGCAACAGGTTCTTTGGGTCTGTCTAGAAAATTAGCAAAGATATTTTTCTTTCCAGGAATGTATTTGGTATCAAAAGAGTATTTTGAAAACCATTCTGCCCATCACAGAAGCTGAGGATGAGGGATTTGCTTTGGCTTAAATTTAAGCATCTAGGGAAAGGATGACATGTCCATTTTGACAAGAAAGTGATAGCCAATGATGTGGAACTCAAATTTTTTATGCTACATTTGACTGCAAGGATTTCTTTGAAAATGGAATGATAATGCATTTCTGCTTGTGAAAATCGTCCACTTTTGGAAGCACAAATACGACGCTTACCATTGATTTCTTCAAAAAGAACGGTAGCCCAATACTTGTCACTGGCATCAGTCTACAAGATCCTTTTCCCTGTGGATGGAATCTACAGTGGGGGAAGATGTGGTAAAATCTCCTTCAGATAAGCAATGGCTTTGGTCTGCTTGAGTCTCCAAGGTAGTGCATTCTTCTTGAGCATCTTCTGAAGAGGGTGAAGAGCTTTTGATACCTTTGGAACAAAGTCTCGCAGATAATTTACAACACCTAAGAACGATTGAACTTCCTCGACGGTGAGATTTTCATCTGAGCATTTTTGAAGTTTGTCTGCAAGATGAGGTCCAAGGCAATATGTCCCTTCTTTAAGATGCATACCAAGGAATTCAATCTCCTTTTGAGCAATAACCATCTTTTTTCTGAGAAAGCATGATACCATACTACTAAACAACCTCAGTAAATTGCTTGAGCAGCTGGTAATGAGAATCTTCACCAGGGCTGTACAATAGGATGTCATTTATGTAGATCTGAGCATTGGCCAAAAGGGGCTGAAAAATTCTGCACATGGCCTTTTGAAAAAGAGAGGGTGTAGTTTTAAGACCGAATGGCACAGCCGTCTAATGGAATTGTTGATTAGGAATAGAAAATCATGTTTTGTGACGGTCATCAGGATGAATTCCTAATTGCCAAAATCCAGTTTTTAGATCAAACTTAGAATAAATCTTTGCTTGAGCAAAGCTAGAGAAAAGAGAATTCTTGTGAGGGAGATGAACCTTATCATCTTGGAGATATTTATTCAGGGGCTGGTAATTGATAACAAGTATGAGTTTTCCTCGATTTTGCTCAGCTCTCTTGTTGACATAGAAAGCTTTGCTAGCCTAAAATATTTGCTTCGATTGTTGTGATGAATTCTGTCTCAGTCGTCGATAAGGCAATACATTTTTGCAACCTTGACTGCTAAGTCACAGCTCCCCCTGAAAAAGTAATCAAATAACCAGAAGTGGATTTCCTTGTGTCAATAACCCCTACCATGTCTGAATCAGTGTATCCAATAAGAATCGGCTTCTCACCCCCAATTAAAAGTCTCAAACTAGAAGTGACTTGGAGATATCTTAGGATCCATTTCAATGCATTTCAATGCTCTCTACCTGGATTTGACATAAAACGGCTAACAACTCCAACTGCGTGAGCTATATTTGGCCTTGTACAAACCATTGCATAGATCTAACTACCCACTGCAGCAGTATAAGGAACTTTTTCCATCTCTTTCAGATTTTTCTCATTAGATGGATATTGTTTATGACTAAACTTATAGTGTGTAGCAAGAAGCGTATTCACCACTTTAGCTTTATCCATTTTGAACCTTTGAAGTACTTTATCTTTATACTTCTCTTGAGATAACCATAATCTCTTCACCTGTCTATCATGAGTGATTCTCATACTAGGAATTTGCTTAGCCAGCCCCAAGTCTTTCATCGAAATAGACTTACACAAATCTCGCTTTAACTTGTTAATTCTTGAAGCATTCTAACCAACTATCAGCATGTCATCCACATAAAGCAATAAAATAACAAAGTCATCTTCAGAGAATTTATACATAAATACACAATGATCAGAAATGGTCTTCTTATAGGGTTGCTCCCTCATAAAAGACTCAATTTTTTTATACCATTGCCTCGACATTTGTTTTAATCCGAATGAGCTTTTCTTAAGTTTACAAACATGATTCTCTTTATCTTTTACCGAAAAACCCTCGGGCTGCTTCATATATATATATATATATATATATATATATATCTTCCTCCAAGTTGCCATGAAAAAAAAAACGATCTTCATGTCCATCTGCTCAACCTCAAGATCAAGACTAGCTGCTAGACTCGAAATAATTCGAATTGAAGACATTTTCACAACTGGTGATAAGATTTCATCATAGTCAACTCTTTTTTTTTTATTGAAGCCTTTAACAACCAATCTAGCTTTGTATCGAGTACAAAAACTCGTCTCATATTGTTTCAATCTGTAAACCTATTAGTTCTTCAAAGCTCTTTTACTCTTATACCAACTCAAAAGTATGATTATCATGCAGCGACTTCATTTCACCATGTATTGCATCAAACCTGTCACGCCCCGAGCCCGGGGAACACGCGAACACCCCACCATATCCATTTGTTCTTTAAGAAACCCAGGATCCATATGCCGACGATTCAATACTGCCAAAGGATACAAGCATACAGAAGTGACAAAACAACTCCATACATAAAAACAACAAGATGACTTAGGACAAAATAGGGTACACTTCGAAAGGTTACAATTCTAAATCCTCAAATTTAGTAAGCAATCCCTAAGGTTACAAAGAGGGCTAATATTTAATCACTTCCAAAATTGTCGTCTAACATCAATCCATGATAAGTTCGGGTTTTCATTGTCTAGGACCTGAAAATGTTAGTCCCATGATGGGGTGAGATATAAATATCAACAAGCTAACCCTAAACCTAAACTAGGCCATTAATACTTCCAAACAATGCATTAAAACAACATGCAAAGGTTTCATTAGGATAAACTTTGCATGGCATTCAAATATTAAGGCACTTCGATATAACTGGCATAAAACAATCATAGTTCAAGGACAATCATATCATCATGATCAAGTTTCATACTAGCATATAAATAAACACATAACTCTAAAAGTCATCATAATAACACCTCATTCACTCATCGCCTAGGCTCCCAAGCCGCGATGTATTTCTCAGAGGCACTCTAGCCATTTAATATCACTAGGGCACTCTGGCCATTTAATATCACTAGAGCACACTAGCCAATCGATATTGCTGGGACACTCTGGCCAATCATATCACTAGGCTCAATAGCCAAATCATATCTCAATTCATTCAATCTTGCCGTCACATAACATGTTTCTCATTTTACAAGGATCTCAAGCCGAACTCATCTCTTCGCAACCTCATGATCGAGTATAATTTCATCAAGCCAATAACTATTCTTTTATCATGAGAAACATCAAGTTCAAACACTTTCATAGCATGGCACAATCTCATACATCAAGGCAATTAATCATACAATTCGTTTACTTGTCAATTCAAACATATTTTTCCACACCAACGCCATTTAAGGCCAACTTCAACATAGCCATGCTACCATTCATGATAATTGAAATCACACAATGCCAATTCAATCATGAAAATCACGAATTCAATCCAAGGTAAGCACATTTGGTTCGGCTACTACAAGGCACATATGGCTTCCCTCATTTCAATCACAATTCACCTCACAAAACTCATCAATTAAGCCTCAAACTCGTCCATTAGTACCCTAATGTCCTAATAAAGGCTTAGAGGTCACTTACAACTTATTGAGCTAGAAAATCCACGCAAAAATAGCCACCACTCTCAATTCAATGTTGGTCGGTATAGGGCAGTATAGTGTCCTAGAAACATTACACAAAACAACCCTCAATTTCCATCCAAACTCAATTCCATCAAGCAACCACAATTAACACATCATATTATATTCCAAGATGCCTTGCTGAGGATTTTAAGGTAAGGTGACACTTCCACAAGTCCTTAAAGGATTCGGTTTTCTCGATCTTCTAGCAGGTAGAACCGGTCCTAGGTAATTCACACCAATGAGCCATTAAATCACATTTAAACTCTAATTTCTCACACAATCTCCTTGCCAACATGCCAAACAATGTCTCTAAGGGTCTTACACAGTATTTCATAGCAAAGAGACACTTCCAAGCGCCTCCAAGTGACTCGGTTTCAACGCTGGCAGCAGGGATCTGAATCTGTCTAGTTTTTCACCCAAACGAAATTACTCATAATCAGCCCTTAAATGTCATAATAAATTATCCACCACACACAATCACAATCCTACATGTCTTAACAAGGATTGAGAGGTAGTCTTACTAATATTGAAGTCAAAACGAACCCGAAATTCCAACTTGAAGCTCCTTGAGTTAGAATCTGACCGGTCAGCGACCTTTTCTCACTCAAACGGGTCTATAGGAAAAACGGCTGGGCCAAATGAGGTTTATAATATGTCTCTGAAAAGGTAAGACGATAGGCTTTCTAATGGCAGTGGAATCACCTCAATCTAACACTGGACGAAGAAGTTATAGCTGGAGGAATGGAGGTGGTCGATGTAGGGTAAGTAAGGGAGAAGAGAGGAAAATGACAAAGAGATAGAGATGGGGGAAAGGGTTTGGCCGACCCAATTGAAGAGAGAGAGAGAGTCTTCTTCCACAACTTTCACTTGGTCAATGGTTGAATGGTAGGTGGAATAGTGGTTAATTAATGCTAATCACACAAAGGGTGACACTTGGCTTGGGACAAATAATATCTTGGCTTCCCATTGACTATCTTTGACCACTCCCCTCTTCTCATTTTTGGCAACCCATGGAAGTCTAAATGACCGAAATATCCTTCATTCATTCTTAAGGTAAGGGTAAGGCTTGAGGAGTAAAATGATAATTTCACACTCTGCGTCCGATATTTCACTTTTCAAGTCTAAATTATCTCTAATAAGGCAACGATCAATTCCTTTTAATATTGAAATTTTTCATTATAAAATCTCCACTTTCGGACCCCATTTCGTCAATAGCCTCGAAGAGGGTCGGAATTCAGAATGTCACAACTCTTCCCCCCTTAAAGAAATTTCGTGTTCAAAATTTACAACCTTTCAACTTCTAGTCTTATGGGATACTGGCGCCTCATCGCTATCCCCCTTTCTGAAGTAGCTCTTTTCGTTACTTGACATTTCCGTAACGTCCTTACCAGTAGCAGTTCTTATCCTTCAAAACTCGTTTCCTTTTGTCCTTAATCTGTGGTCACCTTTCTCTATTCTCTTTCAACATTCATAATAACTGTTGGAAATATACCCTCGAATTTTCAAGTCCTCATTTCAATTGCCTATTGGTCCGAGGACAATATGCATGTCATACTATAATCCTGCTTTTCTAATTCCTTGATAGAAGGCTTTTCCAAAATGTCATATTAAACTCAAGATCTTTACCTACCATCATCACTACTACACCACACTCTTTGGTATCCATATCATTTAGCATATCATTCTCTTCAAACGTCCTTTCGTTCAATCAAGAATTCACCGACTTTATCAACTTGCCCTTTATTGGCCAAATCGAGTCATAACCTTCTTGACTCCTTAAACAAATTTATAATTACTTCATAATAATTCGTTATCGATTCCATTCAAAAATCTCCAATGATCACAGAAATCCGTCGACCTTTAAGGTCATGCCTCTTTCTTGTTGGCATGTCTAATGCTTAACCTCATGTTCAACTGTTCCAATGTTCAGTCCATTCCATTGATAGTACTAAGCAAGTCTTGGCACATCTTTGTGCCATTACAATGGATATCATAGTTTTCCCTTTGACTTTCTAATGAGGTTATTTCTTTAAGTTCCTTCTCAATATTAGACTCGCACATTCGTACATGGGACTTCAAGATTTCCACCCTTAACTTCGAGGTTTTCTTTCCCAAGTACTCAGAAGTTTGGATTTTCTCCCCGCTCTATTGATTTCCATAATCCTTTAGGTATCAGGGTCCATTCATCGTAACCTCTCAATTCCTTTCTAACCTTCAGGCTTTATGCTTTCAGTAGTCATCAACTAGTCAACTGACAAACTTCCAATTTAGAAATTGAATATCTTATTCTTCGAGGTAAGGTTTGTACTAACATCACCAGTTGCAAGATGCTCAATTTCCAATTACATGCATATGCTACTTAATTTACCCTTCCTTAGCGATATAAGGTATTGTAGTCGTGACATTTCCTTTAGTTCCCTTTGAAGCAGTCAATACTTTCAACTTTCATAGCTCACATAACTGCGTGGTTTTTCTTTATACAAGCAGCGCTTCCATATCCTTGAACAATTTTGTCCATCAGCGTTGCCTCTCGTTGAATTTTTCTCTGGAAACTAATACTTTATATTCTTATGGTAGATATTGACTTAAAATCTTCTTCCACCCAAACAATGTTTCTCAAATTTTATCACAATGATAATCATAATCCAACTCCAATCGTGCACTAGGCATTCCAACTTGTATGGTCTTATTGTCACGGCGCATTCGCATAACCCACTTTAGTTTGCCTTGCTACGCCTCAAATTTCCTTTCTGTATCACGTCGTTATGATTCTCTTGATCTTTTCTATTCCAAACAGAACTACTAATATCGACCCAGTCACCAACTTGACTTAAGTTCTCGAAAACTCTTTTCATATTCATTCATCCATGGAATAGCTCTTGTGGGAAATCTTTCCTCGTTCTGTCTATAATAATTCATCAATCCTAGGAAACTTCCAGTTTTCGCGACTCACATCCACCTCAGTCGATTTATCACTCCTTCTAATCTCCAAGGGCTTCACAGAAATTTCATTTCCCAGAAACTTCACGAATAAGGAATTTTGCCCTATCAAGCCCACAATTCGCGCTCTTCACATTTAGCATACAATGAGCATTTCCTTAGAGTCCATAGGGTACTTTCATAGGTTGTTCATGTTTTTCACAACTCCTTAAATGAGTCCGGTCATCGTCTCCAAGACGGTAATAATCGACCAAATTATTCCTTGGATACTCAACCCGACTATTATCAGTTTATTGCTATCAGATGTTGAATCGTTTAAATTGTCCTTCGTACCATCCACTTGAGAGCTCATTGCTTGGCTCTCTACTCTCATGGGTCTCCACTTCGACCCTATAGCATTTTATTCATTTTTGTCACTCTTCCATGAGGAAGGACTCGTGTCTTAACCACTGGTTTCCATAACAAATTAACTCGACTTTATTCCAATTTCATCCATTCAATTGAACATCGACTTTATCTTGGAATTCAATATTGTCTATAGGAAAGTTTCTCGAACTTAACTTCCAAAAATAATCCACGTTCTGCGCCTTCTTTCTCAGTCTAGACACTCAATCTTATCACCAAGACAGTTAAAATTTTCTCTTCCTTCCACACTAGGGTATCTTACCCTATGAAGGAAACTATGTACTTCAGTGGCATTATCTTACTTCGGATCCACCTTATCCTTCTTATTACATAGGACGTCAAACTTGGAGTCTACGCTAACAACGGTACTTTCACTTTAGAATTCAGATGCCACTATACTTGATATTCTCTTTCCAATGACTTAGTCACCTCAACTGACAAGATTCCAAGGAGTCGAGGTTCTTCCTCAGTCTGTGTACATCCACAACTTGGACATCTCAACCGGCTAAATCAAACCTCATTGCGGTTATAATCCGAGCACCCTTTTTACTTACTCATCCATTCATTAAAATTACGAGTAGTTAGGACTACCAAGTCCATTCACTTCCTTTCCGCCAACGATCATCTCACGGTCCAATCGTCTCTAAGGACAACGCCAATTCTTTAGGGGACAATAACTTATAACCCCCTTTCCAATTATTCTGGTTCAATCTCAATCAATCTCATAGAATCAACAAGGTCCGACAGACTGACACTTAAGTCTTCTTAATATTTCTCATGACAGCAAGAGGTTAATCACCATAAGCCTCATGCCAAGGTAACGACCCTTCTTTGCAGGCATATTTTATGTTCCATAATGAACATTTCTTTGCTCGCAATCCATAGACGAAAATTCTCTTACATACCTCTTCCGATCATCCATTTCTTTCGTTAAGATTTTTTACAGTTCCTCATAATCAGGAATAACAACTAGCCATAAGACTTTCAAATTCTAATCCACTCAAGGGCTTCATGTTTCATTCAAAGGATCCTTGACCACCCTTAGCACACTTAGACGACCTTGAGAATTTTGTCTCCTAGTGGTCGACCTTTCTCAAGTCCTTACAAGGTTATCGAAGTTTAGGCAACCTTCATTCTTGAGAAGCACCAGAAAGGTACCTCTTGTCTGTCAATTTGACAAGGCAATTCAATTAGGTACCATGCCTTCAAAGAAATTCTTCCTTTGGTGACCTTTCACTAATCATCAGTAGCCTCTTAAGGCTAATAACTGCCAGGGTCATTTTCTTTCTTCAATGTACCCAAAATCTCTAAGGTTTCCTTACCAAGATCCCTAATCTAGAGAAAGGCAATCTCAAATTCATTCTCTCCATAAAGCTCAACCAACTTGCACTTCATAAGCCATTACACAAGCTATCCATCGGACGATTTTTCTTTCCCATTATCTACCGTCCTTTTCATAGCTTCCGTTACTTTGCTAGCGATAGTAACAGTAGTCTCAGCGACTGGGGTAACAATGACAACTCTTTCTCGAGTTATTCTACCCATATATCTTTCTCATTTTCATTCAAAATCCCTATGACCCTTTTTAACTCTTTGATCTCATACAATTCACAAGCTCAAACCAAAAGCTCTTCTAGTGACCGCACTCTAATCGTTCAACCTTATTAGGTTCTCATGGCACTTGAATCACTACAATTCCCTCTTGGAATTAAAGACTTATGCCATCTACTCAAGTCTAGCAGTTTCAAGCTGCTCATCTCGTCATCTATCACCAACAAGCAACCATCAGTGGTTCTTAGCCAATTCTGAACTATTTGTCCATTATCAAAGGATTCTGAATCATCTTTAAGCAGCAACCACATATCAGGCAAACACTCAAGGTATTAATTCAATGAGTCAATAGCTCATACTTTAAGTCTAGAGGCATCCGCCACTCTAGTACAAACACAATAGGCCATCTCAAATTCAAAAGGTAGCAGCCACACAACATTCAATAAGAAACTTGCCCAAACAGGCAAGAAATACATATTAGTTTTCTTTCTCGAACGACATCCATTGCTACGCGCGAAACTCTTAATTATGCCAATTACAGGCGCCATTACAAATGCCATGTAACTTTTGAAAATTCACTTGAGGATCAACTCAGTGCAATACATCTCTTAACCAAAATCAGACTCAACCCGATACTTAAACTCTCTCTTTTAATTTATGACTTGGGTCATTCCTACCTCTTTGCTATCTTAGAAGCTTGTCAGGAGCCGCATCTTGTCCGGACCTCTCTGTCCCGAGACCATTCTCCGCCCTCATTAGACCTGGTCATTGCAGGTTGTCCCAAGTCATACATTTATGGAGTTAGCCCCGTTCTACACGTCCCATAACATGCTTCATTACGATTTATAGATATCCCGTCAACTTGTCCCAAACCAAGCGATGATTTATTAAATCTAATAGTGATAAGCTCATGCATGTACACTCCTTAACTTTCATTTTAATACCACAAACACATGTACTGCTTGATTGTCCTCATTATTCATCACATCACATCCGTCTCCAGTTTAATTCTTATCCACAGAAGATCTCAAACTTTCACAAGTGATCATTACCTCTCACAGATCAATTGTATATATTCAATCATATACCTTAAGTTGGGTCATTGACAAGCCATGATCACAATTATACAATCCAACTGACCCTTATTCATAAGCAAATTCTCCATCAACCTCAAGCACATTTTCAATCTTACAGTCCAGGCTTATAACTTCTCAACCTCTGGTTGCTTTCTTATGAGAGTTAGCCACAACATCATCCAAGATCATCCATTAAAATCATTACTAGGACCATTAGAATACCACACAAGTTCAAGCCTATAATTCTCAAGATTCAGCAATTAATGCTTAATCCTAAGGTTCTTACTATCTATTGTCCTCGAGTTATCACTCCTTATTACTCAAAGTCTTAATCAAATTGGAACGAGATTACCTTGCTCTGATACCAAGTAGCGCCCCGCGATCCTTGGAGCTTGTTACATCCTCCATAGGCCAATAAATACTCAGAATTCACGACCTAAAATGAAATAAAACGTGCATGCGGAAGGAGAGACAATAACCCCGACAAATGAAAAAAAACAAAAGGAAATTTGTAATGGTTTAAAAGCACACACCTATATACATAACCCAAACATTCGGTTAAAACTGATGGAAAGGAAAAGGCGTAAGGAAAGTCGCACACCTGAGTGAGACAAGGAACTAAGGTCTAAGTCCAAAAGATTACTACTTAGCCTTCCCAAAATCTAACATCAAAATTATTCCTAATCCCAATTCGCTAAACCACTGCACCCAACTACTCTGAAGAACCACTTGACCTGTCGCTTCCTTCATCATCGTCGTCTTCTGGGTCGTATTTAGGAAATGTTTCAAATGACACCTCCTCAGAAATCTCTTCAATAGCCTCTTCAGAGTCCTCCTCAGTATCCTCTTCGGTATCCTCTATCACGTCAGCGGAGAGTTCGATATAGTTCATGTACTCTTTCGTAGGGGGGAGACTTTGACTCTTCAGGAATGTTCCTTGATCCTCCCACTGACGTCGGATTCTCCACATCGATCATAGGATGGGACAAATGACACCAATTAGGTACTACCTCTGTAGGAATTTCTTCAGACAATAGAGGACCCATCAAGTTACCATTTCCCAAACGAGGAAACCACGCTTCAAAGTGATGGGGTTGTAGCTCTATCTTTCCTTCGTCCACCCAAATGGTCGTACGCTTCCTAACATATACAATCCCTTTCCTTGTGGGACACTCGTCAAAAAGGACTGTTATCTCTTTTGGATCGCTCAATCGGATCGACAACATGTTTAAGGCTTGGGGTCTGAAAATGTGTCCCACTACGGTGTGAGATTTACATCTCAGCAAGTGAAACCTAAACCTACACCTAAACACCAGTCCCCCCTGACCACACAAATGATACCAGATGTAGAAATTTAACAATGCTATGGCACAAGGCATTCGTAAATCAAGCATCTCAGCAAGATAGGCATAAATCAAGGTCGCAGTCACACATACTCAACCTCATGGGTTCAGGCTTCAAGCACATAACATATAAATAAGCACACATAACTTTAAAAGCCATCACAGTCATTCATCGCCTGGCTTCTTAGGCCGCGAAGTATTTTTCTAGGGCACTCTGGCCAATTGATATCACCGAGGCTTAGAGTCAATCGATATCACTAGGGCTCATAGCCAATGGGCACCACTAGGGCTCATAGCCAATCGGTATCACTAGGGCTCATAGTCAATCGACACCACTGGGGCTCATAGCTGTCGCCACCCTCTCGCGCGATCTTGAGGGTTAATAGATCGTTCGCTCTTCTCGGACGCGGGCCTCTCCCAATGCTCGTTACCCAAGTCGCAACGGTGGTATATGTGATCGACCTTTTGTGCGATTTGGTGACATGTGATATTTGTACATGTCAAGGAGTCGCCACCAATTATTTTATGGAGGGTATGATTGAAAACCCTATCGAGTCGTTGGGAGCATTCTATCCAATTCTGCGAAAACCAGAGTAACGGGATCGAGGACTTTGTTATGCCAACTATTAGAGTTGACGCCCTTTCGGCACCAGAGTTGAATGAATTATCTAACCCTAAGATTTCATGTAGATGAGTGAGGTACGAACCCTAAAACTAGAAGTTCATGCAGATAGAAGTGACTATCCTAACAAACGCAGCCAATAAAATGAATGCGCAAATCAAGAATTCAATACGTGTGGATATATCACATGAAAGAAACGTGGCATCCCTAATAAGACTCTATTAGCCAAGAGAAATGTCAATCAATGCTCAGGAGTATTTTTGACATGATTTGCCCTTGAGAGGGGCAAAATCGTAATTTTAAAGAGTTTTAGGACAATTTGCTCAAGAAGGGAAAATTTATCATTTCAGATGAAATATGAAGTCAAAAGATGGTGAAAATATGATTAATCACCAAACCAATCATTTCCTATATTTCGAGAATTTTCAAAATTTTCTAAAATTTTTAGGGCGATTTACCCTTTGAGGGGTAAAACCGTCATTTCAAAATATGATGAGAAGTGAAAATCCCAAACAGAAAGATTGGTCGACCACCAGACCCAAATCCTAATTTGAGCAATTTCCATGGCTCGATTGGAATAGGAAAGACGATTTACCCTTTGAGGGGTAAAATCGTCATTTATAGAAAGGGACGAGATTCGAAAACCCAAGCATAATAATTGGTCTCCTAACCGACCCTAATTCTTATCTTGGCATTATCGACCTATCTCACACACAAAGTAGAGACGATTTACCCCAAAAGGGTAATATCGTCAATTTTCAGATGAACATATAAAAAATTTCAAAAATAGGATTGACCAGTTTTCTATGATTAATCCTCAATTTTTGGGAATTTCTGGAATGTCTAGGAATTTTCCATAATTTCCTACATTTTTTGGGATTTTCTAATATTTTTTAGAATTTTCTAGGATTTTTATGTTTTTTTTATTTTTAAAAAATTATTTTTCTAAATTTTTATTATTAAAAAATAATTCGGACCGGGTCGACCTGACCCATTCAAGTAGGATACCCGGCCTAGACCCGGACCCGTGCGCACCAGATCCAAAACGACGCCGTTTCGTCCTTTTTTATTTTTTGATTAATTAGATTTAATTCAACAATTTCTATTGAATCACGTGGCTGCTTCTCGGCCTTAGGATCAGTTGACTGAAACCTACGGCTCAGATCAAAAGCCGACTACTTCTCAGCCGTCAAATCTGATTACTTAGATCTACGGTCGCGATTGAACGACTCGGCTAATCGTCGACCGTTCGATCATATTTATTATTTTTTGAAAATTTGATTTTTATTAACAGTTGTAAAACTGATCGAACGGTCACCAAGTCAACACGTGGCACAACCTAGACCGTTCGATCATCTAATAGATTCAAACCGAACTCAAACGGCTCAACTGACGTGGCTGCCACGTGGCGTGCCACGTTAGCGCCACGTCAGCACATTTGACCGATTGACCGCCACGTCATCGTCTTCTTCCTCGAGCATTCTTCTTTTGCGACGGACAGTTGAGAGACTCCGGCGATGATCTAACGGTGAAATCTCGATGAAATCGAGCAAGACCAACGCCAGTTAACATTTCGCATTACATATCTCACTATCATACACTATCATTCTCGGAAAATACACAGTTCAACTATGGCTATTCTAATCAAGCAATAGGGAGTATATTGGACTAATTCTTTCACATGATCACTTCTGAATGAGTTCAGAAGACTTACCTACAAGTCAAATTGGCCTAGTAAGGTCTAGAATAACCTAGACAAGCTTCAACTGAACCGACAATGGCGACGAGGTTCGAATGCGAGATTTGACTCGATTTCAATGCAATCAAAATGCAGAGCCATGCTTAGTGACATCTTAGATATGTTTCACAGACATCAATAGCAAGAATCAAAATCGAAATGAAGCTCGAACGTTGACTTGCCATTTTTCGAGATCACGGGTGATGCGAGCTAGTGCGATCGACTCTGCAAAGCTCCAGTAAACTTCTCCAAGTGAAATTACGACTCGGTTTGGCCTGAATCGCTGTCATCGATCACCCACAGGTCGAACTCGAGCTCTCGACGACAGGGGTCGGAGAGCGAGTTCTCTCTCTTATTCTCTTTCTCTCTCGATTTTATTGTCCTCTAGAAACTTGAACCACCCTTTTTCTTTCGAAGCCTCTAAAGGCTATATACTGATTTTCAATTTTTTGGGGCCGAACGGTGGGAGCTAACGGACAAACGGCACGTAGCTGTGCGTGCCATTTGGTCCAAACGGCGCCGGAGACGGTGGGTAATTCCGTCAAGTCAGAATGGTTCTCCGGTATGCACGAATGGATGTCCAATTTGGCCATTCCGGGAAAGTTGACTTTCACGACCAGTGGGATGTTGACCATCCAATTCCTCCTTGCCCTGGCGACCATTGACGTCACCACCGGTCCTAATCGATGCGTCTCCTCTTGAAGATTAAAACCCTCCCATATATTTATCGATTGTGGTTGATTGGACCTTCAATTTGACCTTCAAAGCTCGGCCTGTCACTGTTCACCTGTGCGAGTTCTTAGGGGAGAAGACGACACTATTTGGACCGGTCCGACCGGTCTGACCAATTAGAACCGGTTCTGATCCAATTTTCGAAATTAATAGCAATTAGGCTAGAAAATTTTGCAATTAAACCTCAGAATCGAATTTGAGGCCAGTATATTAACTAAAAATATGATTTTTCCCAAAAGTTCATGTCAATCACTATGAAACCCCCAAATTTTTACTTAATTACATATCAAAAAATTGTGCAATTGAGGGCTCAAATGGTCAAATTGGACCAAACCACCTATGTCAATCGACTTAAAATGATGAAATACATTGGGCAGTGGCTTCAATTGGCAAAGGTAGCCCTTGAATTGAAAGTAATTTCAATTATGCCCAAATTCAAGGACTAAATTGCAATAAAGTACGTAATTTTGCCCAATTCATGCAATTAAATAATTTGTGCAAATAATTGGACTAAATTACAATGAAAGACAATTAGATTGAATATTAAAACCCTAAAAATGCCAAAATTGTAAATTAAAAGACTCAATTGACATTTTTTTACCAAATTCAATCATACGTGTAACAAAGGAACACATAAAATTGAACTTGAATTTAGACTTTTTATGAGGTCAAAAATACAAGGGAATTAAAAGAAAAATATTGACTATCTTTTCATTTTTTTGTAACCTCAAATGTTATTTTTCTTGAATTTTCATCTATTTTTCTATTTTTCGAAAATATTAAAAAAATATGAAAAATAAAGAAAATTATTTTTTGTTCAACAATGGTTCCTTAGGCTTAACCAAGGCTTCCAAATTTGATTTTATAATTTTTTTTTATTTTTTATGAATTGTTTGTGAATTTTTCAAAAATAAACTAAAAAAGACTCATCGAAAATCGGGTTTCAACAGCTACCCCTCTTTGAGAGGAATCTCGTGAGAGGTTTCACTGAAAGATAAGTGACACTTGAGTCTAGATTGGCTCAACTAGAAAAAAGAAAAACGAATCCTGACATTTAATCTTTCTTGTCCTACTAGTGAACGCTCTGCTTATTTTGTCTTTACTAATGTAAGAGAGAGAGATGGAGTAGAGATACTCGCATGTTACTCACCTGCCTGATGTTCGTATGGCATGCGTGGTATATGACGGATTCAAGTAGATACCTAGGGACTCGTCTCTTGAGTATCCTAGGGCAGTTAAGTTTTTGCCCGTATGATAAGTCAAACTAGAGTGAGATTCTTATCTGACAGAATCCTATGGATGACGCACCCATTCTTTAATGATTGTTAAAGGTTTTGATCTGTATGGTGGATCAAACCATGAATAGGTCTCCTTTCTATCAGGAACTTATGGATGACGCATCCGTTCTTTAAGGTTTGTCCGAGTTTTTGATCCGTATGGTGGATTAGACCATAAATAGGACTCCTTTCTATCAAGAACCTATAGATAACACACCCGTTCTTTAGTGATTGTCAAAGGTTTTGATCCGTATGGTGGATTAGACCATGAATAAGGTTCTTTTCTATCAGGAACCTGTGGATGACGCACCCGTTCTTTAGGGATTGTCGAAGGTTTTGATCCATACGTTGGATTAAACCATGAATAAGACTCCTTTCTATCAAGAACCCATGGATGACACACCTGTTCTTTAGGGATTGTCAAAGGTTTTGATCCGTATGGTGGATCAGACCATGAATAGAACTCCTTTCTATCAAGAACCTATCGGTGACGCACTCGTTCTTTAGGGATTGTCAAAGGTTTGGCTTCCCATCCACCAAGGACCTAAAAGTGATGCACCCGTTCTTTAGGGTTTGTCGGAGACTAGGCTTCCCATCCACTAGAGGCCTAAAAGTGATACACCCGTTCTTTGGTGTTTGTCGGAGACTAGATTTCCCATCCACCAGGAACCTAAAAGTGACGCACCCGTTCTTTAGGATTTGTCGGAGACTAGGTTTTCAATCCACCAGGGACCTAAAAGTGACGCACTCGTTCTTTAGAGTTTGTCGGAGACTAGACTGATCCTACATCTTGAGGAATCAACGAGGGTTTATACACATAAGGTATACCTAACTCTTAGGTTTTACCAAAGGAGCTATTATGAGGTTTAGGGGTTACCTAGAACTTTACAAAAAGCTGATTCTAAAGATTGTCTTCTTGACGTGCAAGGAGCCATTTTGGGATTTGGGAATACTAAGTATCCTGTAGAGAGCTCAAACCTACAAAAACTTTTGTTAACAAGATTTTTCTGGGATTTAGGGATTACTTGAAATCTCTCGAAAAGATGATTTTGAAGCTCTTCATTGTTGAGCAAGGTATTCTTCTTTGACTCGGGGCTGTCATGAGTCTTATAGAAGTTTAAACTCGAGAATTCATTCCTCATCAAAGATATCAATTATCTTTAGGCAATGACGATTATAATGCAGGTAAAGCTTTACTTTGACTTATGCAATTATGCAAAATGATTTATGATGTTGGAGGTTATCCAAGACATCTTGAACTATGCAAAGATGATCAGAAATCCCTATAAGGAAAATCCTGGATCAAACATTTTGAAGTTTCCAACAAAGCTCACTTTTAAGCATTCTATTGGAATGTCTTCATCAATGAGGGTTTCTCACCAATTCTTCGATCTTGGTCCCTTACGAAGAAAGCACTCGAATCTCCTAATAACCTGCACCTAGGCTTTCGAGGCTATTCGCAGCGCATACACTCCAATCAATCGGGAGGCCTTTACGAGATCGTAATGTTGGGCTTGGACATAGTTTCCAATGGGGACTCATTCTCCAAGTCAGGCCTTTTGAAAGAAAGTTTTTTTTATCTGCTCCGGGTTTACAAGTAAGAACCTTGCAAAATGAGATAGAAATAATCTTGCTTGTACCTCTTCGAGCTAAGATACACATTGACCTAGGCGCCTTAGTCAGAAAAGACCGCGAAGGGTTGTAATGTAGGTAGGATTGGGGATCAAAAAAGGCTTGTTTTTGGTCTAGAATCGCGAAGGATTTAACATTGGTGATCATTACTGATCAATCTTCCGTTTTATCTCTGGTCGATGACTCTTTGAAGAACATCTTTAGTCTTCTTGAGAACAGGTCTAATCTTTGAAAAACCTTATGTATCTTGTAGCAGTTGGCTATGATTCCATTTGAGGGGTAGCCTTTTGCTGCATAATTTCTGAGGATTCTTCTCTATTTCAGAAGTTGCTGGGGGTAGAAGCATCCAGTAATTCCTTGGTATCTCACAATCGATCTTATAACTTTCAACATTTCAGTGAGGGTTAACCTTGCTCTTTGCCTGGCTTTTTGTCTCTCTTTTAGTGCATAGAGGTTCGGCTTTTTCTCTTTTTGATCCTGCCTTTTCCTTTTCTTTTTCTAGGAACTAGGATTTTTGTGATCATGTCAAGGTATGTGACTTGAGTCCATCCTGTCTAAACATTTTGCTTTGAAAATTTCATGTAGCTCTTACTTCTTGAGCTTCTTTGTCTGCGAGTGTCTTTGTCACCTTCGTCTTGGCATTGTGCAATGATCAACAATGAGGGTACATAAAACGAATATGTAGGCTCAAATTGGCTATGCAATGGGTATATGTGTATAGGATAGAGAAATGAACGTCTCTTCGTCTTTCTATGGCACTTGGATCAATGCATATCAACACACGAAGATTGATGTTAGTTCGAGCAAAAAGATTTCTAACCATTTACCTTTCCAAGTTGTTGGACTGCTTCTATACGACTCCAATGAAGGGTGGCTATTGACAGGGTTAAGAAATGAAAACTACCGCTCAAAGGGTTTATCAATGATCACCTGTAGTGTTTATGGAGAAGAACGAATGCCTCTGTCATCCCAATCCATGTAATTGATGCGAATGACCCTTATATATCCGGGTTCAGACTCTTCTATCCTTACACTCCTTTCATATCTCTGGTGTGTATAGAATGTGTTTGGATTAGGCTTGCCTCTTATCTGAAGAAACATTCCTGCTAGATAGCTTAAACAACTATGTTTTGAAAAAATCATTCTATTTTTCTCCAAATATTTCACCTCATAGGGAATTAATGAGGTATCATGCGTGCTACAGTCATGTTTGGATAACTTCTAACCCTAACATGTGTACAACAAGTGTTAGAAATTTTTCTTTGGAAGCATGGTTTATTCCTAAGTTTGACCATATGCATGTTCATCTTCGGCTTTTTCTTTCTTACAAGAAAGTGAGAAATTTTATAGTATTTCTCCATTGCCGCTCTTTGTCTTCATCAGACATCCCTGTATGAAGAGAATAAAAATTTCAATGAGTGGAAGATGTTTTAACGCTCTATGGAACAGATACATGTCACCTGGTTCTATGCCTCAGGGGGCTATTTTGTTCTTGGTCTAGCTTGAACAAGCTTGATTCTGAGAAATTTTACGATATTTTTCCATTGTTGCCTTTTGTCTTCATCGGACATCCTTGTATGAAGAGAAAAGAAATTCCAATGAGTGGAAGATATTTTAATGCTTGATGGAACAGATACATGTTACCTAATTGAACAATCTTGATTCTGAGCCCACGTCATGGAATTCTGCAAAACATAACACATGCCATGTATGCACGGATGCATGATGTGCCTATGTAATGACTGCGAAGGCGACTTGAATCGTTTTGGAGAAAGTCACGTGATCACCATCTGATTTTATTTCAAGGATAATACTTCTTCATAGCATATGAGTTTACAAGATATCCCAACTCTTCTCCTTCAGAATTTACAAGAATTAATGCCCCTCCCACGAGAACTTTCTTGACAACATAAGGGCCTTCATAGTTCGAGATAAACTTGCCTCTCAAATGAACAACGTTTGGCAAAGTCTTCATTATCACCAAGTCATCTTCTTCAAAACTCCTGGGTTTGACCTTTCGGTTAAACAACTTAGCCACCCTCTTCTGGTAGCTTTGGCCATGACAGATCGCTCTAAGACGCTTCTTGTCTATTAGATTTAGCTACTCATATCTGTGTTTGACCCACTCTGTTCCTACACAAGCCCTCTCAACAGGCACATAATTTGCTTCAGATAGCTCTTTCTTTACCATCCACGAGGCTTATTTGAGCAAGTAAGGCTCCCAAAGACTCTTGATGTACAGTCAAATACAAGGTCAATGGTGACCTGGGATTGGTGGCACAAGTATTGGTAGAGTGGCTAGATAAGTTTTGATCTTTTGGATTGCTTGACTGCATTCTGCATCCCAGGTCACTTTTGCACCCTTCTTGAGTAGTTTGAAAATTGGTTTAGCTACGTTAGATAACTGATTGATGAATCTGGTGATGTAGTTCGATCTCCCTAGAAGACTTCTTACTTCTTTCACTGTCGAGGGAGTTGCTAGGTCACATATAGTTTGGATTTTCGAAGGGTCAATTTCGATGCCCCTACTACTAACCATGAATCCAAGAAGTTTCTCTGATTTTGCCCCAAACACACAATTGTTAGGGTTTAACCTCGACTTGTATTTTCGAAGTCGCTCAAATAGCTTTCGTAGCACTTAAATGTGATCTTGTCCTTTCTTGGACTTGGCAATCATGTCATCGACATGTACTTTGATTTCCTTATGGATCATGTCATGAAATAGGGTGACCATCGCCTTTTGATAAGTTGCCCCAGCATTCTTTAATCAAAAGTGCATCACTTTATAACATAAATTCCCTTAAGGGGTGGTAAATGTAGTTTTTGGCTTGTCTTCCTGCTTCATGAGGATTTGATTATATTTTGAGAATCCGTCCATGAATGAGAATAATTCGCACCCAGCTATACTATCCACCCGTACATCGATGTGGGGAAGTGAGAAATCATCTTTGTGCTAGCTTTATTCAAGTCCCGATAATCCGCACAGATCCGAACTTTGCCATCTTTTTTCATGACGGGGACTATGTTTGCAATCCAAACTGAGTAAGGGATGGCTTCAATAAAGCCTACTCTAAGAAGTTTTATCACTTCTTCTTTGATTCTGTCTTCTAACTCAGCTTTCATCCGTCTGCTGCCTTATCTCACGGGTTTAATATTATGATCTGTGGGTAACGCATGCTCCACAATTCTTGGATCCAAACCTGGCATATCAGTGTACGATCATGCAAAAATGTCTTGGTATTCTTTATGCAATTCAGTAAATGTGAGCCTTTCAGATCAGGACAGATTCCACCAATCTTGAATTCCATGACATCTGCATCACTACCCAAATTAATGACTATTGGCTCTTCCGAAGTAGGAGGTGTTGAATTTTTAAAGGCACTCCAATCTCTATGGATGGCTGCGTAACCTTCATCTATGTCTTCTTCAATATTGCAAGAGTAATCATCTTGGTGATCTAATTCCCACAATAACCTAACATGCATGTTTGAGATGATATGCCTGAAATGTCATGAGAATGGTTAGTCTCTATTTCATATGAAAATACGATGCATGATTGTGAAAAATCTTTTCAAAAGAGATTTCAAAATAAGTGCAAGCATAAATGGAACTAGTCCTCATATCCTCAGACATCCTTGTTCCTAGAAAACTTTTTGAAAATCAAGAACCATATGGAAAATCAGGCCTCAAACTTCCCATATGGAAGGCTAATATCATCATTGGGCTGATTTGTAGTCCCATATGTCCATAATAAAACTCGTGTGTTTTATTGAATGCAAAAATGGACCGCATTACAAGCTATGTTGTTTGGACCAACGGTCGGAGATCCAAAGGCATTTTCCTACCTCTACTTCAAACAACAAAAATGAAAAGTGCGAAGAAATGCAGGAATTTAGATGCAGTATTAAAAACAAGGGAGAAGTCTCTTTACTCAGAAGTAGTGACCTCATCATCAAGCCACTCTATGATGACATTTATGGTAAGGATTTTTTTTTTGCAGAGTCATTTCCTAGAAAAGGGTTTGTTAGATCTAATTCTATTGAAGGAGTCATCCCTTCATCTGACAGCCACTTAAAAATCTTTACTGAAATATTCGTTCAGAGGACTACTGAACATCTTAGATTTGTCTTTCCAGGCTAAAGAACCAATGAAGGAATCCTTTTGATTTCGTTGGCATCCATGGCCTCCATGGCTTTTGCCTCGGTCGAGACCTGCTATATTAGAGGTGGAGTCACCAATACGAGTGCTATAATATCCCAAGCCTATTTTATGCTCGTTGGATTTTAACTGTAGAGGATCGTTGATTACTACTCCATGCTTGCCAATACCGTCTCCCGGGTTGAACCCATATGCTAGCAACATCTTAGATGGTAAAAGGTTAGCTTCAGAGACGAACGAAACCTTCAGTTTTGCCCCCACAGGAGTATGGATTACTGCCACCAGCTCCAAGGAATGATAGCTAGCTTCTTCCTTAACTTCAGGTTCAATGTAGGGGATAGCGTTATTATGGTATGCAATGAGGTCAACTTTCCCATGGACGGTATGTCACGCCCCGCGCCCCGGGCACGAGCGCGCGACTCCCTGCAAGCAAACCATATAATCTCTCGCGGTCTCAAGATCCATAATCTAAGCCGAGAGATATAACAAATATATCAAACATGCGGAAGCGGTAAATAAGCAATTCCTTCGTACAAAATATAAATTAAGTGGGACCTGGATAGCATAGAAACTATCATACAAAATAACCGACTGTGTATACAAGTACAGAGCTACTAAAATTCGATAAGTAAGGGGGGTGACGGAGTGAGCATACAAAATAGACCATCAATAAAAATCCAAAGTAACCGTGGTCGGGGTCGTCACCAAAAGATCAAGCCATAAACTAGAATCTCCTAGGAAGAGCTTCTGGAGTCATCGGTGTCCTTGGCATCCTCCGTCGGCTCATATTCTGAGAACGTCTAGGAGCGAACCTCAATAGTATCCTCCATGGTCTCTTCATGCGACGGCTCTGAAAGATACTCCTCGATCGCCTCCAAGACAATAACCTCCTCCTCCTCAGTAAACTCCAGCGTCGGGGTCCTCTCCGGCCAGTTCCTAGAACCGACTACCGATCCCTCTGCCTGGTTCTGGTCCCTACTGGGATGGTACCAATCAGGGATCACTCCTTAGGGCACCTCATGTGGATTCAGCGGCCCAGTCGACACATCCCCAATCTTTCTAAACCTGGCCTCGTACCGATGAGGCTTCCGATCTGTACTACGCTCGTCAACCCACACCACTATACACTTTCTCACATATATGATCCCTTGACCGTTAGAGAACTCATCAAAATACGCGGTCATCTCCTTAGGATCCCCAAAGCGAATAGGCCACATAGTCCAGGTCTAGGATCTGTAAAAATAAGGGTCTCCAAAGGGGTAAGATACACATCTCAATAAAAGAGTCCTAACCCTAGGTTAGGCCGACTGTCCACTCAAGCAGTCATCTCCCCCCAATATTCCAAACTCATAAACACACAAGCACATACAAATAAAGATGACGACACACAGATGACAAGCATGCAGCTATGATATCATATCACACTAAGATGATCATGCACGCCTCGTCCTGTCATTTCACCCGAACCATCTCTTCCTGCCTGTCTCATTCTCATGCCCGCGATTAGATCGTATCAGGCTCGGTCCGCGTAAACGCATCAGACAGTCATTAACAACCCGCATAAATGCATCAGGTTTCAATGATTCTCCAGGCCAGTGACACCACCGTATATCTCCATCCCACGTAAATGCATCAGGACCGTGGCCTTTTTACAACCCCGCGATTAGATCGCATCAGGGTGCCTCATAATTCCAACCCTATGCCTCAGCGCCTCAGGATATCATCCACCTCACCCAACATCTCATACGCATTAGGGTCTCGCCATGTCACACTCATGCCATGATTTTCAATTCGTCTCCCACACATGACGACATATGCAATTCAAGCACAATTCAAAGACTCATGGCATGCAAGGCAATCAAGTGACACACACACATGTCAGGTAATTCAAGCACAAGCATTTACACACCATAATCCCCTGTAACATCTTAGGGTGCACCAAGAACATTCCCCATGGAATTTCTCACCAATCAACCAATTTATCGCTTGACTCACCCAATCGAGTCTAATCTTCTTATCCTAAGTTTAGGATTCCCTTACCTTGAATTTGGTATCACAAATTTCTCCTCTTAAGCCCCCACAATTTTTGGCTTCAAGGGTCCAAGGTCGAACTCACCGCGCAACCTAATAAAATCCAACCAATCCGTCAATTTCCATGTCCAATTCCTCAATCCATGAACCACAAACTTCCATAACCTAATCCTCATCATTTTAGCATGTCTAAATCACTAATTTGAGGCTCAAAATCAATAGCCATCAGCTCCAACAGCTTCGGTCTTGCACAGAACCGAACCGACTATTTTCGATTCTGTGTAAACCGAGCATAACCAGCCCTAAATATCCACCAATTCCATCGTTTAATCACTATCCTACCCCTTAACATGACTATCTAAGGTTATAAGGGTGTCACCGAGAGTTTGAGGTCGAGTTCTCGTCGGAATCCCGTCAAAAGGCGCCGGATCCTCCAAGGTCAGTAACCGGCAGTTTTCTGTCCCACATTCACAAGACCCATTTGAGGTCAAAACTTCATCAAATCATTCCAAAATTTTTACCACAGATTGATATACATTTCTCGTAGATCTCCACAAAATTTGACCTCAAAATTCCAACATTTCGGCCTCCTGAGGGTCAGAAACATCACCTACCTCAGATTGGATCAGTTTTCGTCGACTCTCGGAAAAACGTTTGGTCGGAGCTCCTCGGCGGTCCAAATGACTTGCTTCTAGTTCAAGGAGGTTGGCAGGAGCTGGCGTTAGGCTCATGTGTTTTACTGGAATCCAGGCGGTGGCCGAAGGGCGGCGTTGGAACGGCTGAACGGCAAGGTCAAGGGAGGTCGGCGACTACAGAAAACAAGGAAGAAGAGAAAGCTATGGTCGTGAGTTATAGGGGGTTCTATGGCTGGCCAAAGTGAGGTGAGAGAGAGAAAAAAAGCTTATATCCAAGGTTCAATTCAAAGAGTGGAATGGTAGGTGGTGTATAGTAGATTTGACCACTCTTTTGTCCATTTCTTGACACTTGTCCTCAATGTCATTCAACTTGATCCAATGGCCACAATTCACTCACTTTTTCGGCAGCTATGGGCTAGAGATAAAGACCAAAATGCCCTTCTTTCATAGCATGGGTAAGGCTTAAGCTTGAGGGGCAAAATGGTAATTTTACTCCCGACGTTCGGAACGTCTTTTTTCTCGTTTCAATATTCTTCGATAGGGCGACGGCCAATGCGAATATAACGTTGGAAATCTTGATTTTCCATTTTCAATTTTAAAGACTCGTTTCTGATTGTTTTATCTATCAGACGTGGTTCTAGCCTATCCCGAACCGACGGGTGGCTTTTGCAGATATTACGTGTATCGACCCCGTGATTTATATCATGTTTAGGGCTCATCAACTCGTGGCGACTTTGTTTATTATGTAATTGTGAGGGTCTATCACTAGTCCCTATGGTCTCGATCGTCACTGTCCAATTTAGGAGAATTTTGCAAATCATACGTTGATTAAGCGGCATCACCCGCGCTCCAGTCGTATGACACTCGTAAGGTATTCCTTAATCGTTCTTAGATCGGCCTTTTTGTGGTTCTAAATTTCTCTCGATAATCCTTATGGTCAAAGCGTCATTTTCTTATTCGAGTTCCCTAGGTCCATGTATCTTGTCTCGCGTTAGCCTTTCCTTTTTGATCAGCCTACTCAAATTGATCAGATTAGAGCGAGATACGACTGAAATATGTCTCCAGATTTACTTCTCGTTAATGAGTTTGAAATCGACTGGAATTCAGAACGTCACAACTCTTTCCCCTTACAAATATTTCGTCCCCAAAATTTACATTACACTTAATTACTCAAATAAACGGGGGGTGTTGTCGCCTCGTCGTCTCTTCATTCTCCCACGTGGCACCTTCAGTTCCATGGTGCTCCCATATTACCTTGACTAGTGGGATCTTTTTATTTCTGAGGATTTTGCTCCTTCCGATCCTCGATCCTTATCGGCCTTTCTACGTAAGACACTTGGTCATCCACTTCTATGGCTTCGTAGTCCAACACATGTGTCGGATCTGGTTCATACTTTCGCAGCATTGACATATGGAATACATTATGCACCTGGGATAGATTAGCCGGCAAGGCAAGCCTGTAGGCCAAGGTTTCAATTTGCTCCAGTATCTCAAATGGGCCTATGTACCTTGGGCTCAGCTCTCCCTTATTTCCAAATAGTGATAGTCCTCTCATCGGTGACACCTTGAGAAAGACGTGATCGCCCACTTGAAATTCCAAGGGCTTGCGCCGCTTATCTGCGTAGCTCTTCTAACGACTTTGTGTCGTCCTCAGTCTATCCCGAATCATCTTCACTGCTTTCACCGATTGCTCTATCAATTCTGGGCCTGTGATACTTCTTTTTCCAATCTCATCCCAGCAAATCGGGGTCCTATAGGCTCTTCCATAGAGTGCTTCGAATGGTGCCATCTGGATGCTCTACTGGTAGATATTATTATAAGCAAACTCTACCAGATGTAGCTGATCTTCCCATCCATCTTTAAAATTAATGACACATGCTCTCAACATGTCCTTAAGCGTCTGAATCGTCTCCGATTGTCCGTCCGTCTGTGGATGGTACGCTGTGCTAAACTGCAGTCGGGTTCCCATAGCTTCTTGCAGACCCTTCCAAAAATTTACAGTGAATTTAGGATCTTTATCTGAGGTGATCGTCACAGGCACTTCATGCAGCCTCACTATTTGTCTCATGTATAACTCTGCATACTTATCCATAGCAAAGTCCTTTCGCACCAGGATGAAATGTGCGGACTTGATCAATCTGTCCACGACTACCCATATAGAGTCGTAACCTCGCTGGCTCTTTGGGAGTCCCATTACAAAATCCATAATTATATGCTCTCACTTCCATTCCGGGATCTCTAGTGGCTGTAATAGTCCTCTAGGCTTACAATGCTGCGCTTTCACTTGTTGACATGTCAAACACGTAGCCACATACTTTGCTACGCCCACTTTCATCCCGTTCCACCAATAGTGCTGTCGTAAGTTCTGATACATTTTCGTACTTCCAGGATGGATGCTATAATTTGCTCCTGTGAGCCTCTAATAAAATCCTTTCCCTAAGTTCTTCATCCTTTGGTACGAACAATCGTCCTTGGGACTTCAAAATTCCGTCCTCAAATACCTGAAACTCGAGTTTTCTCTTTGTCGCATCCATCTCAAGGATCTTCTAAATCTCTGGGTCCATAGACTATAAGGCCTTTATTCCTTCCTGGACCTCAGGTTCTACCCTCAACGTAGCTATCAGATTGGACAATTGACAGACTTCCAGTCTGAACTCGAAATCTCTTAAATCCTCAATCATCGACCATCCCTTCACTAGCAGACAAGCTATGCTCGACTTCCGGCTAAGTGCATCTGCTACTCTGTTTGCTTTCCCAGTGTGAGATAGTATATCACAATCATAATCCTTCAATAGCTCCATCCACCTACGCTGTCTCATATTCAGCTCTTTTTGGGAAAATAGGTACTTTAAGCTCTGGTGGTCGGTATAGATCTGAAACTTCTCACCACATAGGTAATGTCTCCAAATCTTCAGAGCAAATACAATCGCCGCTAACTCTAGGTCATGAGTTGGGTAGTTCATTTCATGTGGCCTCAACTGTCTGGATGCGTAGGCCACTACTCTTCCGTGCTGCATCAATACACAGCCCAATCCTTTTAGCAATGCATCGCTATATATCTCGTAACCTCCTGGTCCTGATGGAATTGTCAGCACTGGCGTGGTTGTCAATCTATGTTTGAGCTCTTGGAAACTCCTCTCACATTTGTCAGTCCATTCAAACCTTGTTTCCTTCTTCATCAACCGCGTCAATGGAATGGCTATGGATGATAATTTTTCCACAAAACGCCTATAGTATCTTGCCAGTCCCAATAAACTTATGACTTCAATGACCGTAGTAGGTCTAGACCAATTTGTTACAGCCTCGATCTTCGCAGAATCCACTGCGATTCCTTCACTAGATACTACATGACCAAGAAATGCTACTTTGTTCAGCCAGAATTCGCATTTACTCAACTTTATGTAGAGTAAGTGTTCTCTCAGGGTCTGCAGAACAATCCTCAAGTGCTTCTCGTGTTTTGCATCACTCCTCGAGTAAATCAAGATGTCTCAATAAAGACTATGACGAATCTGTCTAGGAATTCCTTAAATACTCGATGCATCATGTCCATGAATGCAGCTGGAGCGTTGGTCAATCCAAACGGCATCATCGTAAACTCATAATGACCATACCTCATCTTGAAAGTAGTTTTAGGTATGTCTTCCTTCTTGATCCTCAACTGGTGATACCCTATTCTCAGGTCAATCTTCCAAAATACCGCTGCACCTTGCAACTGATCAAACATATCATCAATCCTCGGCAGTGGATATTTGTTCTTCACCGTTACCTGGTTCAGCTACCCATAGTCAATGCATAAACGCAAAGACCCATCCTTCTTCCTAACGAATAGCACTGGCGCTCCCCACGGTGAAGCACTCGGTCGGATAAATCCCTTGTCTAGAACCTCTTGCATCTGCACATTTAACTCCTTCAGTTCTGACAAGGACATCCGGTAAGGTGCTTTCAAGATCGGTTCTGTCCCAGAGGCTAACTCGATTACAAATTCTATTTCCTATTCTAGTGGTAACCTTGGCAACTCTTGGGGAAACACATCAGGAAATTCACGCACTACCGAGATACTCTCTAACCTTGGCTCTTCGGTAGTCGTGTCCATTATTGCCACTAAGTATGCCTGACACCCTTCAGACATCAACTTAGTCACCTCCAGAGATGAGACTAAGGGAATCGAGATTCCTCCTCGACTTCGTACCAATTCAAAGCTAGGGTGGCCTCTCGGATAAAACCAAATTATCTTACTACCACAGTTCACTACTGCCCCCTGCTTACCCAACCAATCCATTCCTATGATCATGTCGAAATCATACATGGGTAATACAGCTAGGTCAATACTCTCTTTACTCCCTCCAATCATAATCTCACAACCAGCACAGCCCATTGAAACCAGTATGTTATCCTTTAACGGAGTGGCAACATGTAGAATTATACTCAACGGTTCTAACTTCACACCCATCAATTCAGCAAACTGAGCAGACACAAATGAATGCATGGCACCAGGATCAAACAATGCATATGCAGCTTGGTCGCAAAAGTAAACCGTACCTGTGACCACACTTGGTGCTTCCTCCGCTTCTCTGCGGGCTACTGCATATACTCTTCCCTGTGCCGGTGGTCGATTCTGCTCAATCTGGGAAGTTGTAGTCAATGGCCCAGCCTACGGTCGTTGCCCTTGAGGTCGATTTGTAGAAACTTGACTCAGGCACGTCCTCATTTGGTGGCCCAGTTGACCACACTTAAACAAGCTTCAATCCTTATTGGGCTTAGCCCGTTTCCGTGCCTTCTGTCACAAAGGTGGCAGCTCTAGTTTGTGGGATTTGGCAGTTTCACGATATTTTTCCTTAAGGGAGGTGCGAAATGCCTATTGCCCGCCATCGGCCTCTTGTCTATCTGGCGGTTATCTCTGAATGGTGTGAACCGCGATCTAGTTACGGTGTTTCTCTCTTTCAAGTCCCGTTCTATCATCTGGCCCCGTTCGTAGATCTCTTTATAGGTCCTCAGATTTAAAGCGATCATCTGACTATGGAGCTCGGGCCTCAGATCATCCCTAAATTTTCTTGCTTACTCTTGAGGGTCTTCTACAGATCGGGGTGTATACCTCGACATCCTCGAGAACTCGGCCTCGTATTGATCTATCGTCAGCTGGTTCTGGCACAACTGTAGGAATTCCACCTGCTTCCTTTCCCTGGCCGTCTTAGAAAAATACTTGTCATTGAATGCCGTCTTAAAAGCATCCCAGTTTAAGGCCGTTCCTTCTAGGAAGACTCCGTCCTTGGTGGCAGCCCACCAATCATTCGTCGTACCCTCTAGCTGGTACATTGCTAGTAGCACTTTCTCTTCGTCCATGCACCTCAGCACACCAAAAGCTTTCTCTAACTTCTCAATCCACCTAAGTGCTAACTCGGGGTCTCCAGTCCCATCGAACTGAGTCGGCTTCAACTTTATGAACTGCTCCACTAGTTGGCCTATCTGTTTGGCCACGACGATTTCTTCTTAGGCATTCACAGCTTCATTGCCCTGGCCATGTTCATTTTGGCTTCCATTGCCACCATTGTTGCCGTTGTTGGCATTGACGGCAGTGATGGCAGCTCCTACTGCTTTGGTTATGGCATCGTCTCGATCTTGGGTCTGCTTGTCAATAAGGTTACCGATTCTCTCTAGTGCCCTCAGCACGCCATCCATTCTTAGATCTTCTGTGACAGGCGGCCTCGAGCTAGAGGCTCCGCCTCTTGACCTTCCAGACCTTCTAGACGGGTTGCTCATCCTTACTTTTTCTACTAAACCTGGTCCATCACAAGTTCAACAAGGAGTTAGTAACTCACTCATTCATCCAAACTCAGAGCCACTAACTACTCCTTAACCGAAACAGTTACAACACAGTAGTACTCCATTCAACAGACTCTAGAAACATTACAGCAAATAGCCCATGGCCATTTCTCAGTTCTGTTCACTCTAACGGTTTACTAAAACCTAGCACATTCATTCATTAAGCAGGCCAAGGTCTAAAATGACCTTCAACACTAGGTAGAGAACTCAATCCTCATGCCTTACCACAATCCTGTCAAGGCCAATACCAACCTTAAGTACCAGATCACACGCCATGCACCCCCTGGCCTTATCTTAATCAGTCTCTTAAGGTCTCGCTATCCATCCTTGTCCCAACTTAATCATCTTTATCACTCCAGTCCTCAAGCATCTTCGTATCAAGCTGACCTTGCTCTGATACTAAATCGGACGGATATGTCACACCCCACGGCCTGGGCATGCGCACACGACTCCCTGCAAGCAAACCATATAATCTCTCGCGGTCCCAAGACCCACAATCTAAGTCGAGAGATATAACAAATATATCAAGCATGCGGAAGTGGTAAATAAGCAACTCCTCCGTACAAAATATAAATTAAGTGGGACTTGGATAGCATAGAAACTATCGTACATAATAATCTACTGTGCATACAAGTACAGAGCTACTAAAATCTGATAAGTAAGGGGGTGACAGGGTGAGCATACAAAATAGACCATAAAAAAAAATTCAAAATAACTGTGGTCGGGGTCGTCACCAAAAGATCAAGCCACAAACTAGAATCTCCTAGGAAGAGCTGCTAGAGTCATCGGTGTCCTCGGCATCCTCCGTTGGCTCATACTTTGAGAACGTTTCGAAGCGAACCTCAATAGTATCTTCCATGGTCTCTTCATGCGACGACTCTGCGAGGTCCTCCTCAGTTGCCTCCAGGACAATAACCTCCTGCTCAGTCAACTCCAGCGTCGGGGTCCTCTTCGGCCCGTTCCTAGAACCGACTACCAATCCCTTTGCCTGGTTTTGGTCCCTACCGGGGTGGTACCAATCAGGGATCACTCCCTGGGGCACCTCATGGGTCTTCAGCGGCCCAATCGACACATCCCTAATCTTTCTAAACCCGGCCTCGTACTGATGAGGCTTCCAGTCTGTACTACCTTCGTCAACCCACACCATTGTACACTTTCTCATGTATGTAGTCCCCTGACCGTCAGGGAACTCATCAAAATACGCGGTCATCTCCTTAGGATCCCTCAAGCGAATAGGCCACATAGTCAAGTCTAAGATCTGTAAAAATAAGGGTCCCCAAAGGGTTGAGATACACATATCAGTAAAAGAGTCCTAACCCTAGATTAGGCCGACCGTCTACTCAGATAGTCATCTCCCCCCAAAATTCCAAACTCATAAACACACAGGTACATACAAATAAAGATGACGACACACAGATGACGAGCATGCAGCTATGACATCATATCACACTCAGATGATCATGCAGGCCTCGTGCTGCCACTTCACCCCAACTATCTCTTCCTGCCTGTCTCATTTCATCCCCGCAATTAGATCGTATCAGGCTCGGTTCGCGTAAACGCATCAGGCCATCATTGACAACCCATGTAAACGCATCAGGTTTCAATGATTCTCTAGGCTAATATCACCACCTTATATCTCCGTCCCGCGTAAACGCATCAGGACCGTGGCCTTTTCACAACCCCGCGATTAGATCGTATCAGGGTGCCTCACAATTCCAACGCCGCGCCTCAGCGCCTCATGGTATCATCCACCTCACCCCGCGTCTCATACCCATCAGAGTCTCGCCATGTCACACTCATGTCATGATTTTCAATTCGTCTCCCATACATGACGACATTTGCAATTCAAGCACAATTCAAAGACTCATGGCATGTAAGGCAATCAAGTGACACACACGCATGGTAGATAATTCAAGCACAAGCATTTACACACCTTAATACCCTATAACAACTTAGGGTGCACCAAGAACATTCCCCATGGAATCTCTCACAAATCAACCAATTTATCGCTCGACTCACCCAATCGAGTTCAATCTTCATATCCTAAGTTTAGGATTCTCTTATCTTGAATTTGATATCACAAATTTCTCCTCTTGAGCCCCACAATTTTTGGCTTCAAGGGTCCAAGGTCAAACTCACCGCGCAACCTAATAAAATCCAACAAATCCATCAATTTTCATGTCTAATTCTTCAATCCGTGAACCACAAACCTCCATAACCTAATCCTCATCATCTTAGCATGTCTAAATCACTAATTTGAGGCTCAAAATCAATAGCCATCAGCTCCAACAGCTTCAGTCTTGCAAAGAATCGAACCGGCTATTTTCGATTCTGTGCAAACTGAGCATAACCAGCCCTAAATCTCCACTAATTCCAACATTTAATCACTATCCTACCCCTTAACATGTCTATCTAAGGGTCAAAGGGTCTCACCAAGAGTTTGAGGTCGAGTCGTCGCCGGAATCCCGTCAAAAGGCGCCGGATCCTCGAAGATCAGTAACCGGCAGTTTTCTAACCTACATTCATAAGACCCATTTGGGGTGAAAAATTTATCAAATCATTTCAAACTTTTTACCACAAATTGATATACTTGTCTCCTAGGCCTCCACAAAATTTGACCTCAAAATTCCAACATTTTGTCCTTCTAAGGGATCAGAAACATCACTTACCTCAGATTGGATCAGTTTTCGTCGACTCCCCAAAAAAATGTTTGATCAGAGCTCCTCGGTGGTCCAAACGGCTTGCTTCTAGTTGAAGGAGGTTGGCAGGAGGTGGCGTTAGGCTCAGGTGTTCGGCTGGAGCCCAGGCGGTGGCCGGAGGGCAGCGTCAGAACCGCCAAACGGCAAGGTCAGGGGCGGTTGGCGACGGCATAAAACAAGGAAGGAAAGGAAGCTGTGGCCGTGAGCTATGGGGGGGGTTCTATGGCCGACCAAAGTGAGGTGAGAGAGAGAGAGAAAAAGCTTATATCCAAGGCTCAAGTTAAAGAGTGGAATGGTAGGTGGTGTATAGTGAATTTGACCACTCTTTAGTCCATCTCTCGACACTTGTTCTCAATGTCATTCAACTTGATCCAATGGTCACAATTCACCCACTTTTACGGAAGCTATGGGGTAGGGATAAAGACCAAAATGCCCTTCTTTCGTTGCATGGGCAAGGCTTAAGCTTGAGGGTCAAAATGGTAATTTTACCTCCGACGTTCGGAATGTCGTTTTTTTCGTTTCAATATTCTTCGATAGGGCGACGGCCAATCCGAATATAACGTTGGAAATCTTGATTCTCCATTTTTAATTTTCAAGACTCGTTTCTGATTGTTTTCTCTATCAGACGTGGCTCCAGCCTATCCCGAACCGACGGACGGCTTTTGCAGATATTACGCGTATCGACCCCGTGATTCATATCACTTTAGGGCTCATCAACTCATGCGACTTTGGTTGTCATGTAATTGTGAGGGTCTATCGCTAGTCCTTATGGTCTCAATCGTCAATGTCCGATTTTAGGAGAATTTTGCAAATCATACGTTAGTGATGCCCTTCAGTCGTATGACACTCGCAAGGCATTCCTTAATTGTTCTTAGATCGGCCTTTTTGTGGTTCTAAATATCCCCTCGACAATCCTTATGGTCAAAGCGCCATTTCTTATTCGAGTTCCCTAGGTCCGTGTACCTTGTCTCACGTTAGCCTTTCCCTTTTGGTCAGCCTACTCGAATTGATCAGATTCAAGCGAGATACGACTGAAATACGTCTCTAGATTTACTTGTCGTTAATGAGTCTGAAATCGACTGAAAATCAGAATGCCACACGGTAACTACCTTCCTATCAATCACGAATCTCACTTTCTGATGTAGACTTGAGGGTACGGCTCCAGCAATGTGAATCCAGGTCTCCTTAATAGGAACCCAAATGCGCTAGGTAGATCCATCACTTGGAAGTTTATTAAGAATTTGGTTGGGCTTGTGAGCACATTCAGCTCGATCTCGCCTACCACTATCTTTCTCTTCCGATCAAAGGCTCTAATAGCTGCTTTGGAAGTTCGAATTGTTAAATCTTTAATGCCCAAATTTCTCAGTGTAGCTAACGGGCAGATGTTAAAAGCTGATTTGTTGTCAATTAGCACGTGTGCCACTCTTTTTCCATTATAGTGGGCTTGTTGTGCCCTCTTCCCTCCATGGGGAAATTTTCGTCTGAGAAGCTCAATTGATCCTTAAGAAAGATTGCCACTACAAAATCTCCCAATTGTACATCGTTAATGGTTTCGGAGACATGCACTTCATTTAGCACCTTTAGCAGCGCATCTTTATGTTTTTTTGAATTGATGAAAAAATCCAATAGAGATATCTGGGCTGGCATTTTTCTTAACTGCTCTATCACCTCAAATTCGCTGGCCTTGAAGATAGATAGGACTTTTTATGCATCCTCATTTGATACCTCTTTCTTCTCTGAGTCGCCTTCCCTTGGGGCGTAAAATCATCCGGATCTCATCACAGCATCTACTTCACTTGTTCCATAGTCCCAATAAACTACCTTAGAGTCGTAAATCTCAACTGGCTGGACTTGTATGGTTACCGTCGTTAGGTGGGATATCTCTGATTTAGAGTCGTTATCGGATTCATCTCTTGTTAGGTGAATTACTACTGGTTTCACCAAACAATCCTCTTCTTGGCTTACGCTGTCAAGCTCATTCAGTTTAATCACCATGGTCGTAGCAGTTTCAATCATTGCCATTGTGTCTCTCCAATCCTCGAGGAAGTCTTCGTATCCCGTCCGGTGGTAATTGTCAGCATTTCTTGACTCAATTAACATCGCAACCTTCAAGCGTCTTGTTATTCTTTCAAATAGTTCAGTCAGGCATCGCCACTGGACCATTAATTTCTCCATCCTGACGTATTACTTTGTGTCAAACTTGTTATTTGTCTTCTAAGGGTGACCGCACGTTGTTAATTGAAATGACACCTCCTCCATCTCTCTTGAGAGATCATTCACTTGTTCTTCCATGTGCAGGAGATGTTCCGATATCACTCGATTGAGTGATGATTCAGGTTCTTCTGTTAAAGGCTCTATCACCACCTCTTAGATTTCGGGTTGAACAGGATCATCCATACCTCCCCATCCATCGGGTATAATATCTTCTATCTTCTGGAAGAAGCTGCGAGGAGCAGAGTACTTCACTTTGAAGTTATATCCACCAGAATCATCGCCCAGATTGTCTACAACTTCGCCTTTCTCTAGCGCTTCAGCTACAAATTTGCGATCAGCCTGGCTTCGCTTAAGACTTGTAGTTCGTCTTCGTCAAGCTCTATTCTGGTTCAATAATCAGCTCTACATCGCCTATCAGACTTTCATGTTGGACATTCTACATATTTTCTCGCTTGGTTTCAACACAAATTGGTTCCATTCTAAGTTCACCGAGGCTCTAATTCTTTCAAATTCTACATTAGCAATGCTTGACATTATCCCTAGGCTCATCATCTTGGCAATGCATAGTTTCTTTCTTTCAGCCGATACTTCCCCTTCTTTTGGATATGACGAGGCAATTGCCAGAATGTTGGTTAGCTTAGGCAGTTCACCTTCAGTTTCAGATGGTTTTCCTCCTCATTATCAAATATTGCACCAACTGCTTGGTGGTCAGGGAGCGGATTCTCTTACACATTTGGAGCCACATCATCGAATTTCAGAAATTGATTGTCAATGAGAGCTTGAACCTTCAGCTTATGGATATAGGAATTATCTACATTGTGTCATCTTTCACCCAAATGATAGGTGCAGGTTTGCCTTTCATCAAAACCATGATATTTCGCCGGATTTATTTTAGGAGGTTCCTTTGCCACCAAATGTTTCTCTAGTAACATCAGGAGCAACTTGGATAAGGACTTGGGAAGTTGAGAGAATTGCTTCGGAGGTTGTCTCTTCCTAGGCTCTTGTCCCTTAGACACTGACCATGACGATCCCTCTCTTGCCTGATTGGAATTAATGAACGCCTTAGGTTTATTGAAATCCGGCACAAAGGCTATATCAACTCCAGCCTCCCTTTCTTTCATTGCAGGATATTGCTTCCTTGTCGAAGCTTCGTGTGGCCTTCTTTCTCTCAAAGCTCATTCCAATCTCTCAACCACCTTTATCAAGTGTGTAAAGGTTTGACATCCTGAAATGTTCAATCTGTCAAAGTATTCATATGGAAGTGCCTTCAGGAACAGATCGATCAAGTCTTCCTCTAGAATCGGCAATTTTACTTGAGTTGCCAAGGCATGCCATCTCTGGGCGTATGTTCTGATTGTTTCGCTTCGTCCTTTCACCGTTCGCAATAGTTATTCCTTTGTTGGAGCCGTAGCCGTGTTAGACTTATATTGCTTGAGGAAATCTTTAGCAAGATCCTCCCATTAGTCGTAATCCTTCAAGTCTAACTCAATAAACCAAGCTAAAGTGCCGCTAGCCAAATTTTCTTGAAATGTATTCATTAGAAGTGAAATATAATTAGAATAGTGTGCCATCTTGCGCATATAGTATTTGAGATGAGCACGTGGACAACCTGTCCCATTGTATTTTCTCATAAAGTCCGGCTGTTTGTAATTCAGAGGAGTCTCCACTTTAGCAAATGGTGATATCTTGTCGAAACGAGCTAATTCATATCCTTGACTACTCAAGAACTCTTCAATCTTAACTATTCTCTTAGCCTCAGCCTCATTTTTTCTAGCCTACTTTCCTTTCTCCTTCTTCTCGAGGTTGATGAAAATAGGAGGCATCTTCGGTTGTGGTGGATATTTGGTGCATGAACGTCCTCTACGACATGTTGGGCACCTTCAGTGGTCTCTTTATCATTGTATCAGGTATTGAAGATTGACCTGAGTCGTTCATGTTAAGCACCGCCGTTTGTCTAGCTTGAGAGACTTCCAGCATAGCCTTAATTTCAGTTATCAGGGTAGTCATGGTAGTCATCTGGATTTCTAACACGCCCACTCGTGGAGTCAGTTCTTGCTGTTCCATCCTCGTCTTAAGTCGAGTATGGAAATGATATCTTGGTAATTCTATGATTAGAGAATACCTGTTTATTTAAAAATAACAAGTAAGCATCTCTTTAGAACAAATAAGAAAAGTGCATAATTCCTTCAATTGCATGTTTTCTATTGATGGATGAGAAAAATGACTACCTTACGAGCCTTAGTCTTACATGAGCGGTTCTTTTAATCATTTGCCAAGAGAATTCATGAAATTAAAGGAAGCGCAATCTTCAGCGATAGTTTTGATGCATCGATAAAACATGCTTATGCTCATACACATGTGTTAAAAGTAACATTTAATACAAATGAGTATCCCAATATCAAGAAAACATTATAATGTTCACACATTTTATACTTGACAAAATAGTCTATCCAAATCTAGAGTGCTTAGGGCCTAAAGCACCCTTATCGTCCTAGCAAAGATCAAATCCCTCTTTCTGGAAATCCTCGTCTCTTGAATATGATGGCGATCCCATATCTTCTGGTATATATGGCTCCACTCAAGGCACATATAACACAATGTATTCGGGCACATAAGGTTCGACGAAGCTGCATCTGATCGCTTCAAAGCTTCGGATGTATTCTGTAGAAGCTCCGTGAGTATTCATCTCGGAGGTCATATCATCTGGCCATTCCACATCTTCCGTTCGAGAGTCTTTCAAAGCGCGTATGATGGACTCCACTTTAGCTTCGAATTGCTTTCTCTTCTCTCCTATAAGGATCTTGTTTGGTACGTCAAACGAGCAGACACCTAGTTGTGGCGATGAAGGAACCTCTTACAATGCCTCATATTGCCGTATGACCCTCCTTGGATAATATGCAATAGCGCTTGTGAACCCTAACAAGGGACTGGATCTTCGCCATTGCGTGCAAGCCTGACTTTACCTAAAGTTGGTAATCTAAGCCGTCATCAGAGTTGTGCTGGCTTTAAAACTCTAAGAAATTCCTTACATTCTTTGAAATTGAATTTATGAATGCGTGTATGGGTTTTGACAAAAATTCTAAGAGGATGGGCATTAGAGCTAATCTTAATAAAACCCATATGGATATGAAATTATTTTACATGGGATGTGAACCACATGTACAGGAGACAACTAGAGGCTCTAAAAATCACTTTCTTGTTTTTCCCAAAATGGTTGAGGGAGAGGAAGGTTTCAGCTAGGATGAGGCTCGAGTAATCCCACCCATGACATACTTGTTTGACTACTACAGCCATGATAGGATCAAAAGTTACAGGCGAGATTGGCAATAGGACAAAACTAAAGAATGCCAAGACAAAGGCTCTACCAAACTTAGCTCCTTTGCTAGCAGGGAGGTTGGCAAAACTTTCTAGAATGAAGGATAAGGAAATTCGCCTAGAATTACTTTTGGCGTCTGCTTTGATTTCATTAAGATTTGTATCCAGGAATTCAGCTAGTTGACTCAAAAGCTCAAACCCTATAGGAGGTTAGACTAACAAGTGGGTGAACTCAACTCCAATGGCGGCGCTATATTCCTCAAGAGTAGGGGTAAATTCCAATCTTTCCATGCAAAACATTGCGGTGATTGGATCTCAATAGAGTGCCATGGCTTGGATAAAGGCATGTGGACATTCAATCTTCAGCAGGTCTGACAGATATCCTAGCCCCAGTTTGGCGTACTTCTGGCTTGCTTCACCCAAGCTATCCCACCAGGCTATGAGCTTAGCTTGAGGGACTTTGAATAATTGGATATCATTCTTTCCCATCAAGTCTAAAATATGCAAATGATTTTAAAAGATCAATTAAACATGATTATGTAAATGTCATGAAATATGCATGGACTGATCTAATTGCATATTCCAGTTAATGAAATGGAAATTAGAATTCCTTTCAGGCTTGAAGGACCTGACTCAAGGTTTAATTTGAATTTCAAAGAAGTGAATTATACAATTAGTCAGAATCATCTCAGTGACTAAAGGAAATGACAATGTCACATTCCATTGGTTAAAACATCAATTGTGAACATAATAGATGAAATTCCTTATTACAAAAAGGATATACCATGAGAGGTAGGGAGGGATCTCATGAGGGCATGAGATATCAATCGAGTTTGTTCTAAAACAAGAAAGCCATAAAAGGCCCCTGGAATTTGAGATTTAGACTATCCCTCCCCAGGACCTAGTCTTCTTCAGGGTTATAGTCGATCAAGATTTCCTTCTTGATGGCATCTTTGTCTGGTCCCTCTTCAAGACACGACTCGGTAATCAGAACTTTAACTCTAGTTGAGCATTCTTCATAATGCGAAGGATAATCTTTAGTACGCTGGTCGAGATGCTTTAACTCTTCTGGCCACTCTCTAGTCCATGGAATGATGACTTCGGTAGTCTTATTGGGTTTTACCTTTTTGAGTACGATACGCCTTGGTTTTGTTTTGGTTGTAGGGCGTCCCCCAAAGAGAAATCATAGGTTGGTTCTTCCTAACTTGACGTTCATCTTTTCGGCGAGCATAAGCTTCTCTAGCTAAACTGTTACGATATTGCCTTTTCACTTCTAAATAGTACTTGAACATCTCGACCGTCTGTCATTTAAACCAAAGGTTATCGACATAGTAACTAATTTGCCAGTCTTCAACATATCCCAGCTTATGTTTAGTCAACTCCCCGCCATGTACAAACCTAATAAAATGCAACCTTGTGTTCGATCAAGGATGAGTGGCTTTTCTTAAACACTCAAAGGCTACTAGTTCCATCGAACTTCTAGGAAATAACGACATCATATCCCCTATCATCGCTATTTCAATCAGTCGCTAGAATGATATCAGAATGTATGCAATGCATGTAGATGTGAATAATATGCAACACATGAATGTACTATGAAACATGGAGTAATGAAATACATCAAAAGTAAATACCTTACCAACCAAAACCTTAGGGAACATGAAGCATTTCCCGGTAACAATGGGCGGTTTTAGGTATACAAACCTTCCATAGACATGCGTATGAGACAAATGGGGATATACTCTAGAAATAAAATCTGGTGAAGAACCTATGGCTCAAGTTCTCACGATCCAAATATGACAGATTTCTCCCCAATAGTACCCACCCAAGAAGGCTAGATATCGCCAATTTGGATTGTGAGCGGGAACGAACACGGAAGTCTCAAGTACCATCAAACACGAGATCCTTTCGTATCCTTTCCCTATCTAAGGTAAACATAAAGGTGGTTGCAGTTGGGGTTTGGCTGCCAGTGTGTGTAAGATGTGTTGTGATCATCACAATGCAAGGTTATGCACAACAGTTTATATCAAACACTGCTTCAATATATGCATAAAATAAATATATATTCCTAACTCCAACCTGCAGGAAAAATGTTAACAAATACTCCACCCTATAAAAACATCTAACATAATGGTTAGGGTATGTACCTCACCTTCAAGAGCATCTGCAGAAAATAGGGTTATATAAACTAATCAACCTTTTAATCGGCTCAAGTCCTCTAAAATTCCTAACTAGAGATTCTGGTTTGGAATAGTCCCTAGTGAAGTCGCCAGTCTATCACGACCCTCTTGCGAGATCTCGAGGGCTAATGGGCCGTCCCCTCTTCTCGAACGCGGACCTCTCCCAAGGCTCGTTACCCAAGTCGTAATGGCGATATACGTAATCTACCTACTATGCGATCTGGTGACATGTGATACGTGTACATGCCAAGGAGTCGCCACCAATCATTTTGTGGAGGGTACGATTGAAAACCACATCGAATAGTTGGGAGCATTCTATCTAATTCTGCGAAAACTAGAGAAATAGGATCGAAGACTTTGTTACGCCAACTGTCAAAGTTGATGCCCTTTCGGCACCTAAGTTGAATGATTTATCTAACCCTAGAATTTCATGTAGATGAGTGAGGTACGAACCCTAAAATTACGAGTTTATGCATATAGAAGTGACTATCTTAAAAAACACAGTCAATAAAATGAATTCGCAAATCAAGAATTCAATACGTGCGGATAAATCACATGAAATCAACGTGGCATCCCTAATAAGGCTCTATTAGCCTAGAGAAATGTCAATTAAGGCTCGGGAGTATTTTTGACATGATTTACCCTTGAGGGGGGCAAAATCGTAATTTTAAAGAGTTTTGGGATAATTTATCATTTCAGTTGAAATATGGAGTCAAAAGATGGAGGAAATAGGATTATTCACCAAACTAATCATTTTCCTATTTTTCGAAAAATTTTCAATTTTTTTTGAAATTTTAGGGCGATTTACCTATTGAGGGGTAAAACCGTCATTTCAAAAAATGATGAGAAGTGAAAATCTCAAACAAAAGGATTGGTCAACCACAAAACCTAAATCCTAATTTTGAGCAATTTCCACGACTCAATTGGAATAGGAAAGACGATTTACCCTATGAGGGGTAAAATCATCATTTCAAAGAAAGTGATGATATTCGAAAACCCAAGTATAAGAATTGGTCGCCTAACCGACCTTAATTTTTATCTTGGCATTATCATACTATCTCCAAACAATGCAGATGTGATTTACCCCTAAAGGGTAATATCGTCAATTCTCAGATGAACAGATGAGAAATCCCAAAAATATGATTGACCAGTTGTTTATGGTCAATCCTCAATTTTTGGAAATTTCTGGAATGTTTAGGAATTTTCCACAATTTTCCTACAATTTTTGAGATTTTCTAGGATTTTCTGACATTTTTTAGAATTTTCTAGGATTTTTCTGATTTTTTCTATTTTTTAAAGATCATTTTTCTGAAATTTTATTAATAAATAATGATTCGGACCGAGTCGACCTGACCCATTCAGGTCATATACCCGGCCTAGACATGGACCCGCGCACACCAGATCCAAAACGACGCCGTTCCATCCTTTTTTATTTTCTGATTAATCGGATTTAATCCGATGGTTCCTATTGAACAACGTGGCTGTTCCTCAGCCTTAGGATCGGTTGACTGAAACCTACGACTCAGATCAAAAGCCGACTATTCCTTAGCCGTCAGATCTGATTACTTAAATCTACGGTCGCGATCGAATGACTCGACTAATCCTCGACCGTTCGATCAGATTTATTATTTTTTGAAAATTCGATTTTTATTAATGGTTATAAAACTGATCGAACGGTCTCCAAGCCAACACGTGGCACAACCTAGACCGTTCGATCATCTAATAGATTTAACCGAACTCCAACGGCACAGCTGACGTGGTTACCACGTGGCATGCCACGTCAGCACCATGTTAGCACATTTGACCAATTGATCGCCACGTCATTGTTTTCTTTCTCGAGCATTCTTCTTCTGCAATGGACGGCCGAGAGACTCCTGCGATGATCTAACGGTGAAATCTCGACGAAATCAAGCATGACCAATGCCAATCCACTAGTCTCAACGTTTCGAATCATATATCTCACCATCATACACTATCATTCTCGGAAAATATGCTAATTAAGCTTTACACAGTTCAACTATGGCTATTATAATCAAGCAACAAGGAGTATATTAGACTAATTTCTTCACATGATCACTTTTAAATGAGTTCAGAAGACTTACCTACATGTCAGATTGTCCTAGTAAGGCTTAAATAACCTAGACAAGCTTCAACTGAATCGGCAATGGCGACGAGGTTCGAATGCGAGGTTTGACTTGATTTCAATGCAATCAACATGCAGACCCATGCTTAGTGACATCTTAGAGATATTTCGCACACATCAATTGCAAGAATCGAAATCGAAATGAAAATTCGCCAATAAAGGTCAGAAATGAAGCTTGAACGTTGACTTATCATTTTTTGAGATCACAGGTGATGCGAGCTAGTGCGATTGACTCTGCAAAGCTCCAGTAAACTTCTCCAAGAGAAATTACGACTCAATTTGGCCAAAATCGTTGTCACCAATCACTCACAGGCCGAACTCGAGCTCTCGATGATAGGTGTCGGAGAGCGAGTTCTCTCTCTTGTTCTCTCTCTCTCTCTCTCTCTCTCTCTCTCTCTCTCTCGATTTTGTTGTCCTCTAGAAATAGAATCAACTACCCTCTTGCTCTCAAAAGCCTCTAAAGGCTATATACTAATTTTCAATTTTTTGGCGCCGAACGGTGGTAGCTAACGAACTTCAAATGGTACGTAGCCGTGCGTGCCATTTGGTCCAAACGGCATCGAAGACGGTAGGTAATTTCGTCAAGTTAGAATGGTTCTCCGGCGTGCACGAATGGATGTCCAATTTGGACTTTTCGTGAAAGTTGACTTTCACGACCAGTGGGATGTAGACAATCCAATTCCGCCTTGCCCCGGCGACCATTGACGTCGCCACCAGTCCTGATCGATGCGTCTCCTCCTGAAAATAAAAACCCCTATCATATATCTGTCAATTGTGGTTGATTGAACCTTCAAAGCTCGGCCTGTTACTGTTCACCTGAGCGAGTTCTTAGGGAAGAAGATGACACTATTTGGATCGGTCTGACCGAGCGGTCTAACCAGTCAAAACAGTTTCTGATCCAATTTTCGAAATTAATAACAATTCGACTGCAAAATTTTGCAATTAAACCTCAGAATCGAATTTGGGGCCTAAACATTATCTAAAAATGTGATTTTGCCCAAACGTTCATGTCAATTACTATGAAACCCCCATATTTTCACTTAATTGCAAATAAAAAAAATGTGCAATTGAGGACTTAAACGGTCAAATTGGACCAAACCACCTATGCCAAATCGACTTATAATGATGAAATACATTAGGCAGTGACTTCAATTGGCAAAGGTAGCCCTTGAATTGAAAGTAATTTCAATTATGCCCAAATTCAATGAGTAAATTGCAATAAAGTATGCAATTTTGCCCAATTCATGCAAATAATTAGACTAAATTGCAATGAATGACAATTAGATTGAATATCAAGACCCTAAAAATGCCAAAATTGTAAATTAAAAGACTCAATTGGCATTTTTTTACTAAATTTAAGCATACGTGTAACAAAGGAACACATAAAATTGAACTTGAATTTGAACTTTTTATGAGGTAAAAAATACAAGGGAATTAAAATAAAAATATTGACTATCTTTTCATATTTTTGTGACCTCAAATGCTATTTTTCTTGAATTTTCATCTATTTTCCTATTTTTCAAAAATATTAAAAAATACTAAGATAAAGAAAATTATTTTTTGTTCAACAAAGATTCCTTAGGCATGACCAAAGCTTTAAAAGTTGATTTTATAATTTTTCAACTTTTTATGAATTTTTTGTGAATTTTTCAAAAATAAACTAAAAAAGACCGATCGAAAATCAGGTGTCAACAATAGCCAAACGATATCATAATATAAACATCATCCAATCACTTCAAATAATTCAAGCCATAGGTTTCACCAACCAATCAATTCACTCAACTAACTTATCCAGTAGTGTCCTAATGTACAAGTAAGATTTAAGGAATACTTACATGTCGATCAAGCAAGCAAATTCCCAATCAAACGACCCTCCTAACCTAGCAGACACACGGCCAAGTGATGATTCTAAAGGAATTCTATCAAAACCATGTCATAACCCATTCATTATCCAATTCCACCACACCAATACTTCAATAACTAATCAAATAACAACCTAGGATGTCTTAACGACCATTTAAAGACACGGAGACACTCCAATGGACCCTCAAAATATTCGGTCCAATCAATCCTTCAACAAAACAGAACCGATTTCACATTACTCCATTCAAATCGATCCATAAATCGATCTTAGGTTCCAATTCCTCATGAAATTAACTTGTCAAGACTTTATTCTACTTGTTTAGGAACCTCACCGAGAGTTTTGAAGTGAAACAACACCTCGAAGCCCTTCGAACAACTCGGTTTCCCCACGGTCCTCAAGCGGCAAAATCTATTCGGTAAAAATCACCATTATTCAGCCATAAAAACACCATAAATCCTCAATAAAATTGCCATATCTGCTCAGCCAAATTAAGTACTAGGTTTTATAGAGATTTCACAAAAGGTTTGGAGTTAATCGGAGTCTCTAAGAGGGTAAACGAAAGCCTTACCCCAGCTCGCTTAGAATTTGTCCAGTTTTGGTCTCGGGGTTGGTCGAGAAAAACTACTCCACGAAACAACGAACTACCACTTGAAACTTATAGAGGACAGGTTGGGCTAGCTACTGGTGGTCGGAGCACGGCAAGGCAGTCGTCGGAGGTGCCATTGTGAGCAGCGAACGAGCGACCAGCAGCTGGTTGGGCGGAGACAGTTTCGGCCAAGAGAAAAGAAAGAAAAGAAGAGGAAAATGAAGAGGAAAAGAGAGAGGGGGAAATCACACCTCAATTATTCAATCTATGGCTTTGACTTCCTTTAACCTCATCCACATAAAGTTTCGATAGTTATATAAGGGGTCTAAAATGACCATTTTGTCCTTCTAAAAATCTTAAGGTAAGGGCAAATGGTCGAGAGGCAAAATGGTAATTTTATACTTTTCACCCGAAACTTCACTTTTCCAATTCTAAATTATCATTGGCGAGACGACGTCAAATCCTTTTCTAATGTTGGAATTTTTTATTTTCAATTGCCAATTTTGAGCTTCCATTTCGTGATCAATCGTCCGTCGATCGTATCTTCAGTTTATCTCGAACTAACGAACGACTTTTGCGGATGTTACGCGTATCGACACTGTGATTCTCATCACACTTAGGATGACTCAAGTTACGACAGCTTTGGTTGTCATGTAATTGTGAAAGTTCATCGCTAGTTTCGACGGTCTCGATCATCACAACTCAACATCAACATCAACAACACCTAACTAGTTGGGGTCGGCGGTTAATGAACCCCAAAGAATCATAAAAATAAAAGTAGAATCAAGCGAGGGAAAAAAGAAAAATGTGTAAAAATATATATATCTATACACTACCCCTCTACAACACTAATAGCTTTCCTCCACTCCGTCCTAAGACAAACCGTATGCCAATTTATTTCTCACTCCATTAAATCTTGTTTTATTGCTTTCCCCCAAGTAAGTTTCGGCTGATCTCTTGTTTTTTTCATGTTATGCTCTCCATAGCAAACTTCTGTTCGTATCGCTGCATCTAAGAGCCTTCGGAGGATATGCTTAAACTATCTCAATCTATGCTATTTTATTTTTTTCGCCACCGGTTCTACTTCAATGTTTCTTCGAATATCTCCATTTCTTATCTTATCCATTCTTGTATGACCACATATCTACCTTAACATCTTCATTTTCGCAACTCTCATTTTATGTTCAAATTTCCTTTGTGTTGGCTAACATTCAGCTCCGTATAACATGGCAGGTCTGACTGTTGTTCTTTAAAATTTTTCTTTTAACCTAAGAGAAATTTTGCGATCACATAAAAATCTCGATGCATTGCGCCATTTCATCCAACCTGCTATGATTCCATGGCTTACATCCTCATTAATCTATCACTCCTTTTGCAATATTGATCGAAGATATCTAAATGTGTGACATTCTGATTTCCTAGTCATTTTCAGATTCATTAATGAGAAGTATATCTAGCGATGTGTCTTAGTCATATCCCCCTCGAATCTGATCAATTTGAGTTGACTGACCAAAAGGAAAAGGCTAACGCGAGACAAGGTATGTGGACCAAGGAAACTCGAATAGAAAATAGCGCTTTAACCATAAGGATTGTCGAGGGGACGTTTAGAAACGCAAAAATCTGATCTAAGAACGATTAAGGAATGCATTGCTAGCGTTATTTAATTGGAGTACGGGTGGTGCCGCTTAACCAATGTATAATTTGTAAAATTTCCCTTACTTGAATAGTGACGATTGAGACCATCGAAACTAGTGATAGACCCTCATAATTACATGACAATCAAAGTCGTCATGAATTGACGAGCCCCAAATGTGATATGAATCGCAGGGTCGATACGCGTAACATTTGCAAAAGCCGCTCGTTGGTTCGGGATAGGCTGGAACCACATCTGATAGAGAAAACGATCAAAAATGAGTCTTGAAAATTGAAAATGGAGAATCAAGAATTCCAACGTCATATTTGGATTGGTCGTTGCCTTATCAAAGAAAATTGAAATCAGAAAAATAACGTTCCGGACATCGGGGGTAAAATTACCATTTTGCCCCTCAAGCTTTAGCCTTGCTTATATAATTGGACAAGGGTATTTTGGTCTTTAATATACCTCCAAGGCTGCCGAAAATGGAGAGAGATCTTGGCCATTGATGAAGCTTGATAGACACTTGGGACATGTGTCACTAGATTAGCCCATGAGTGGTCATATCCATTTTTTCACAACTACTATTCAACCCTTTGACTTTGAGACTTGCATAAACACTTCTCTCTCTCTCTCTCTCTCTCTCTCTCTCTCTCACCCCTCATTTGGCCGGTCACCCTTGATCTTCATTGAGAACACCATTACCTTCTTCCTCTTCTCCTACTGCTCGCCTGACCGGTTCTGTCCCTCCGGTTTGCTGCCGCCGATGACTACCTTCGGCTACTGTCTGGACTCTAGCCGACCACCTGCCCCTAGCATGACCTCTTGCCGACATCGTCGAAGTGGAAGCAAGTCGTTTGACCCACCGAAGAGCTCTAGCCAGCCGATCTCTCGCAAGTCGACGAAAACCGTCACAACCTGAGGTGGGCAACGTTTCTGACCTCTTAGGATCTCGAAACTTTGGATTTTTGCAACCAAATTTTATGGAGATCTAGGGAACTCATAGCGTGAACTGTGGTAAAAAGTTGAGGTTAATTTGATGGAGTTTTGACCCTAAATGGGTCTTGTGTTTGAAGGACTAGAAATTGCTGATTAAAAGACTAAGGGAAACTGGTGACTTTCAAGGAGTTTTCGGCGACGACTTGGCTTCATATATTCGGTGAGCTTCCTAAACCCTTAGATATACATGTTAGCAAGTAGATTAGTGAAGGAATTGAGGATTTGAGGTAGTTTAAGGGCTGGTTGATTTCGGTATACACAGAACCGAAAAAGTCCGGTTCGGTTATGTGCAAACCGGTTCTGTGGAGGCTGTTATAGGTTGGTTTTGAGTCTCAAATTCATCAATGAGACATGTCAAGATGTTGAGGAATGTGTTAATGAGGTTTGTGATCCATGGATTGGTGATTGGGCAAGAGAAAATTGACAATTGGTTGAAATTTCATAGGTTGTGCGGTGGGTTTGGTCTTGGACCACTTGGACCGAATTTGAAGAGGTGCTTGAGGAGAGAATTTGTGATATTAAGTTTGAGGTAAGGGAATCTTAAACCTAAGATATGAAGATTGGACTCGATTGGGCGAGTTAGGTAAATTTTTGGGTGATTCTTGAAGGGGCTCAATGTGATTGTCCATTGTACATCCTAGAAGGGTGTAGATGACCCAAATGTTTGATCATGCTTGTGCATTGAGTGATTTGTCACATTCGAGTGTTGAATTTGAATGTCTTGCATGCCATAAGTGTATGATTGGTGCATGATGTGACATTCTGATTTCCAGTCAATTTCATACTCATTAATGAGAAGTAAATTTAGAGATGTATTTTAATCATATCTCGCTCGAATCTGATCAATTCGAGTAGGCTGACAAAAAGGGAAAGGCTAACGCGATACAAGATACGTGGACCTAGGAAATTAGAACAAGAAATGGCGCTTTGACCATAAGGGTTGTCGAGGGGACATTTAGAACCATAAAAGGCTGATCTAAGGACGATTAAGGGATGCATTGTTGTGTTATACGATTGGAACGCGGGTGATGCCGCTTCACCAACATATGATTTGTAAAATTTTCCTAAATTGGATAGTAACGATCGAGACCATAAGGATTAGTGATAGACCCTCACAACTACATGACAACCAAAGTTGCCACGAATTGATGAGCCCTAAATATGATATGAATCACAGGGTCGATACGCGTAATGTCTGCAAAAGCCGCCCGTCGGTTCGAGATAGGCTGGAACCACTCTGGTAGAGAAACCATCAGAAACAAGTCTTGAAAATTGAAAATGGAGAATCAAGAGTTCCAACGTTATATTCGGATTGGCCGTCGCTCTATTGAAGAATATTAGAACGAGAAAAACGACGTTCCGGACTTCGGGGGTAAAATTATCATTTTGCCCCTCAAGCTTAAGCCTTGCCCATGCAATTGAAGAAGGGCATTTTGGTTGTTATCCCTCCCCCAAGGCCACCAAAAATCTGAAGAAATATTGGCCATTGGATCAAGTTGGAATGACACTTGAACATGTGTCAATAGATGGACTAAAGAGTGATCAAGTCCACTATTCAATACCTACCATTCAACCTCTTGACTTGAGCCTTGTATATAGCAATTTTCACTTTCTCCTCACTCATTGACCGGCCATAGACTCCCCTCAAACTCACGACAGCCACTCCATCTTCTTCCTCCTGTTCTGCCGCCAACGATAACTCCTACCTCTCTCGTTCGACCATTCCTACGCCGCCTTTCGGCCACCACCTGCCGGCGCGCCAACTATACCCTCTTAGCTCCACATCTTGCGAACCTCCTCGAACTGGAAGTAAGCCGTTTGGACCACCGAGGAGCTCCAACCAAGCGTTTTCTTGGGAGTCGACGAAAACTGATCCAATCTGAGGTAGGTGATGTTTCTGACCCCTTAGGAGGCTGAAATGTTGGAATTTTTGGGTCAAATTTTGTGTAGGTCTAGACAACATGTATATAAATCTGTGGTAAAAATTTGAGAATTATTTGATGAAGTTTTACCCTAAATGGGTCTTGTGAATGTAGGACAAAAAACTGCCGGTTACTGACCTTGAAGGATCCGACGACTTTTGACGGGATTCCGGCGACGACTCGACCTCAAACTCTTGGTGAGACCCTTAGAACCTTAGATAGACATGTTAAGAGGTAGGTTAGTGAGTAAATGATGGTTTTGGTGGAGACTTAGGGCTAGATATTCTTGGTTTACACAAAACCAAACATAGCCCGATTCGGTTCTATGCAAACTGAATCTATGGGGGGCTGATGATGGTTGATTTTGGGTCTTAAATTGGTGATTGAGGCATGCTAAGATGATGAAGATTATGTTATGGAGGTTTGTGGTTCATGGATTGAGGAATTGGACATGGAAATTGAAAGAGGGGGATGGGGTTTCTCTCGCTTTTGACATAGCGGGCCCCGGCGGGGACGGATTGGTTGGATTTTATTAGGTTGCGCAGTGAGTTCGACCTTGGACCCTTTAAGCCGAAAATTGTGGGGCTCAAGAAGAGAAAATTTGTGATATCAAATTTAAGTAAGGGAATCCTAAACTTAGGATAGGAAGATTGGACTCGATTGGGTGAGTCGAGCGATAAATTGGTTGATTGGTGAGAGATTCCATGGTGAATGTTCTTGGTGCACCCTAAGTTGTTATAGGGGATTAAGGTGTGTATATGCTTGTGGTTGAATTATCTGCCATGTGTGTGTGTCACTTGATTGCCTTGCATGTCATGAGTCTTTGAATTGTGCTTGAATTACATATGTCGTCATGTATGGAAAACAAATTGAAAATCATGGCATAAGTGTGGCATGGCGAGACCCTGATGCGTATGAGACACGGGGTGAGGTGGATGACATCCTAAGGCGCTGAGGCGCGGGGTTGGAATTGTGAGGCACCCTGATGCGATATAATCACAGGGTTGTGAAAAGGCCATGGTCCTGATGCATTTATGCGGGACGGAGATATAAGGTGGTGACACTGGCCCGGAGAATCATTGAAACCTGATGTGTTTACGCGTGTTGTCAATGATGGTCTACTGCATTTACGCGGACGGAGCCTGATGTGATCTAATTGAGGGCATGAGAATGAGGTAGGCAGGAAGAGATGGTTGTGGTGAAGTTGTAGGACGAGGCGTACATGATCATCTGAGTGTGATATGATGTCATAGCTGCATGCCTGTCATCTGTGTGTCGTCATCTCTTTTGTATATGCCTGTGTATTTATGAGTTTGGAATTTTAGGGTTTGCGACTGCCTGAGTGGACGGTCGGCCTGACCTAGGGTAGGACTCTTTTACTAAGTTGTGTATCTCACCATTTTAAAGACCCTTATTTTTACAAATCATAGGCCTTGACTATGTAGCCTATTCACTTTGGGAATCCTAAGGAGATGACCGCGTATTTTGATGAGTTCCCTGATGGTCAGGGGACCATATACGTGAGGAAGTGTACAATAGTATGGGTTGACGAGGGTAGTATCGACTAGAAGCCTCATCGGTACGAGACCTGGTTTAGGAAGGTTGGGGGTGTGTCGACTGGGCCGCTAAAGCCCCATGAGGTACCCTAGGGAGTGATCCCCGATTGGTGCCACCCTGGTAGGGACCAGGATCAGGCAGAGGGATCGGTAGTCGATTCTAGGAGCGGGCCGGAGAGGACCTCGACGCTGGAGTTTATTAGGGAGGAAGAGGTCATTGTCCTGGAGGCGATCGAGGAGGATCTCGCAGAGCCATCGCAAGAAGAGACCATGGAGGATACTATTGAGGTTCGCTCCGAGTCGTTCTCAGAGTACGAGCCGACAGAGGATGCTGAGGACACTGATGACTCCAGCAGCTCATCCTAAGAGACTCTAGTCGTAGCTTGATCTTTGGTGATGACCCTGATCCTGTTCCTGTCGGATTTTGGTGATGGTTCATTTTGTACGCTCACCCCGTCACCCCCTTGCTTATCGGATTTTAGTAGCTATGTACTTGTATGCATAGTCGGTTATTATGTACGACAGATTCTATGCTATCCAAGTCCCACTTAACTTATATTTGTACAGAGGAGTTGCTAATTTACCGCTTCCACATGCTTGACACATTTGTTATATCTCTCGGCTTAGATTGTGGATCTTGGGACCGCGAGAGATTATATGATTTGCTTGCAGGGAGTCACGCGCTTGTGCTCGGGGCACGGGGTGTGACACATGAGATTGCACATGGTCTTGTGTGTGTGAATTGATTCGAATTATGGCATGTTTGAGGCAAGATAAGACCCTAAGTCGTATGAGACGCGGGGTAGTGGGATGAATACCCTGAGGCGTTGAGACACGGGGTTGGAGTTGTGTGGCACCCTGGTGCGTATAAGACGCGGGGTTGAGAAGGCTACGGTCCTGATGCGTTGAAATGCGAGACGGAGATGTGATGTGTCGACACTGGCTTGGAGTAACATTGAAACCTGATGCGTTTACGCGAGTTGTCAATGACGAACTGATATGTTAGTATTGATGACTGCCTGAGTGGACTGTTGACCTAACCTAGGGTTAGGACCCCCTTTACTGAGATGTGTATCTCACCACGTTGGGGACCCCCTTTTTACAGATCTTAGGTCTTGAAGATGTGGCCTATCCGTTTTGGTGACCCCAAGAAGATGATGCTTTATTTTGAGGAGTTCCCTGACGGGCAGGGAACTATTTATGTTAGAAAGTATACCATGGTTTGGGTAGACAAGGGTAGTCATAGCTGGAAGCCTCACAAGTATGAGGCCTAGTTCCATAAGGTTGGGGATGTATCCATAGGGCCGCTGAAGCCCACTGAGATACCTCAGGGAGTGACCCCTAGTTGGTGCCACCCCACCCGTGACTTAGAGAAGGCTGAGGGGTCAGTTGCCGGTTCGAGGAATGGACCGGAGAGGACCCGGACCTTGGAGTACACGGAGGAGGAGGTCATTATGGTCGAGGAGACTGAGAATGATCTGGTGGAGCCGTCTGCTGAAGAGATCATGGAGGACACAATCGAGGTTCGTTCAGAGACCTTCTCGGAGTATGAGCCTACGGAGGAGGCAGAGGAGACCAGGGACTCCAGCAGCTCGTCTTAAGAGCTTATGATTTATGAGTCTGAGATTAGATAGTGACCCTGATGTCGTATCTTTTGGTGATGATGAAGGATCTTTTTGTATTTACCCCATCTTCCTAGCGGATTTAGTTGGCTATGCTTATGTATGAACTTTCAGGTATTATGTATTATGGTATTCTCGCTATCCAGGTCCCGCTTTGTATTTGTACAGATGAGTTTTATTGTATAACTGCTTCTGTGTGTTTTGTCTATAACATATCTCTCGACTTATTTGTGCGAATCCTGGGACCACGAGAGATTTCTTGATTTGCTTGCAGGGAGTCGTGCGCTCATGCCCAGGACGCGGGGCGTGACATCCCCGTTTGATTTGGTATCAGAGCAAGTTTAGCTCGATCCAAAGTCGGTTGAGGATTGGAGTAATAATGAGGATTAAGTTAGGATAAGGACGGGTAGCGAGACCTTAAGAAACTAGCTAGGATAAGGTTTGGGGTGCATAGCATGTGACTTGGCACTTATGGTTGGCATTTGGCCTTGGCAGGGTTGTGGTAATGTATAAGGATTAAGTTCCCCTCCTTAGAGTTGAAAGTCATTTCTGGACTTTGGCCTGATAAGTGAATGAGTAGGGCTTGTTTTAGTGAACCATTGGAGTGAACGGAACTGAGGAATGGCCATGTGCTGCTTGTTGAAATGTCTTTGGAAATTGTGGTGTAGAGGCAAGCTGTTGTGTTATGACTGTTTCTGTTAAGGAGTAGTTAGTAGCCCTGAATTTGGATGAATAAGTGAGTACAAATTCCTTGATGAACTTGTGGTGGATCAAGCTCAGTAAAAGAATATATGGATAAGCAACCCATCTAGGAGATCTGGAAGGCCTAGAAGCGAAGCCTCTAGCTCGAGACCGCCCAAAGCAGAAGATCCAATGATGGATGGTGTGTTGAGAGCACTAGAGAGGATTAGTGACCTCATTGACAAGCAGACCCAGGATCGGATGCTGCCATAGCCCAGGCGGTAGGAACCGCCATAGCTGCCGCCAACGGCAACAACGGAGGCAATGGGAACTAGGATGAACAAGGCTAGGGAAATAATACAGTGAATGCCCATGAGGAATCGTCGTGGCTAGACAGATAGGTAATCTAGTGGAACAATTCATAAAGCTGAAGCCGACCCAGTTCGACGGGATTGGAGATCCCGAGCTAGCACCCCGGTGGATTGAGAAGCTAAAAAAAGCTTTTGGAGTGCTGAGGTGCATAGACGAAGAGAAGGTACTGTTGGTGGTGTACCAGCTAGAAGGGACTGCGAACGATTGGTGGGCTGCCACCAAGAATGGAGTTTTCCCCGAAGGAACGGCCATGACCTGGGATGCCTTTAAGACGGCGTTCAACGATAAGTACTTCTTGGAGATGGTCAGGGAAAGGAAGCAGGTGGAATTCTTACAACTGCGCCAGAACCAGCTAACGGTGGATCAATATGAGGCCGAGTTCTCCAAACTGTCGAGGTACGCCCTCAATCTGTAGAGGATCCCCAGGAGAAAGCACGGGGATTTAGGGACGGATTGAGGCTTGAGCTCCGCAGTTAGATGATTGCCTTAAATTTGAGAACTTATAAGGAGATCTATAAGCGGGGCCAAATGATTGAAAAAGACTTGAAGGAGAGGGATACCGCATCTACATCGCGATTTACCCCATTTCGAGACAACCGTCAGATGGGCAAGAGATTGATGGCTGGCAATAGGCGTTTCGTGCCTCTAGTAAGGAAAAATATTGTGAAACCGTCGAATCCCACGAACTGGAGTTGTCGTCTCTATGACAGAAGGTATGGAAATGGGCCATGCTCGGTAAGGACTGGAGCCTATTTTAAGTGTGGTCAGATTGGCCACCAAATGAGGACGTGCCCAAATCAAGCCTCGACGAGTCGACCTCAAGGACAGAGACCGCAGGTTGGACCGTAGACTGCCACTCCTCAGATCGAGTAGAATCGACCATCGGCTCAGGGAAGAGTATATGCGGTAGCTCGCAGAGAGGCGGAGGAAGCTCCGGGCGTGGTCACGGTACGGTTTACTTGTGTGACCAAGCTGCATATGCATTGTTTGACCTTGATGCCACACATTCATTTGTGTCTATACAGTTTGCTGATTTGGTGGGTATGAAGTTAAAACCGTTGAGTATAATTTTGCATGTTGCCACCCCACTGAAGGATAATAAATTGGTCTCATTGGGCTGTGCTGACTGTGAAATTGTGATTGGAGGGAGTAAGAAGAGTTTTGATTTAGCTGTACTACCCATGTATGATTTTGATGTGATCATAGGGATGGATTGATTGAGTAAGTAGGGGGCAGTGGTAGATTGTGGTAGTAGTATAGTTCTTTTCTACCTAGAAGACCGTCCTAGCTTTGAATTGGTAGGAAGTCGAGGATGAATCTCGATTCCCTTAGTCTCATTTCTTGAAGTGACAAAGTTGATGTCTGAAGAGTGTTACGCGTATTTAGTTGCAGTGGTGGACACAACTGCCGAGGAACCAAAACTAGAGAGTATTTCAGCAGTGCGTGAGTTCCTTGACATTTTTCCCCAAGAATTGCGAAGATTACCACCAGAGCGAGAGATATAATTTGTGATTAAGTTAGCTCCCGGAACGGAGCCGATCTCAAAGGCACCTTATAGGATGTCCTTGTCAGAACTGAAAGAGTTAAAGGTGCAGATGCAAGAGCTATTAGATAAAGGATTTATCCGACCGAGTGCTTCACCGTGGGGAGCGCCGGTATTATTCGTAAGGAAGAAGGATGGGTCTTTGCATCTATGCGTCGACTATAGGCAGTTGAACCAAGTAACAGTAAAGAACAAGTACTCGCTGCTGAGAATCGACGACTTGTTTGATTAGTTGCAAGGAACGGCGGTATTCTCAAAGATTGATTTGAGGACTGGATATCACCAGTTGAGGATTAAGAAGGAAGACATACCTAAGACTGCTTTTAGGACGAGGTATGGTCATTATGAGTTCACAGTGATGCCTTTTGGATTAACCAATGCTCCAACTGCATTCATAGACTTGATGCATCGAGTATTTAAGGAATTCCTGGATAGATTCGTCATAGTCTTTATTGACGATATCCTGATTTACTCAAGGAGTGACGCAGAACACGAGGAGCACCTAAGGATTGTCTTGCAGACCTTGAGGGAACATTTCCTCTACGCGAAATTGAGTAAATGTGAGTTCTGGCTGAATAGGGTAACATTTCTTGGCCATGTGGTATTTGGAGAAGGAATCGCAGTGGCTCCTGCGAAGATCGAAGCCGTAACAAATTGGCCTAGGCCCACTACGGTCACGGAAGTCAGAAGTTTCTTAGGATTTGCAGAATATTATAGACGTTTTGTGGAGAAATTCTCATCCATAGCCATTCCATTGACGAGGTTGACAAAGAAAGAAACAAGGTTTGAATGGATAAATGTGAAAAAAGTTTCTAAGAACTCAAGCATCGATTGATGACTGCATCGGTGTTGACGATTCCATCAGGAACAGGTGTCCATGAGATATACAGCAATGCCTCGCTGAAAAGACTGGGTTGCGTGTTAATACAATATGGAAGAGTAGTGGCCTACGCATCCCGACAGTTGAGATCACATGAGATGAACTACCCAACTCATGATCTGGAGTTAGCAGCAATCATATTTGCTTTGAAGATTTGGAGACACTATCGATGTGGCGAGAAGTTTCAGATTTATACCGACCACCAGAGTTTAAAGTATCTGTTTTCCTAGAAAGAGTTGAATATGAGGTAGCGTCGGTGGATGGAGCTGCTCAAGGATTATGATTGCAATATACTGTATCACCCTAGGAAGGCAAATAGAAGAGCAGATGCGCTTAGTCGGAAGTCAAGCATCGCCGGTTTGCTAGTAAAGGGATGGTAAATGATCGAGGATTTAAGAGATTCTGAGTTTAGATTAGAAGTCTGCCAATTGTCTAGTTTGATGGCTACATTGAGGGTAGAGCCTGAGGTCCAGGAAGGAATAAGATCTCACGGTCTAAGGACCCGGAAATTTAGCAAATTCTGGAGATGGACGCGACAAAGAGGAAGCCAGAGTTTCAGGTGTCAGAGGACAGAATCCTGAAGTTCCAAGGACATTTTTGTGTACCAAAGGACGAAGGACTCAGGGAAAGGATTTTGTCAGAGGCTTAAAAGAGCAATTATTGTGTCCACCCTGGAAGTACGAAAATGTATCAGAACTTGAGACAACACTACTGGTGGAATGGGATGAAAGTAGATGCAGCGAAGTATGTGGCAAATTGCTTGGCATGCCAGCATGTGAAAGTGCAACATTGTAAGCTTGGAGGATTATTACAGCCATTGGAAATACCAAAATGGAAATGGAAGCATATAACGATGGACTTTGTGATGGGACTCCCGAGAAGCCAAAGAGGTCACGACTCTATATGGATAGTCGTGGACAGATTAACTAAATCTGCACACTTCATCCCGATGCAGAAGGACTTCACAATGGATAGATACATCGAGTTGTACATGAGGCAAATAGTGAGGCTGCATGGAGTACTTGTGACAATTACCTCTAATAGAGATCCCAAGTTCATGGCGAACTTTTGGAAGAGTATTCAAGAATCCATGGGAACCAGATTGTAGTTTAGCACGGCGTACCATCCACAGACGGATGGACAGTCGGAGAGGACGATTCAAACATTTGAGGACATGCTACGAGTATGCGCCATAGATTTTAAAGGTGGATGGGAATATCAGCTACATTTGGTGGAATCGCGTACAATAATAGCTACCAGTAGAGCATCCAGATGGCACCATTTGAAGCACTCTATAGAAGGGCCTGCAAAACCCCGATTTGTTAGGATGATGTTGGAGAAAGAAGTATCACAGGCCTAAAGTTGGTAGAGCAATCTATGGAAGCAGTAAAGATAATTCGAGATAGACTGAGGACGGCATAGAGTCGTCAGAAGAGCTATGCGGATAAACGGCGTAAGCCTTTGGATTTTCAAGTGGGTGATCATGTCTTCCTCAAGGTGTCGCCGATGAGGGGATTGTCATGATTTGGGAAGAAGGGAAAACTAAGCCCAAGGTACGTGGGTCCATTTGAGATACTGGAGCGGATTAGGACCTTGGCCTACAGGCTTGCCTTGCCGCCTAATTTATCCTAAGTGCATAATGTTTTCCACGTGTCAATGTTGTGAAAATACGAACCAGACCCGATACATGTGTTGGACTTTAAGGTCATAGAAGTGGATGACCGAGTATCCTACGTGGAGAAGCCGATCAGGATTGAAGACCGAAAGGAGCAAACTTTGAGGAATAAGACGATTCCATTGGTCAAAGTTGTGTGGGAGCACCATGGAACCGAAGGCGCCATGTGGAAAAACGAAGGGACGATGAGGCGTCAACACCCCTATTTGTTTGAATAATTAAGTTTGATGTAAATTTCAGGGACGAAATTTTTGTAAGGGGAAAGATTTGTGACATTATGATTTCCCAGTCATTTTCAGACTCATTAATGAGAAGTATATCTAGCGATGTGTCTCAGTCATATCCCGCTCGAATCTGATCAATTTGAGTTGACTGACCAAAAGGGAAAGGCTAATGCGAGACATGGTACGTGGACCTAGAAAACTCGAATAGGAAATTGTGTTTTGACCATAAGGATTGTCTAGGGTACGTTTAGAACCGCAAAAGGCCAATCTAAGAATGATTAAGGAATGCATTGCTAGCATTATACGATTGGAGCACGGGTGGTGCCGCTTAACCAATGTATAATTTGTAAAATTTTCCCTTACTCGAACAGTGACAATTGAGACCATCGAAACTAGTGATAGACCCTCACAATTACATGACAACCAAAACCGCTATGAATTGATAAGCTCTAAATGTGATATGAATCATAGGGTCGATACGCGTAACGTCCGCAAAAGCCGTCCGTCGGTTCGAGATAGGCTAAAACCATGTCTGATAGAGAAAAGATTAGAAACGAGTCTTGAAAATTGAAAATGGAGAATCAAGAATTCCAACGTTATGTTTGGATTGGCCGTCGCCTTATCAAAGAAAATTGAAATCAGAAAAACGACAGTTTGGACATCGGGGGTAAAAGTATCATTTTGCCCCTCAAGCTTTAGCCTTGCTTATATAATTGGACAAGGGAATTTTGATCTTTAATATACCCCCAAGGCTGCCGAAAATGGAGAGAGATCTTGGCCATTGATGAAGCTTGATTGACACTTGGGACATGTGTCACTAGATTAGCCCATGGTGGTCATATCCACTTTTTCACAACTACCATTTAACCCTTTCACCTTGAGACTTGCATATACACTTCTCTCTCTCTCTCTCACCCCTCATTTGGCCGGTCACTCTTCATCTTCACCGAGAACACCATCATCTTCTTCCTCTTCTCTTGCTGCTTGCCCGACCGATTTTGTCCCTCCGGTTCGCTGCCACCAACGACCACCTGCAGCTACCGCCTGGACTCCGGCCAACCACCTACCCCTAGCTTGACCTCTTACCGACATTCTCGAAGTGGAAGCAAGTCGTTTCACCCACCGAAGAGCTCCGGCAAGCCGATCTCTCGCAGGTCGACGGAAACCGTCACAACTTGAGGTAGGCAACGTTTCTGACCTCTTAGGAACTCGAAACTTTGGAGTTTTACAACAAAATTTTGTGGAAATCTAGGAGACTCATAGAGGGATCTGTGTGAGGTTAATTTGATGGAGTTTTGACCCCAAATAGGTCTTGTGTTTGAAGGACCAGAAACTGCTGGTTGAAGGACTAAGGGAAACCGGTAACTTTCGAGGGGTTTCCGACGACGACTTGGCTTCAAATCTTCAGTGAGCTTTCTAAACCCTTAGATATATATGTTAGCAAGTAGATTAGTGAAGGAATTGAGGATTTGAGGTAGTTTAAGGGCTTGTTGATTTCGGTATACACAGAACCAAAAATAGTCCGATTCGGTTATGTGCAAACCGGTTCTGTGGAGGCTGTTATAGGTTGGTTTTGAGTCTCAAATTCATCAATGAGACATGTCAAGATGTTGAGGAATGTGTTAATGATGTTTGTGACCCATGGATTGTTGATTAGGCAAGAGAAAATTGACGATTGGTTGAAATTTCATAGGTTGCGCGGTGAGTTTGGTCTTGGACCACTTGGACCGAATTTGAAGAGGTGCTTGAGGAGAGAAGTTGTGATATTAAGCTTGAGGTAAGGGAATCCTAAACCTAAGATAGGAAGATTAGACTCGATTGGATGAATCGGGTAAATTTTTGGGTGATTCTTGAAGGGTCTCGATGTGATTGTCCATTACACATCCTCGGAGGGTGTAGATGACCCAAATGTTTGATCATGCTTGTGCATTAAGTGATTTATCACATTCGAGTGTTGAATTTGAACGTCTTGCATGCCATAAGTGTATGATTGGTGCATGAGATTGCACATGGTCTTGTGTGTGTGAATTGATTCGAATTTTGACATGTTTGAGGCAAGATAAGACCCTGAGGCATATGAGACGCGGGGTAGTGGGATGAATTGAGACGCTGAGGCGCGGGGTTGGAGTTGTGTGGCATCTTGATGCGTATGAGACGCGAGGTTGAAAAGGCCACGGTCCTGATGCGTTGAAATACGAGTTGAAGATGTGATGTGTCGACATTGGCCTAGAGTAACATTGAAACCTGATGCGTTTACGCGGGTTGTCAATGACGGACTGATGCATTTACGCGGACCGAGCCTAATGCGTTCTAAACGTAGGCATGAGAATGAGGCAGGTGTGAAGGGTGGAAGTGGAGGAGTGACAAGGCAGAATGTGCATGATCTTAGTGATGTGTTGTGATGCCATGACTACCTGCCTGACATCTGCATGAGTGTTGTTATTTGAATGCCTTATATATCTATATACATGATATGTTAGTATTATTGACTGCCTGAGTGGACTGTCGGCTAAGATGTATATCTCACCCCATTGGGGACCCCCTTTTTACAGATCCTAAATCTTAAAGATGTGGCCTATCCATTTTGGTGACCCCAAGGAGCTGACGGTCTATTTTGAGGAGTTCCTTGACGGGCAGGGAACTATTTATGTTAGGAAGTGTACCGTGATTTGGGTAGACGAGGGTAGTCCTAGCTGAAAGCCTCACAAGTATGAGGCCTGATTTCGTAAGGTTGGGAATGTGTCCACAAGGCCGTTGAAACCTATTGAGGTGCCCCAAGGAGTGATCCCTAGTTGGTGCCACCCCGCCCGAGACTTAGAGCAGGCTGAGGGGTCAATTGCCAGTTTGAGGAATGGACCGGAGAGGACCCCGACCTCAGAGGACACGGAGGAGAAGGTCATTGTGGTCGAGGCGACTGAGGAGGATCTAGTGGAACCGTCTGCTGAAGAGACCATGGAGGACACCATCGAGGTTCGTTCAGAGACCTTCTCGGAATATGAGCCTATGGAGGAGGCAGAGGAGACTGGGGACTCCAGTAGCTCGTCTTAGGAGCTTACGGTTTATGAGTCTGAGATTAGATGGTGACCCTAATGTCGTATCTTTTGGTGATGATGAAGGATCTTTTTGTATTTACCCCATCTTCCTAGCGGATTTCGTTGGCTATGCTTATGTATGAACTTTCAGGTATTATAAATTATGGTATTCTCGCTATCGAAGTCCCGCTTTATATTTTTACGGAGGAGTTTTATTGTACAGTCGCTTCTGTGTGTTTTGTCTATAACATATCTCTCGACTTATTTGTGCGAATCCTAGAATCACGAGTGATATCTTGATTTGCTTGCAGGGAATCGCGCGCTCGTGCCCGGGGCGCAGGGCGTGACAAAATTATCTTTCTTGGATACATTCTGTCAGAGCATATTTACGGCTTCTTGATCCCCTTTTCCTGCCGTGTCAAACTCACACTTCAAGTATTCCGTCTTACTTCGACTTAGCGTAAAGTCTTTAGACTATAACGTGCTTCTTCACACTTCTAACTTAGCGTTAACATCAGCCCTGGTTTCATCAATAAGAACAATATCGTTTGCAAATAGCATACACCACGGCACCTCATCTTGAATATTTTTTGTTAGCTCATTCATAACCAGGGCAAAAAGGTAGGGGCTCAAAGCAGAACCTTGGTGTAAATCTACTGTGATTGGGAAATAACTTGATGTGCCATTATAAACCTTCACACATGTAGTAGCACCGTCATACATGTCCTTGATTGCCTCGACATACTTTGAAAGTACTTTTTTCTTCTTAAGAATCCATCACAAAACCTTTCTTGAAACCCTATCATACACCTCCTCGAGATCAATAAACACCATACGGAGGTCCTTCTTTCTTTTTCGATATCTCTCCATCAATTGTCGTATCAAGAAAATGGCCTCCATGGTAAATCTTCCTAGCATAAATCGAAATTGATTACAGAAACCTTGGTCTCTATTCTCAAATGATGCTCAATAACTCTCTCCTACAGCTTCATTGTATGGCTCATAAGATTGATGTCTCTATAGATAGAACAATTTTGGATGTCCTCCTTGTTCTTTTATGTAGGCAAAAGTATACTCTTTCTCCATTCATCAGACATCTTATTAGTATGAAGGATTTTGTTAAAAAAGCTAGTCAACCAACTTATTGCTACATCCCCTAAGTATCTCCACACTTCAATAGGGATACCATCGGGTCGCAAGGCTTTACTAGTCCTCATCTTTTTTAATGCCTCCCTAACTTCTCGTGATTTAACTCTACGCACAAACCTTCTGCTTGAATAATCAGAAGCATCTTCCAAATCCACCTCACTTCTATCGCTCTCTTCATTAAAAAGTTTGTTAAAATGGCTTATCCACCTGCCCTTAACGTCTTCATCTCTTATCAAGAATGTTTGATTTTCATCCTTGATCAAGAATGTTTGATTTTCATCCTTGATACATCTAACCTGTGTCAAGTCTTTACTTTTCTAGTCCTTTGACTTTGCAAGTCTATAGATGTCTTTTTCTCCTTCTTTGCTCCTAATTTTGTTGTATATATCAATGAAAACCTTACCTCTAGCCTCTCGCACGGCTTTCTTGGCACTTTTTCTTGTCAATCTAAGCTTTTACAAATTATCTTCATTAGGACATTTATATAGGCATCTCAAACACTCCTTTTTCTAGTGAATTGCCTCATGTACCTCTTCATTCCACCACCAGGTTTCCTTAGTTTGATGTCCATTCCCTCTACTTTCTCTTAACACCCCTTTTGCCACTATCTAGATGCAATTAGACTTTTCCTTTCACATCATATTTACTTCGCCCTCTAGTCGCCACGGTCCTTCTTGTAGCATTATTTCCTTGAATTTTGTTTGTTTCTCCTCATGTAACTTCCACCATCTTACTTTGGGGTGTTGTGCACTTCTCTTCATCTTTTGTACTTTGTTATATCGAACTTGTAAGACCATCAACTTATGTTGTATAGCTATACATTCACCAAGGTATAACTTACAATCTACATACGAAATTCTACCCTCTCTTTTGGCAAAAAAGAAATCAATTTGGTTACAATTTTGACCGCTACAAAAAGTGATTAGATGTGACTCTCTTTTCCTAAAAAGGTGTTTGCCAACATCAAATCATAAGCTAATGCCACACTCAAGATGTCTCGCCAGCCTCATTTATAGCCCCATATCCAAAACCTCCATGAACTCTGTCGAAACCTCCACTACTCCTACCGCCATGTCCATTTAGATCTCCTCCAATAAATACCTTCTCCTCATGTGGTATCCGCCTTAAAATCTTTTCCAAATCTTCCCAAAATATGTTCTTCTTAGAAGCTCGCAATCCAATTTAAGGAGCATACACACTAAGAATATTCAGAATCAAATCATCCACTACTAACTTAACTAAAATAATCATATCTCGTATTCTTTTAACATCAACAACTCTATCCTTGAAATTTTTATCAATCAGAATCCCAACTCCATTTATATTCTTTGTTGTGTCTGTATACCATAGCTTGAATCCAGTGCCATACACTTCTTTAGCCTTCTCTCATTTTCATTTAGTCTCTTGCAAGCAAGTAATATTCACTCTTCTTCTAGTAAAAGTATCTGTCAATTCCCTCAATTTATCCGTTAAGATTCTTACATTCTAACTCCCCAATCGAATCCCTACCCCCTAGGCTTTTCTTGCCCCCCACAATTGCCCACGAAAATGTGAGGACTCTTGCTCATTTATCACCACATCCGAGCACCGATGTAGCACATCACTCTGGGAATGATGGCCCAAGGCTAGCTTCCTTACCCCCTACGCCCACCTATCTTGGTGCAAAGATCCTTGCTCATTTTTCGCTACATGTGGGCCCGATACAACGTGTCGCTAAGAAGAGTGTGCTCTAATGAAATATCAATATGGTTCATCTCATAAAGGTAGCTCTTTTTTTTTTATAACCGGCTCGCTACGCCTGACGTAACTCTCCTCCTTTACCTGACTTGGGACAGGCTATGTAGACTACATAGGCGTAGTTCGATCATCATAACTCGATTTAGGAAAATTTGCAAATTATACATTGGTTAAGCGGCATCACCCGCGTTCCAATCGTATAACGCTAGCGATGGATTCCTTAATCATTATTAGATCGGCCTTTATTGGCTCTAAATATTCCTTCGACAATCTTTATTGTCAAAGTGTCATTTCCATTTTAGATTTTCTTAAGTCCATGTATCTTGCCATGCGTCAGCCTTTCCCTTTGGGTCAGTCAACTCGAGATTTATCAAATCCGAGCAAGATAAAACTGAAATACATCGATAGATATATTCTCACTCAATAGCCTCAAAATGACAGGAGTTTCATAATATTACATACCAAACAAACGGGGTTGTCATGCCCCGAACCCAGCAGACACGCGAGCACCACACCATGGCCATTTGTTCTTGAAGAAACCCAAGATCTATATGCGGACGATTCAATACTTCCAAAGGATACAAGCATACAGAAGTGACAAAACAACTCCATACATAAAAACAGCAAGATGACTTACGACAAAACAAGGTACACCTCAAAGTTTACAATTCTAAATCCTCAAATTTAGTAAGCAATCCCTAAGGTTACAAAGAGGGCTAATATGTAATCTCTTCCAAAATTATCTTCCAACGTCAATCAATGGAAAGTTCGGATTTCCATTGTCTGACACCTGAAAATGTTAGTCCCACGACGAGGTGAGATATAAATCTCAGCAAGCTAGCCCTAAATTTAAACTAGGTCATTAGTACCACCAGACAGTACATTAAAACAACATGCAAAGGTTTCATCAGGATAAATAGCGCATGGCATTCAAATATCATGACACCTCGACATAACTGGCATAAAGCAATCACGGTCTAAAGACAATCATATCATCACAACCAAGTTTCATACTAGCATATAAATAAACACATAACTCAAAAAGTCATCACAATAACACATCATTCCCTTGTCGCTTGGGCTCCCGAGTCACGATGTATTTCTCAGAGGCACTATGGCCATTTAATATCACTAGGACACTCTAACCAATCGATATCACTATGGCACTCTAGTCAATCAATATTGTCACGTCCCGAGCCTGGCGAGCCCGCGAGCATCCCACCTTTGACGTTATCTTTTATGAACTCCCTGGAACCAACGGCCCATAACATAGAACTTCTAAATGATAAACGCATGCAGAAGTGAGAAAACATCTCATACAAAGAAAATACAAGATGACCTGGGATAAAAGGGTATAATTTTAATTAGAGTAAATCTTACTTCAAAGGTTACAATTCTAAATCCTCAAATTCCATCATTACAACCCTAAGGTCACAAAAGAATTCATCTTGATTTCCTCTTACGACTTCCTCAAATGCCAACCCATGACAAGTTCGGGTTTCCATCATCTAGGACCTGAAAAATATTATCCCACGACGGGGTAAGATATATAATCTCATTAAGTCAAACCTAACCCTAAACTAGGCTGCCAGTACCTCCAAACACTTTTGAAAAATGGTATTTTGAGATAAAAATCTTTGGCATGGTAAAAAGGGTACTTGTCAAAACTTGGCATTTCAGTACCTTTAAATCGTCCTGACTCAGTCATAAATCATGAAAAATCTAAGCTTCGTACAAAGACAGGGTTTTCAATCAAAACCAAGTACTCGACGCCATTTCGAAACATGAGGATATTTCCAATTCCATTTAATGAATTTCTAGAAAACATATCCTTTTATATCACGCCCTTCCAGGGCTATTTTAAACTCATGAAGCAAAGTTAAAAATCGTGAGGCAAACCTTCATACTTGAGGTAAATCATCAAAACATGAGTCATGTTTAACTTCTCAAAATGATTCATGATTTTTCTGAAAAATAGATTTTTCCATATCCACCCATCTTGGGCCGTCCACTTTGGGGCTGCGAGATGATTCGGTCTCCATATGACTCGTCAGTCCATATGAGACTCTTGCACCTAGACCTAGAGATGATCCGGTCACCAAAAGACTCTTGATGCCCATTTTCAATCGAGATAAATCGTGTCAGTACGGGACTCTCTAGCCGCACGACCTCGTCAGGTCAAATTGGAGTAGCTCTCTCCCAATACATTGGCCAAATTTCATAATTCCTTGGCAATCCCACATGCCATTGGCTATCCCACACGCCAGTGCACTTATAATTTTTCTCGGCGATCCTACACGCCATTGGCGATCACACACGTCATTTTATTCATAAAAATTTCAATTATAAAGAAAAACTCAGTTTTCACTTGAAAACAAGTTCACGCCTCAATTTTCATTCAAAAACAACATCATGCCTAAAAAATTCTTTATTCAAGAACAACTCATGGGATTCACTGCCAAAGCATGGCATTCGTTTCAAACTTTAAACATACACAGCCAAAAGATCATTCAAAGCATATCAGGAAATTCATGGCCAAAACTCAGCTTTGGTGTTCTTTTTGGTAAAATCTTGGGCATTTCAAACTCAAAGGTTTGTTGAGTCATATCAATGTACGTTCAAACAATCAAGCCCATAAAACCAAGCCAACACGACTAGCAACGCCCAATTTCCTTATCAATACTCACATATCATCTAACCACAGCCTTGAGTTAACACAAATTAGCAAAACAACGTGTTTTTCAATCAAGAACAAGTCAAAGGACATCACTTTCAAAATTGATCAGATTCGGTTCTCAAGGCATTCTCTCACAAAATCAGCCCATAAACCATTCAATTTGACTCAAAACTCCGTCCTTTAGTAACCTAGCATCCTAATAAAGGTTTAGGCATAACTACCGACAATCTAAGCTAGAGATGTCAACGAAATAAGCAACGCAAGACCCCTTCTTCAATTCTGTCCAGAACCGATTCCTATGAGTTTCACCAATTTTCAACCACCAAACTCCCTCGATTTACTTCCAAAATCCACCACAAGCTACCTTAACATGTCAAGCAAGGTCTCAAGAGGCTTACTAAGGGTTTTCAGCTAAGAAAGCCAATCAAAGGGGTGCACGATGTCCGCAAGTTCGGCTAAAGCTCAAGCGGACATGTCTGTCCAAGTGAGAACCAATCCAAAGTTTAACTACTTAACTACTTCTAAATCACAACAAAATTATCCACAAGATAAATAACACTTAGGCCTAAGTTCTAGGATGACTCACCGACAATTTCCAAGCCAAACGACACCTCAACGAACCTCAAAGACCTACAGTTCCAAACCAGGTCGGCGGTGGCAATTTCTATCCTCTTGAAGTTCACAAGGATTCAACCATAAAAAATCCATCACAAATCCATCTAAACATTAAATACATGTTACCAAATGTCCTAACTAGGTTCAAGGAGTGGCTTACCAAAGATTGGCGCGAAGAGAGCTCGAAAATCCCACTTAGGAGCTCGCGGGGGTCAAAACTGACTAATCTGACCTTTGCTGCTTCAAACAGACCAACAAGACAAACGACTGGGCCAAATTGAGCTCATAATACCTTGTTGAAACGGCAAGACGATAAGATTTAAGATGGTAATAATTTTACCTCAATCCGATGTCAGATGACAAAGTTATGACCGAAACAGTGAACCAGTCGAGACAAGGAAGCGAGCTGGCGACGGGCGAGAGAGAGAAGAGGAAGAAGAATAAGAAGAAAAATGAAGAGGAAAAAGGGAGAGAAAGGGGGTCACGGCTGAAGCAAAGAGAGAATGAGGTCCTCCATAGATTATTGATGTGATTAAGTGATAAGATCGGTAGGTGAGGGTGATTAATGCTTAACCATACATTAATTGACGTTTGTCTTGGTGCCAAAAATATCAAGGCTCCTCATTGACCTCCATTGACCAAATATTAGGCGGCGCTTGGGGGTTCAAAATGACCAAATTGTCCTTCTAAACTTCTTAAGGTAAGGACAAGGGTCGAGGGGTAAAATGGTCATTTTGCACTTACCGTCCGGAATTCCACTTTTTCGATTTATATTACCTTCGGTGAGGAGGTGTCTAATTCATTTCCAATGTTGGAATTCATAAATGTCCAGTTTATTTCTAACTAACGGGCAACTCCTGTAGGCGTTACGCGTATCAACCTTGGGATTTTCTCAAGCCATGGGACTGTCATGTGATTGTAAAGGTTTATAGCTAGTTCCTATGGTCTTGATCATCGAAATCTGATTTAAGAAATTCTCGCAAATTACACATTGCTTAAGCAGAATCACCCGTGTCCCAACGTATAACGCTAGTAAGGCATTCCACGATTATTCCTAGATCGATCTCTACTGGCCCAAAATATCCCTTCGACAATCCTTATAGTCAAGTGCCGTTTCTTATTCGAATTTCCCAAGTTCACGTAACCGACTCAGCGTTAGTCTTTCCCTTTTGGTCAGTTAACTCAAGAGTGTCCTGCTCTGAGCGAGATACAATTGAAATACCCTGATCGATGTCTTTCCATTCAATAGCCTTAAGAGGGGTCGGAATTCGGAATGTCACAACTCTTCCCTCTTAAAGAAATTTCATCCTCGAAATTTGCAATTTCCCATTATCCACTTCTATGGGGACACTGACGCCTCACCGCATCCTCACTTTTCAAAATGGTTCCTCCCATTACTTCACACTCCCAATTATCCTTTCGAACAAAAGTTATGCTCCTCCAGGACTTGTTTCCCTTCGTCCTCAACCTGTATTTGTTTTTCTTTATTCTCTTCTGACATTCATAATATCTGTCGGTGATGCACCTTCAAGCATTCGAATCTTCCTTTGAATCTACCTATTGTTCCAAGGATAAAACGTGCATCACACTGCACCCTGCTTTTGAAATTCCCAATCGGAAGGCTTTTCCAAAATGTCACCTTAAATTCATGTTCTTTTCCTATCACGATCATTACCAACTCATCATAAAAACGTACTCTTTGGTGCCTCTACCAATTGGCGTAGTCATCCAATTCAAACGTCATTTCGTATCGTCGGGGATGCACAAATTCCATTAGCTTACCCTCGATTGTCCAAATCGAACCATAGCCTTCTCGACTTCTCAGGCAAACTCATGATTGAGTCCTTAATAGCACTTCCTCAATTATATTCGAGATTCTCCAATGACCAATTAATCCAACATCTTGCAACGGTTATGTTTTCCCTTCAATTCATTTAGAGCAGTTAACATTTCCAACTGTCGCAGTTCACACAGTTGCGAGGTCTTTCCTTACACAAGCAAAGCTCCCGTATCCGTAAGTAATTTTCATCCATCGGCATTGCTTCTCATCAATTGCTCTCGGGAAACCCATACTTCAAGTTCTTACAGTTTGTATAAACTCGAAATCCCTTTTTTTTTCTTCACGAGTCATGTTTTCCCAACTCTTTCGCTAGGGCGGTCGTATTCTAATTCCAATCATGCATTGGGTATTCCTACTCATGAGGTCCTATGGTTGCGACGTGTAAGCAACAACCTTCCATGTTGCACTAATTTACAATCAAATTTTCTTTTCACATCACAGCATCATAACTCTCACCATCTTTCACTTTCCAATGAAATCACCATCATCGGTGCGGTCACCAACTAAGCTTCCTTAGGACTCCTTTTCATATTCATTTGTCTACTCGTGCCACACCTCATCCTTAGTCCATTTCACCAATGGAACAACTCTTGTGGGGAATCTTCCCACAGTCCGCCTATTGCAATTTATCAATCTCAGGAAATTTCAACTTCCAGCCACCCACATCAACTCTAGTCGATTCATCACTAATTTCATTTCTTAAGTGCTCCATAGGAATTTCACTTCCGAGAAACTTCACAGCTAAGGAATCTTACCTTATCAAGTTCGCAGCTCCTGCGCTTCACATTCAGCATACAACGAGCATCTCCTTAGAGTCCATAAGATACTCTCAAAGCTGTTCATATTTCTCATGACTCCTTAAATGAGTCCAATCATCGACTCTGAAGACGGTAGCAATCAACTCAATCATTCCTTGGACACTTAATTTGACTATTATCACCTTCTTTCTACAAGGTGTCGAATCTTTCAAACTGTTCTTCATACTTTTCACTTGAGAGCTCAAACCTTGGCCTTCCGATTTCATGGGTCTCCACTTGGACCATACAATATTCTGTTCATCTTTGTCACTCTTTCCTCAGGAAGCATTAGTGTCTTAGCCATAGAGTTCCACAACTAGCTAATGCGACCTTATCGTAATTTCGTCCGTTCCAATGAACGTCGACATTATCCTGGAATTTAAAGTTGTCCACAAGACAGTTTCTCAGACTTAATTTCCATGAATCATTCAAGTTCCGCGTCTTCTTTCTCAGTCCAGACGCTCCATCTTAATACCAAGACAAGTATAATTTCCTTTTCCTTCCACGCTAGGGTCACTTACCCTGTGAATGAAACTATATATTTCAATGACATTCTTTTGCTTCGAATCCACCTTGTCCTTCTCATTTCATAGGACGTCAATCTTGGAGTCTGCGCCAACGCCGATACCTTCACTCCAAATTCCAATGTCACCCTGCCTGATACTCTTCTCCTAGTAATTTAGTCACCTCAAATGACAAGATTCCAAGCAGTTGAGGTTTTTTTTTTGTCTCCACAAATTCCCGTATCGAATGCTCAATTCGACTACCTCGAGTCACTTTGTAATTACACTCTAAACGCTCTTTTCGCTTACTCAACCATTCATTAGAATTACGAACAGTCAGGACTATCAAGTCCATTTACTTTCTTTTCCATCAACAACCATCTCATGGTCCAATCATCCTTAAAGACAACGTCCTATCCTTTAAGGAACAACAACTTATAATTCCATCTCTAACGGTTTCAGTTCATTCTCGACCAATCTCATAGTCATTAAACCAGGCAAACTAGCATGCCAGTTTTCCCTTAACGCTTCCCATAACAGAAGAGACGGACTGTCAATTCAATTTTTCCACCATGGGCCTTACGCTCAAGTAATCAGCCTATCTACCATTCCTTATTGGTACTTTCTATGATCCGTGAGCATTAATTTTCTCACTTATATCTCTTCCGATCATTCGATCTTTTCATTTATGCTTATTACAGCTTCTTTAGATTATTGCAAGCCTATTAGAGATCAAGCAATCCTTGCTCTCGAGTAACCTCGGAAAGGTACCCTCCATTGCATAATTTGACGAAGGCAACCCAGTTAAGTACCACGCTTTCAAGGAAAACTCTTCCTTTGGTGGTCTTTTACTAATAATCTATAGCCTCTTAAGGCTAGGAATTGTCGGGGTCACTTTATTTCTTCAGTGTATCCAAAACCTCTAAGGTTTCCTTTTCAAGTTCTACGTCCAAAGAAAGGCAGTTTCGGAATTATCTTCCCCATCGAACCTCAGTCGATCTTAAGATGCATTTCACAAGCTATTCAAGACTCTCGTGTTTCTTCTCCACATTTCCCATTTAGGAATGAATAGTCTCAGAGTCATCTTTCTCATGACTTCCATCACTTAATTCATCAGCACTAGCATTAGTCGCCTCTACGACTTGGGCAACAGTGACAGCGCTCTTGGGTCTAGCGCACTTTTCACTTAATTCATCAGCATGAGCATTAATCTAAATTGCTTACGCCATTTAGATTCTTATTTCCATTCAAGGTTCTCATGACCCCTTCAACTCTTGGGTCTAGCGCACTTTTCAAACTCGAGCCAAATGCTTTTCCAGTGCTCATATTGTAGTTGTTCATATTTACTCAATTCTCATGATTCCTTTGAGTTCTTGAATCTTCTTGTATCTTGCATACTCGAGCCAAATGCTCTTCTACGATCATATTTTGGTCGTTCAACGTCATTAGGTTCTCATGTCACTTGAACCACTGCGATTTCCTCTAGGAATCAAAGACTTAAGTTATCTACTCAAGTCTAGCAGTCTCAAGGTGTTCATCTTATCATCTATTACAAATAATCAATCATCCAGTGGTTCTAAGCAAATCCTTAATCAATCACCAATTATCTAGGGATTTCAAATCATCATTCATCAGTAATCACTTATCAAGCCAGCCTCTTCTAGACAATTCCGCAACAAGTAGTCATCTACTAGGCAAACTCTCGAGTCACAATTCATTGGGTCACGTGCTCACACCTTAAGTCCAGACGTATCTACGACTTAGCAGTAACTCAACAGGCTATCTCAACTTCACAAGATACCAGTCAAACGGCATTCAATGCCAAAACTCACTATACTGGTTGTGACATTTTGATTTCCAGTTAATTTCAGATTCATTAATGAGAAGTTTATATATATCAAGCGATGTATTTCAGTCATATTTCGCTCAAATTTGATCAATTTGAGTAGACTGACCAAAAAGGAAAGGCTAATGCGAGACGAGGTACGTGGACCTAGGCGAATCAGATAGGAAATGACGCTTTGACCATAAGGAATGTCGAGGGGATATTTAGAACCACCAAGAAGCTGATCTAATAACTATTAAGGATTTCCTTGCGAGTATCATACGATTGGAGCGCGGATGATGCCGCTTAACCAACGTATGATTTGCAAAATTTTTCTAAATTGAACCATGACGATCGAGACCATAGGGACTAGTGATAAACCCTCTCAATTACATGACAACCAAAGCCGCCATGAATTGACGAGCCCTAAACGTGATATGAATCACGGGGTCGATACGCGTAATGTCTGCAAAAGCCGCCCGTCGGTTCGGTATAGGCTGAGACCACGTCTAATAGAGAAAACCATTAGAAACAAGTCTTGAAAATTGAAAATGGAGAAACAAGAATTCCAACATCACATTCAGATTGGTCGTCGCCTTATCGAAGAGTTTTGGAGCGAGAAAAAGGACGTTCTGAACGTTGGGTGTAAAATTACCCTTTTACCCCTCAAGCTTAGAACTTTGCCCTTGCATTTGAAGAAGGATATTTTGGACATTAAATCCATCCTAAGACCACCGAAAACTTGAAGGATTATTGGCCACTGGATCACCTTGGAAAGACAAAAGGACAAATGTCACAAGATCAAACAAGTATGATCATGTCCAACTTTTTCAAACCTACCATTCAACCATTGACCAAGGCTTTGAATATAGTCTTCCCTCACACTCTCTCTCTCCTCTCATTTGGCCATTTCACCCCCTCAATCACCGAGAGCCATCTGCTTCTTCCTCTTGTTCTCTGCCCGTCGCCGACCAGAACTATCGTCGCCATTCGCCGCCCACGACGACCACTTTCGGCCACCATATGACTGCCAGCCGACCACACCAATGTAGATTTACGTCTTGCCGCCTCTTCGAACAAGAATCAAGCCATTTGGAGCACCGAGGAGTCTTGACCAAGGATTTTACTGGGAGCCAATAGAATCGAGCTCAACCTAAGGTAGGTCTGATTTCTAATCCTTTTGAAGGCCGAAATCTTGGAGGTTTGAGGCCAATTTTGATGGAGATCTCGTAGACATGTGTATGAATTTGTGATAAAAATTGAGGTTCAATTTGATGAAGTTTTGACCTCGAAATGGTCTTGTGAACTTGGATAGAAAATTGTCGGATTCTGACCTTGGACAATCCGGCGACGTTCGACGAGCTTCCGGCGACGATTCAACCTCAAAATCACGGTGAGCCCCACAAACCCTTAGATAGACATGTTTGCACAGAATCGGTTCGATTCTATGCAAAGCTGGGGCTGTTGGGGGCTAGTGATGGATGGTTTGAGGTTCAAGTTGATGATTTAGGTATATTAAGATAATGAAGATTATGTTATGGAGGATTATGATTCATGGATTGAGAATTTGGACAAGAAAATTGATGAAATTGGGTGAAATGCTAGGTTGCAAGGTGAATTGGCCCTTAGATTGATTTGGCGGAGACTTGAGGCACTTGCAAGGAGGAATTTGTGTAGTCAAACGCAAGGTAAGGGTATTCCTAAACTTAGAATAGGGAGATTGGACTTAATTGGGTGAGTCGGGGAATTAATTGATTGATTTAAGAGGATTTGTCCAAGGGGATAGCTTTCTTTATATCCTAAGACGTTATAGGACATTTGTGTGTGACATTGTTTATGCCTAAGTCGTTTGCCATGTCCGGATACCATTTGATTTGTTTTGCATGCAACGGGATTTATGATTTGCGCTTGAAATTGGCACTTAGCATTGTGTGTGTGCAAATGAATTGAAAATCATGGCATGAGTTATGATTGTGGCACGAATATGACATGACGAGGCCCTAAGGCGTATGAGACGCGGGGCGGGAGATGGATACATTGATGCGACGAGTTCACGGAGTGGAGTTGATATTGTGTGGCGCCCTGATGCGATGAAATCGTAGGGTTGAGAAGGCCACGGTCCTGATGCGAACTATTCGCGGGACAAAGGTATGAGAGGATGATATTGGCCTGGAGATTCATCGGAACCTGATGCGTTTACGCGGGTTGCCTATGACGATCTGATGCGTTTACGCGGATCGAACCTGATGTGATCTAATCGCGGGCTGGAGTTTGAGGCAGGCAGGAAGAGGTGGTTGTGGTGAGATGGTAAGATGAATGGTGCATTATCATCTGAGTGTGACATGTTGTCATAGTTGCATGTTTGTCATCTATATGTTGTTATTTTATTGACTTGTGCTTGACATGCCTATGTATGGAATTATTGGGGTGTACGACTACCTGAGTGGACGGTCGACCTGAGCTAGGGTTAGGATTCTTTTACTGAGATGAGTATCTCACCCTTTTGTGGACCCTTATTTTTACAGATCCTAGGCCTTAGATATGTGGCCTATACGTTTTGGGGATCCCAAGGAGATGACGGCGTATTTTGATGAGTTTTCGGATAGTCAGGGGAACATTTATGTGAGAAAATATGCGGTTGTATGGGTTGACGAGGATAGCCTTGACTGGAAGCTTCATAGGTTCGAGGCATGATTTAAGAGGGTCAAGGATGAGCAGATTGGGCCGCTGAAGCCCCACGAGATACCCCAGGGTGTTATCCCTACTTGGTGTCGACTGCTGGGGAGCAGGAGTACCAGAGGAGTCCATAGTTGGTTCTAAGAACGGGCCAGAGAAGACCCCGATGCTAGACTTCACCGTGGAAGAGGATGAGGTCATCGTCCTGGAGGCGACTGAGGAGGACCTTGCGGAGCTGTCTCTGGAGGCAACCATGGAGGATTCTATCAAGGTCCTATCCGAGACCTTCTTCGAGTACGAGTTGACGGTGGATGCCGGGGATACCGAGGATTCCAGCAGTTCATCTTAGAACCCCAATTCGTTGACCTGAGCTTTTTTGGGGCGATCCGACCCTATCCTTTTCGATGTCATGAGGGACTCTTTTTGTGTACTACCCCGTCGCCTAGTTTGTTAGCGGATTGTAATAGCCAGCATTTGTACGGACCTTATGTTATGATGTATGATAGTTGTTATGCTATTCAGGTCCCACTTAACTTATATTTGTACGGGGATTTATTTGAGTACCGTTTCCGCATGCTAGACGTATATATATATATATATATATATATATATATATTATCTCTCGACACTAAAGGTGGATCTTGAGACCACGAGAGAGATGTGTTGTTTGCTTGTAGGGATGTTTGTATTCTCGACGGGTTCGGGGCATGACATCCCCGTTCGATTTGGTATCAGAGCAAGGTCAGCTCTAACCAAAATTGGTTGAGGACTGGAGTAATAAAGAGGATTAAGTTGGGACAAGAACGGATAGCAAGACCTTAGGAGACTGGTTAAGCTAAGGTATGGGGTGTATAACTTGTGACGTAGTATTTAAGGTTGGCAATGGACTCTAGTAGGGTTGTGGAAATGCTTAAAGATCAAGTTCTCTTCTTAGGATTGAAGGTCATTTCTGGACCTTGGTTTGTTTGAGGAATGAAAGTAATTGGTTTTAGTGAATCACTGAAGTGAATGGAATAGGCTATTTGTTGAAATGTTTCTGGAGTCTGTGGTGTGGAGTACTGTTGGATTGTATCTATTTCTGTTAAGGATTAGTTAGTAGCTCTGGGTTTGAATGATTGAGCAAGTTGCTAACCCCTTGCTGAACTTGTGGTGGACTAGGTTCAGTAGAAAAGAAGCAAGGATGAGCAACCCATCTAGAAGGGCTGGAAGGCCAAGAGGCGGAGCCTCTAGCTCGAGGCCGCTTGTCGTTGAAGATCCAAGGATGGATGGCGTGCTAAGAGCACTGAAAAGAATCGACGACATGATTGATAGGCGGGCTTAAGACCGAGATGCTGCCATCGCCCAGGCAGTAGGAGCTGCCATAGCAGCCGTCAATGCCAACAATGGCAACAATGGTGGTAATGGAAGTCAGAATGAACCTGGCCGGGGCAATGAGACTATGAATGCCTAAGAAGAGATCATCGTGGCCAGGCAGATAGGCCAGCTAGTTGAGCAATTTATAAAGCTGAAGCTGACTCAATTCGATGGGACTGGAGATCCTGAGCTAGCACTCAGATGGATAGAAAAGTTAGAGAAGGCTTTTGGTGTGCTGAGATGCATCGATGAGGAAAAGGTGTTGCTAGCTGTGTACTAACTAGAGGGTACATCGAATGATTGATGGGCTGCCACCAAGAATGACGTCTACCCAAAAGGAACGGTTATGAACTGGGAAGTTTTTAAGACGGCCTTCAATGATAAATATTTCTCAGAAACGGCTAGGGAAAGGAAGCAGGTGGAATTCCTACAGTTACGTCAAAACCAGCTAACGATAGACCAGTATGAGGCCGAGTTCTCGAGGTTGTTGAGGTACGCACCTCGATCTATTGAGGACCCTCAGGAGAAGGCTCGAAGGTTTAAGGACTGTTTGAGGCCCGAGCTCCGTAGCCAGATGATTGCGCTGAATTTGAGGACTTACAAGGAGATCTACGAGGGGGGCCAGATGATAGAGCGGGACTTGAAAGAAAGAAACGCCGCAATTGGATCACGGTTGCCATCATTCAGAGATAATCGCCAAATGGGCAAGAGATCGATGACGGGTAATAAGCGCTTTGTGCCTCCAGTGCGGAAGAATATCGTAAAGCCATCGAATCCTGCGAACTAGAACTACATACTTTGTAGCAGGAGGCATGAAAATGGACCGTGCCCGATGAGGACTGGGCTTGCTTTAAGTGTGGTTAGCTGGGCTATCAGATGAGGTTGTGTCTAAACCAAGCTCCGGCAAGTCGACCGCAATGACAGAGGCCACAAGCGGGACCGTCGACTGCAAATCCTCAAATTGAGCAGAGCAGACCACCGGCACAGGACAAAGTGTATGCAGTAGGCCGCAAAGAGGTGGAGGAAGCACCAGGAGTGGTCACAGGTACGGTCTACTTGTGCAATCAAGCTGCATACGTATTATTTGACCCTGGTGCCACGCATTCATTCGTGTCTGCACAATTTGCTGAATTAGTGGGTATGAACTTAGAACCGTTAGTATAATTCTGCATGTTGCCACACCGTTAAAGGATAATGTAATGGTTTCAATGGGTTGTGCTGGTTGTGAGATTGTGATTGGGGGAAGTAAAGAGAGTATTGACCTAGCTGTATTACCTATGTATGACTTTGACGTAATAATAGAAATGGATTGGTTGGGTAAGCAGGAGGCAGTAGTAAACTGTGGTAGTAAAATAATCCGGTTTTATCCGAGAGGACGCCCTAGCTTTGAGTTAGTGGGAAGTCGAGGAGGAATCTCGATTTCCTTAGTTTCGTCCTTTGAAGTGACTAAGTTGATGTCTGAAGGGTGTTAGGCATACTTAGTGGCAGTAATGGACACAACTACCGAAGAATCAAAGTTAGAGAATATCACGATAGTGCGTGAATTTCCTGATGTATTTCCCCAAGAGTTGCCAGGATTACAACTAGAGCGGGAAATAGAGTTTGTAATTGAGTTAGCCCTGGAACGGAGCCGATTTCGAAAGCACCTTACAGGATGTCCCTATCAGAACTGAAAGAGTTAAAGGTGCAGATGTAGGAACTACTGGACAAAGGGTTTATCCGACTTAGTGCTTCACCATGGGGAGCACCAGTGCTATTCGTAAGAAAGAAGGATGGGTCTATGCGTTTATGTATTGACTATCGGCAGCTGAACCAAGTGACAGTGAAGAACAAGTATCCGCCGTCGAGGATTGCGATCTATTTGATCAGTTACAAGGAGCGGTCGTATTTTCAAAGATTGAATTGAGGACTGGGTATCACCAGCTGAGGATCAAGAAGGAAGACATACCTAAGACTGCTTTCAAGACGAGGTATGGTCATTATGAGTTTACGGTGATGTCGTTTGGATTGACTAACGCTCCAACCGCTTTTATGGACCTGATGCATCGAGCATTTAAGGAGTTTTTGGACAGATTCGTCATAGTCTTTATTGACGTTATCTTGATTTACTCGAGGAGCGATGCAGAACATGAGGAGCACCTAAGGATTGTACTACAGACTCTAAGAGAGCACAGGCTCTCTGCAAAGTTGAGCAAGTGTGAGTTTTGGCTAAACAGGGTAGCTTTTCTAGGTCATGTGGTGTCTGGAGAAGGGATTGTAGTGGATCCTGCAAAGATCGAGGCTGTTACCAATTGGCCGAGGCCTACTACAGTCACGGAGGTCAGAAGTTTCTTGGGATTGACAGGATACTACAGACATTTTGTGGAGAAATTCTCATCCATAGCCATCCCATTGATGCGGTTGACAAAGAAGAAAACAAGGTTTGAATGGACTAATAAATGTGAGAAGAGTTTCCAAGAGCTCAAGCATAGACTGACTGCAGCGCCAGTGCTGACAATTCCATCGGGACAGGAGGTTATGAAATGCACAGCGATGCTTCGCTAAAAGGATTGGGTTGTGTATTGATGCAGCATGGAAGGGTACTAGCCTACGCATCCAGGCAGTTGAGGCCACATGAGATGAATTACCCGACTCATGACTTGGAGTTAGCAGCAATTATATTTTCTCTAAAAATTTGGAGACACTACCTTTGTGGCAAGAAGTTTCAGATTTATACCGACCACTAAAGTTTGAAGTATCTGTTTTCTCAGAAAGAGCTGAATATGAGGCAGCGTAGGTGGATGGAACTGCTGAAGGATTATGATTGTGATATCCTATATCACCTTGAGAAAGCAAATAGAGTAGCAGACACGCTGAGTTGGAAGTCAAGCATCGCATGTCTGCTAGTGAGGAGTTGGTAAATGATAAAAGATTTGAGAGACTCCGAGTTCAAATTAGAAGTCGATTAATTGTCCAGTCTGATAGCTACACTGAGGGTGGAACCTGAGGTCCAGGAAGAGATAAAGGCATTACAGTCTACGGACCCGGAGATTCAGAAGATTGTAGAGATGGATGTGACGAAGAGAAAACTCGAGTTTCAGGTGTCTGAGGACGGAATCCTGAAGTTCCAAGGACGATTGTGTGTACCAAAAGATGAAGGACTTAGGGAAAGGATCTTATCAGAGGCTCGCAGGAGCAATTATAGCATCTACCCTGGAAGTACAAAGATGTACCAGAATTTGCGACAACATTATTGGTGGAACGAAATGAAGGTGGACGTAGCAAAATAAGTGGCTAAATGTTTGACATGCCAACAAGTGAAAGCGTAGCACTGTAAGCCTGGAGGACTGTTACAGCCACTGGAGATTCCGGAATGGAAGTAGGAGCACATAACTATGGATTTTGTGATGGGACTTCCAGGAAGCCAGAGAGGTCACAACTCTATTTGGGTAGTCGTGGACAGATTGACCAAGTCCGCCCACTTCATTCTTGTGTGAAAGGATGACGCCGTAGATAGGTATGCAGAGCTGTATATGAGGCAGATAGTGAGGTTGCACGGAGTGCTAGTGACGATCACCTCGGATAGAGATCCGAAGTTCCCGGCAAACTTTTGGAAAAGTCTACAGGATGCCATGGGAACCCGACTGTAGTTTAGTACGACGCACCATCCACAGACAGACGGACAGTCGGAAAGGACGATATAGACGCTTGAGGATACGCTGTGAGCATGCGTAATTGATTTTAAAGGTGGATGGGAAGATCAGCTACATCTGGGAGAGTTTGCCTATAATAATAACTACCAGCAGAGTATCCAGATGGCACCATTAGAGGCACTTTATGGACGAGCCTACAGAACCCTAATTTGCTGGGATGAAGTTGGAGAAAGAAGTATCATAGACCCAGAATTGGTAGAGCAATCGGTGGAAGCAGTGAGAATAATTCGGGATAGACTGAGAACGGCACAGAGTCGTCAGAAGAGCTACGCAGATAATCGACGCAAGTCCTTGGAGTTTCAAGTGGGCGATCACGTCTTTCTTAAGGTGTCGCCGATGAGAGGACTATCGCGATTCGGAAAGAAGGGGAAGCTAAGCCCAAGGTAAGTAGGCCCATTTGAGATACTGAAGCGGATTGAAACCTTAGCCTATAGGCTTACCCTGCCGCCTAATCTATCCCAGGTGCTTAACGTTTTCCATGTGTCGATGTTACGAAAGTATGAACCAGACCCGACACATGTGCTAGATTACGAAGCCATAGAAGTGGACGACAGAGTGTCGTATGTGGAGAAGCCAATAAGGATCGAGGACCGGAAGGAGCAAATCCTTAGGAATAAGAAGATTCCACTAGTCAAGGTAATATGAGAACACCATGGAACTGAAGGTGCCATGTGAAAGAATGAAGAGACGATGAGGCGACAGCACCCCCATTTATTCGAGTGATTAAGTGAAATGTAAATTTCGGGGATGAAATTTTTGTAAGGGGGGAAGAGTTGTGACATTCTGATTTCCAGTCAATTTCAAATTCATTAATGAGAAGTTTATATATATCAAGCGATGTGTTTCAGTCATATTTCGCTCAAATCTGATCAATTTGAGTAGACTGACCAAAAGGGAAAGGCTAACACGAGACGAGGTACGTGGACCTAGGCAATTCCGATAGGAAATGACGCTTTGACCATAAGGATTGTCGAGGGGATATTTAGAACAACCAAGAGGCCGATCTAAGAACTATTAAGGATTTCCTTGCGAGTGTCATACGATTGGAGCACGGGTGATGTCGCTTAACCAACGTATGATTTGCAAAATTTTCCTAAATCGAACCGAGACGATCGAGACCATAGGGACTAGTGATAAACCCTCTCAATTACATGACAACCAAAGCCGCCATGAATTGACAAGCCCTAAGCGTGATATGAATCATATGATCGAAATGCGTAATGTCTGCAAAAGTCGCTCGTCGGTTCGGGTAGGTTGGGACCACGTCTAATAGAGAAAATCATCAGAAACAAGTCTTGAAAATTGAAAATGGAGAATCAAGAATTCCAACATCACATTCGGATTGGTCATCGCCCTATCGAAGAGTTTTGGAGCAAGAAAAACGACGTTCTAAACGTCAGGGGTAAAATTACCCTTTTGCCCCTCAAGCTTAAAACTTTGCCCATGCATTTGAAGAATGGCATTTTGGACATTAAACCCACCCAAAGACCACCGAAAATTTGAAGGATTATTGGCCATTGGATCACCTTGGAAAGACAAGAGGACAAGTGTCACAAGATCAAACAAGTGTGGTCATGTCCAACTTTTTCAAACCTACCATTCAACCATTGACCAAGGCTTTCAATATAGTCTTCCCTCACACTCTCTCTCTCCTCTCATTCGGCCATTTCACCCCCTCAATCACCGAGAGCCATCTTCTTCTTCCTCTTGTTCTCTGCCAGTCGCCAACCAGAACTGCTGCCACCGTTCACCACCCAGACGTCCACTTTCAGCCACCATCTGACCATCGGCCGACTATACCAACGTAGATTTATGTCTTGTCGACCTCCTCGAACAAGAATCGAGCCATTTGGAGTACCGAGGAGTCCCAACCAAGGATTTTCCCAGGAGTCCCAACCAAGGATTTTCCCAAGAGCCGATAGAATCGAGCCTAAGCTGAGGTACGTCCAGTTTCTAACCCTTTTGAACGCTGAAATGTTGGAGGTTTGAGGCCAATTTTGGTGGAGATCTAGTAAACGTGTGTATGAATCTGTGATAAAAATTGAGATTCAATTTGATAAAGTTTTGACCTCTAAACGGTCTTGTGAACTTGGACAGAAAACTGTAGGATTCTGACCTTGGACAATCCGGCGACGTTCGACGAGCTTCCGGCGACGATTCAACCTCAAACTCATGGTGAGCCTCACAAACCCTTAGATAGACATGTTAAGAGGTAGGATGAGCATTAAATGTTAGATTTGGAGTAGATATAGGGTTGGTTGTGCCCAATTTTTACAGAATCGGGAAGAACCGATTCGGTTCTGTGCAAGGCCAGGGCTGTTGGGGGCTGCTGATGGATGGTTTAAGGTTCAAGTTGATGATTTAGGTATATTAAGATGATGAGAATTGTGTTATGGAGGATTATGGTTCATAGATTGAGAATTTGGACAAGGAAATTGATGAAATTGGTTGAAATGCTAGGTTGCGCGGTGAATTGACCCTTGGATTGATTTGGCCGAGACTTAAGGCACTTGCAAGGAGGAATTTGTGTAACCAAACGCAAGGTAAGAGAATTCCTAAACTTAAGATAGGGAGATTAGACTCAATTGGGTGAGTCGGAGGTTGAATTGATTGATTTATGAGGATTTGTCCAAGGGGATAGCTTTTTTTATATCTTAAGACGTTATAGGATATTTGTGTGTGACATTGTTTGTGCTTGAGTCATTTGCCATGTCCGGATACCATTTGATTTGCTTTGCATGCAACGGAATTTATCATTTGCACTTCAAATAGACACTTAGCATTGTGTGTGTGCAAATGAATTGAAAATCATGGCATGAGTTATGATTGTGGCATGAGCATGACATGGCCAGACCCTGAGGCGTATGAAACGCGGGGCGGGAGATGGACACCCTCATGCGATGAGTTTGCGGGGTGGAGTTGATGTTGTGTGGCGCTCTAATGCGATGAAATCGCGGGGTTGAGATGGTCACGGTCCTGATGCGAACTATTCGCAGGACGGAGGGATGAGAGAATGATATTGGCTTGAAGATTCATTGAAACCTAATACGTTTACGCGGGTTGCCGATGACGATCTGATGTGTTTACGCGGACCGAGCCTGATGCGATCTAATCGCGGGCTAGAGTTTGAGGCAGACAGGAAGAGGTGGTTGTGGTGAGATGGCAGGATGAATGGTGAATTATCATCTGAGTGTGACATGTTGTCATAGTTGCATGCCTGTCATCTGTATGTTATTATTTTATTGACTTGTGCTTGACATGTCTATGTATGGAATTATTGGGGTGTACGACTACCTGAGTGGACGATCGACCTGACATAGGGTTAGGATTCTTTTACTGAGATGAGTATCTCACCCTTTTAGGGACCCTTATATTTATAGATGCTAGGCCTTAGATATGTAGCCTATACGTTTTGGGAACCCAAGGAGATGATGGCGTATTTTGATGAGTTTCCGGATAGTCGGGGGAACATTTATGTGAGAAAATGCACGGTTGTATAGGTTGACGAGGGTAGCCTTGACTGGAAGCCTCATAGGTTCGAGGCATGGTTTAAGAGGGTCGGTGACGAGCAGATTGGGCCGCTGAAGCCCCATGAGATACCCCAGGGTGTTATCCCTGCTTGATGTCAAACTGCTGGGGAGCAGGAGTTAACAGAGGGGTCCGTAATTGATTCTAGAACCGAGCTAGAGAAGACCCCGACGCTGGACTTCACCGTGGAGAAGGATGAGGTCATCGTCCTAGAGGTGACCGAGGAGGATCTTGCGGAGCCGTCTCTGGAGGCGACCATGGAGGATTCTATCGAGGTCCCATCCAAGACCTTCTCCGAGTACGAGCCGACGGAGGATGCCGAGGATACCGAGGATTCCAGTAGTTCATCTTAGGACCCCAGTTCGTTGACCTAAGCTTTTTGGGGGCGATCCGACCCTGTCCTTTTGGATGTCATGAGAGACTCTTTTTGTGTACTACCCCGTCACCCAGTTTGTTAGAGGATTGTAGTGGCAAGCATTTGTACGGACCTTATGTTATGATGTATGATAGTTGTTATGCTATTCAGGTCCCACTTAACTTATATTTTTTCTGAGATTTATTTGAGTACTGCGTCCGCATGCTGGACGTATATATATATATATATATATTATCTCTCGACACTAAAGGTGGATCTTGGGACCACGAGAGAGATGTGTTGTTTGCTTGTAGGGATGTTTACGTTCTCGACGGGTTCGGGGCGTGACACTGGCCAAACACACCCGTCAATTTTCTTTTTCAAACAACACCCATTACCATGTACGAAGCTCCTAACCGTGCTAATAACATAAGCCATTACAAATGCCATGCAATTTTAAAAATTCACCCTGAGGGTCACTTTAGTGCAATATATCTCTTAACTAAAATTAGACTCAACTCGATACCTAAACTCTCTCTTTTAATTTATGAATTGGGTCATTCATGCCTTCTTGCTATCTTAGAAGTCTGCCGGAGCCGCTCCTTGTCTGAACCTCACTGTCCCGGCGTATACTCTCCGCCCTCGTCAAACCTGGTCATTATAGGCTGTCCCAAGCCATACATCTATGAAGAGAGTCCTGTTCCCCACGTCTCATAACATGCTTCACTACAGTTTATAGGTATCCCATCAGCTTGTCTCATACTAAGCGACGGTTTATTAAGTCTGATAATGATAAGTTCATGCATTCATTTTCCTCAACTTTCATTTCAATGCCATAAACACATGCATTGTATGATCGTCCTCAATACTCGTCATATAACATTCACTTCCAGATCAATTCTTATCAATAAGAGATTTCCCGTTCCACAAATGACCATCTCATAGATCAATGGCCTCGGATCAACCATATACCTCAAAGTCACAATCACGATCATGAAATCCAAATGACTCTTAGTTCTTAGGCAATTCTCTATTAACCTCAAGAACATTCACAACCTCAAATCCATGCTCATGGCTCCTCAATTTCTACTTGCTTCATTGCGAACCTCAATCACACCATTACCCAAGATCATCAATTAAAATCGATATTATAACCATTAAAGCATAACACAAGTTCAAGCCTATAATCTTCAAGAATCGGCAATCCACGCTTAATCCTAAAGGTCTTACTAGCTAATTGTCCCCAAGTCATCACTCCTTATCACTCCAAACCTCAATCACATTGGATCGAGCTGACCTTGCTTTGATACAACTTAAACAGGGATGTCATGTCATGCCCCGGCTCCGGGCAAGAGCGCGCGAACATCCCTGCAAGCAAACCAGTAGCAATCTCTCGGCGGTCCTAAGATTCACCAATAGAAGTCGAGAGATATAATAAGTACATCACGCATGCGGAAGCGATACTCGCATAACCCCGTACTATATATATAAGATAAGTGGGGCCTGGATAGCATATAACATTCATACATCATGACATACTATTCATATAGACATCGGCAACTACAATTCGCTAACAACAGGGGCGACGGGGTAGCATACAAAAGACTATCTACTAAGCCAGCAATAACCGGGTCGGGTCATCACCAAAAGATCAGGCCACCAACTGGAGACTCCTAGGAGGAGCTGCTGGAGTCCTTGGTATCCTTTGCGTCCTCGATCGGCTCATACTCAGAAAACGTCTCGGACGGGACCTCGACGGAATCCTCCATGGTCACCTCCAGTGACGACTCAGCAAGGTCCCCCTCGGACGCCTCCAGGACTATGACCTCCTCCTCCTTCTCCTGCTCGGTGAACTCCAAGGTCGGTGTTCTCTCTAGTCTGTTCCTAGACCCTACTACTAACCCCTCTGGTAACTCCTACTCTGCAGTAGTCTGACACCAATTGGGTATGACACCCTGAGGTACCTCATAGGGCTTTAGCGGCCCAATCTATGTATCCTCTTCCTTCTTAAACCACGCCTCGAACCTATAAGGCTCCCAATCTGGCTTACCCTAATCCACCCATACAATAGTGCACTTCCTCGCATATATGTTCCCCTCCGAAAACTCGTCAAAATACGCTGTCATCTCTTTGGGGTCCCCAAAACGTATGAGCCACATCTCTAAGGCCTAGGATTTATAAAGTAAAGGGTTCCCCAAAAGGGGTGAGATACTTATCTCAGTAAAAGAAATCTAATCCTAGGTTAGGTCGATAGTCCACTCAGGTAGTCGTATCTCTCAACAAATTCACACTCATAAATAGACAGGCATATCAGACACAATTCAATAAAACAACAACATACAAATGACAGGCATGCAACGAAGACCTCATACCACACTCAGTTGCACATGCACTCTCCGCCTGCCACTTCTCACATCCACCAATCACTACCTACCTCAATCTCTAGCCCGCGATCATATCGCCTCAGGCTCGGTCCGCGTAGACGCATCAAACCGTCATCGGTGACCCGCGTAAATGCATTAGGTCCCGATGAATCTCCAGGAAAATCTCATTATCTCATGTTCCGTTCTGCGAATAGTTCGCATCAGGACCGTGGCTATCTCAACCCCGCGACTTCGTCGCATCAGGGCTCCACACAACAATAGCTTCACCCCGCGATCTTGTCGCATCATGGTATCAACTCTCGCCCCGTGACTCATACGCCTCAGGGCCTCGCCATGTCATGCACATGCCATGTTATTTCAATTCAATTTACATACAACGATAGGTGCCACTCATACACAATGTGAACTCTCATGGCAGGCAAAGTAAGTCACATAATACTCAGACATGGCAAACGACTCATGCATAGATCAAGTCCCACACAAACATCCCTTAAAACTTAGGATATAATGAATACTATCCCCTTAGAAAGTTTCTCATGAATCGTTTCAATCAAACCTCGACTCACTCAATTGAGTCTAATCGCCCTAGCCTAAGTTTAAGAATCCCTTACCTTTGAGCTTGACAACACAAATTACTCCTTTTGACCCCCAAATTTTTGGCCCTCAATGTCCACAACCGGACTTATCACGCAACCTAACAAAATCCAATCAATTTCATCAATTTCCACATCTGATTCCTCAATCCATTAATCTCAATCATCCCTAATATACTCCTCATCATCTCATCACATCTTAAACATCAAATTGCAACTCAAAATAGTCATCTTTAGCCCTCAACAGAATCGGTTTGGCCCGGCACTGAACTGATCCTACTCGGTTCTGTGCAAGCAGGGGCCAACCAGTCCTAAATCCACTTCAATTCCAACATTTAAATGCTATCATACTCCTTAACATGTCTACCTAAGGATTTGGGAGACACACCGTGGGTTTCGAGTCGGTTGGTCGCCGAAAGCTCGTCCAAAGTCGTCGAATTGTCCAAGGTCAGTTCACCGGCAGATTCTAGGTAAAATTCACAAGGCCGGTTCGTGGTCAAAATCTTAAGAAATTAAGCCCCAATTTTTACCACAGAATCTACACGTGTCTACTGAGTCTCGAAATTTGAGCCCAAGATTCCAAGATTTCGACCAGCAAAAGGGCTAAGAATCGGACCTACCTCAGATTGAGTCCTAATTTGTCGGCTCTCGGGAAATTGCTTGCTCGGGACTCCTCGATGCTTCAAATGCCGTGATTCTTGTTCGAGGATGTCGGCAAGACGTATATCTACGTTGATGTGATCGGCTGGCGGTCGGATGGTGGCCGGAGAGGGCGGTCTGGCCAGCGAATGGCGGGCTCAGAAGCTGTCCAATGATGAGCAGAAGAAGGAGGAAGAAGAAGAGGGTTTCGATGGTTGAAGGAGGGTGGTTCGGCCGAATGAAGGTGAGGAGAGAGAGAGAGAGGAGGCTATTCAAATGCTTGGTCAATTGGGTTTGAATGGTAGGTGGAATAGTTGGACATGACCACCCTTGCCTATCTTGTGACACTTGGCATTTGTCTTTTCCAATGAGATCCAATGGCTCTCTTTTAGTCTTCTTTTTTCGGCAGCTAGGGGAAATTAAAAGACCAATTTTCCCTTCTTCAATTGCAAAGGCAAGGTTCTAAGCTTGAGGGGCAAAATGGTCATTTTACCCCCAACGTTCAGAACGTCATTTTTCTCGTTCCAGAATTCTTTGATAGGGCGACGGCCAATCCAAACGACGTTGAAATTCTTGATTTCCATTTCAAATCTTTCGAGACTCATTTCTGATAGTTTTCTCTATTAGACGTGGCTCTAGCCCATCCCGAACCGACGGGCGGCTTTTGTAGACATTACACGTATCGACCCCGTGATTCATATCACGTTTAGAATCATCAATTCATGGTGGCTTTGGTTGTCATGTAATTGTGAGGGTTTATCACTAGTCCCTATAGTCTCGATCGTCATCGTCCGATTAAGGATAATTTTGCAAATCATATGTTGGTTAAGTGGCATCACCCGCGCTCCAATCGTACGACACTCGCAAGGAAATCCTTAATCATTCTTTGATCGGCCTCTTGGTGGTTCTAAATATCCTCTCGATAATCCTTATGGTCAAAGCATCATTTCTTATCTGAGTCGTCTAGGTCCACGTACCTTGTCTCGCGTTAGCCTTACCCCTTTGGTCAGTTTACTCAAATTAATCAGATTTGAGCGGAATACAACTGAAACACATCGCTTGATACATATAAACGTCTCATTACAGAGTCTGAAATTGACTGAAAATCAGGATGTCACATGTCACGTCCTGAGCCCGGTGAGCCCGCGAGCATCCCACCTTCAACGTTATCTTCAACGCTATCTTTTATGATCTCCCAGGAACCAACGGCTCATAACATAAAACTTCTAAATGATAAACACATGTGGAAGTGAGAAAACATCTCATGCAAAGAAAATACAAGATGACCTAGCATAAGAGGTATACTTCTCATTAGAGTATATCTTACTTCAAAGGTTACAATTCTAAATCTCCAAATTCCATCATTACAACCCTAAAGTCACAAAAGAATTCATCTTGACATCCTCCTACGACTTCCTCAAATGTCAACCCATGGCAAGTTCGGGTTTTCATCGCTTGGGACCTGAAAAATGTTATCCCGCGACGGGATGAAATATATAATCTCAATAAGCCAAACCTAACCCTAAATTAGGCTGTCAGTACCTCCAGACACTTTTGAAAATAGGTATTTTGAGATAAAAAATTTTGGCATGGTAAAACAGGATACTTGTCAAAACTTGGCATTTCAGTACCTTCAAATCATCCTGACTCAGTCATAAATCATGACAAATCTAAGTTTCGTACAAAGACAGGGTCAATAGCAAGTACTCGACGCCATTTCGAAACATGAGGATATTTCCAATTCCATTTCATGAATTTTCAGAAAACATATCCTTTTTTATCACGCCCTTCTAGGGTTATTTTTAACTCGTGAGGCAAACTTGAAACTCATGAGGCAAACCTCCATACTTGAGGTAAATCAACAAAACATGAGTCATATTCAATTTCTCAAAATCATTCTTGATTTTTCTAGAAAATAGATTTTTCTATATCCGCCCATCGTGGGCTGCCCACTTTAGGGTTATGAGATGATTCGGTCTCCATATGACCCGTTGGTCCCTATGAGACTCTCGCGCCCGGACCAAGAGATGATTCAGTCACCATACGACTCTCGACTCCCATTTTCAATCGAGATGAATCGTGTCAATACGGGACTCTCTAGTCGTACGACCTCGTTAGGTAAAATATAATTAACTCCCTCCCAATACATTGGCCAAATTTCATAATTCCTTAGTGATCTCACACGCCAATGCACTTATAATTTTCCCCGACAATCCTACACGCCATTGGCGATCCCATACGCCAGTGCACATATCATTTCCTCAGCCAGCCCACACGCTATTTTATTCTTAAAAATTTCAATTATAAAGAAAAGCCTTAGTTTTCACTAGAAAACAAGTTCACGCCTCAATTTTCATTAAAAAACAACCTCATGCCTCAAAAATTCTTTATTCAAGAACAACTCATGGGATTCACTGTCAAAGCATGGCTGTCACGCCCCGCGCCCCTGGTACGAGCACGCAACTCCCTGCAAACAAATCAAATATCTCTCGTGGTCCCAAGATCCACAATTAAGACGAGAGACGTAATAGATATATATATGTACAAGGCATGCGGAAGAGACAATGAAATAACTCATCCGTACAAAATATAAGTTAAGTGGGACCTGGATACCATAAAAACTATCGTACATAATAACCGATTGTTCATACTTAAAGCCTACTATTCGTACTAATACATAAGCACTGAATCCGATAAGCAAGGGGGTGACGGGGTGAGCATACAAAATGGACCATCAACAAAATCCAAAATAACCATGGTCGGGGTCACCACAGAAGATCAAGCCACAAACTAGAATCTCCTAGGAAGAGCTGCTGGAGTCATCGGTGTCCTCGGTATCCTCCGTCAGCTCATACTCTGAGAACATCTCGGAGTGAACCTCAATGGTTTCCTCCATTGTCTTCTCATGCGACGGCTCAGCGAGATCCTCCTCGGTCGCCTCTAGCATAATAACCTCATCCTCGGTAAACTTCAGGGTCGGGGTCCTCTCCGATCCGTTCATAGAACCGGCTACCAATCCCTCTGCCTGATTCTAGTCCCTACCGAGGTGGCACCAATCGGGGATCACTCCCTGGGGCACCTCATGGGGCTTCAGCGGCCCAGTCGACACATCCCCAACTTTTCAAAACTAGGCCTCGTACGATGAGGCTTCCAGTCCGTACTACCCTCGTCAACCCACACCACTGTACACTTCCTCACGTAAGTGGTCCCTTGACCATCAGGGAACTCATCAAAATACGCGGTCATCTCCTTAGGGTCCCCAAAGAGAATAGGCCACATAGTAAAGGCCTAGGATCTGTAAAAATGAAGGTCCCCAAAGGGGTGAGATACACATCTCAGTAAAAGAGTCCTAACTCTAGGTCAGGCCGACGACCGTCCACTCAAGCAGTCATCTACCCTAAAATTCCAAACTCATAATCACATGGGCACATACAATTAAAGATGATGACACACAGATGACAAGCATGTAGCTATGACATCATATCACACTCAGATGATCATGCACACCTCGTCCTGCCACTTCACCACAACCATCCCTTCCTGCCTGCCTTGTTCTCACGCCCACGATTAAATCACACAGGCTCGGTCCGCGTAAACGTATCAGATCGTCATTGACAACCCACGTAAACGCATCTGGTTTCAATGATTCTCTAGGCCAATATCAGCACCTCATATCTCCGTCCCGCGATTATATCGCATCAGGACTGTGGCCATCTCAACCCCACGATTAGATCGCATCAGGGTGTCAAACAACCTCTACCCCGCTCCTCAGCGTCTCAGGGCATCGACCACAGCACCCCGCGTCTCGTATGCATCAGGGTCTCACCTTGCCTCCGTCATGCCGCAATCACAACTCATGCACACAAGGTCACTACAACTCATGCATTAACAATACATTCATGGCATGCAAGGCGATTCAAATGCACAAACAGATATGGCAATTTACTCAAGGCACAAGCATAATCAAACAACTGAATCATCTAAACTCTTCTAGCATACACGAGTATCAATCATCTTGAAATTCCTCACAAATCCATCAAACTATCGCTCGACTCACCCAATCGAGTCCAATCTTCCTATCCTAAGTCTAGGATTCCCTTACCTTGAATTTGATATCAAAATTTTCTCTAATTGAGCCCCCAAAATTTTCTGCTTCAAGGGTCCAAGGCCGAACTCACCGCGCAACCTAGGAATTTCAACCAATTCGTCAAATTCCATTACCCAATTCCTCAATCCATGAACCACAAACCTCCATAACATAGTTCCCATCATCCTAGCATGTCTAAATCACTAATTTGAGACTCAAAATCATCAGCCCTCAACCCCAACAGATTCGGTCTTGCACAGAACCGAACCGGTCCTTTTCAGTTCAGTGCAAACAGAGCACAACCGGTCCTAAATCTCTACCAAATCTATCATTTACTCACTAACCTACCTCTTAACATGTCTATCTAAGGGTCTAAGGGTCTCACCGTGGGTTTGAAGTCGAGTCGTCGTCGGAATCCCATCGGAAGTTGCCAGATCTTCAAGGTCAGTAACCGGTAATTTTCTGTCCAAGATTTACAAGACCCATTCGAGGTCAAAACTTCATCAAATCATTCTCAACTTTTTACCACAGATTGATATACATGTCTCCTAGACCTCCATAAAATTTGACCTCAAGATTCCAACATTTCGGCCTCCTAAAGGTCAGAAACATCACCTACCTCAGATTGGATTAGTTTTCGTCGACTCCTGGGAAAATGCTTGGCCGGAGCTTCTCGATAGTCCAAACAACTTGTTTCCAGTACAAGGAGGTCGGCAGGACATTGGGCTAAGAGGGTGTGGTCGGTACACCGACAGGTGGTGGCCGGAAGGGGGCGTCAACGGCGGCGAATGGGAGCGGCAGAGGCGGTCATCGGGCGGCAGTGAAGAAGGAAGAAGAAGATGGAGATTTCGGTGGTGAGGGGGTTATGGACGGCCAAAGTGAGGTGAGAGAGAGTGAAAAAAGACTATATTCAACTCACAAGTCAAAGGGAAGAATGGTAGGTAGTGTATAGTGGATTTGACCACTCTTTAGTCCATCTCTTGACACTTGTCCCACGTGTCATTCATGCTTGATCTAATGGCCACAATTCCTCATAGTTTTCGATAGCATTGGGGGAGGGATAAAGACCAAAATGCCCTTTCTTCATTGCATGGGCAAGGCTAAAGCTTGAGAGGCAAAATGGTAATTTCACCCCCGACGTCCAAAATGCCGTTTTTCTCGTTCCAATAATCTTCAATAGAGCGACAGCCAATCCGAATATAACGTTGAAATTATTGATTCTCCATTTTCAATTTTCAAGACTCGTTTCTGATGGTTTTCTCTATCAGACGTGGTTCTAGCCTATCCTGAACTGACGGGCGGCTTTTGCAGACATTACGCGTATCGACCCGTGATTCATATCACGTTTGGGGCTCGTCAATTCGTGGTGACTTTGGTTGTCAGCTTTGGTGTTCTTTACGATAAAATCTTGGGCTTTTCAAACTCAAAGGTCCGTTGAGTCATATCAATGTACGTTCAAACAATCAAGCCCATAAAACCATGCCAACACGACTAGCAACGCCCAATTTCCTTATCAATACTCACATATCATCTAACCACAGCCTTGAGTTAACACAAATTAGCAAAACGACGTGTTGTCCAATCAAAAACAAGTCAATGGACATCACTTTCAAAACTGATCAGATTCGGTTCTCATGGCATTCTCCCACAAAATCAGCCCATAAACCATTCAATTTCACTCAAAACTCCATCCTTTAGTAACCTAACATCCTAATAATGGTTTAGGCATAACTTACCGGCAATCTAAGCTAGAGATGTCCATGAAATAAGCAACGCAAGCCGCTTCTTCAATTTTGTCCAGAACCGATTCCTAAGAGTTTCACCAATTTTCAACCGCCAAACTCCCTCGATTTACTTCCAAAATCCACCACAAACTACCTTAACATGTCAAGCAAGGTCTCAAGAGGCTTACCAATTCAGCCAAGAAAGCCGATCAAAGGGCCGCACAATGTTCGCAAGTTCGGTTGAAGCTCAAGTGGACATATTCTGTCCAAGTGAGAACCAATCCAAAGTTTAACTACTAAGCTAACTTTAAATCATACCAAAATTATCCACAAGATAAATAACACTTTGGCCTAAGTTCTAGAATGGCTCACCAACAATTTCCAAGCCAAACGACGCCTCAACGAACCTCAAAGACCTACGATTCCAAACTAGGTTTGCAGCAGCAGATTTTGTCCTCTTGAAGATCACAAGGATTCAACCATAAAAAATCCATCATAAATCTTTCTAAACCTTAAATACATGTTACCAAATGTCCTAATTAGGAAATAAGTGGACATCTCTTTCGGGTCTCTAAAACGAATATGCCACATCGTCAAGGCCTAGGATCTGTAAAATAAGGGTCCCCAACGGGGTGAGATACACATCTCAGTAAAAGAGTCCTAACCCTAGGTTAAGCTGACCGTCCACTCAGTTAGTCACATACCCTGATAATTCAAGCTCACAGACGAACAGGCAAGTACAATTAAAGACGACAATACACAAATGACACGCATGCAGCTATGACATCATGCACACTCAAATGATGACGCACACCCATCCTGCCACTTCACCACATCTACCATTTATTGCTTGCCTCATCCTTTCAGCCCGCGATTAGATCACATTAGGCTCGGTCCGCGTAAACACATCAGACCGTCATTGACAACCCGCGTAAATGCATCAGGTTTCAATGATGCTCCAGGCCAATGTCAACACCTTATATCTCCATCCCGCGTAAAAGTATCAGGACCATGACCATCTCAACCCCGCGATTAGATCGCATCAGGGCGCCACACAACCTCTACCCCGCGCTTCAGCGCCTTAGGGTATCCACCACGTCACCCCGCGTCTCATACGCCTCAAGGTCTCGCCTCGTCTCCGTGATGCCACAATCACAAATCATGCACACAAGCTCATGCATAAACAATGCATCCATGGCATGCAAGACGATTCAATACACATTCACATATAACCAATTACTCAAGAGACAAATGTAAGCAAACATTAGGGCCATCTATACTCTCATAGCATTCACAAGGACCATTCATGCCAAGCCTCTCAAAATACCATCTCAATTCCACCCGACTCGCCCAATCGAGTCTAATCTACCTATCCTAAGGTTAGGAATTCCCTTACCTTGAATTTGATATCACAAATTTCTCCTTGCAATTGCCCCAAAGGTTCGGTCCAATATCCTAAGGATTCAATTCACCGTGCAACCTAGGAAATTCCACCTAATTCGTCAATTTCCATATCCAATTCACTAATCCATGAACCACAAATCTCCATAACATAATCCTCATCATCCTAGCATTTCTAAATCACCAATTTGAGGCTCAAAACCAATAGCCATCAGCTCCAATAGCTTCGGTCTTGCATAGAATCGAACCGACTATTTTCGGTTCTGTGCAAATCGAGCACAACCAGCCTTAAATCTCTACCAAATCCTCCATTTAATCACTACCCTACCTCTTAATATGTCTATCTAAGGGTCTAAGGGTCTCACCGAGAGTTTGAGGTTGCGTGGTCGCCGGAATCCTGTCGAAAGTCGCCGGTTCCTCAAAGTCAGTAAATCGGCTGATTCTATCCTGCATTCACAAGACCCATTTGGGGTTAAAACTTCATCAAATCAATCTCAACGTTTTACCACAGAGTGATATACAAGTCCCCTAGATCTCCACAAAATTTGGTTGCAAGACTCCAACATTTCGATGTCCTAAAGGGGTCAGAAACTCGGTTTACCTCAGATTGGGTCAGTTTTCGTCGGCTTCCGAGGAAATGCTTGGCTGGAGCTCCTCGGTGGCCCAATCGTCGTGCTTCCACTTTGAGGAGGTCGGCAGGAGGTGGGGCTAGGAGCGTGTGGTTGGTTTGTAGGCCTATGGTTGTCGAAGGAGGGCATTGGCGGCAACGAACGGAGCGGCAGGAGCTAGTCGGGCGATCGGCAGGAGGAGAAAGAAGAAGAAGAAGGTTGGCGTAGGTTTGTGGGGTGTTATGGCCTATCAAGGGGAGAGGAGAGAGAGTGAAAAAGACTATATACAAAGCTCAAGTCAATAGATTGAATGGTATGTGGTGAATAGTGGACTTGACCACTCTTTAGTCCATCTTTTGACACTTGTCCTAAGTGTCATTCCAACTTGATCCAATGGCCACCATGCACTCACCTTTTTCAGCAGCTTTGGGGTAGTTTGAAAGACCAAAATGCCCTTTCTTCATTGCATGGGCAAGGCTTAAGCTAGGGGCAAAATGGTAATTTTACCCCGACGTCCGGAATGTCGTTTTTCTCATTCTAATATTCTTCGATAAAGTGACGACCAATCCGAATATAATGTTGAAATTCTTGATTCTCTATTTTAAATTTTCAAGACTCGTTTCTGATGGATTTCTCTATCAGACGGGGTTCTAGCCTATCCCGAACCGACGGACGTCTTTTGCAGACGTTACGCGTATCGACCCTGTGATTTATATCACATTTAGGGCTTGTCAATTCGTGGAGGCTTTGATTGTCATGTAATTATGAGGGTCTATCACTAGTCCCTTTGGTCTCGATCGTCACTGTCCGATTTAGAAAAGTTTTACAAATTATACATTGGCTAAGTGGCATCACTCGCGCTCCAATCGTATAACACTAGCAAGGCATTCCTTAATCATTTTTAGATCAGCCATTTGTGGTTCTAGATGTTTCCTCGACAATCCTTATGGTCAAAGCGACATTTCTTATTCGAGTTTCCTAGGTCCACGTACCTTGTATCACGTTAGCCTTTTCCTTTTGGTTAGCCTACTCGAATTGATCAAATTCGAGCGTGATACGATTGAAATACATCTCTAGATTTACCTCTCATAAATGAGTCTAAAATCAGAATGTCACAATTATGACATAAGAAGCTTAGTCATATAAGTGAGAAAAGAATTGGTTTGTTGGCTGAAAAAGGTTTACTCTCTGAAGTAAAGAGTGCAAGACTTGAGCAATGTGCACATTATTTAGCAGGAAACAATGAAGAGTTTCCTTCAAGAGTCATCCGCCTTCGAGAAAATCAGAGTTACTAGAACTGGTACATTCAGATGTTTGTGGTCTAATAAAACCACTAACACTTGGTGATGTAGCCTACTTTGTAACCTTCGTTGATGACCTTTCAAGAAAATTATGCGTTTATTTTTTGAAGATGAAGGATCAAGTGTTAGGTGCATTCAAGCAGTTTCAAGTTTCAATTGAAAGACAAACTGGAAAAAAGTTAAAATGCATTCATTTAGATAATAGGGGTGAGTATATCAGACCATTTGATGAATATTGCAGGTAACAATGGATTTGACATCAGAAGACACCTCCTAAAATACCTTAGTTAAATAAGGTAGCAGAAAGAATGAACGAAACATTGGTTGAGAGAGTTAGATGTTTGATTTCATATGCAAATTTGTTGAAATCCTTTTGGGGTGAGGCTTTGAGTCCGGTGGCACATGTTATCAACATTTCTCCCACTGCTGCTTTGGACGGTGATGTTCCAAACAAACTTTGATTCGGAAAGGAAATTTCATATGATCATCTAAAGGTGTTTGGCTGTAAATTTTTTTGGTCACGTTCCCAAAGATGAGAGGTCCAAGTTAGATGTCAAGACACGAGAGTGCATCTTTCTCGGTTATGGTTCTGATGAATTGCCCTACAGGCTTTATGATCCAATTGCGAAGAAAATTATCAGAAGTCGAGATGTAATATTCGTTGAGAATGAGACCATTTGGGATATTGAGAAAATGAAGAAGATAGATTCTTGTAATTTGGATATATCAATTGATACTAGCTCAGTCACACCTTTTGAGTTGTAGGAATAGTTGCATGATCAAATTGAAGATGGTATTCAAGGTCAAACTCCAGATCAGCAGGTTCAGGATCAGACTCAAAATGATTAGCAGGTTCAAGATCAAGTTAAGGATGATCAGCAGCATTAAGATGACATTGATGCTCAAGAGATTATACCATGAGCTCCACCAACCACAGTTTTGAGGAGGTCTACTAGAGACCGCATTCCATCTACTAGATACTCTTCTAATGAGTACGTTCTATTGACAAGTGCAGGTGAACATGAAACTTTTGAAGAAGTAGTAAAAAATAAGAGTAAGAAAGAATGATTTTGTGACATTCTGAATTCTGACCCTCTTCGAGACTATTGACGAAATGAGGTCTCGAAAGTGAGATTGAACAATGAAGAATTTCAATAATGAAAGGAATTGATCGTTGCCTCATCGGAGATAATTTAGACTTGAAAAGTGAAATTTCGAACGGATAGTGAAATTACCATTTTACTTCTCAAGCCTTGCCCTTATATTAAGAATGAATGAAGGATATTTTGGTCATTTAGACTTCCCTAGGCTGTCAAAAATGAGAAGAGGGGAGTGGTCAATGATAATCAATAGGACGCCAAGATATTATTTGTCCCATGCTAAGTGTCACCCTTTGTGTGAATAGTATTAATTAACTACTATTCCACCTACCATTCAACCATTGACCAAGTGAAAGTTGTGGAAGAAGACTCTCTCTCTCTCTGTGTGACATTCTGATTTTCAGTCAATTTCAGGCTCCGTAATGAGAAGTGAGTATCTAGAGATGGATTTCAGTCGTATTCCGCACGAACTTGATCAATTCGAGTAGACTGACCAAAAGGGAAAGGCTAACGTGAGATGAGGCACGGGGACCTAGAGAACTCGGATAGGAAACGACGCTTTGGCCATAAGGATTATCGATGGGATATTTAGAACCACCAAAAGGCCGATCTAAGAACGATTAAGGATTATCATGCGAGCGATGTATGATTGGAGCATGGGTGATGCCGCTTAACCAGCGTATGATTTGCAAAATTTTCCTAAATCGGATGATGAAGATCGAGAGTCAGGAGCTAGTGATAGACCCTCACAATTACATGACAACCAAAGCCACCATAAATTGATGAGCCCCAAACATGATATGAATCATGGGGTCGATACACATAATGTCTGCGAAAGCCGCCCGTCGGTTCGGGATAGGCTGGAACCACGTCTGATAAAGAAAACTATCAGAAACGAGCCTTGAAAGATTTGAACTGGAAAATCAAGAATTCCAACGTTATTTGGATTGGCCATCGCCCTATCGAAGGTTTTCGAAACGAGAAAAAAATGACGTTCTGAACGTCGGGGGTAAAATGACCGTTTTACCCCTCAAGCTTAGGATTTGTTTTTATAAATCAAGAAGGGTATTTTGGACAATTGATACCCCCCTAGGCTGCCGAACCAAGGACAAGAAGATGGCCATTTGATCTCATGGGAAAAGCAAAATGTCAAGTGTCAAAGATCCAAGGGCTATGGTCATATCACACTTTTTCCCACCTACCAATCAAAGGTCTTTGACCAAGCCTTGGATAAAGCTTCTTCTCTCTCCTTACCTCTGCAATTTTCGGCCAAACCCCCAAGAACAACCAGCAGCTTCTTCATCTTCTTCCTCCAACCTGCTGCCTGGCAACCAGATTCTGGGCTCCACTTCGCCAGCCACCACGGCCACTTCCGGCCACCCCTGGATGCCGGTCAGCCACACCAACAAATATCTATGTCTTGCCGACATCCTCCAATAAGAATCGGAGCATTTAGAGCACCAAGGAGCCCGGAGCAAGAATTCTCCCGAGAGTCGACGGAAACTGACTCAATCTGAGGTAGGTCCGGTTTCTGACCTGTTTAGTGGCCGAAATCTTGGATTTTTGAGCTCAAATTTCGTGGAGACTTAGTATACTTGTAGATGAATCTGTGGTAAAAATTTTAGATGGATTTGATTAAGTTTTGACCATGAACCGGCCTTGTGAACTTTGCCCAGAAAACTGCCAGATTCTGTGCTTGGAGAAACCGGTGGTGTTCGGCGAGTTTCCGGCGACCAACCGACCTAAAACTCACGGTGAGCCTCTTGGACCCTTAGATAATCATGTTAAGAGATAGACTGATGATTAAATGGAGGATTTAGGAGTGAATTGAAGGCTGGATATGCTCGGTTTGCACAGAACCGAAGTGAACCGGTTGGTTCTGTGCAAGACCGGTTCCGTTGGGCTGATGATGGATGTATTATAAGTCTCAAATTGATGTTTAAAGCATGTTAAGATGTTGAGGATTACGCCATGGAGGGTTAGGAGTCATGGATGGTTGAATTGGACATGAAAATTGACTGATTGGTCGGATTTTATTAGGTTGTGCGGTGGATTGGCCTTGAACCATGGTTGGCCGAGACCTTGAGGGTCCATGAGGAGCAACTTGGGTTGCCAAATCAAAGGTAAGGGAATTCCTAACCTTATGCTAGGAAGTTTGGACTCAATTGGATGAGTCGAAGATTTATTGGATTGAGTTATGAGAAAATCCCCAAACGTGATAGCTTGATATGTCCTTAGGCGTTAATGATTGATTGTGTGACATTACCAATGCCTGAGTTGTTTTCCATGCTTGCAAATTGTGACATTCTGATTTCCAATCAACTTTAGACTTTGTAATGAGAAGTTTATATATATCAAGCGATGTATTTCAGTTGTATTCCGCTCAAATCTGATCAATTTGAGTAGGCTGACCAAAGGGAAAAGGTTAAAGTGAGACGAGGTACGTGGACCTAGCCGACTCGAATAGGAAATGACGCTTTGACCATAAGGATTGTCGAGGGGATATTTAGAACCACCGAAAGGCTGATCAAAGAACAATTAAGGGTTACCATGCGAGCGTCGTACGATTGAAGCGCGGGTGATGCCGCTTAACCAACGTACAATTTGCAAAATTATCCTAAATCAGATTGTGACGATCGAGACCATAGAGACTAGCGATAAACCCTCGCAATTACATGACAACCAAGGCCTCCATGAATTGACGAGCCCTAAATGTGATGAGAATCACGAGGTTGATACGCGTATAGTCTTCAAAAGCCGCCAGTCGGTTCGAGATAGGCTGAAATCACGTCTGATAGAAGAAACGATTAGAAACGATTCCTGAAAAAATTGAAATAGAAAATCAAGAATTCCAACGTCAATTGGATTGGTCGTTGCCCTATCGAAGAAGTTAGAAACGAGAAAAAAACGACGTTTTGAACGTCAGAGGTAAAATGACCATATTGCCCCTCAAGCTTAGAACTTAGTTTTATAATTGAAGGAAGGGCAAAATGGACATTCTTTCCCCCCAAGCTGCTGAACATTGAAGAGAAAAAGGAGCCATTAGATCTCCTTGGCAAGAACAATGGACAAGTGTCAAGCATCCAAGGGTGGAAGATCATCTCACCATTAAATGCCCACCTACCAATCACCTCAATTAATCAAATCTTTTTGGGATAATAATCCTCTCATCTCTCTCTCCCTCACACTTGCATTCGGCAGAACAAGCTACTCAAAGCCACCGAATATCTTCATTCTTCTTCTTCCTCCGTTCTGTTCTCACCCGACCGCCCCGGAGCCCGCCGTTCGATCTGCACGATCACCTCCTCCGGCCACTTTTCGACCACCGGCCAACCACCACAGTGAAGCCTCACCTCTTGCCGACATCCTTCAACTTTAATCAGGTCATTTGGAGCTCTGTGGAATTCGAGGCAAGCATTCTCCCACAGGCCGACAGATTCTGCTCCAATTTGAGGTAGGTTCGGTTCTGAACCCTTTTGACAGCTGAAATCTTGAAGTTTAAAGCTCAAATTTGGTGGAGATCAAGTAGACACATAGATGATTCTGTAGTAAAAATTTGAGCTTGATTTGATAAGGTTTTGATCATGAACCACCCTTGTATATCTCACCCAGAAACTACCGGCATTCTGGTCCTTAGACGTCAGGCAACCTTTGGCAACTTTTCGGCAACCACGCGGCTTGAAACTCACGTTGAGACTTTCAAACTCTTGGGTAGGCATTATAAGAGGAAGAATGGTGCATAATTGATGGATTTGAGGTAGATTAGCACCGGTTGGACCCGGCATGAGCAGAACTGAATGGAACCGGTTCAATGCCAGGCCAAACCGAATCTGTGGATGGCTGAATGTGCTGGATTTGAGTTGTAATTTGGTGTGTATGATGTGAAGAGATGATGAAGAGTATGTTATAGGTGATTTGGATGGATAAATTAAGGAATTGGACTTGGAATTTTGACAAATCGATTGGTTATCCTAGGTTGCGCGATGAATCAGCTTTGGACGTGGGTTCACAGAATCCTAGGAGGCTCAAAGAGGATTAAATTGTGTTGTTAAGCAAAGGTAAGAAATTTCTTAAACCAAGGCTAGGGGGATTGGACTCGATTGGGTAAGTCGAGGGCCGATTGGAACGGTTTATGAAAAACTTCTCGCATGTAATAGCTTGGTGTGTCCTTAGATGTTATAGAATGATTGTTTGACCTAGCCTATGCTTGAGTTGTTTGGGTGTTTAGGTACCATTTGAATCGATTCGCATGCCACAGATTTATGAATCGTATTAAATTGCGTATTAACTATTGAAATGTGAAATTTGAATTGAAGAATCAAGTTGTTTGATATAACGTGACATGAATTATGATTGTGGCATTACAAGGCATAACCCTGAGGCGTATGAGACGTGGGACGGAAGGTGAGACCCTGATGCGACGAGGTCGCGGAGTGGATGATGATTAGGTGGCGCCCTGATGCGATGAAGTCGCAAGGTTGAGATAGCCACAGTCCTGATACGATCTAATCACGGGACAGAACATGAGCTCATAAACCCTACCTAGAAATGGACCGGGACTTGGTGTGTTTACGCGAGTCACCGAAGATGGCGGTCTGATGCGTTTACGCGGGCCGAGCCAGATGCGATCTAATCGCGGGCTAGAGAATGAGGTAGGCAGAGGTTGATTGATGTGGTGAAGTGACAGGCCGAGCATATACGTGCATTCGTGTGTTACATAAGACTATAAGTGCATGCCTGTCTTATGTGTATCATGGCTTACAATTTATGATTGTTATACTTGCGTGTGATGATGAGTTAGGATTGTGTTGAGTTACTTGGCTGCCTAACTAGACAGTCAACTTGACCTAGGGTTAGGTTTTTCTTACTGAGATGTGTATCTCACCCATTTTGGAGAAATCTTACTTTACAGATCCTAGACAGTAGCTGTGTGGCCTATCAGGTTTGGGGACCCGCAGGAGATGACGGCATTTTACGACGAGTTCCCTGATAGGCAGGGGAATATATACGTAAGGAAATGTACAGTAGTTTGGGTAGACGAGAGAAAGCTAGACTAGAAGCCTTATCGGTTCGAGGCATGGTTTAGACGGGATGGGGATAGGAAAGTCGGGCCGCTGAAGCCCCATGACGTTCTGGAGGGCATCATACCTCCCTGGTGTTAGACGATTTTGGATCAGGAGTTTCTCGAGGGATCAGCGGTTAGGTCAAGGAACGGCCCAAAGCGGGCACCGACAGCGGAGTACTCGGTGCCACCGCCGGAGGACGAGGTCATCGTGGTAGAGCTGTCCGATGGAGACCTGGTCGAGCCGGACCAGGAGGAGACCATGGATGGAGACCTAGCTGAGCCGTCGCAGGAGGCGACTATGGAGGACTCTGTGTAGGTTTCGTCGGAGGATTTTTTCGAGTACGAGCCGTCGGAGGAGACTGAGGACACCGGAGATTCCAGCAGCTCTTCCTAGGTGACTCCGGACGTCGATTTGACTTTTGACTAGCGACCTGACCCCATCCCTGATGGATTTTGTGGATACCTTTTTGGCATGCTTACCCGTTCCCTTGCTGTATAGCGATTTTTAGTAGATGTGACCAGTAGTTGTTGATGTATGACCTTATGATGCTATCCATGTCCTTCTTAGTCTGTATATTCATATTGTACGGGGATTTGTTGGGAATCATTTTTGTATGCTTAATGTAAATTATTTTATCTCTCGACCTTTCTTTATGTATAGGTGGATCCTTGGGACCGTCGAGAGATTGTTGTTGTTTTACTTGCAGGGATGATTGCGTGTTCGCGATGAGTCGCGGGGCGTGACATAAACCCTTTGAATTGAATTGCATGCCACGAAAATTATGAAATGCATTTGAATGCACGCCTGCCAGTGAGTGTGAAATTGATTTAATAATCAAGTATATAATATGATGTGGCATGAGCATGGCATGGCATAGCCCTGAGGCGTGTGAGACACGGGGCCGAAGATTGAGACCCTGATGCAACGAGGTCGTGGGGTGAAGAATGATTAGATGGCGCCCTGATGCAACAATGTCGCGGGGCTAAGATAGCCACAGTCCTGATGCGATCTAATCGCGGGATAGAGTATGAGCTCATAAACCTTGCCTGGAGATGGATCGGGACCTAATGCGTTTGCGCGGGTCACCGATGACGGTCTGATGCATTTACGAGGGCTGAACCTGATGCGATCTAATCACAGGCTTGAGAATGAGGCAGGTAGAGGTTGATGGATGTGGTGAAGTGACAGGCTGAGTATACCAGTGCATTTTCATCTGAATGTGACATGAGTTTATATTTGCATGCCTATTGTTTATATGTAATTGCTTCATTGAATGGTGCCCTATCTTCCTGTAAGTTATGAGTTTGAAAAGATAGAGGATTGGAGGACTACCTGAGTGGACGGTCAGCCTAACCTAGGGTTAGAACCCACCTTACTAAGATTTATATATCACCCTAGTGGGGGCTTACATTTTACAGGTTCCAAGTGAAGGTAGCACGAGCTTGCCAAGGATTGACGTCTGAAGAGATAGTTGATCAATTGCATTAAATTGGATTGATGGCATGGATAGGGATGTTCGCGTGCTCGTCGAGTTCAAGGCATGACATCCCCGTTCGATTTGGTATCAGAGCAAGGTCAGCTCGATCCAATGTGATTGAGACTTGGAGTGATAAGGAGCGATGACTTGAGGATAATTGGATATTGAGGTCTATAGGACTAGGCATGGATTGTTCAGTCTCGAGGACGTAGGTTTGAATTTGTGTACACTTGAATGGTCCTAGAGTTGACTTTAATGGATGATCTTGAGTTAGATGGGATTAAAGTCAAGTGGAAGCAAGATGTGATTGGAGAGTCATGAGCATGGACTTTGCGGTAGTAATTATGCTTGGGCATAATAGGAAATTGCTTATGAGTGAAGGGTTAATTGAGGTGTATGGTTGCGATCTTGATTTGTCCATGACCCAACTTGAGGAGTACGAATTATAAGGAGACAACTGATATTAGTGGATTCAAGCTTGAATTCCATGATATTTTGATAGTTTAGCTATCGATTGTTATTGACAGTCTTGGATGATATGAGTTGAGATGAGTATGAGGAATACCTGAATCGAAAATCAGTTGTGATTGGATGCATGAGGAGTTGATTTAATGTTGACTGGACTTGAGATAGATAATGGAGTATAGGAAATTGATCCGCGAGATATGATGGTCATTGGTGGAATTAGAACTCTTGAATGGATAGGAATTGATCTGAAGGCACTTTTGTTATGACAAGTGGTGAAGACAGTCATGCTGTGCTTGAGTTTGTGGCTTTGAAATGAAGGTCGATAAGGGTGCATGCAATGACTTATCGCTGTTGGACTTAATAAACCGTCGCTTGGTATGGGATAAATTGATGGGATACCTATAAACTGTGATGAAACATGATATGGGACATGTGGAACGGGGCTTTCTCCGTAGATGTATGGCTTGGGACAGCCTGCATTGGTCAGGTCTGATGAGGGTGGGGAGTGATCGTCGGGACAGAGTGGTCCGGATAAGGAGCGGCTCTTGGCAGGCTTCTAAGATGGCAGAAGTAAGAATGACCCAAGTCATAACTTGAAAGGGGAAGCCTAGGTATCAGGTTGAGTCCAATTGCAGATAAGGAATGTATAGCACAGGATTGATTCTCATCAAGGATGATTGAAAGTGGCATGACCTGTGAAATGGTGCCTATGAGAGGCATGTTTAAAAACTTTGTGCTTGGCAGTGAATGCCATTAGAAAAAGAAAAGTGAAGTTTGTAATGGGCCTGTTAGGCATTTTTGATGATTAGCCTCGTGTGATTGGCTTGGCCAAGATATAACTGAGGAGTTAGATGAAGTATGGGTTTATACCCTTTGAACCGAGTCGTGTTGAGATGAGATAGTTTGTTGTGACTATGCTAGAGAGGCGGATGCCTTTAGGCCTAGAATATGAGCATTTGACCTAGTGAATCGCTGTCTTGAGTGATTGATTGACTGTTGCCTAGTTGAGGCTGGCCTAGTAATGGCTGTTAGTTGAGAAGTTGCATCGTTGAGGCTGGCTGGAGGAAGGATTATAGACCAAGGATGATTTGAGATCCTTGAATATTCGGCAATTAATTGAGAATTGCTTGAGAACCATTAGAGAGTTATTTGGCAACCATTGATGGATAGTGAAAGATATTGAGATGAGCAGCCTGAGGTTGATGGACTTGAGTAGAGGACTTGAGTAGAAGACTTGAGTCTTGGATTTCTGGAGGGGTTCATAGTGGTTTTAGTGACATAAGAACTTGATAAGGCTATAGGACCAAGATATGATCGCTAGAGTAGCACTTGGCTTGCGTATGTGAGATACAAGAAGATTTAAGGACTAAGATGAATCATGACAACTTAATGAGGTTGAACGACCAAGGTGTGGTCGTGAAAGAGCGTTGGACTCGAGGATACGTGGTATGATAAGATCCAAGAATTGAGATGGATCGTGAAATTGAGTAAATATGGGCGATTTGAGTAACGAGTACTAAAAGAGGATATGGCTCGATCGGTTGATCATACGAGACCCAAGAGCTGAATAGGTCGTGAGGACTTTAAATGAAAATGAAAAAAAAATTGCTGATTAAGCAAGTTTAGAGAGAAGCTGCCATGATTCTCTAAGTCACAGTGGTGGTGAATGCTTGTGCTGAGGAGTTAAGTGACGGAAGTCACGAGAAAAAGGACTCTGAGTAAGTCTTTTCGAGATTGAATGTGTGGGGAAGATCACAAGAGCTTGGAAAAGCCTGTAAGATTATGTATAAGGATGAAATTGATTGAACCAGACTGAGGGATGAGGTTCAAAATTGTCTCCCTCTGGATTGAGGATTTCGTGAGAAAACCTCAGAGGTTTGGGTGCCCTAAAGAAGGAAAGTGACTCTGGCAGTATTAGCCCTACGAGGCTATTAAGGATTGGTGAAATGTCACTAGAGGAAGGATTTCCTCGGAGGCATGAGATCTGTCGAGACTATCTTTGTTGAGTTGATCGATGGGAAGTATTATTCTGGGAATTGTTTGAGAGCAAGGATTATTTGGATCCTGATACTGTTGCAAGGATCATAAGATGATCGACCGGTGTAAGACAGAGTTATCAAGGTCGCTTAGACATATGGTAAGGGTGGTCAAGGACCCTTGAACAAGATGAGTAAGTTCCTGAGTGGATTGGAACTTGAGAACCATGTGGCTGATTATGATTCCTGATTTTGAGAAATGATGACAGGAATCAGCTAAAGAGGAGAATGATTGAAAGATTTATGAATAAGAGAACTCATGCTCATGGATTACGAGCAAAGAAATATTCATTTTGAATATGGAGCGTGCCTATGGGAAATGGTTGATTACCTGGGTGTAAGGCACATGGTGGAAAGTGAGTAATAAGTCTTTTCTGTTATGGATGAAGTCGAGGAAGAATCGGCACACTAGATTGCCTGAAGTTAATGATTTCCTGAGATCGGTTGATTGGATTGAAATCATGAGAAATGCAGTCATGAGTGGTTGTTCCCTAAAGAATAGGGCATTTCACTTAAAGGATGATTGGAATCATGAGAAATGAAATCATGAGGAATAGGGCATTAATTTTATAGGGCGATTGGACCATGAAATGGTCACTGACGAAGGGAAAAGTGAACGAACTTGATAGCCATGAATGGTTATGATTCCAGTGAATGATTTAGTAAGCGAAAAGAGCGCTTAGATAATACCCGCAAAGTGATTTGAGGAAATCGAATTGACCATTCGACAAGCGAACGGGTGAAGACCCAAGGACGAACAGATATTGCCACTGGAGGTGACTGAGTTATGGGAGAGAAATGTGAAAGCAAGGTGGCATTTGAGTTCTGGAGTAAAGGTATCGCCGTAGGCGCAAACTCCAAGGTTGTAGTCCTATGGAATGAGAAGGACAAGATGAATTTGAAGCGGAAAAATGCCACGGAGTTGGGTAGTTTCTTCCTTAGGGTAAGAGACCCTATTGTAAAAGGAAGAAAAGCTCTGAATTATCTTAGTATGATGATTGAGCGTCTGTACCTGGAAAGAAGACGCAGAACTTGAATGACTCTTGGAAGTGAAATCGGAGAGACCATTTTGAAGACAATATTGAATTCTAGGATGATGTCGACGTTCGGTGGAACAAACAGAATTGAATAAGGTCGCCTTAGCGAGTATGAAACTCAGAGGCTGACACTGATGCTTCTTGAAGAAAAGAGTGACAAGGATAAACGAAACGTCGTGCGGTCCTAGGGGAGACCTATGACGATAGAGAGTCAAGGTCTGAGCTCTCAAGTGAAAAGTGTGAGGAATAGTAGAAAGAAGCTGATATCAGTTGAATTAAGTACCCAAGGAATGATTGAGTTGGTCATTACCGTCTTGAGAGACGATGGTTGAACTTATGTAAGGAGTCATGAGAAACATGAACAGTTATGAGGGTGTCATGTGGGCTCTAAGGAAATGTTTATTGCCCACTAAATGTGAAGAGCGCAGGTTGTGAACCTGATGAAGTGAGATTCATGCATGGGAATAAGTGACAAATCCTTTGAGGATTGAAATGAGTAATGAATCGACTATAGTCGATGCGAGTTACCGGGAGTTGAGATTTACTAAGATTGGTGAATGGTTACAGACGGACCATTGAAAGATTTCCCACAAGAGCTGTTCCATTGATAAAATGGATTAAGGACCAGATGTAACGCAAGTGGGCGGATGAACGTGAAAGGAGTTTTCAAGGACTCGAATTGAGCTAATGACGGTGTGGTTTATGACGAGTCAAGCTGGAAATTGAAAAGCTTGTGAAGGTCGTAGTGACACAATGCACAATGAAACTCGAGGCCTAATAAGATGATGTGAAAGGGATATGGTTTGTACGTCGTAACGATAATGCCATAGGAATTTGCATGCTCAGAGCAAGATTGGAAGGGGTTTGTGAATGTCCTCATGATAAAGTTGGTAAATGTTGTTCGAGTGAAAGAATGTTTCAAGGCTATACCTACCACAAGAGTATAAAGTAGCAGTTTCCTGAGAGGAATTGAACAAGAGGCAATGCAGATATGTAGAATTGCTGGTGGATATGAGAGCGTTACTTAAATGAAGGAAAGACCTCGAGAATTGTGTGAACTAAAGGAGGTTAAGGGTATGGATTTCTTAAAGGAATTGAAGGCGAGGCATGTAGAACGAAGTGATCACCCAAGTGTTTTTACAGCAATATTCATACAGATAAGGAAATGTGAATCATTTAACGGATGACTACAGTTGGGAATTAAGCATGGTTTAATTGGCGATGAAGGGGCAGATCTTCCCTCAAGAAATAAGAAATTCAACTCCTAAAAGGAAAGTTCGCTAATGGACTAGCGTGATGGCTATTGGAAATATCTAGCCTGAGAGCCGGAAGGAGATTTAGGTGTACCATAATTAAACACCGATGCTGGAGGGATTATAGAAATGGATGGAACCCTTGAGGTCATGGACGGAAGTACGAGTCCAGCATTGAAAAGGAAAAGGAGGTGACCTTGTTGAAATTCAAAGGGAGAATTATAGCGTTTTCTGGAGATGGCACAAAATTGTGCCAAGATGCATATATATATATATATATATATATATATCAGTGATAAGGTTGAGAGTTGAAAGTTGTATATCTTGCAGTCGAGCACTAAGGGTGCCGATGGAAGGGAAGGCCATGACGATGAAAGTTGAAGGATCACTTGATTCAAGGAAATTTTCGGATGGAATAAAAAATGGATTATTACGAAAGTAATCATGTAACTATTTAAGGAGTCGAGAGGACCATAACCCGGTTTGGATAATGGAGGGAAAATTGATAAAGCCCTGAAATCTCTGTTGGCGTAAGAGAAGGTTCGAAAGGAGTGATACGCCTAATGGTGTAGATAGAAAGAGTGCATACCAGCGAGAGTTGGTAAGGATGGTTATGGATAAATGAAAAAGTTAGAGTGAACGCTCGAGGAAGAGCTGCTGGCCAATGATGGGAATGCCAAAAGAGAATGGAGAGAAGCCCATTAGATTGAGGACTATAAGAAACAAGTCCTAGAGAAGGATGGCCTTGAGTTGGAAAGAACGAACAAGATCGTCAAGCCATGGAAATGATTATCCAGAAAAGTGAGGATGCGACGAGACGCCTATACCCTCGAGGGATTGGATGGAGTAAAAGGTTGTGAATTTCGAGGACGAAGTTTCTTTAAGGGGGGAAGAGTTATAACATTCTGATTTTCAGTTAATTTCAGGCTCAGTAATGAGAAGCGAGTATATAGAGATGGATTCCAGTCGTATTCTGCTCGAACCTGTTCAATTCGAGTAGACTGACCAAAAGGGAAAGGCTAACGTGAGACGAGGTACGTGGACCTGGGGAACTCGGATAGGAAATGGCGATTTGGCCATAAGGATTGTCGAGGGGATATTTAGAACCACCAAAAGGCCGATCTAAGAACGATTAAGGATTACCATGCGAGCGTCGTACGATTGGAGGGCGGGTGATGCCGCTTAACCAACGTATGATTTATAAATTTTTTCTAAATTAAACGGTGAAGATCGATACCTTAGGAGCTAGTAATAGACCCTCACAATTACATGACAACCAAATCCGCCACAAATTGACGAGCCCCAAACGTGATATGAATCATGGGGTCGATACGCGTAATATCTATGAAAGCCGTCCGTCGGTTTGGGATAGGTTGGAACCACGTCTGATAGAAAAAGCTATCAGAAATGAGCCTTGAAAGATTTGAAATGAAAAATCAAGAATTTTAATGTTATTTGGATTGGCCGTCACCCTATCGAAGGTATCTGGAACTAGAAAAAAACGACGTTCTGAACGTCAGGAGGTAAAATGACCGTTTTGCCCCTCAAACCTAGGATTTTATTTGTATAAATCAAGAAGGATATTTTGGGCAATTGATACCCCCCTAGGCTGCCGAACCAAGGACAAGAAGATGGCCATTGGATCCCATGGGAAAAGCAAAATGCCAAGTGTCAAAGATCCAAGGGCTATGATCATATCACACTTTTTCCCACCTACCAATCAAAGGTCTTTGACCAAGCCTTGGATAAAGCTTCTTCTCTTTCCTCACCTTTGCAATTTTTGGCCAAACCCCCAAGAACAACCGGCAGCTTCTTCATCTTCTTCCTCCAACCTGCTGCCCGGCGACCAAATTCTAGGCTCCACTTCGCCAGCCACCACGGCCACTTCCGGCCACCCTTGGAAGCCAACCAGCAACACCAACAAATATCTATGTATTGCTGACATCCTCCAACAAGAATCGGAGCATTTGGAGCACCGAGGAGTCCGAAGCAAGGATTCTCCCGAGAGTCGACGGAAATTGACTCAATCTGAGGTAGGTCCGGTTTCTGACCTGTTTAGTAGCCAAAATCTCGGATTTTTGAGGTGAAATTTCGTGGAGACTTAGTAGACTTGTAGATGAATCTGTGGTAAAAATTTGAGATGGATTTGATTATGTTTTGACCACGAACCGGCCTTGTGAACTTTGCCTAGAAAACTGCCAGATTCTGTGCTTGGAGGAACCAGCGGCGTTCGGCGAGTTTTCGACGACCAACCAACCTAAAACTCATGGTGAGCCTCTTGGACCCTTAGATAATCATTTTAAGAGATAGATTGATGATTAAATGGAGGATTTAGGAGTGGATTGAAGGCTGGATATGTTCGGTTTGCACAGAATCGAAGTGAACCAGTTGGTTCTGTGCAAGACCAGTTCTATTGGGCTGATGATGGATAGATTATAAGTCTCAAATTGATGTTTAAAGCATGTGAAAATGTTGAGGATTACGCCATGGATGGTTAGGAGTCATGGATAGTTGAATTGGACATGAAAATTGACGGATTGGTCGGATTTTATTAGGTTGTCCAGTGGATTGGCCTTGAACCATGGTTGGCCGAGACCTTGAGGGTCCATGAGGAGTAACTTGGGTTGCCAAATCAAAGGTAAGGGAATTCCTAGCCTTATGCTAGGAAGATTGGACTCAATTGGGTGAGTCAAAGATTTATTGGATTGAGTTATGAGAAAATCCCCAAACGTGATAGCTTGATATGTCCTTAGGCGTTAAGGAATGATTGTGTGACATTACCAATGCCTGAGTTGTTTTCCATGCTTGTAAACCCTTTGAATTGAATTGCATGCCACCAAAATTATGAAATGCATTTGAATGCGCGCCTGCCAATGAGTGTGAAATTGATTTGATAGTCAAGCATATAATATGATGTAGCATGAGCATGGCATGGCATGGCCCTAAGGCGTGTGAGACGCGGAGCGAAAGGTTGAGACCTTGATGCGACGAGGTCGCGGGGTGAAGAATGATTAGATGGCGCCCTGATACGACGAGGTCACGGGGTTGAGATAGCCACAGTCCTAATGCAATCTAATCGTGGGACAGAGTATGAGCACATAAACCTTGTTTGGAGATGGACCGGTACCTGATACGTTTATGCGGGTCACAGATGACGGTCTGATGCGTTTACGCGGGCCGAGCCTGATGCGATCTAATCGCGGGCTAGAGAATAAGGCAGACAGAGGTTGATAGATGTGGTGAAGTGGCAGGTTGAGTATACCAGTGCATTTTCATCTGAATGTGACATGAGTTCATTTTTGCATGCCTATCGTTTATATGTCATTGCTTCATTGAATGGTGCCCTATCTGCCTGTAAGTTATGAGTTTGAAAAGATAGAAGGTTGAAGGACTACCTGAGTGGACGGTCGGCCTAACCTAGGGTTAGGACCCACCTTACTGAGATTTATATCTCACCCTAGTGGGGGCTTACATTTTACAGGTTCTAAGTGAAGGTAGCACGAGCTTGCCAAGGATTGACGTCTGAAGAGATAGTTGATCAATTGCATTAGATTGAATTTGTCTTATGATGATATTGGGTTTGTACTTCCAATTGGTGAATTGAGAATTGATCTTTTAGTAATTGCTTAATGAGAAAATTTCCAAGTGTGATAGTTGTATATGTCCTAAGTCATCGATATGTGGCTGTATTTATATAAAGGGAGGTGGCATCGCTTCTCCGCGCATTTGTTTAGAGGAGTTGTATGTTATTGGCCGTTGGATCCTGGAGCGTTAATGAATGAACGGCATGGATAGGGATGTTCGCGTGCTCATCGAGTTCAGGGCATGACTCTCTCTCTCTCTCTCTCTCTCTCATTTTCCTCTCTTCTCCCTCACGTCGCCAGAAACCCTACACCGACCACCTCTATTCCTTCGGCCATAACTTCTTCATCCAGTGTTAGATTGATGTGATTCTACTGCTATTAGAAAACTTATCGTCTTACCTTTTCAAGGACATATTATAAACCTCATTTGGCCCATCCTTGTTTCCCGTAGACTCGTCTGAGTGAACAAAGATCGCTGACCGGTCAGATTTTGACTTAAGGAGCTTCAAGTTGGAATTTCAGGTTTGTTTTAGCTTCAATCTTAGTAAAACCACCTCTCAACCGTTATTAAGACATGTAGGATTGTGATTGTGGGTGGAGGATGATTTATTATGGGATTTAAGGGCTGATTATGAGTAATTTCGTTTGGATGAATAACTAGACAGATTCGGATCCCTGTTGCCAACGTTGAAACTGAGTCACTTGAAGGCTCTTAGAGGTGTCTCTTTGCTGTGGAATACTTGATAAGACCCTTAGAAACATAATTTGACATGTTGTCAAGGAGATTGTGTGAGAAATTAGAGTTTAGAGGTGATTTAATGGTTGATTGGTGTGAATTACCTAGGACCGGTTCTACTTGTTAGAGGACTGAGCAAACTGAACACTTTAAGGGCTTGTGGAAGTGTCACCTTGCCTTAAAATTCTTGATAAGGCATCTTGGAACATAATGTGATGTGTTAATGAAGTGTTGCTTGATGGAATTGAGTTTGGATGGAAATTGAGGGCTGTTTTGTGTAATGTTTCTAGGATGCTATACTGCCCTGTACCAACTAGCATTGAACCGCGAGTGGTGGCTACTTTTGCATGGATTTTCTAGCTTAATTAAGTTGGTAAGCGACCTCTAAGCCTTTATTAGGATGTTTGGGTACTAATGGATAGTTTTGAGGCTTAATTGATGAGTTTTATGAGGTGAATTGTGATTGAAATGAGGGAAGCCATATGTGCCTTGTAGTAGCCGAACCAAATGTGCTTGCCTTGGGTTAAATTCATGATTGCATGATTGAATTGGCAATGTGTGATTTCAATTATCATGAATGGTAGCAAGGTTGTGTGGCATATGGCCTTAAATGGCATTGGTGTGGAAAAATATGCTTGAATTGGCAAGTAAACGATTTGTATGATTAATTGCCTTGATGTATGAGATTGTTCCATGCTATGAAAGTGTTTGGCCTTGATGTTTCTATGATAAAAGAATAGTTATTGGCTTGATGGAATTATATTCGATCATGAGGTTGTGAAGAGATGAGTTTGGCTCGAGAGCCTTGTAAAATGAGAAACATATTACATGACAGCAAGATTGAATGAATTGAGATATGAATTGGCTATTGAGCCTAGTAATATTTGTGACATTCTGAATTCCGACCCCTCTCGAGGTTATTGAATGGAAAGATATCGATCGAGGAATTTCAGTTGTATCTCGTTCGGAGCATGCCACTCTTGAGTTAACTGACTAAAAGGGAAAGATTGACGCGGAGTCGGGTACGTGGATCTGAAAAATTCGAATAAGAAATGACACTTTTACCATAAGGATTGTCGAGGGATATTTGGGCTAGCAGAGATTGATTTAGGAACAATCGTGGAATGCCTTGCTAGCATTATATAGTTGGGACGCAGGTGATTCCGTTTAATCAATGTGTAATTTGCGAGAATTTCCTAAATCAGATTTTGATGATCAAGACTGCAGGAACTAGCGATAAACCATCGTAATCACATGACAACCAAAGTCGCCATGGCTTGAGAAAATCTCAAGGTCGATACGTGTAACGCCTGCAATAGTCGCCTGTTAGTTAGAGATAAACTAGAATTACAGTCGATGAGAGTTCGACTTGAAATTGGACCTCGAGATTTGGGTATTGGACATTTAGGAATTTCAACATTGGAAATAAATTAGACGCCGCCTCACCAAAGGTAATTTAAATCGAAAAGTGGAATTCTGAACGGTAACTGCAAAATGACCATTTTACCCCTCGACCCTTGTCCTTACCTTAAGAAGTTTAAAAGGACAATTTGCTCATTTTGAACCCCCAAGGGCTGTCTGGGTGGACGAGGGTAGAACGGACTGGAAGCCTCATCGGTATGAGGCCTGGTTTAGGAAAGTCGGGGATGTGTTGACAGGGCTGCTAAAGCCCCATGAGGTGCCCCAGGGAGTCGTCCCTTGTTGGTGTCACCCCACCAGAGACTTAGACCAGGCTGAGGGGTTCGTTGTCGGTTTGAGGAATGGAGCGGAGAGGACCACGACCATATAGAACACGGAGGACGAGGTCATTGTGCTGGAGGCGACTGAGGAGCATCTCGCGAAGCCATCTACCGAGGCGACCATGGAGGACACTATCGAGGTTCGCTCAGAGACCTTCTTAGAATATGAGCCGACGGAGAATGCCGAGGACATCGGGGACTCTAGCAGTTCTTCTTAGGAGCTCCCAGTTTGTCAGTTGGTCTGATGGTGGATCATTTTGTGTACTTACCCCGTCCCCTCTCGTGTTAGTGAATTTAGTAGCTATGTGCCTGTATGAATAGTTGGATTTGTATGACAGTATTTGCGCTATCCAAGTCCTACTTATATTTTGTACGGAAGAGTTATTTCATTAGTGCTTCCGCGTGCTTGATATATATATATATATATATATATATATTATGTCTCTCAATTTATTTGTGGATCTTGGGACCACGAGAGATATTTGGTTTGCTTGCAGGGAGTCGTGAGCTCACGCCCTAAACATGGGGCATGACATACCCGTCTGATTTGGTATCAAAGTAAGGTCAGCTTGATCCAAAGTTGATTGAGGACTGGAGTAATAAGGAGGATTAAGTTGGGACTTGGATGGATAACGAGACCTCAGGAGACTGGTTAAGATAAGGCATGGGGTGCATAACAGGTGACCTGGTACTTATGGTTGGTGTTTGACCTTGGCAGAGTTGTGGTAAGGCATGAGGATTAAGTTCCCTACTTGGTGTTGAAAGTCATTTCTGGACTTGGGCCTGTCGAATGAATGAGTATGGTTGGTTTTAGAGAACCGTTGGAGTGAACGAAACTAGGGAATGACCATGTGCTGCTTGTTGAAGTGTCTTTGGAAATTGATGTGTAGAGACTGTTATATTACGACTGTTTTTGTTAAGATATAGTTAGTAGCTTTGAACTTGAAAGGATGAGTAAGTACTAACTCATTGCTGGATTTGTGGTAGATCGGGCTCAGTAAAGGAATATAAAGATGATCAACCCATTTAGGAGATCTGGAAGATCTAGAGGTGGAGCCTCTAGCTCAAGGCCGCCTGTAGCTGAGGACCCAAAATGGATGGCGGACTGAGGGCGCTAGAGAGAATTGGTGACTTGATTGATAGGCAGACCTAAGATCGGGATGCTGCCATCGCCCAGGCAGTAGGAGCTGCCATAACAGCCGTCAATGCCAACAATGGCAACAATAGTGGCAATGGAAGCCAGGGTGAACTTAATCAAGGTAATGAAGCTGTGAATGCCCAAGAGGAAATTGTCGTGGCCAAATAGATGGGCCAACTAGTGGAGCGGTTCATAAAGCTGAAGTCGACACAATTCGATGGGACTGGAGATCCCGAGCTAGCACCTAGATGGATTGAGAAGAAGGTGCTGCTAGCAGTGTACCAGCTGGAGGTTACTGCAAATAATTAGTGGGCTACCACCAAGAATGGAGTTTTCCCATAAGGAACGGCCATGAACTGGGATGCCTTTAAGACAACGTTCAACGACAAGTATTTCTCAAAGACGGCCAGGGAAAGAAAGCAAGTGGAATTTCTACAGCTACGTCAGAACCAGCTTACGATAGATCAGTATGAGGCCGAGTTCTCGAGGCTGTCGAGGTACGCACCTCGATCTGTAGAGGATCCTCAGGAGCAAGCAAGGAGGTTTATGGACGGTTTGCGGCCTGAGCTCTGTAGTCAGATGATTGCCTTAAATCTGATGACTTATAAGGAGATATACGAACGGGGCCAAATAATAGAAAGGGACTTGAAGGAGAGGAACACCATAACTGGATCGCGGTTTACACCATTTCGAGACAACCGCCAGATAGGCAAGAGACCGATGGCGGGCAACAGACGTTTTGTGCCTCCAGTAAGGAAAAATATCGTGAAGCTGCCGAATCCCACAAACTGGAGCTGTCACCTTTGTGGCAGAAGGCATGGAAATAGGCCATGCCCAGTAAGAACTAGGGCTTGTTTTAAGTGTGGCCAGTTGGGCCACCAGATAAGGACGTGCCCAACCCAAGCTTCAACGAATCGACCTCAATGACAGAGACCGTAGGCTAGACCATTGACTGCTACTCCCCAGATCGAGCAGAATCGACCACCGGCATAGGGAAGAGTATATGCAGTAGCCCGCAAAGAGGCAAAAGAAGCGCCAGGTGTGGTCACATGTACGGTTTACTTGTGCGACCAAGCTGCATATGCATTGTTGGACCCTGGTGCCACGCATTCGTTTGTGTCTACACAATTTGCTGAATATAATTCTGCATGTTGCCACTCCATTAAAGGATAATATATTGGTTTCATTGGGCTTTGCTGGTTGTGAAATCGTGATTGGAGGGAGTAAGGGGAGTATTGACCTAGTTGTATTGCCCATGTATGATTTTGACCTAATCATAGGGATAGATTGGCCGGGCAAGCAGGGGGCAGTGGTGGATTGTGGTAGTAGGATAATCCGATTTTATCCGAGAGGCCGTCCCAGCTTTGAATTAGTGGGAAGTCGAGGAGGAATCTTGATACTCCTAGTATCATCTCTGGAAGTGACAAAGTTGATGTTTGAAAGATGCCAGGCATACTTAGTGGTAGTAATGGACACGACTACTGAAGAGCCAAAGTTAGAGAATATCTCGGTAGTGCGTAAATTTCCTGGTGTATTTCCCCAAGAGTTGCCAGGATTGCCACCAGAGCGAGAAGCAGAATTCGTGATCGAGTTAGCTCCTGGAACGGAACCGATTTCAAAGGCACCTTACGAGATGTCCCTGTCAGAACTGAAGGAGTTAAAGGTGCAGATGGAAGAGCTGCTAGATAAGGGATTTATTCGACCTAGTGCTTCACCGTAGGGAGCACCGGTGCTATTCGCAAGGAAGAAGGATGGGTCTTTGCGTCTATGCATCGACTATCGGCAGCTAAACCAAGTGACAGTGAAGAACAAATACCCACTGCCGAGAATTGACGATCTGTTTGATCAGTTGCAAGGAGCGGCGGTATTTTCGAAGATCGACCTGAGAACAGGGTATCACCAGTTGAGGATCAAAAAGGAAGACATACCTAAGACTGCCTTTAGGACGAGATATGGTCATTATGAATTTACGGTGATACCGTTTGGTTTGACGAACGCTCCAGCTGCATTCATGGACCTGATGCATCGAATATTTAAGGAACTACTAGACATATTTGTCGTAGTTTTTATTGACGATATCTTGATTTACTCAAGGAGCGACGCAGAACATGAGGAGCACTTAAAGATTATCTTGCAGACCTTGAGGGAACATTCGCTATACACGAAATTGAGTAAATGCGAGTTCTGGTTGAACAGAGTAGCATTTCTTGGTCATGTGGTATCTGGTGAAGGTATCGTAGTGGATCCTGCGAAGATCGAGGCCGTAACGAATTGGCTTAGACCTACTATGGTAACTGAAGTCAGAAGTTTCTTGGGACTGGCGGGATACTACAGGCGTTTTGTGGAGAAATTCTCATCCATAGCCATCCCATTGACACGGTTAACGAAGAAGGAAATAAGGTTTGAATGGACAGACAAGTGCGAGAAGAGTTTCCAGGAACTCAAACATAGATTAACAACCGCACCAATGCTAATAATTCTATCAGGACCGGGAGGTTACGAGATATACAGCGATGCCTCGCTGAAAGGATTGGGCTGTATACTGATGCAGCATAGAAGAGTAGTGGCCTACGCATCCAGACAGTTGAGACCACATGAAATGAACTACCCAACTCATGACCTGAAGTTAGCGGCTATTATATTTGCTTTGAAGATTTGGAGACATTACATATGTAGCGAAAAGTTTCAGATTTACACCGACCACCAGAGCTTAAAGTACCTGTTTTCCCAGAAAGAACTAAATATGAGGCAACGTAGGTGGATGGAGCTGCTTAAGGATTATGATTGTGATATACTATATCACCCTGAGAAAGAAAACAGAGTTGCAGATGCACTTAGCCGGAAGTCGAGCATCGCATGTCTGCTAGTGAAAAGTTGGTCGATGATTGAAATTTAAGAGATTCTGAGTTCAGACTAAAAGTCTGCCAGTTGTCTAGCTCAATGGCTACATTGAGGGTGGAACCTGAGGTCCAGGAGGGAATAAAGACCCTATAGTCTACGGACCCGGAAATTCAACAAATTTTGGAGATGGACGTGATGAAGAGAAAGCCTGAGTTTCAGGTGTCAGAGGACGGAATTTTGAGGTTCCAAGGACGACTGTGTGTGCCAAAGGATGAAGAACTGAAGGAGCAATTATGGCATCCACCCTGAGAGTACGAAAATGTATCAGAACTTGCGACAGCATTATTGGTGGAACAGGATGAAGGTAGATGTGGCTAAGTGTTTAACGTGCCAGCAAGTGAAAGCGCGGCACTGTAAGCTTGGAGGACTATTACAGCCATTGGAGATATCCGAATGGAAGTGGGAGCATGTGACTATGGATTTTGTGATGGGACTCCCAAGGAGCCAGCGAGGTCACAACTTTATATGGGTAGTCATGGACAGATTGATCAAGTCTGCACATTTTATCCCGGTACAAAAGGACTTTGCTATGATAAGTATGCAGAGTTATACATGAGACAAGCCGTGAGGTTACATGGAGTGTCGGTGACGATTACGTTTGATAGAGATCCCAAATTCATGGCAAACTTTTGGAAAAGCTTGCAAGATGCTATGGGAACCCGACTACAATTTAGCACAGTGTATTACCCACAGACTGACGGACAGTCGGAAAGGACGATGCAGACGCTTGAAGACATGTTGCGTGCATGTGTCATTGATTTTAAAGGTGGGTAGGAAGATCAGCTACACTTGATAGAGTTTTCTTAAAATAACAGCTATCAGTAGAGTATCCAGATGGCACCATTCGAAGCACTCTATGGAAGGGCCTGCAGAACCCCGATTTACTGGGATGAGATTGAAGAAAGGAGTATCACAAGCCCAGAACTAGTAGAGCAATCGATGGCAGTAGTAAAAATAATCCAAGATAAACTAAGAACGGCACAGAGTCGTCAAAAGAGCTACGCATATAAGCGACGTAAGCCCTTAGAGTTTCAAGTGGGCAATCACATCTTCCTCAAAGTGTCACCGATGAGATGACTATCGCGATTTGGAAAGAAGGGGAAGCTGAGCCCAAGGTATGTAGGCCCATTCGAGATACTGGAGCGGATTGGAACCTTGGCCTATAGGGTTGCCTTGCCGCCTAATCTATCACAGGTGCATAACGTTTTCCACGTGTCGATGCTGCGAAAGAATGAACCAGATCCGACACATGTGCTAGACTACGAGACTATATAAGTGGACGACCGGGTGTTTTACGTGGAGAGGCCGATAAAGATCGAGGACCGAAAGGAGCAATCCCTCAGGAATAAGAAGATTCCACTAGTCAAAGTAATATGGGAGCACCATGAAACGGAAGGTGCCATGTGGGAAAACAAAGAGAAGATGAGGCGACAACACCCCCATTTATTTGAGTAATTAAGTTTGATGTAAATTTCGGGGACAAAATTTTTGTAACAGGGAAAGAGTTGTGATACTCTGATTTTCAGTCAATTTTAGACTCATTTATGAGAGGTAAATCTAGAGATGTATTTCGGTCGTATCTCGCTCGAATCTGATCAATTTGAGTAGGCTGACCAAAAGGGAAAGGCTAACGCGAGACAAGGTACGTGGACCTAGGAAACTCAAATAGGAAATGGCCCTTTGACCATAAGGATTGTCGAGGGGACATCTAGAACCACAAAAGGTCGATCTAAGAACAATTAAGGAATGCCTTGCTAGTGTTATATAATTGGAGCGTAGGTAATGCCGCTTAGCCAATGTATAATTTGTAAAATTTTCCTAAATCGAACAGTGACGATCGAGATCAAAGGGACTATAGATAGACCCTCACAATTACATGACAATCAAAGTCGCCACGAATTGACGAGCCCTAAATGTGATATGAATCACAGGGTCAATACACATAACGTATGCAAAAGCCATCTGTCGGCTCGGGATAGGCTGGAACCACGTCTAATATAGAAAACCATCTGAAACGAGTCTTGAAAATTTAAAATAGAGAATCAAGAATTCCAACTTTATATTCGGATTGGCCGTTGCCCTATCGAAGAATATTAGAACGAGAAAAACGACGTTTCAGACATCGGGGTAAAATTACCATTTTGCCCCTCAAGCTTAAGCCTTGCTCATGCAATGAAGGAAGGGCATTTTGGTCTTTCAAACTATCCCAAGGCTGCCGAAAAAGGTGAGTGCATGTTGGCCATTGGATCAAGTTGGAATGACACTTAGGACAAGTGTCAAAAGATGGACTAAAGAGTGGTCAAGTCCACTATTCACCACCTACCATTCAATCCATTGACTTGAGCTTTGTATATAGTCTTTTTCACTCTCTCTCCCCTCCCCTTGACTGTCCAAGCACCCACCCCACAAACCCGCGCCAACCTTCTTCTTCTTCCTCCTCCTCCTGCCGATCGCCCGACCAGGTCTTGCCGCTCCGTTCGTTGCCACCGACACCCTCCTTCGGCAACCACAGGCTGGCGAACCAACCACACACTCCTAGCCCACCTCCTGCAGATCTCCTTGAAGTGGAACCACAGCGATTGGACCACCGAGAAGCTCCGGCCAAGCATTTCCCCGGAAGCCGACGAAAACTAACCCAATCTGAGGTGGGCCGAGTTTCTGACCCCTTAGGATATCGAAATGTTGGATTCTTGAAAGAAAATTTTGTGGAGATCTAGGGGACTTGTATATCAATCTGTAGTAAAAAATTGAGCTTGATTTGATGAATTTTTGACCTCAAATGGATCTTGTGCATGTAGGACAGAATCTGCCGATTTACTGACCTTGAGGAACCGGCGACTTTCGATGGGATTCCGGTGACCACCCGACCTCAAAATCTCGGTGAGCCCTTAGATCCTTAGAAAGACATGTTAAGAGGTAAGGTAGTGATTAAACGATGGATTTGGTGGAGATTTAGGGCTGGTTGTACTCGGTTTGCACAGAATCGAAAATAGCCGGTTCGGTTTTGTGCAAGACCGAAGCTGTTGGAGCTGATGGCTATTGGTTTTGAGCCTCAAATTAGTGATTTAGAAATGCTACGATGATGAGGATCATGTTATGGAGGTTTGTGGTTCATGGATTGGTGAATTGGATATGGAAATTGATGGATTGGGTGGAATTTCCTAGGTTGCGCGGTGAATTGAATCCTTGGGATATTGGACTAAACCCTTGGGGCAATTGCAAGGAGAAATTTGTGATATCAAATTCAAGGTAAGGGAATTCCTAACCTTATGATAGGAAGATTGGACTCGATTGGGCAAGTCGGGTGGAATTGAGATGGTATTTTGAGAGGCTTGGCATGAATGGTCCTTGTGAATGCTATGAGAGTATAGATGGCCCTAATGTTTGCTTACATTTGTCTCTTGAGTAATTGGTTACATGTGAATGTATATTGAATTGTCTTGCATGCCATGGATGCATTGTTTATGCTTGAACGCACTTGGCTTTGTGTGCATGATTTGTGATTGTGGCATGGCGAAGACGAGGCAAGACCTTGAGACGTATGAGACACGGGGTGATATGGTGGATACCCTGAGTCGCTAAGGCGCGGGGTAGAGGTTGTGTGGCACCCTGATGCAATCTAATCGCGGAGTTGAGATGGCGAAGGTCTTGATGCGTTTATGCGGGATGGAGATATGAGGTGTCGACATTGGCCTGGAGTATTATTCAAACCTGATGCGTTTAAGCGGGTTGTCAATGACGGTCTGATGCGTTTACGCAGACCGAGCCTGATGCGATCTAATCGCGGGCTGAAAGAATGAGGCAGGTGGTAAATTGTGGATGTGGTGAAGTGGCAGGACTGGTGTGCATCATCATATGAGTGTGCATGATGTCATAGTTGCATGCCTATCATCAGTGTATTGTCATCTTTAATTGTACTTGCCTGTTCGTCTGTGAGCTTGAATCACCGGGGTATGTGACTGCCTGAGTGGACGGTCAATCTAACCTAGGGTTAGGACTCTTTTATTGAGATGTATATCTCACCCCGTTGGGGACCCTTATTTTACAGATCCTAGGTCTTGACGATGTGGCTTATTGGTTTTGGAGACCCGAAGGAGATGTCCACTTATTTTGACGAGTTCCCTAATGGGCAGAGAACTATCTATGTAAGGAAGTGTATTGTTGTCTGGGTGGATGAGGGTAGTACGGATTGGAAGCCTCATTGGTATGAGGCCTAGTTTAGGAAAGTCGGGGATGTGTCGACAAGGCCGTTGAAGCCCCATGAGGTGCCCTAGGGAGTTGTCCCTAGTTGGTGTCACCCCACCAGAGACTTAGACCAAGTTGAGGGGTCCGTTGTCTGTTCAAGAAATGGACCAGAGAGGACCCCGACCATAGAGAACACGGAGGACGAGGTCATTGTGCTGGAGGCGACTGAGGAGGATCTCGCGGAGCTATCTACCAAGGCGACCATGGAGGATACTATCAAGGTTAGCTCAGAGACCTTTTCAGAATATGAGCCAACGGAGGATGCCGAGGACATCGGGGACTCTAGTAGTTCTTCTTAGGAACTCCCAGTTTGTCAGTTGGCCTAATGGTAGATCATTTTGTGTACTTACCTCGTCACCCCTCGTGTTAGCGAATTTAGTAGCTATGTGCCTGTATGAACAGTTGGATTTGTATAACAGTATTTGCGCTATCCAAGTCCCACTTATATTTTGTACGGAGGAGTTATTTCATTAGTGCTTCCGTGTGCTTGATATATATATATATATATATATATATATATATATATTATGTCTCTCGACTTATTTATGGATCTTGGGACCACGAGAGATATTTAGTTTGCTTGTAGGGAGCCGCGAGCTCGCGCCCGGGGCGCGGAGTGTGACAATAATGTAGTTGTATTCTCATCTTCTACAACATTACACATGTCCTTAGAAATCTTGGCCTGAAAACAAATATAAAGAAGATTGTTTCATGCCTCTGACCACAACTAATGAACCTCTGGTGAGTTTCCATTGTCCATTATCAAAAGTACTAAAAAATCCTGCCTCTTCGAGCTTTCTAGTTGATATCAAATTCAGAAGAATATCAGGAACATGTCTAACATCTTTCAAAATTAGTTTTGCTCCATTATTAATCTCCAAACATACATCTCTTATACCCACAACTGTAGCGAAACCGTCATTACCCATCCTTAAGGTACCAAAGTTTCCTAACTTTGTAGGATGTAAAGAACTCCTTCCTTGAAGTGATATGAAGAGAAGCTCAACTATCAATAACCCCATTCGAATCATCATAAGCAAAATTAACATTGTCATCGTAGCAAACAATAATAAGTTCATTAGTAGCAATAGCCACCCGATCATCACTATCGTTATTTTTTTTCTTGTTATTCTCGTTGCCATTTTTCTGCCCATTCCTCTTCTCATTTTTCAGCTGAAAATAAATTTTCTTTATATGACCCATATTACCATAGTAATGACACTCAATAGTCTTTTTCCATGATCTTGACTTGCTTCGGCTCTTATATCTCTCTTTTGGACCTCTACTCTGACTTTTGCCCCTGTTTTCAGCAACTAGAGCTTTAGAATGAGAGAAAAACCCATGCCTTTTTCTTTTCATCTCTTTATTCAAAATGCCACTTTTTGCAAAATTCATTGTCACAATACTATCAGATGTAGCATTAATCAAAGACATACGAAATATCTTCCAAAATTCTAGTAAGGTACATAACAGCCAAAGTCATTGCACTTCATGATTTGATGGCAGAAAGTTGATCTATCACTCTCTGAAATTCATTCAAATGATTTGATATAGATTGACCATCTTTATAATGCAACTCCATAAATTGTTTAATCAAACATATTTTGTTGTTGCTAGTCTTCTGTGCATACAATAACTTCAGTTTATTCCACAAAGTCTTATCATATGATTCTTTGCTAATGTGATTTAAAACATTATTATTGACAATTATCGAATGAACCCAAACACAATTTTATGCTCAAGATCCCAATTGGCATCGATCATATTATCAAGTTTAGCATCAGTAAACACTGGTAAATGCCAGCGCCTTGCATATAGAAGATCTTTCATTTTTCCTCTCCATGCATGATAATTCTTTCCATTCAAACTAATCATTTTGCTCATATTCGATTTCATCGTTCAGTAAAAAATAATGCTCTGAAACCACTATGTTGAGAAAAAACAATAGATAGATTTCCCTCTTTGACTGAACCTGTGAGAAAACGAATCAAGCACAACCAATGAAAATATGCAAATCAAAAGAAAAATGACATCAGAATTTTTACAGGAAAAACTTCTTCAATGCGAAAAATAAAAACCACGAAACGGTTCACGAAATCCACGTGAATCTCCACTATTAAAAGTTTACGTACAAAACCTCGCTAAATTTAGCAACAATAAAATCTCAAAACTATAAGTTAAGATCAAGTATCAACATCACATTTAATGAGAGAAACAAATGAAAGTACCCCAAAAATACAGTCTCGAAACACTCGCGAAAAGCTGTGGTAGACACCTTCAAATCACAATCCAACCGTCCAGAATCAAGACCAATAATTCCTCAAGATGCTGGCAAAATTTCAGCTCGATCGGACCACGGGAAGACCTCCGATCATTAAGTTGATCGTTGCCGAACAGATTAGTTTTTTTTTCCAAAAAAATCTGCTACTGGCTATGTGTGTCTTCTGCCCCTTTTTCACGTTATGTTGCTGCGTTTACCCAATTTCTTTTTGCTAGTGTGTTGCCCTAGGTATAGCAACTCCCTCTAACAATAAATGAGTTGGACCAGCTAAAAAAACTCAAATCCTGAGAAAATATTCAGTGGTCGATGAGTGCCAAGTGTATCATTCCACTCAAAAATTGACACATGGCATGCGGGTCCCACATTTCAGATTTTTCTAAAATTTATTTTCCATTCACTTTTTATTTTCCCTAAACACCCTCCTCTCGTCTTGTTCTCTCTCTTCTTCATCCACACTCTGCAATTCTTCAAGTTTCTGGGTTTCTTCTTCTTTCGTTTTCTTTGTCTCTTATTCTTCCTCCTCTATCCACAGTTACCTTCTCCATCCGCAGTCGCCGGAGCCACATTCAGGCGGGCCATATGGCCCATGCATGGCCGAGCAACCCTCCATCGTCGAGCAGATACCCGTCCATGGCCGAGACTCCCACTTCGTCCTCGCTCAAGGTCATCCCTCCGTGTACGATCAAACCCCACAATAACCTGCGGACATCAAAGAGACCTAGAAGAAAGTACTCAGATCTGGCGAGCGACGACGAAGGGGTGGCTTGGCTATGGACCATGGCTCCAGATCTGGGAGATGAACGGGTCGCTCGGTTTGTGAGCCACGACGATTATGAAGGGGTTTTGAGATTGCTGAAGAGATCACGAGCCAAAAGGGAAAATGATGGAGAAAACCTTCGATCTCTCAGCTTCCATTAAAAGACGATGTACTCCTTCAATGAATACCACTTGAACGATTTTGTAGATGGAGGATGAAGAAGAGAGGGTATTTATGGAAGATTAAAATGAAAGTAAAATCAATTTTAGAAAAATCTAAAATGTGGGACCCGCATACCATGTATCAATTTTTGAGTGGAATGATACAGGGATGCGTTGGCACTCAAAGACCACTGAATATTTTCTCATCCCCGACTAATTAACGAACAATTTCAACAAGCGGACCACGTATAGCCAAACGAACTACTTTGGCTATCCTTTCAGCATGTCGTTGGAAATGACCAAAAGAGAAGGCCCGTGATTTGACCAAATGACGATCACCTTAGCTTACTGAATTCATTTCAGATGATCTCCCTATAGAAATTCCTTTCCATTCTTACACTTTTTTATCACTAGAACAAGTAAATCAGATAGATCCCTCAATTTGTATTATCATTTCTTTCCCCTAAAGAAAGAGTCATTTCGTTTCTCTCCCATTCATCACTCTCCGCCCCCACTTGGATGAACAACGAATGTGATGGAGAAAATTAAGCCGAATTCCCTTAAAAAATATCAACTTTAACTCGAGACTCAATTCTGTTTTAATCATTGTTATTTTTTTGATCTCATACAAAGCCAATTACTATTAGTTAAAACCCAAATATGACTCCTATCGAGTTTCCATGAGAAGAAACGTGTTATTTCATGTGTATTCGACGGCTCAAGGCCGTTGACAGGGAAGGATTGCACACGATTCAAGAAACTTCCCATCTTCGGACAAGGCCAATCCAAAGTTCAAGATTCTTTTTTTCTCAGTTTTCATACGAGGTTGGATATGAGGAATCATTCGTTTGCGCCTCGGTTGTCCCGAGTAAATCAAATTTTCAATCCATTACTCGCCAAAATCCAAAATTTGAACGCTCAAGTTTCCTCCTCTTACTTGTTTCAAAACTATTTAGATTTCCCCGGCAGCCTCGGCAACAATAGCCATTGGTCACTAAGTACACGAGACCAAAAAGATTGAAATGACTCATTGAATTTTAATTGCATCATTGGACAGAAACTTGACAAAGAGCCAGATATGGGTACTAACTTTACATTGGTGATTTTGTATGAGACAAATAAAAAGATTTAAGAATTGAGACCTGGGTCAAAATTGAGACCTAAACTAAGGCACCAGCCCACAAAAGTTTGAATCAAGAACCAAGTTAAACTTTGTGCTTTTGGAAGAAATTAGGTCAAGAAAACTGGGAGTAGTGCCAAACCTGAGACATTCGTATCCAGAAGGTACAATGAAGATGACCGGCTGACTTGGTGGTTTGTTTTCAATTCCCCTGTCCACTTGCTTCCCTCCAAAGTCCTCCACCGTAACACCAATAGTGGCCATCCCTATATCCAGATGTACAAAAAGTGGCCATCGCACGCCACTCACTCCAAAGTTGAATGGGGCACGCGAGATTCATGTGTTTATGTTTGCAAAACAAGCGATAGTGCAGAAGCATCAAGGCTCGACATGAGAATCCGTGCCATACCATGCGTGGGAATTTCATTCAATTGATTCTGCATGCGCCCAAGTTTTAAAGAAGTGCTTCAGACCTCTTTAGCAAGGACAGGCATGTCGTTTCCTAGGGGACCAATCCTGTTCTGAGGCCTAGCTGCACAAGATTTGCAATAACCAAAACAAATTTCCAACCCGACAAAACTTGCATATTTTATGTACATTATTGAACCGCTAGTCTCTGTAGATGATCCAAGAAGACTTCAAAGCTAACGTCATCCGTGAATATAACATCTCCTCCCGGCACAGGAGCCTCAGAATTGTAAGTCGCAGAAGGATTCAATTTGGCCAGAAGAAAACGAGCCTGCATGGAAATAAAATGGAGAGAACGTTAGCATAGTATATTCCACAGAGAAAAATCAACGGCCATAGTTAGATAATGATCTATATGAACTCAATTAAACAGGTGAAGAGAAAATGGCCCTGACAGTGGAAGAAGTGTTACATGCTTTGTGAACACCGCCGTATTAAAGGGCTACATAAACCTGCTTGGTCACATTCATTTACATAGTGTATTTTCCTGTGTTTTAGAGCAGTGAAGGGATCTAACTGTAAATACAACTCCTTCCAATAATAGAGAATATAATTCAATGTGGAAGGACGATTTCCTGTTCGACAATCTTAAAAATCAATTCAGGAAAACAGACCATGCATGTCAGTCACTTGTCTTCCCTAGCTAATTGCAAACATTTGAGAACCCACACTATCTGCAGATCAGCAATCTTCAGTTTTATCACTATCTACAGACTACAAGCAACAGCAGGAATCGTCATCAACCTAGACCTACCGCTGCCTACCCCATGACAAATCCCACCACTGGTCCACCGTCCACAAACACCACAAATGCCGCCTTCTGTGCCCCCATTGATCAGACAGCCATTCCTATTTTCCTACCACTACGAGCCACTTCCCTAGTGTACAGTGAACCTTGGCATAATAGTGTAAACGAACATAATGGAGCAAGGTTTAGCTAAATCAAATAACAGCAGACCATTTATTCAAATATGGCATAGAAATTTAAAGACCTGAGAGCCATGCTGATCACAGACAACCAGACGCGGTACTGGAAACCTTTCCTTGATTATCGTGTCTGCATCATCACAAGGAGCTTGTAGCAATTGAGCAAATGCCTACAATGGTAACAAGCAATTCCAGTGATCAACTACCACAAATTAGTCAGATTTTTCCTTTTTAAGACACAATCAAGTTGCACACTTCTAGTAATTACATTAAACCAAAATCTTTCATGTAGACTTGACTGACCAAACCAGAACATCATTGAAAGAAGATAACAGAAGTATATACTCAGAAAACAAATGTATTCAACACATGAAGAAGCTGGACCACAACATGAACTCAGCAGCCAAGACTACGGAATCACAAGGTTGTTGAATCCTCCGGAAGACATAATTACTGAAATAGCACATTCAATTGCTTCCTCAATTAAATCTCAGTTTTTCCACATTTCCACCCAAATACAAGGCTTTAAGATAATTTTTCTCAGTCTTGACTGTTGTCTGACATCCCTTCTACCACTGATTCATTTTTAAGCGAGCCATTCAAAACCATTAACTTTCCAACACTTCATGGTCATGTGAAGCCTAATCATTGAAGATATCTTTCAGAACATACAATAACATCACCAAATTGTTGGATCATCAAATTCATATGAAGTCTGCAATATCATGAAATCAACCAAAAAATAAAAACCTATAAAAGGGTTAGTGTAATCTTAAGATGTAAAAAAGATCCAACTTTGAATAGGAGAAGAGCTAAGTCAATGTCCAACTTGATGAGCTTGCAAATCAAAATTTTTAATGTACTTACTCGATGCTCAGGCTGTTTGTGGTAACCCGCTTTTCTCCATTGAGCGATTGTGGCACCATGAAAAATCACGACAGTAAAATACGAGTCCAGAAGAAGTATCCTGTCAGCTGCTATGGCAGCCACATCAAGAAGAGCTGGTTCTGGGCCAGAGTGGAACGAGTACGAAATAAGGGAAGGTTGTATCATTACAACCGAGTTGACAACATTTTCCCGGTTCAAGATCATTCTAAAGTACGCAGTTTCATCAGGACTATTATTGAAGACCTGAAAGCATTATAACCACTTCAATTAAGTATATTTCACCAGTAAATCATAAAAAAAAAACCCAGCTCAATGTAGGCAGAAGACAAATGCTACATCCGACCTGTACAAATTGGGAACGACGCAAATGAAATATAAATTGAGGGAAGATAGAGAGTCGTGGAGAGAGGCTGAAGGTAGAAGGGCTATCCTTCTGGTAGTCTCCAAACCGTGTGCAAAGTTGTATCAGTGCTCTATCCAACCACCTTATAGGATCAAAGTCAGCCTTGACAACAATGACATAGATTTGGGAAGTGTTAGGGTTTTGTCATATTAAAACTCATTAAGTTCGAAATAGAACAAACCGTATCAAGAAAGCTAAAACACTTCTCAGCATATTATATAAAACAGGAGACCTATGACAAATTAAGTGAAAATTTCATCACACAACCCTCTCTCAACAAGGCAAATGCACTAAAAGTAGGGAACAAAATGATCTTCTCAGATAACGATGTTTCTCCGTGCCACACAGACAGAGATAGGTAGCTCTGAATGGTTTTACAAAATCTTTTATGATAACCTTCTTTGTGTCCCGAAACGCAAGATTAAGACTGCTTTGACTTCTTTGTGTCATGAAACACAAAAAGTTTTATGATAATCTTGCTTCTCTGTGCCAGACAGACAAAGCAGGAATATTTATTTAAGTGGACTTTCTGGTCAAAGCTTTACTATTAAATGCCATTGGAACTTTGCAAAGAGACCAAAAATATACCGAGGGACAAAAACATGCAGATTTCAAAGCTGGAGTACTTTAAAAAATTATCCATACTGGAACAGAGCTTAATTTATGAATGTGTCCTTTCTGCTTTAGTTGTCTTTCTTTAGTTCCATTGTTGGGTGCAATGTTGCCGAAGCTAATTGCTAGATTTTTTTCTTTTGTGGCCAGCAATTATTGCTAGGTGGGTGACTAATTAAAAGGAACAAATGAAGATGCATGTCAAATGGGAGGCTCTGGTTGCATTAGAAGCCTTATTATCGCATGGAATAATTGCACGCATATAATAAGTAGGAAGCATACATATAAATTTGGCAGATTGATTTGCCGCCTCCTAGTCCTAAGCTGCTGCTTCGCTAGCATAAGAAATGTTCGATTAAGTAACTAGAGCTGCGCACTGTAACTTGCTTCTTAACAGTAATTATTAGTCAAACTAAGAAGTGAATTTTAAATTGAACACGTCTACTTGAAGTTGCAAATTACATTCTAACATCTGTTTTCCTTGCCTCAATTCTTACTTTTGTACACATGCTGACAACAGGAAAGTGCTCTTTCATCACTCAATTAATTTCTTAGTCATCACAAACTCAGCGTAGCACTCACCTCCCGCTGTTGATAGAATTGCACTCTTTTATTTTATAAATGACTGCTTCTCACTAATTAAGACTTGATGGGCACTCAATTAACCAACAAAACTATGAAAAAGCACAATTAAGCAATCCGAAGAGCTATCATTCACAGATTTTGAAACTGTCTTGCTACGAACAGATATTTCATTCATTTAGGTCCTGAACTATTTTGAAAGTCAAAGCTAAGAGAAAAATGTGGAAAGTGACTAATGCTCGTGCAGATGAGTCCAATAACATAAGAGTACAGCAAACTACGGATGTCCAAATTGTGAAAATTTCATGTTTAATTACCTCACTTTCCATTTTGAAGGATACTTGGCGTGCCATAACTACAGCTGCTGCTTCTTGGTCAAACCCAGCAATCAAATCCTTCAAAATTTCATTTAAATTTGCCATAATCAATGAGGGAAAGAAACAAAAACTAAATGAAAATTCAAATAGCAAACATATGAATAATCCTCCCAACTAGAACCATTTAGGCTGAAGACTAGTTTATTCTACTGAAGTATCAAGTTTTTGGAGCTCGTGTGATACAGGAGAATAGTTTAACCAAAAATAAAAGGACTTTGCAATTGTTAAGAAACAAGAAAGTGTACACTTACTTCTTGACACAGCACTGCTTTCTAACAAAAGTTTATATCACACACAGCTAAACCAAATAATCAAATCTACATTACAGAATTTGGCTTGAGGTAATAAATGAACAAATGAAGCTACAGCAGACAAACTAAACACACGAAAAAGCACCAGTGTGAAACCATAATATAGTTTTATTTGGTGTTTTTATCTACAAAAAGATAAATGAATACAAACATTCATTATTCAATGAAAACACTGACATAGAAGATGACCAAACAAAAGGACAGCACATTTTTCTGTATAATAAGAAGATGACCAATAGACTAATAAAACAGAACTTGCCTGAACACTGCCTGGTCCAGCAACCCATCTCCTAGACAGTGTTGTGACTCGAAGTCTCATTTGACCATTATTATGTTGATAGCTGCAGTAAAGTATTTACACTAAGTGAAATAACAATTAGTAATTGGTTCTCACAGAGAGAAAGATTAGAGTCCATACTAAGTTAAAAACTGGAAGTAAAATTGATTGCTTGTTGATTGCATGGTAGCATCTGGGCTTTCTTTCTTAACAATATCAAATATCAAGCACAATGATGTAGCTTTGTCGAGGCCACACAGCTTCCACGCGGTAGTATTTCCCTGCCCAACAACACTGTCCGAGCACAAAGGACCTTTCTGCACAAAAGTTAGAAACAGCAAGTGTTCAACTATTACAACAAAATTAGACAGCTGAAATATCTGTATTACCTTCTCAAGAGAAGCACAAGGACCAATAATGCCTTGAACTTTAATATCCTTAGAGCAATTTATTTCGAAAATACCACTGCAGATAATCAGCCACAGGCAAACAGACTCAGCATCAATGTCTTTACTAGCTGATTGCATAGTAGGAATAAAAACTGATGATTCAGGATAACCATATTCAAAGGGAGAAAATAGCAAAGAGCTACTCAAATCACAAGCGCCCTGAAAGATATTCCCTTCCTTTAGTCTCACAACTAAAGAGGGAGAAAAGCAACCAGCCCCAAAGTAACCCTTGCATTCTTCTAGGGATCTATCCTTGCTTCTTCTTTTTCAGAAAAAGGAAAAAAAAAAGAAAAAGAAACTCAGTTTCCGACCAAAGAGGATGACAGAAACAGAAAGATCAATGGTCCTTCCAAGTAACAACTAAGTCTCTCAAGATCATATTTTCTTTTTCCTCAAAAAGATTTTTAAAGAATAAAATTAAGTCAGTTCACCCTATGTTATTAAGCCGTGCCATGCAGTGGAAAGAAACACCAAGAGAACGCAAGCGATATCTTCATATTTCCTTGTTAAAAAACAAGAGTGAAATACTTATAGTAAAAGATAACAAGAAGCTAGACTGAATAACTCGAAAGGACATTTAATCCTATTATCAAAGGAATTACCAAAAACCATTGAGAAGATGAAGATCACAGTTAATTAGGAAGCTACACCTACAGTCCAGGGAACATTGTTCACTTTATCCAGGAATGGTCAACTTTCTCCCCTAAGTCAGGAATTAACACATTCCCGCAGCATGCTCACATTTCCTCGTCTATGATTTTCCTTGTTGGCTATTAAGAGAAAAGGCAAAAAGCAGCGTTACATTGACCAACGATATAGGTTGGTAAAATCCACATTGTCAATAATTTCTTGTACTTCTGCTACATTTCCTCCATGGCATGCATCTTAGGTTCATAATCCCCAAGCATTGTGACCTGTCCTATTGAATGCTTACACTTTTGCACGCATCCCAGATTCGTGTAGATGCTTCATTAACAATTCTTCCTAAGCTAATATTCATACCCCTCTTTTACACCTTTTACAACCTACTCATGTGGATATCCCCCTATTCAACCGTTTGACACTCACTTTTACATTGGTCTCATCAATGAAAAGAATACATCAACATCAACATCAACAACACCTTTATCCCAAACTAGTTGGGGTCGGCGGTCGATGAACCCCAAAGAATCATAAAAATAAAAGCAGAATCAAGGGAGGGAAAAGAGATAAATGTGTAAAAATAAATAAGTATATATATATATATATATATATCTATTTATCTATACACTACCCCTCCACAATACTAATAGCCTCCCTCCACTCCGTCCTAAGACAAACCGTACGCCAATCTATTTCTGACTCCATTAAATCTTATTTTACTGCTTTCCCCTAAGTAAGTTTCGGCCGACCTCTTGCTTTTTTCGTGTTATGCTCTCGATAGCAAACTTCTGTTCGTACCGGTGCATCTAAGGGTCTTCGGAGAATATGCCCAAACCATCTCAATCTATGCTCTCTCATTTTTTCCGCCACCGGTTCTACCCCAACTTTTCGTCGAATCTCTTCATTCCTTATTTTATCCATCCTTGTACGATCACACATCCACCTTAACATCCTCATTTCCGCTACTCTCATTTTATGCTCATGTTTCCTTTGTGTTGGGCAACATTCAGCTCCATATAACATGGCAAGTCTGACTGTTGTTCTATAAAATTTTCCTTTTAACCTAAGAGGAATTTTGCAATCACACAAAAATCCCGATGCATTGCGCCATTTCATCCAACCTGCTCTGATTCTATGGCTTACATCCTCATCAATCTCTCCCTCGTTTTGCAATATTGATCCCAGATATCTAAATGTATCTTTTTTGGGTACCTCCTGTCCGAGCATATTTACGGCTTCTTAATCCCCTATTCCTGCCGTGTCAAACTCACACTTCAAGTATTCCGTCTTACTTCGACTTAGTGTAAATCCTTTAGACTCAAACATGCTTCTCCATACTTCTAACTTAGCGTTAACCCCGGCCCCAGTCTCATCAATAAGCACGATATCATTTGCAAATAGCATACACCACGGCACCTCATCTTGAATTTCTTTTGTTAGCTCATCCATAACCAAGGCAAAAAGGTAAGGGCTCAAAGCAGATCCTTGGTGTAAGCTTACTGTGATAAAAAAATAACTTAATGTGCCATTACAAGCCTTTACACATGTAGTAGCACCATTATACATGTACTCGATTGCCTCGACATACTTTGAAGATACCATTTTCTTCTCAAGAATCCACCACAAAACCTTTCTTGGAACCCTATCATACGCCTTCTTGAGATCAATAAACACCATATGGAGGTCCTTCTTTCTTTCTCGATATCTTTCCATCAATTGTCGTATTAAGAAAATAGCCTCCATGGTAGATCTTCCTGGCATAAATCCAAATTGATTGACAGAAACCTTGGTCTCTATTCTCAAACGATACTCAATAACTCTCTCCCACAGTTTCATTATATGGCTCATAAGCTTGATGCCTCTATAATTAGAATAATTCTGGATATCCCCCTTGTTCTTGTATATAGTCACAAGTATACTCTTCCTCCATTCATCAAGTATGAAGGATCTTGTTAAAAAGACTAGTCAACCAACTTATTGCTACATCCCCTAAGCATCTCCACACTTCAATAGGAATACCATCGGGTCCCAAGGCTTTACTAGTCTTCATCTTTTTTAATGCCTCCCTAACTTCTTGTGCTTTAACTCTACGCACAAACATTCTATTTGAATCATTAGAAGCATCTTCCAAATCCACCTCACTTCTATCGCTCTCCCCATTAAAAAGTTTGTTAAAATAACTCATCCACCTGCCCTTGACGTCTTCATCTCTTATCAAGAGTGTTTGATTTTCATCCTTGATACATCTAACTTACTTTTCTTGTCTCTTGATTTTGCAAGTCTATAGATGCCTTTTTCTCCTTCTTTGTTCCTAAGTTTGTCGTACATATCGGTGAAAACCTTGCCTCTGGCCTCTCGTACAGCTTTCTTGGCACTTTTTCTCGCTAATCTAAACTTTTGCAAATTCTCTTCATTAGAACATTTATGTAGGCATCTGAAACACTCCTTCTGCTTAATTGCCTCCTGCTCCTCTTCATTCCACCACCAGGTTTCTTTTGTTTGATGTCCATTCCCTCTACTTTCCCCTAACACCCTTTTGCCACTGTCTGGATGCAGTTAGACATTTCTTTCCACATCATATTAATCATCAATGAAAAGAATACAATTAAAGAAAAGAAGCACCAATAAAGAATGTTCCCAATTTCATCCGCCATAGAAAGGAAACATGACGATTTTAATCTTCTTAAAGAAATTACCACACCATCCCAGCCAAAGAAAATTCATATCAGTACCTACATGATAGAAACTCATATCTTACTTCATTGAGAGACAAAATCCTAAGTGTGAAGAGCAAATTTTACATTGCAAGAGAAAAATCAACAGCAGATTATCATCAAAGATAAGCCAAAAAGTGACACAAATAAGATCAATGGGCAATACTTTGACGATAGGCCAAGATCATATTCACCCGACTGAAAAACACGTTTAAGGGAATCCTTGAATACTGAATGACCAAAACTTTCTGCAAGAACAACAAGCCCCCCAGTTCTTTCCACTGCTACTTTAAGCTCTGCAACTCCTACCTGGAGAAAAGATACCGGAACAAAAATACCATTTAAAATGACGACTCGCTGGAAAGAAACTAAAAGAAAAAGCCAGCAGCTAGATTAACAAGTTAAAGTTATGACTGGAAGCGGGAAAGGCAGATTGTATGGTAGAACTCTGGTTTGGATAAAAGTCATGTTGCCCAATCATCATTGCAACATCATTGTCTGCGTAACAATCAGATCAAAGACACGTTTCTTAACTATAAATCATGGAGCAGGAAAAACTTCAAAAGGAGGTATCAAAACCTGTGATGATTAATTAGTCCTGTCACATTTAGACTACTAACTTGAAAGTGAACATCTCAAAAATCTTTAAGTGAAAGCCTGTCGAATATAAATGTAAGATGAAAAAGGTCAAAGGTAATGCAGGATGAGAACAAAAGACAACAAAATCAATTAGCACCTGATCAAGAGCACAAGCAAACAGATCAAGAACATGCCCCTGGTTTACAAGCTGCTTCGAAAGTCCTTCATAGAACTTCACAGCTTTATGATAATGGGGAACAGAATCCTTATCCAGATCTTTGTGTGATCGAATTGGCTCTGATAAACTTTTCGATACAATCTGTAGAATAAATAAAAAGAAGTAAGGAAAGCAACTATTGCAAATACCTCATGCACCAGGTCAACTGCATGTTTACACTACCCTCTTCACCATATCTTCCATCACAGAGGCAAGTGCATTTACAGAGCTAACTTCCACAGACATTATGCAAATACATGAAGAAGAAGAGAATTGACCAAGAGATCGATTCACATCTATGTGGATCTTAATGAAGAGACTGTGCTCTAGCTCAACAAAGAAAAAATAAAGACTGATGCATCACTTCCATTTTCCACCAGCAAGAGAATTTCACTGTAAAGGCAACAAGGGGTTTCACCACACATCTTGAGTTATAGACAGAATTTACAACTTCACTATTTTCGAAACACATCAGACTCGTGTGTTTTAAACCAAGAGCCTTAATAGTAGAAACCGAGAGTAGTTGATGACTCCTCTGTCACTTCCAATCTTCCAGAGATTAACCAAACAAAGCTACAGCAATCGCATGAACAAGCTTCCTCCAACCTTGTAAATATGCGTGCCTTTTCTATCTGAATTACTCTATCGTCATATTCTTCACTATTGTCCAGCTTAGCTCCATAATTAAACAAAATCAGCTTCCAAATCTTGCTTGTCTGTCAACATGAAGCAACAAATGATCACCGCAGTCTTAGTTCTCACTCAATGTGGATGAAGTGATTAGGAGCCAATAGAAAGGATTCAGTTAATGACCACAGGAGAGAAAAGAAACGAAAGGAAAAGATCTGATTTTATTGTTTTTTGAATGTTTATGAAAAGAGAAGGGAAACGAAATGAATTTAGTCATTTCATGTGTGGTTGAAGAAGAAGAAAGAGTGGAAAGGAATCTAATTACATCTGTATGACTATTTGTCCTCGTACTTCATAGGTGAAATAAGTGAAAATAACTTCACAAAATTTACTAATGTTATAGTTACACATCAAAAATGATGTAGTAGCATAAAAAGTTCACTTTATTCAAATTAAAAAAAAAGACAACAAATTAGTACACGCATTCATATTAACAACACAAAACAAATTAAATAACATAACCAACATTTTTAAATTTTTCTCACCTTAACTATCGAGAAAATTCTAACAAGAACTGTCCATGGTATAAATAAAGATCAATATTATTTCATCTAAAACTTGTATTAAAGAAAGTTTTAATTTGTTTGCAACAAAGTGCAAAGTCAATATTAGTAATGTTAAAGCAGTGAACCAACAAAATCATGCGCTTTGAATTATCAAAGTTCCAATTACTTTCACGTGATCTTCTCTGGAAAAAAAAAAAAAACATATAATGAAACAAGTTTAGAAAAGCATGTCCTGTTAACGACCCAAAAATTTATTTATAAATACTTGAGAAAATAAACAAATGGAAAGAAGGAGTGTACCGTGACTTATGGGGAAATTGCTTTAAAAACTTAGGACGAAGTTTGTGGGAGAGTCATTGTACATGGCAGATAATATGTGATTATGACATGGCAAGTTAAGAGAAGAAATACATAAAATAAAATAAAAAACTGAAAACCAACAGAAAAAAGTGCTTTTACTTGTTAAAAGGGAATAGACGTTTGCCTGACAAGTTTTATTTTTCATTTTTTTACAGACACGATAAACGGCATACAAGGAAGTGTGAAAACAAATATTTATGCATGTCCCACATTCCCTCCAGAATTGGAGTGATCTGGGGTTTAGAAAAAGTAAAGAAATTTGGGACTTTAACCCCTCCATACCCCTTCTCTCCAAATCCGGTGAACTCAATCTCCTCTAACCAACAAGAGATACCATTTTAATCTTCTCTCTTCCTCTCAAATCCCTCCGATCACTCCACCAATATATAAGTGTTGATGAATTAGAGCTTTAGAAGTGAATTAACTACCTTATCATCGTCCTTTGATATGCTCCCCTCAAACTGAAGTTTAAATGTCAAAGCCTCAATACCTTCCTCCCCTAGAGTCACCTCTATCAATCTCTATCTCTCATGCAGCGAATTAAGCAGTATCTCTTCATAGAATAATGTTCGCATTAAAGGCTCAGTTTGAAGTTACTTCCGATATGTCAACCTTTTTTTTCATTTTAACATTTGAGGTTTGACTAAACCTTTAGTTCTCAACAACCTGCAGTTAGAAACCGAAAGGTCACTTGCAGTCGTGGTTAATTCTCTTTCATAATCTTTTAAGGTGGCATTATTTTTTTAACTTTGGCAAGAGAACTAACAAATATTCTGCTAAAAGAGTCTGTACAAGTAGACATGACTTATGGAGCATCGAGGGGTCACAAAGAAATTTAAAATTTCATAGCTTTCTGTGGAAAGCAACTATTGATAGTTGACTACTTCAGAACACCATCAGAATTTCTGATGATCCTGAGAACCATTCCGAAAAAATTATGAATAATATTGCATTAGCGTTGATTTAAATGCCATTCTTCAGCTAGTAGACTCCTTATCTTGTGAATGAATTCTTACATTGATCAGCATCCCTTCGGTACCTCCTTATGCACTAACTTTACAGTACAAAAAAATAAAATAAATTCCATTAGTCACTGGCTTCGTGCTTGAGTAGATCCCTTTCTTTCTCTGCTCACCCCTAAATTCACAACTTCTCTTTACTGATACTAAAGTACTAATTCAGCCTTTTGATCATTCCATATCAAAATAATGTGTCAGAGAAAATTTCGACAAAGGTGATGTCTGGAAAATGAATCATTGGAAGTTCCATTTGATTCATCCCCCATAAAAAGCTTTACCAGTCAGTACCTCTTGAGAGCATCTAGACCACCTGCTTAAGTATTGTCATCCCCAATTTACCATTTTCCATGGCTTAGGCATTTGATTCTTTCTGTAAACTGCTCCAAAAAGCTAATTCTGTGTACTTTCATAATCCTTGCACTTCAGTTCTTTTCTCCCTAATCTATCTTCTATCCTTCTTCCAAAATATGCGTATTCATCCCTATTCTTTGACAGTAGAATACATCAGGAAGACTGAGATAAAGTATCTCATCAAAATCCTTCCATTGGGATGAGAGAACATATCAAGCCATCGCAATGTGATGTAAACTGCACAAGATACTCTCAACTGGTAAATTGATTTCTTCAAAGTTAGCAGCCATTTTCACGCAAGATCCAAGGTAATGCTCATAGTATATAAGTTCTTTGAAATTACAGCATCAAATTAACCATCTGAACCTCTTTACCCAAAATAATAATAATAATAATAACATCCGAACCTCCATAATCAACAGAAGCTGACCTGTTTTCTCTCAGTTTCTTTTACAGCTAAACATCAATTAGGGAAAGAAGGTAGTTCTCCTTTTTTGGCAGAAATAGTCTAGACTTACCAAATTAACAATAAAAAACTATATCAATGGTAATCAATAGTCACACAATGCTGCAATAAAAGGCCAATTACAATTATCAAAAAGCCACTAGCCAAAGCACTTACAGCACCCTGTCCTTCAGTTGATGGTCCACCGATAAAAGCCATAATTCTGGCCCCAGAACCAGGCACACAAGCTCCCAACAGACCTGCAGCCACACTCAAAGCTGTGCTAGTGCACCTTGTGGCCCGTTGATCAGAAGCCACCGGCCAAGGATCCTTCTGTAACTCGTCTAATACCTACCATCAATCCAATAAAACGAAGACATAGCAATTCAACACCATCATCATCAACTGAAACCACACCAATGTCAAGTATGCCAATTCCAAGCTTTTATTACCGAATTGAGCGCAAACTCGCACTCAGAGGCAGGCACCAAAAACCTGGCAATGCTCTCAGCGTCCAGGCCGTCCCTAACACCTGCAATCACGCCTGTGGTCGGCTTTGGCTTCTTTGAGAAGAAGCTCATCTGCTCGAGCAACTGCTCCTTATTCACCTCCTTGGACCCCTTAAACACGTAGGTCTTCGGGATTTGGCCAAACCCCAATTCGTGGACGTGCACGAGAGTCCCAAAGGTGATCAGCCCGATGAGTGAATTCTCCGGCAGGAATTCCAAAGCCCTCAGCAGCGCGGACTTCAAGAACCCCAACTCCTCCTCAATCAGGCACGTGTCGACCACGAACATGAACACCGGGGGCACCGAGGAGGGCCGGTCGTCGGGCGAGGCGTACTCGATGGTGGTGTACTGGGGGAAGAGCTCGGCAGGGAGGTTGTCCTCGGAGATGGAGGCGTAGTGGGTAGGGAAGTGGTTGCGATGGAAGCAAAACGGGCAGATCCAGATCTTGGCGGCGAAGTCGACGATCGAGAAGGGGTTGAGGACCGACCGGCAGTTGCGGCAGCGGAGGGGGGAGTAGGGGAGGATGGGCATGGGGGGGAAGGGCTTGAGGGGGGTGTAAATGGCGGAGACGGGGACGACGCAGCCGGTGGCCTCCTGCCTCGTGCCGGGCACGACGTTCCACGGCATGCGGACGCCGTCTTGGGCCTCCAAATCCAGGAACTCCGTCATCCGGGACGGTGATCGTGGCGGCGGTTTTCGGTTGGAGAGTGAGGGCGCGAGTGAAGGGACGAGACTAGGACTAGTGTCAGAATGAACGTATGGAGATGCCGATATTGTTTTCTGGTTTGAGGGAAGTTGGAACCGGTCCGTCTGACCTTTCTCATTGGCATAGACGGATTTGATCAAAAACTGCAACCCGGTAATCCTTTCCGCCAAAAAAAAAACACTCTAACTTTAGTTTTTATATCAATTATATCCAAAATCTTTTTTATTTCCAGAAAAACGCCTGAATTCCTAATATTTATTTATGTATGACGCTCATTTTAATACTAATTTTTTTCATCGACTCACTTAAGTAAAAAAAAACGGTTTGTTAAGTGATAACTCTAGCGAACATTGTTAGAAATCTGACATGGCGTTTATGTGACTCGTTAGAGCATCATAATCAACAAAATAAAAAAATCAAAAATTTAAAAAAAAAATCCAAAAAAAAAGTGAAAAGGCAGGGGAGGTGTGACATTCTGATTTCCAATCAAATTCAAACTCATGAATGAGAAATTTATATGTATCAAGCGATGTGTTTCAATCGTATCTCGTTCAAATCTGATCAATTTAAGTAGGCTGACCAAAGGGGAAAGGCTATGGCGAGACGAGGTACGTGGACCTAGGCGACTCGGATAGGAAATAACGCTTTGACCATAAGGATTGTCGGGGAATATTTAGAACCTCCAAAAGGCCGATCTAAGAATGATTAAGGATTAACTTGCGAGTATCGTACGATTGGAGCGCGGGTGATGCCGCTTAACCAATGTATGATTTACAAAATTATCCTTAATCAGACTGTGGCGATCGAGACCATAGGGACTAGTGATAAACCCTCACAATTACATGACAACCAAAGCCGCCATGAATCGACGAGTCCTAAACATGATATGAATCACGGGGTTGGTACGCGTAATGTCTGAAAAAGCCGTCCGTCGGTTCGGGATAGGTTGGAACCACGTCTGATAGAGAAAATCATCAGAAATGAATCTCGAAAGCTTTGAAATGGAAAATCAAAATTTTCAATATTATTCGGATTGGCCGTCGCCCTATCGAAGAATTTTGGAACGAGAAAAACGACATTCTGAACGTCGGGGGTAAAATGACCATTTTGCCCTTCAAGCTTAGAACTTTGCCCATACAATTGAAGAAGGGCAAATTGGTCCATACACCCTCCTATGGCTGCCGAAAAAGAGGATTAAAGGAGAGCCATTAGATCATCTTGAAAAAGACAAATGCCAAGTGTCACAAGATCATGAAGTGTAGTCATGTCACACTTTTGCTCACCTAACTTTCAACTCTTTGACCAAGCCTTGGGATATAGCAATCCCACTCTCTCTCCTCACCCCTCATTCAGCCAAGCCTTTCCCCCAAGACCACCGAAACTTCCTCCTTCTTCTTCCTCCAAATCTGCCGATCGCCGACCGCCACTGACCACTCTGTTCGGCGCCGTCGATAGCCATCTCCGGCAACCATTTGACCGCCGGCCAACCACACCAACGAAGCCCTACGTCTTGCCAACATCCTCAAACAAGAATCAAGTCGTTTGGAGCACCGAGGAGCCCCGGCCAAGAGATTTCCCAAGAGCCGACAGAATCGGAGCAAACCTGATGTAGGTTTGGTTCCTAGTCCTTTGGATGGTTGAAATCTTAGAATTTTGGAGCCAAATTTTGTGGAGATCTAGTAGAGACGTGTAGGAATCTGTGGTAAAAATTGAGGCTCAATTTGATAAAGTTTGGCTCATGAACCGGTCTTGCAAATATTGGACAGAATCTGCCCGGAAAGCTGACTTGGGCAATCCGGCGACCTTGGGCGAGTTTTCGGTGACCAACCGACTCGAAACTCACGGTGAGCCTCCCAAACCCTTAGGTAGACATGTTAAGGAGTAAGATAACATTTAAATATTGGAATTGGAGTAGATTTAGGACCAGTTGGCCCTGGCTTGCACAGAACTGAGTAGGACCGGTTCTGTGCCGGGCCAAACCAATTTTGTTGAGGGCTGAAAGTGACGATTTTGAGCTGCAAATTAATGTTTAAGATGTGATGTGATGATGAGGGTTATGTTATGGATGATTGGGGTTAATGAATTGAGGAATTGGACTTGAAAATTGACGAATAGGTTGAATATTCTAGGTTGCGAGGCAAATTGACCCTTGGATTTGGATTGGCCGAAACCTTGGGGGCTTAAAAGGAAGAGTTTTGTGTTGTCAAGCTTGAGGTAAGGGAATTCTAAATTTAGGATAGGGAGATTAGACTCAATTGGGTGAGCCGAGGATTGATTGGATTGATTTGTGAGAAATTGTCAAAAGGGATAGCCCTTAATATGTCCTAAGATGTTATAGGATGATTGTGTGTGACATTGTCTATACCTGAGTTGTCTGCCATGTTTGAGTATCAATTGATTTGCTTTGCATGCCATGAGTGTTCAATTGTGCATGAGTTGCACTCGTTGTTTGTATGTGAATGGAAGTAAGATAATATGGCATGAGTATGACATGGCAAGGCCCTAAGGCATATGAGATGTAGGGCGGGAGATGGAGATCTTGATGCAAAGAATTCGCGGGGTGGAGTTGATATGGTGTGGCGCCCTAATGCGAGGAAATCGCGGGGTTGAGATAGTCACGATCCTGATGCGAACTATTCGCAGGACGAAGGTATGAGGTGATGAGATTTTCTTGAGATTCATCGAAACCTGATGCGTTTAGGCGAGTTACTGGTGACGGTCTGATATGTTTACGAGGACCGAGCCTGATGCGATTTGTCGCAGGCTAGAGATGAGGGGGGCATGGATTGGTGGATGTGGTGAAGTGATAAGCTGAGAGTGCATGTGCATTTGAGTGTGGTATGAGAACTTCATTACATGCCTGTCATTTGTATGTTGTTGTTTTATTGAATTGTGTTTGATATGCCTGTGTGTTTATGAGTTTGAATCTGTTATAGGGTACGACTACCTGAGTGGACTGTCGACCTGACCTAGGGTTAGGATTCTTTTACTGAGATGAGTATCTCACCCCTTTTAGGGAAACATTTACTATACAGATCCTAGGCCATAGCTATGTGGCCCATACATTTTGGGGACTCAAAGGAGATGACGACATATTTTGACGAGTTTCCGAATAGGAAGGGGAACATATATGTGAGAAAATTGCACCGTTGTATGGGTAGATGAGGGTAAGCCAAATTGGAAGCCTCAAAGATTCGAGGCGTGGTTTAAGAAAGAAGGCAATGCACAGATTAGGCCACTGAAGCCCCATGAGGTGCCTTAGGGAGTCATACCCGATTGGTGCTAGATTGCAGCAGAGCAGGAGCTGCCAGAGGGGTCAGTAGTAGGGTCTAGGAACGGGCTAGAAAAGACCCCAACCGTGGAGTTCACAGAGTATGAGGAGGAGGAGGTTATAGTCTTGGAGGCATCCGATGGGGACCTTGCTAAGCGTTGCTGGAGGTGACCATGGAGGATTCCGTCGAGGTCCCGTCCGAGACATTTTCTGAGTATGAGCCGACCGAGGACGCAGACGATACGGGGGACTATAGCAGCTCATCCTAGGAGTCTCCAGTTGTTGGCCTGATCTTTTGATGACGACCTGATCCAGTTCCTACTGAATTAGTAGATGGTTCTTTTTATATGCTTACGTTATCACCCTTTCGTTTATCGAATTGTAGTAGTCAGTGTCAGTATGAACAGTAGGCTATGATGTACGAATGTTATTAATCTATCCAAGTCTCACTTAACTTTCGTATTATACGGGGTGTTGTAGAAGTATCGCTTCCGCATGCATGATGCATTCATTATATCTCTCGCCCTAGATTATTGGAGGATCTTGGGACCGCGAGAGTTTGTCGTATGATTTCTTGCAGGGATGTTCGCGCGTTCGGCGGACTCGAGGCGGGACATACCCGCTTGTTTAGTATCAGAGCCATGTTAGCTCGATCCAAAGTTGGTTGAGGATTGGAGTAATAAGGAGGTTTAAGTTGGGACAAAAACGGATAGCTAGACCTTAGGAGATTGGTAAGGATGGGACATGGGGTACATAGCCTGAGACCTAATACTTGTGACTGGTGATTGATCTTGGCAAGTTGTGGTAAGGCATGAGGACTAAGTTCCTTACTTAGAGTTGAAGGTTAGTTGGACCTTGGCCTCCTTGATGAATGGAAGTGATTGATTTTAATGAATCACTGGAGTAAATGGAATTGAGAAATGGTCGTAGGCTATTTATTGGAATACTTCTGAAGTACTGTTAGATTGTTATTGTTTCTATTAAAGATTAGTTAGTAGCTTTAGATTTGGATGGTTGAGTAAGTTGCTAACTCATTGCTGAACTTGTGGTGTACCAAGTTTAGTAGAAAATAACAAGGATAAGTAACCCATCCAGAAGATCTAGAAGACCAAAAGGCGGAGCCTCTAACTCAAGGCCGTCTGTAACGGAAGATCCAAGAGTGGACGGTCTGTTGAGGGCAGTGGAGGGGATCAGAGACCTAATGGATAGGTAGGCCCAAGACCAAGACGCTGCCATCGCTCTGGCAGTAGGAGCTGCCCTACCAGCCATTAACGCCAACAATGGCAACGCTGGTGGAAGTGGAAGTCAGGACGAGCCGAATCAGAGTAACGAAACTGTAAACCCTCACGAGGAAATCGTCGCGGCCAGACAGATGGGCCAACTAGTTGAGCAGTTTATGAAATTGAAGCCGACACAGTTTGATGGGATTGGAGATCCCGAGTTAGTGCCCAAATGGATAGAGAAGCTAGAGAAGGCTTTTGGGGTGCTGAGATGCACAGACGAGGAGAAGGTATTGCTAGCTGTGTATCAACTGAAGGGTACAGCAAATGACTGGTGGGCTGCCACTAAGGACGGAGTCTTCCTTGAATGAGTGGACATGAGCTGGAATGCTTTTAAGAGGGCATTTAACGACAAATATTTCTTAAAAACGGCTAGGGAAAGGAAATAGGTTGGGTTCCTGCAGCTACGCCAAAACCAGTTGACAATAGATCAGTACGAAGTCGAGTTCGCGAGGCTTTCGAGGTATGCACCTCGATCTGTGGAGGACCCTCTGGAGAAAGTAAGGAGGTTTAGGGATGGTTTGATGCCCGGGCTCCGTAGCCAGATGATCGCTTTGAACTTGAGGACCTACCAGGAGATATATAAGCGAGGCCAGATGATAGAACGAGACTTGAGAGAAAGAAACACCGCAACTGGATCGCGGTTCCCGTCGTTCAAAGATAATCGCTAGATGGTCAAGCGATCGATGGCGGGTAATAGGCATTTCGTGCCGCCAGCGAGGAAGAATATAGTGAAATCGCCAAATCCTGCAAATTGAAACTACAGAATTTATGGCAGGAGGCATGGGAATGGGCCGTGCCCAGTGAGGACAATAGCGTGCTTCAAGTGTGGTTAACTAGGCCATCAGATGAGGGTGTGTCCAAACCAAGCTCCGAAAAGTCAACCGCAAGGACAGAGGCCACAAGCTGGGCCGTCGACTACAATGCCCCAGATTGAGCAGAACAGACCGCCGGCACAAGGCAGAGTATATGCTGTAGCCCGTAGGGAGGCGGAGAAAGCGCCACTGGTGGTCACAGGTATGGTTTACTTATGCAACCAAACTGCTTATGCATTATTTGATCCTGGTGCCACGCATTCGTTTGTGTCTGCACCATTTGCTGAATTAGTGGGCATGAATGAGAAACCGTTGAACGTAATTTTGCATATTGCCACTCCATTAAAGGATAACATAGTGGTTTCTTGGGGCTGTGCTAGTTGTGAGATAGTGAATGGGGAAAATAAAGAAAGTATTAACTTGGATGTACTACCCATGTATGACTTTGACGTAATAATAGGAATGGATTGGTTGGGTAAGCAGGGGGCAGTAGTAGACTGTGGTAGTAGAACAATTCGATTTTATTTGAGAGGCCGTCCTAGCTTTGAATTGGTGGGAAGTCGAGGAGGAATATCGATTCTCGTAATATCGTCTTTGGAAGTGACTAAGTTGATGTCTGAAGGGTATCGGACATATCTAGTGGTAGTGATGGACACGACCATCAAAGAGCCCAAGTTAGAGAATATTTCGGCTGTGCGTGAATTCCCTAATGTATTTCCCCAAGAGTTATCAGGATTACCACCGGAACGGGAAATAGAATTTGTGATTGAATTAGCTCTTGGAACGGAGCCGATATCGAAAGCACCTTACAGAATGTCCCTTTCGGAATTGAAAGAGTTGAAGGTGTAGATGTAAGAGCTCCTAGACAAGGGATTCATTCGACCTAGTGCTTCGTCATAGGAAGCACCAATGCTATTTGTAAGGAAGAAGGACGGGTCTATGCGATTATGCATTGACTACCGGCAATTGAACCAAGTAACCGTGAAGAAGAAGTACCCGCTACCGAGGATCGATGATCTTTGTGATCAGCTGCAGGGAGCAGCAGTATTTTCGAAGATTAACTTGAGGACTGGGTATCACCAGCTGAGGATCAAGAAAGAAAACATACCTAAGACTGCCTTCAGGACAAGATATGGTCATTATGAGTTTACAGTGATGTCGTTTGGACTGACTAATGCTCCAGTTGCATTCATGGACTTGATACATGGAGTATTTAAAGAGTTTCTGGACAGATTCGTCATAGTCTTCATTAACAATATCTTGATTTACTCGAGAAGCGATGCAGAACATGAAGAACACTTAAGAATTGTACTGCAGACCCTAAGAGAGCATTCACTGTATGCGAAGTTAAGCAAATGTGAGTTTTGGCTGAACAAGGTAGCTTTTCTGGGACATGTGGTGTCTGGAGAAGGGATTGTAGTGGATCCCGCAAAGATTGAAGCTGTAACCAATTGGCCGAGGCCTACTACGGTCACGGAGGTCAGAAGTTTCTTGGGACTGGCAGGATACTATAGGCGTTTTGTGGAGAAATTCTCATCTATAGCCATCCCACTAACGCGGTTGACGAAGAAGAAAACGAAGTTTGAATGGATTGATAAATGTAAGCGGAGTTTCCAAGAGTTTAAGCACAGATTGACAACTGCACCAGTGGTTACCATTCCATCGGGACCAAGAGGCTATGAGATATACAGCGATGCTTCGCTGAAAGGTTAGGCTGTGTGTTGATGTAGCATGGTAGAGTAGTAGCCTATGCATCCAGACAATTGAGGCTACACGAGACGAATTACCCGACTCATGACCTAGAGTTAGCGGCGATTGTATTCGCCCTGAAGATTTGGAGACATTATCTTTGTGGCGAGAAGTTTTAGATTTATACCGATCACAAGAGCTTAAAGTATTTGTTTTCCCAGAAGGAGCTAAACATAAGGCAGCGTTGGTGGATAGAGCTACTCAAGGATTACGATTGCGAGATACTGTATCACTATGGGAAAGCAAACAGAGTGGCAGATACGTTGAGTCGGAAGTCAAGCATCGCATGTCTGCCGGTGAAAGGTTAGTCAATGATAGAAGATTTGAGAGACTCTGAGTTCAGACTTGAAGTTGATCAGTTGTCTAGTTTGATAGCTACACTGAGGGTAGAACCTGAGGTCCAAGAAGGAATAAAGGCATTACAGTATACGGACCCGGAAATTCAGAAATTGTAGAGATGGATGGGATGAAGAGAAAATCGAAATTTCAAGTATCTGAGGACGAAATCTTGAGGTTTCGAGGACGACTGCGTGTGTCAAAGGATGAAGGATTTAGAGAGAGAATCTTGTTAGAGGCTCATAGGAGCAACTATAGCCTCTACCCTAGAAGTACAAAGATGTACCAAAATTTGAGACAGCATTATTGGTGGAAAGGAATGAAGGTGGACGTAGCAAGGTATGTGGCTAAATGTTTGACATGCCAGCAACTGAAGGTGCAACATTGTAAGCCTGGAGGACTGTTGCAGCCACTGGAGATTCTGGAATGGAAGTGGGAGCACATAACCATGGATTTCGTGATGGGACTTTTGAGGAGCCAGAGAGGTCACGACTCTATATGGGTAGTCGTGGACAAATTGACCAAGTCCGTCAACTTCATTCCTGTACGAAAGGATTTCGCCATAGATAAGTACGTAGAGTTGTATATGAGACAAATAGTAAGATTACACGGAGTGTTAGTGACGATCACCTCAGATAGGGATCCGAAATTCACGGTGAATTTTTGAAAGAGCCTGTAAGAAGCTATGGGGACCCGACTGCAATATAGTACAGCGTACCATCCATAGACAGATGGGCAGTCGGAAAGAACGATCTAGACGCTCGAGGACATGTTGAGAGCGTGCGTCATTGATTTCAAAGGCGGATGGGAAGAACAGCTACACCTGGTAGAGTTCACTTATAACAATAGTTACCAGCAGAGTATACAGATGGCATCATTCGAGGCACTTTATAGACGAGCCTGTAGAACCTCAATTTGCTGCGATGAAGTCGGAGAAAGGAGTATCACAGGCCCAGAACTGGTAGAGCAATCAGTGGAAGTAGTGAAAATAATCTGGGATAGACTAAGGACGGCACAGAGTCACCAAGAGACCGATCTAAGAATGATTAAGGATTACCTTGCGAGTGTCGTACGATTGGAGTGCGGGTGATGCCGCTTTACCAACATATGATTTGCAAAATTATCCTTAATCAGACTATGACGATCGAGATCATAGGGACTAGTGATAAACCCTCACAATTACATAACAACCAAAGCCGCCATGAATCGACGAGTTCTAAACGTGGTATGAATCACGGGGTCGATATGCGTAATGTTTGCAAGAGCCGCCTGTCGGTTCGGAATAGGCTGGAACCACGTCTGATAGAGAAAATCATCAGAAATGAGTCTCGAAAGCTTTGAAATGGAAAACCAAGAATTTCAACATTATTCGGATTGGCCATCGCCCTATCTAAGAATTCTGAAACGAGAAAAATGACGTTCTGAACGTCGGGGGTAAAATGACCATTTTGCCCTTCAAGCTTAGAACTTTGCCCATAGAATTGAAGAAGGGAAAATTGGTCTATACACCCTCCTATGGCTGCCGAAAAAGATGATTGAAGGAGAGCCATTGGATCATCTTGGAAAAGACAAATGCCAAGTGTCACAACATCATGAAGTGTAGTCATGTCACACTTTTGCTCACCTAACTTTCAACTCTTTGACCAAGCCTTGGGATATAGCAATCCCACCCTCTCTCCTCACCCCTCATTCGGCCAAGCCTTCCCCCCAAGAACACCGAAACTTCTTCCTTCTTCTTCCTCCAAATCTGCCGATCGCCGACCACCACTGACCACTTTGTCCGGCGCTGTTGATAGTCATCTCCAGCCACCATTTGACCACCGGCCGACCAGACTACCGTAGATCTACGTCTTGCCGACATCCTCGAACAAGAATCACTACATTTGGAGTACCGAGGAGTCCCGAGCAAGCATTTTCCCAAGAGCCGACAGAATAGAACTCAATCTGAGGTAAGTCCAGTTCCTAGTCTTTTGATGGTCAAAATCTTGAAATTTTGGGCTTAAATTTCGTGGAGAACTAGTAGAGACGTGTAGGAATCTGTTATAAAAATTGGAGCTCAATTTGATGAAGTTTTGACCATGAACCGATCTTACAAATGTTGGACAGAATCTGCCCAGAAGACTGACCTGGACAATTTGACGACTTTGAGCGAGTTTTCGACGACCAACGAACTCGAAACTCACGGTGAGCCTCCCAAACACTTAGGTAGACATGTTAAGAGGGAGAATATCATTTAAATATTAGATTTGGGGTAAGATTAGGATCGATTGTGCCTGGTTACACAGAACCATGAGGGACTGGCCCGGTTCTGTGCAAGGCCGGGCAAAACCAAATCTATTTGAGGCTAAGATTGGTGATTTTGAGTTTCAAATTAGTGTTTAAGATGGGATGAGATGATGAGGGATATGTTATGGATGATTGGGGTTAATGAATTGAGGAATTGGACTTGAAAATTGACGAATCGGTTGAATATTTTAGGTTGCGCGGCAAATTGACCCTTGGAAGTGGGCTGGCTGAAACCTTGGGGGCTCAAAAGGAAGAGTTTTGTGTTGTCAAGCTCGAGGTAAGGGAATTTTAAACTTAGGATAGGGAGATTGAACTCAATTGGGTGAGTCGAGGAATGATTGGATTGATTTGTGAGAAATTGTCAAAAGGGATAGCCCTTTATATGTCCTAAGATGTTATAGGATGATTGTGTGTGACATTGTCTATGCCTGAGTTGTCTGCCATGTCTGAGTATCAATTGATTTGCTTTGCATGCCATGAGTATTCAATGGTTTGTTTGTATATGAATGGAAGTAAGATAATATGACATGAGCATGACATGGCGAGACCCTGAGGCGTATGAGACGCGAGGCAGGAGATGGAGACCCTGATGCGAAGAATTCACGAGGTGGAGTTGATATGGTGTGGCGCCCTAATGAGATGAAATCGCGGGGTTGAGATAGCCAAGGTCCGGATGCAAACTATTTGCGGGATGGAGGTATTGATGAGATTTGCTTGAGATTTATTGGAACCTGATGTGTTTACGCGGGTTACCGGGGATGGTTTGATGCGTTTACGCGGACCGAGCCTGATGTGATTTGTCGGGGGTAGAGATGAGGTAGGCATGGATTGGTAGATGTGGTGAAGTGGCAGGCTGAGAGTGCATGTGCATCTGAGTGTGGTATGAGAACTTCATTACATGCCTGTCATTTGTATGTTGTTGTTTTATTGAATTGTGTTTGATATGCCTGTGTGTTTATGAGTTTGGATTTGTTATGGGGTACGACTATCTGAGTGGACTGTTGACCTGACCTAGGGTTAGGATTCTTTTACTGAGATGAGTATCTCACCCCTTTTGGGAAAACCTTTACTATACAGATCCTAGGCCGTAGATATGTGGCCCATATATTTTGGGGACCCAAAGGAGATGATGGCATATTTTGACGAGTTCCCAAATAGGCAGGGGAACATATATGTGAGAAAATGCACTATTGTGTGGGTAGATGAGGGTAAGCCAGATTGGAAGCCTTATAGATTCGAGGCGTGATCTAAGAAGGAAGGGGATGTACAGATTGGGCCACTGAAGCCCCATGAGGTGCCTCAGGGAGTCATACCCTATTGGTGCCAAACCGCAGGAAAGCAGGAGCTGCTAGAGGGGTTAGTACTAGGGTCTAGGAATGGGCCAGAGAAGACTCCGACCGTGGAGTTTACAGAGCAGGAGGAGGAGGTCATAGTCTTGGAGGCATCCGAAGAGGACCTTGCTGAGCCGCCGCTGGAGGTGACCATGTAGGATTTCGTCGAGGTCCTATCCGAGATATTTTTTGAGTATGAGCCGACCGAGGACGCAGAGGATACGGTGGACTCCAGCAGCTCATCCTAGGAGTCTCCAGTTGGTGGCTTGATCTTTTGATGACGACCTGATCCGGTTCCTGCTGGATTAGTAGATGATTCTTTTTATATGCTTACCTTGTCACCCTTTCGTTTATCGGATTGTAGTAGTTAGTGTCAGTATGAACAGTAGGCTATGATGTACGAATGTTATTAAGCTATCCAAGTCCCACTTAATTTTCGTATTGTACGGTGTGTTGTAGGAGTATCTCTTCCGCATGCATGATGCATTCATTATATCTCTCGCCCTAAATTATTGGCGGATCTTGGGATCGCGAGAGTTTGTCGTATGGTTTCTTGCAAGAATGTTCGCGCGCTCGACGAGCTCGGGGCGTGACATCCCCGCTTGTTTGGTATCAGAGCAAGGTCAACTCGATCCAAAGTTGGTTGAGGATTGGAGTAATAAGGAGGATTAAGTTGGGATAAGGACAGATAGCTAGACCTTAGGAGAATGGTAAGGATAGGACATGGAGTACATAGCCTAAGACCTAGTACTTGTGACTGGTGATTGATCTCGGCAAGTTGTGGTAAAGCCTGAGGACTAAGTTCCCTACTTAGTGTTGACGGTTAGTTGGACCTTGGCCTGCTTGATGAATGGAAGTGATTGGTTTTAGTGAATCACTGGAGTAAATGGAACTAAGAAATGGCCATAGGCTATTTGTTGGAATACTTTTGAAGTACTGTTGGATTGTTGCTGTTTCTATTAAGGATTAGTTAGTAGCTCTAGATTTGGATGGTTGAGTAAGTTGCTAACTTATTGCTGCACTTGTGGTGGACCATATTCTGTTAAAAACAGCAAGGATGAGTAATCCATCCAAAAGATTTGGAAGACCAAGAGGCGGAGCCTCTAGCTCGAGGTCGCCCGTAGCGGAAGATCAAAGAGTGGACGGTCTGCTGAGGGCAGTGGAGGGGATTAGAGACCTAATAGATAGGCAGGCCCAGGACCGGAATGCTGCCATCGCTCAGGTAGTAGGAGCTGCCTTAGCAGCCATTAATGCCAACAATGGCAACGTTGGTGGAAGTGGAAGGCAAGATGAGCCGGATCAGAGTAACGAAATTGTAAACCCTTACGAGGAAATCGTCGTGGCCAGACAGATGAGCCAACTAGTTGAGCAGTTTATGAAACTGAAGCCAACACAATTTGACGGGATTGGAGATCCCGAGTTAGCTGCCAGATGGATAGATAAGCTAGAGAAGGCTTTTGGGGTGCTGAGATGTACAGACGAGGAGAAGGTATTGCTGGCTATGTACCAACTGGAGGGTACATCAAATGATTGGTAGGCTACCACCAAGGACGGAGTCTTCCTTGAAGGAGTGCCCATGAGCTAGAATGCTTTTAAGAGGGCATTTAACGAAAAATATTTCTAAAAAAACGGCCAGGGAAAGGAAACAGGTTGAGTTCCTGCAGCTACGCCAAAATCGGTTGACAATAGATCAGCACGAGGCCGAGTTCGCAAGATTTTCGAAGCATGCACCTCGATCTGTGGAGGACCCTCTGGAGAAAGCAAGGAAGTTTAGGGATGGTCTGATGCCCGAGCTCCGTAGCTAGATGATCGCTTTGAACTTGAGTACCTACCAGGGAGATATATGAGCAGGGCCAAATGATAGAACGGGACTTGAGAGAAAGAAACACCGCAATTGGATCGCGGTTCTCGTCGTTTAGAGATAATCGCCAGATGGGCAAGAGGCCGATGGCGGGTAATAGGTGTTTCGTGCCGCCGGCAAGGAAGAATATAGTAAAACCGCCAAATTTTGCAAACTAGAACTACAGACTTTATGGCAGGAGGCATGGGAATGGACCGTGCCTAGTGAGGACAAGAGCGTGTTTCAAGTGTGGTCAACTGGGCCACCAGATGAGGGTATGTCCAAACCAAGCTCCGGCAAGTCGAACGTAAGGATAGAGGCCACAAGCTGGCCCGTTGACTGCAACGCCCTAGATTGAGCAGAGCAGACCGCCGGCACAAGGCAGAGCATATGCTGTAGCCCGTAGGGAGGCAGAGGAAGCGCTAGGGTTGGTCACAGGCATGGGTTACTTGTGCAACCAATATGCTTATGCATTGATTGATCCTAGTGCCACGCATTCGTTTGTATCTGCACAATTTGCTGAATTAGTGGGCATGAATGTGAAATCGTTGAACGTAATTCTGCATGTTGCTACTCCATTAAAGGATAACATAATGATTTCTTGGGGCTGTGCTGGTTGTGAGATAGTGATTGGGGAAAATAAAGAAAGTATTGACTTGGCTGTACTACCCATGTATGACTTTGACATAATAATAGGAATGGATTGGTTAGGTAAGTAGGGGGCAGTAGTAGACTGTGGTAGTAGAACGATTCGGTTTTATCCGAGAGGCCGCCCTAGCTTTGAATTGGTGGGAAGTCGAGGAGGAATATCGATTCCCTTAATATCGTCTTTGGAAGTGACTAAGTTGCTGTCTGAAGGGTGTCGGGCATATCTAGTGGTAGTGATGGACACGACCATCGAAGAGCCCAAATTAGAGAATATTCCGATAGTGCGTGAATTCCCTGATGTATTTCCTTAGGAGTTACCGGGATTACTACCGAAAACGGGAAATAGAATTTGTGATTGAATTAGCTCAAGGAACGGAGCCGATATCTAAAGCACCTTACAGGATGTCCCTATTGGAATTGAAGGAGTTGAAGGTGCAGATGCAAGAGCTCCTAGACAAGGGATTCATTCGACCTAGTGCTTTGCCATGGGGAGCACCAATGCGATTTGTAAGGAAGAAGGACGGGTCTATGCGATTATGCATTGACTACCGACAGCTGAACCAAGTAACCGTGAAGAACAAATACCCGCTGTCGAGGATCGATGATCTATTTGGTCAACTGCAAGAAGCAGTAGTATTTTCGAAGATTGACTTGAGGACTGGGTATCACCAGCTGAGGATCAAGAAGGAAGACACACCTAAGACTACCTTTAGGACGAGGTATGATCATTATGAGTTTACGGTGATGCCGTTTGGACTGACTAATGCTCCAGCTGCATTCATGGACCTGATACATGGAGTATTTAAAGAGTTTCTAGACAGATTTGTCACAGTCTTCATCGATGATATCTTGATTTACTCGAGGAGCGATGCAGAACATGAAGAACACTTGAGAATTGTACTGCAGACTCTAAGGGAGCATTCACTATATGCGAAGTTAAGCAAATGTGAGTTTTGGCTGAACATGGTAGCTTTTCTAGGACATGTGGTGTTTGGAGAAGGGATTGCAGTGGATCTTGCAAAGATTGAAGCAGTAACCAATTGGCCGAGGCCTACTACGGTCATGGAGATCAGAAGTTTCTTGGGACTGGCAGGATACTATAGGCGTTTTGTGGAAAAATTCTCATCTATAGCCATCCCACTGACGCGGTTGACGAAGAAAGAAATGAAGTTTGAATGGACTGATAAATGTGAGTGAAGTTTCCAAGAGCTTAAGCACTGATTGACGACCGTACTAATGCTGTCCGTCGGGACTAGGAGGCTACGAGATATACAGCGATACTTCGTTGAAAGGGTTGGGCTGTGTGTTGATGCAGCATGGTAGAGTAGTAGCCTATGCATCTAGACAATTGAGGCCACACGAGACGAATTACCTGACTCATGACCTGGAGTTAGCGGCGATTGTATTCGCCCTGAAGATTTGGAGATATTACCGTTGTGGCGAGAAGTTTCAGATCTATACCGACCACCAGAGCTTAAAGTATTTGTTTTCCCAAAAGGAGCTAAACATGAGGCAGCGTAGGTGGATGGAGCTACTCAAGGATTACGATTGCGAGATACTGTATCACCCTGGGAAAGCAAACAGAGTGGCAGATGCGTTGAGTCGGAAGTCAAGCATTGTATGTCTACTGGTGAAAGGTTGGTCGATGATAGAAGATTTGAGAGACTCCAAGTTCAGACTTGAAGTTGATCAGTTGTCCAGATTGATAGCTACGCTGAGGGTGGAACCTGAGGTCCAAGAAGGAATAAAGGCATTACAATCTACGGACTCGGAGATTCAGAAAATGGTAGAGATGGATGCGACGAAGAGGAAGTCGGAATTTCAAGTATCTGAGGACGAAATCTTGAGGTTTCGAGGACGATTGTGTGTGCCAAAGGATGAAGGACTCAGGGAGAGAATCTTGTCAGAGGCTTATAGGAGCAACTATAGCCTCCACCCTGGAAGTACAAAGATGTATCAAAATTTGAGACAGCATTATTAGTGGAACGGAATGAAGGTGGATGTAGCAAGGTATATGGCTAAATGTTTGACATGCGAGCAAGTGAAGGCGCAACACTGTAAGCCTGGAGGACTGTTGCAGCCACTGGAGATTTCGAAATAGAAGCGGGAGTACATAACCATAGATTTCGTGATGGGATTTTCGAGGAGCTAGAGAGGTCACGATTCTATATGGGTAGTTATGGATAGGTTGACCAAATCCGCCCACTTCATTCCTGTACGAAAGGACTTCTCCATGGATAAGTACACAAAGCTGTATATAAGACAAATAGGAATATTACATGGAATGCCAGTGACGATCACCTTAAATAAGGATCCAAAATTCACGGCGAATTTTTGGAAGAGCCTAGAAGAAGCTATGGGGACCTGACTGCAGTATAGCACAGCGTACCATCTACAGACAGATGGGCAGTTGGAAAGAAAGATCCAGACGCTCGAGGACATGTTGAGAGCGTGCGTCATTGATTTCAAGGGCGGATGGGAAGAACAGCTACACCTGATAGAGTTTGCTTATAACAATAGCTACCAGCAGAATATACAGATGGCACCATTCGAGGCGCTTTATGGACGAGCCTGCAGAACCTCAATTTGCTGGGATGAAGTCGGAGAAAGGAGTATCACAGGCCTAGAATTGGTAGAGCAATCGGTGGAAGCAGTGAAGATAATTCGGGATAAATTGAGGATGGCATAGAGTCGCCAAAAGAGCTATGTGGATAAACGACGCAAGCCCTTAGAGTTTCAAGTGGGCGATCACGTCTTCCTCAAAGTGTCACCAATGAGAGGATTCTCGCGATTCGGGAAGAAGGGGAAGCTGAGCCTAAGATATGTAGGCCCATTCGAGATACTAGAGAGGGTTGGAACTTTGGCCTACCGGCTTGCCCTGCCGCCAAATCTATCTCAGGTGCATAATGTATTCCATGTGTCAATGTTGCGGAAGTATGAACCAGACCCGACACATGTGCTGGATTACGAAGCCATAGAAGTGGACGACAGAGTGTCGTACGTGGAGAAGCCAATAAGGATTGAAGACCGGAAGGAGCAAGTCCTCAGGAATAAGAAGATTCCACTGGTTAAGGTAATATGAGAGCACCATGGAATTGAAAGTGCCACATGGGAGAACGAAGTGACGATGAGACGACAGCACTCCCATTTTTTTGAGTGATTAAGTGTAATTTAAATTTCGAGGATGAAATTTTTGTAAGAGGGAAGAGTTGTAACATTCTGATTTTCAGTCAATTTTAGACTCATGAATGAGAAGTTTATATGTATCAAGCTATGTGTTTCGCTCATATCCCGCTCAAATTTGATCAATTTGAGTAGGCTGATCAAAGGGGAAAGGCTATCGCGAGACGAGGTACGCGGACCTAGGCGACTCGGATAGGAAATGACGCTTTGACCATAAGGATTGTCGAGGGGATATTTGGAACCACCAAGAGGCCGATCTAAGAATAATTAAGGATTACCTTACGAGTGTCATACGATTGGAGCGCGTGTGATGCCGCTTAACCATCGTATGATTTGCAAAATTATCCTTAATCATACTGTGACGATCAAAACCATAGGGACTAGTGATAAACCCACACAATTACATGACAACTAAAGCTGCCATGAATCGACGAGTCCTAAACGTGGTATGAATCACGGGGTCGATACGCGTAATGTTTGCAAGAGCCGCCCGTTGGTTTGGGATAGGTTGGAACCATGTTTGATAGAGAAAATCATCAGAAATGAGCCTCGAAAGCTTTGAAATGGAAAATCAAGAATTCTAACGTTATTCGGATTGGCCGCCGCCCTATGGAAGAATTCTGGAACTAGAAAAACGACGTTCTGAACGTCGGGGGTAAAATGACCATTTTACCCCTTTATCCCTCAAGCTTAAAACTTTGCCTATAGAATTGAAGAAGGGAAAATTGGTCCATACACCCTCTTATGGCTGCCAAAAAAGAGGATTAAAGGAGAGCCATTGGATCATCTTGGAAAAGATAAATGCCAAGTGTCACAAGATCATGAAGTGTAGTCATGTCACACTTTTGCTCACCTAAGTTTCAACTCTTTGACCAAGCCTTGGGATATAGCAATCCCACTCTCTCTCCTCACCCCTCACTCGGCCAAGCCTTCCCCCAAGACCACCGAAACTTCCTCCTTCTTCTTCCTCTAAATCTGCCGATCGCCGACTGCCTCTGACCACTTTGTTTGGCGTCGTCGACAGTCATCTCCGTCCACCATTTGCCTTTTGGCCGACCACACCATCGTAGATCTACGTCTTGCCGATATCCTCAAACAAGAATCAGGGCACTTGGAGCACCGAGTAGTCCCGAGCAAGTACCGAGAGCCGACAAAATAGAACTCAATCTGAGGTAGATCCGGTTCTTAGTCCTTTTGATGGTCGAAATCTTAGAATTTTGGACTCAAATTTCGTTGAAATCTAGTGGAGACGTGTAGGAATCTGTGATAAAAATTGAGGCTCAATTTGATGAAGTTTTGACCATGAACCGGTCTTACAAATGTTGGACAGAATCTGCCTAGAAGATTGACCCGAACGATCTGGCGACTTTGGGCAAGTTTCCGGCTACCAACCACCCTGAAACTCACGGTGAGCCTCCCAAACACTTAGGTAGACATGCTAAGAGGGAGAATATCATTTAAATATTGGATTTGGGGTAAGATAAGGACCGATTGTGTCCGGTTTGCACATAACCGTGAGGGACCGGCCCGATTTTGTGCCAGGTCAGGCAAAATCGAATCTGTTGGAGGTTGAGATTGGTGATTTTGAGTTCCAAATTGGTGTGTAAGATAGGATGAGATGTTGAGGGATATGTTATGGATGATTAGGATTAATGAATTAAGGAATTGGACTTGGAAATTGACAAATCGATTGAATATTCTAGGTTGCGTGGCAACCTTGGGGGCTCAAAAGGAAGAGTTTTGTGTTGTCAAGCTCGAGATAAGGGAATTCTAAGCTTAGGATAGGGAGATTGGACTCAATTGGGTGAGTCGAGGATTGATTGGATTGATTTGTGAGAAATTGTCAAAAGGGATAGCACTTGATATGTCCTAAGATGTTATAGGATGATTGTGTGCGACATTGTCTATGCCTGAGTTGTCTGCCATGTCTGAGTATCAACTAATTTGCTTTGCATGCCATGAGTGTTCAATTGTGCATGAATTTACATCCGTTGTTTGTATGTGAATGGAAGATAGATGATATGGCATGAGCATGACATAGCGAAGCCCTGAGGCGTATGAGACGCGGGGCGGGAGATGGAAACCTTGATGCGAAGAATTCATGGGGTGGAGTTGATATGGTGTGACGCTCTGATGTGATGAAATCATGGGGTTGAGATAGCCACGGTTCTAATGCGAATTATTCGCGGGACGAAGGTATGAGGTGATGAGATTTGCTTGAGATTTATCGGAACCTGATGCGTTTACGCGGGTTACCGGTGACGGTCTGATGCGTTTACGTGGACCGAGCCTGATGCGATTGGTCGCGGGCTAGAGATGAGGCAAGCATGGATTGGTGGATGTGGTGAAGTGGCAGGTTGAGAGTGCATGTGCTTCTGAGTGTGGTGTGAGAACTTCATTACATGCCTGTCATTTATATGTTGTTGTTTTATTGAATTATGTTTGATATGCCTGTGTGTTTATGAGTTTGGATCTGTTGTGGGGTACGACTACTTGAGTGGACTGTCGACCTGACCTAGGGTTAGGATTCTTTTACTGAGATGAGTATCTCACTCCTTTTGGGGAAACCTTTAATATACAAATCTTAGGCTGTAGCTATGTGGCCATTGCGTTTTGGGGACCCAAAGGAGATGACGACATATTTTGACGAGTTCCCGAATAGGTAGGGGAACATATATGTGAGAAAGTGCACCGTTAGATGGGTAGATGAGGGTAAGCCAGGTTAGAAGCCTCATAGATTCGAGGCGTGATTTAAGAAGGAAGGGGATGCACAGATTGAGCCACTGAAGCCCCATGAGGTACCTTAGGGAGTCATATTCGATTGGTGCCAGACCGCAGCAGAACAGGAGCTGCCAGAGGGGTCAGTAGTAGGGTCTAGGAAAGGGCCAGAGAAAACCCCGACCGTGGAGTTCACAGAGCAGGAGAAGGAGGAGGTCATAGTCTTGGAGGCATCTGAGGGGAACCTTGCTAAGCTGTCGCTGGAGGTTGGAGGATTCCGTCGAGATCCTGTCCGAGACATTTTCCGAGTATGAGCCGATCGAGGACGCAGAGGATACGGAGGACTCCAACAGCTCATCCTAGGAGTCTCCAGTTGGTGGCCTGATCTTTTGATGACGACCTAATCCGATTCCTGCTGGATTAGTAGATGGTTCTTTTTGTATGCTTACCTTGTCACCCTTTCGTTTATCAGATTGTAGTAGTCAGTGTCATTATGAACAGTAGGCTATGATGTATGAATGTTATTAAGCTATCTAAGTCCCACTTAACTTTCAAATCGTACGGGGAGTTGTAGGAGTATCGCTTCCGCATGCATGATGCATTCTTTATATCTCTCGCCCTAGATTATTGGCGGATCTTGGGACCGCGAGAGTTTGTCGTAGGGTTTCTTGTAGGGATGTTCGCGCGCTTGACGGGCTTGGGGCGTGACATCGGATACTTGGGAAAGAAACCTCAAAGTTGAGGGTAGAAACTTTAAAGTCCCATGGACAAGAGTACGAGTCAAATATTGAAAAGGAACTTAAAAAAATGACCTTATCAAAAATTTAAAGAGAGGATTATGGTGTCCTTTGGGATGACATAAAGGTGTGCCGGACTTGCATCGGTATTATCGATGGAATAGACTGAAAGTTTGGTTAGTCGAACATGAGGTCAAGTCTTAAACGTGCCGACAAGAAAAAGGCATGCCATTAAAAGGATTGATACACTGAATGATATGAGAATTAAAGAGTGCATTCTGGCGAGGGTTTAGTAATAATGGTGATGGACAAATGGAAGAGATGAGGTGAACGTCCGAGGATGAACTGCTGATAGATGTTATGAATATCGAAAGGGAATGGAGAGAAGCAAATCAGATTGAGGACTGAATGAGACAAGTCTTAAGGAAAGATGGCTTTGGTCGGGAAGGACAAGTAAGATCGTCAAGTTATGAAAGGAATTATCTGAAAGAATAAGGATGCGATGAGACGTCGATACCCCAAAAAACTGGATGGTTAGAAAGTTATAAATTTTGAGGACGAAATTTCTTTAAGGGGGGAAGAGTTGTGACATTCCGAATTTTCCGCCCCTTCAAGGCTTGAGATATGAAACGAAATCTCAAATTGGAAAATAGAAAATAAAGATTCCAACGTTTTAATCAAATTAGACGTCACCACATTAAAGGTAATTCGAATCAGAAAAACGACGTTTCGGACGTCGAGGGTAAAATTATCATTTTACCCCTCAGCCTTGGCCTTGCATTTATAATTGGATAAGGGTATTTTGGTCAATCACAATACCCTATAGGCTGCCAAAAATCAAGAAAAATGAGGGCTATTGGATGAGCCTTGATTGACATGAGGACAAGTGTTAAAGGATTAGGCATTGACATTAATTGAATCACCTTTTAGCCTACCATTCAAGCTTGTTGACCAAGAGTGAATAAAGACTAAACTCACTCTCTCTTCCTCTCATTTTGGTTGGCACTTTCTCTCTCTTTCCTCTCTTCCTTTTTGTTTTTTTTCATCAAGGCCGAGAAGACCTGTAGCCAGCTCACTGCCCTGTCCTGACTACTTCACTGTTCTGGTCATATCTTTGTCGTTCGATATCGGATTGAAGTAAAACCCTTCCATATGAAAGATAATTGTCTTATGGTTCTAGAAACATATTATAAGCTCCATTTGGCCCAACCGTTTGTCCCGTAGGTCTATTTGAGTAGGCAAATGTCAGGCAAGATCAGATTCTGACCGGTTTTGGGGAAAGACCTGTTCCGAGGTCTTCCGGACTTCAAATTACTTCAAATCTTTGGTGAGATCTTCTACACTTATAGTATTAAAATTAGATGAACTGTGGTAAAAATTTTGAAGGAATTTGATGGAGTTTTGACCCCAAATGGGTCTTGTGTTTAAAGGGAAAAAATTGACCGTTGGAGGACCCGAAGGAACCGGCGCCATTCAAGAACTTTCCTACGTTGCCTTGGCTCCAAACTTTCGGTGAGGCTCCCCAACCCTTATAATAACATGTTAGCAAGTATATTAGTGAATAAATTGAGAATTTGAGGTAGTTTAAGGGCTGATTAGTTGGGGTATACACAGAACCGAAAATGCTCGGTCCGGTTCTGTGCATACAGGTTCTGTTGGGAACCATTGGTGTTGAAATTGAGTCTCAAATTCATCATTGAGACATGCTAGGATGTTGATGAACATGTCAATAAGGTTTATGTCCCATGGATTGGCTAATTGAGCAAGAAAAATTGACAATTGGGTAAATTTCATTAGGTTGAGCGGTTGAGTTATCCTTGGACTATTTGGATCGAACCCTTGAGGTGCTTGGAAGAAGAATTGTATTGCATTAAGCTTGTGGTAAGGGGATTCTAAATCTTTGATAGGAGGATTGGACTCGATTGGGTGGTATGAGTATGAATTTGATCGGTTCTTGGGAGATTATACCGTGATTGTCCAATGTACGTCCTAGAAAGACATAGATGACTTGAATGTATGACAATGCTCGTGCCTTGATTGATTGTCACATTTGAATGTCCAATTTAATTGTCTCGCATGCCATTAATGTGTTGCTCGTTACTTGAGTTTGCAATTGATTGTGTGCTATGAATTGAAATGAGCATTTGGCATGTCTGAGAAGTTGTGATACCTTGATGCGTTGAGACGCGGGGTTGTGTGATTGGATACCTTGAGGCGCTGAGGCGCAATGTTTGAATTGAATGGCATCCTGAGGCGTATGAGACGCGCGGTTGTGTGGATGAACTTCCTGAGGCGCTGAGGCGTGGGGTTTTAATTGAATGGCACCCTGAGGCGTATGAGACATAGGGTTGAAATGGCCAATATCTTGATGCGTTGAAACGCAGGACGGAGTTGAGATGTGTCGACATAGGCTTGGAGTGAAATTGAAAAGTTGATGCATTTACGTGGATTTATTAATGAGACGGTCTGATGCGTTTACGCGGACCGAGCCTAAGGCGTTCTAGAAGAGGGCAGGAAAGTAAAGCAAACTGGAAGGGTGGAAGTTGTAATTTGACATGACAACGTGTGTTTAATCCTAATGATGTGAAATAATGCCATGACTGCATGCTTGATATCCGTATGTTGTGTATTGACAATTGAATGCCTCATGTGATTACTTGTATAAATTGTTTGTGATTGCATTTGCTTGAGTGGACGATTAGCCTAACCTAGGGTTAGGACCTACCTTACTGAGATTTATATCTCACCCTATCGTGGGATTAACTTTTTCAGGTCTCAGGCGATGGAAATTTGAGCTTGCTAATGATCGGTGTTTGAAGAAGTAATTACATGAAATTGATTTATACTTTGGTGACTTTAGAGATTTCATGTTACCTTAAAGTTAAAGTTGTATCCTCTGAACCTGTAGTCCGCGTTTATAAGAAGACATTCCCTATGTCCTGAGTTATCTTAAGATTGAATTGAATGGAGAAGTTTTATCGCTTCCGTATGCTTGTATCATTTAGAAGTTTTTAAATGGTTGGCCGACGGATCCTGAGTACCACCGAGACAAGACGGCCCTGGTGGGATTTTACGTGGCTGACGGGTTCGGGACGTGACACCATAGTTTCCTCACCTGATTTTATTTTTAGAGTATATTCACACTTGTCTCATGTGCATGTCTGTGGAATGTTGATATACTTAAAATCACTCATTGCTACAAGGGAATATTTAGTGCTCCCTAGGTCTTGGTTGGTAAGGCATTTTTTTTTTGTCGGATTTGGTAAGGCATTTACTTTCGATGTATTTCGCTACCTCCTTCTTTCATAGTATGTTCATATGTTGCATATTATTTAAGTCTACATGCATTGCATACATTCTGAAATCATTCAAGTGACTGATTGAAATTATAATGATAGGAGATAGGATGTCACTATTTCCTAGAAGTTCGACGTAGTTGGTAACCTTCGAATATCTAAGGAAAGTTACTCGTCCTGGCCGAACACAAGGTTGCACTTTACTAGGTTTGTACATAGCCGAGAGCTGACTGGACGTAAGTTGGAATATGCCGAAGATTGCTAGACTAGTTACTATGTCGATAACCTTAAGTTTAAGCGGCAGGCAGATGAGATGTTTAAGCGCTATCTAGAGGTAAAAAGACAGTATCACAATGGTTTAGCCAAAGAAGCATATGCCAGCTGAAAAGTTGAACGTCAAGCCAATGAGAATTGGCCGATGATCACTCTTTGGGGAAAGAAAAGACGCCCTAGAATCAAGACGAATCCAAAACACATCCTGCTCAAAAAGACAAAACCTAAAAAGACCCTTGAAGTCATTGTACCATGGATCAGGGAATGGCCAGAAGAGCTAAAGTATCTCAACCAAGCCACTGAAGACTATCCTTCACATTCTGAGGTACACTCAACTAGGAAAGAAGTCCTAATCATGGAGCCATATCCCGAAGAGGGGCAAGACAAAGATGCCGTGACATTCTAATTTCCCAGTCATTTTCAGACTCATTAATGAGAAGTGTATCTAGCAATGTGTTTCAGTCATATCTAGCTCGAATCTGATCAATTTGAGTAGACTGACCGACCAAAAAGGGAAAGGCTAACGCGAGATAAGGTACGTGGACATAGGGAACTTGTTGACCATAAGGATTGTCAAGGGGACATTTAGGGCCATAAAAGGCCGATCTAAGAACGATTAAGGGATGCATTGCTAGTGTTATACGATTGGAGTGCGGGTGATGCTGCTTAACCAACGTATAATTTGTAAAATTTTCCTTAATCGGACGGTGACGATTGAGACCGTCGGAACCAGTGATAGACCCTCACAATTACATAACAACCAAAGTTTTCATGAATTGACGAGCCCTAATCGTGATATGAATCACAAGGTCGTACGCGTAATGTCTGCAAAAGCTGCCCGTCAGTTCGGAATAGGCTGGAACCACGTCTAATAGAGAAAATGATTAGAAACGAGTCTTCAAAATTGAAAATGGAGAATCAAGAGTTCCAATATTTTATTTGGATTGGCCATCGCTTTATCGAAGAAAATTGAAATTAGAAAAAAAAGACGTTTCGGACGTCGGGGGTAAAATTATCATTTTGCCCCGTAAGCCTTAACCTTGCTTATGTAATTGAAGGAGGGCATTTTGGACTTTAAACCACCCCCAAGGCCACCGAAAATGAGAGTGAATCATAGCCATTGGATGAGCTTGAATGACACATTGGACATGTGTCAATGGATTAGCCTTTAAGTGGATATATCCACTTTTTTCAACTACCATTCAATCCTTTGACTTGTGGAGTCTTGCATATAGCTCTCTCTCTCACCCCTCATTTGGCCGACTATCAACCCCCCAACGCCATCTTATTCTTCCTCTTCTTCTCCTTCATAGTCGAGCTGCTGCTCTGTACCGATTGCTTTACTAAACTGGCCATAACTTCTTCGTCCGTCATTGGATTAAAGCCTACGACCTACCATTGGAAAGCTTATCGTCTCGCTGTTCCAACAAGGTATTATAGGCCAAATCCACCCATCCGTTTGTCCCGTAAAGCCGTTTGAAGGAGCAAAGGTCAGGTTGGTCAGTTTTGAATCCGAGAGCTCCCAGCCGACCAGTCCGATCGCCCCACTATTCCGGCCATATCTTCTTCATCCGATACCAAATTGAGGTAAAACTACCGCCAAATGAAACCTTATTATCTTATCTTTCCATAGACATATTATAAGCTCAATTTGACCCTGTAAATCTTCCCATAGCTCGGTTTGAGTAGATAAAGGTTAGGCAAGGTCAAATTTTGACCGGTTTTGGGGAAAGACCTGTTCCAGGGTCTTCCGGACTTCAAATTGCTTCAAATTTTTGGTGAGGTCTTCTACACTTATATTATTAAGGTTGGATGAGCTGTTGTAAAAATTTAAGATGAATTTAATGGAGTTTTGACCCCAAATGGGTCTTGTGATTGTTGGACAGAAACTGCCGGTTTAAGGACTTGAGGAAATCGGCGACTTCCAAAGAGTTTCCGGCGACGACTCGGTCCCAAATCTTCGGTGAGCCTCTTAGACCCTTAGATATACATGTTAGCAAGTTGATTAGCGATTAAATGATGGATTTAGAGTAGTTTTAGGGCTGGAAAACCTTGGTATGCACTAAATTGATAATAGCCCGGCTCGGTTCTGTGCAAACCGATTCTATGGAGGCTATTATGGGTTGGTTTTGAGTCTCAAATTCATCAATGAGACATGCTAGAATGTTGAGGATCATGTTATTAAGGTTGCTGGTACATGAATGGGTGAATTGAATAAGAGAAATTGACGATTGGTTGGAATTTCATAGGTTGCGCGGCGGGTTTGGTCTTGGACCACTTGGACCGAATTTTAGGAGGTGCTTGAGGGGAGAATTTGTGGCACTAAGCTTGAGGTAAGGAAATCCTAAACCTAAGATAGGAAGATTGGACTCGATTGGGCGAGTCGGGTAAATTTTTGAGTGATTCTTGAAGGGTTTCAATGTGATTGTCTATTGTACATCCTATGAGGGTGTAGATGACCCAAATGTTTGATCATGCTTGTGCATTGAGTGATTTGTCGCATTTGAGTGTTGAATTTGATTATCTTGCATGCCATAAGTGTATGGTGCATAAGATTGCACATGGTCTTGTGTGTACGAATTGATTCAAATTAATGGCATGTTTGAGGCATGATAAGACCCTGAGGCGTATGGGATGCGGGGTGGTGGAATGAATACCCTGAGGTGCTGAGGCGCGGGGTTAGAGTGTGTGGCACCCTAATGGGCATGAGACGCGGGGTTGAGAAGGTCATAATCCTGATGCGTTGAAACGTGGGACGAAGTTGTGATGTGTCGACACTGGCTTGGAGTAACATTGAAACCTAATGCATTTATGCGGGTTGTCAATGACGGTCTGATGCGTTTACGCGGACCGAGCCTGATGCGTTCTAAAAGCGGGCATGAGAATAAGGCAGGTATGAAAGGTGGAAGTGGTGGTGTGACATGGCGGTGTGTGCATGATCTTAGAGATGTGTTATGATGCCATGTCTGCCTGTCTGACATCTGCATGATTGTTGATAATTGAATGCCTCATGTGTTTGCTTGCATGAAATGCTGATGTTTATGACTGGCTGAGTGGACAGTCGGCCTAACCTAGGATTAGGACCTACCTTACCGAGATTTATATCTCACCCTGTTGTGGGCAACATTTTCAAGTCTTCGACGAAGAAAATCGAGTTTTCCGTGGATTGGCATTTGACGAAGTCATTGGAGGAAAATAAAGACTTACCTTTTGTGACCTAAGGGTTGAAAAATGATACTCTTGGGGATTTAGATTTGTAACCTCTGAAGTATGATTGACCATTATAAAAGGGGTACCCTTATGTCCTTAGTCATCACGTGTTGCTGTATTTGTAATGGAGTTGGCATCGCTTTTGCATGCATGCTTCATATAGAGTTGTAAGTTATTGGTCGTTGGATCCTAAAGCTCATTAAAGGTAACGGTGAAGGTGGGATGCTAGTGTGCCCGCCGGGTTCGGGGCGTGACATTCCCGTTTATTTGGTATCAAAGCGAGGTCGGGTCGATCTAGTGTGATTGAGACTTACAGTGATAATGAGCAATGACTTGAGGATAATTAGGTAGTGAGACCTTGAGGGATAAGCATAGATTGTTGAATCTTGAAGACTATAGGCTTGAACTTGTGTAGTATTCTAATAGCCCTAGTGCCGATTTAAAGGATGGTCTTGAGCGATATTATGAATAAGGCTCACAAGGAAGTGAATAAAAATTGAGGAGTCATAAGCTTGGATTTGAGGTTGCTAGAGAATAACTTATGAATGAAGGGTCAATTGAAGTGTATGATTGTGATCTTGGTTTGTCAATGACCCAACTTGAGGAGTATGAGTTATAAAGAGACAGCTGGTATTGGTGAATTCAGGCTTGAATTGCGTGATATCTTGATGGTTTAGTTATCAATTACTATTGACAGTCTTGGATGATATGAGATAAGATGCATACAAGGGAGCAGATAAGGAATATATGATTAAAGGCCAGTCGTGATCGAATGCTTATGGATTTGATTTAATTAGCGACTCCACTTAAGGTGCACGGTTGAATATAAGCAATTAATCTGTGAGATGTGACGGTCATTGGTGGAATTAGAACTCTTAAATGGATAGGAATTGATCTGAAGTCAATTTTGACATGACAAGTGGTGAGGACAATCATGCTGTGCACGTGTTTGTGGTTATGAAATGCAAGTTGATGAGGGTGCATGCATGAACTTATTGTCGTTGGACTTAATAAACTATCGCTTGGTATGGGAAAAGTTGATGTGATACCTATAAACTGTAATGAAACATGGTATGAGACATGTGGGACAAGGCTTTCTCCGTAGATGTATGACTTGGGACAACCTGCAATGGTTAGGTCTGATGAGGGTGAGGAGTGATCGCCGGGACAGAGAGGTCCAGACAAGGAGCGGCTCCTGGCAGGCTTCTTAGATGGCAAGAGGCAGGAATGACCCAAGTCATAACTTGAAAGGGAAAGTCTAGGTATCAGGTTGAGTTCAATTGTGGTTAAGAAATGTATAGCACAAGATTGATCCTCGAAGAAGATATTCAAAAGTGGCATGACATGTGAAATGATGCATGTGATTGGCATAAATAAAAGCTTTGTGCTTGGCGGTGGATGTCGTTTGAAAGGAAAAGTAATGTTTATGATTGGCCTGTTGGGTATGTTTTGTAATTGGCATCGTGTAATTGCCTTGGCCAAGGTCTAATTGAGAGATTAGACGGCATATGGGGTTTGTATCCTTTGAACTGATGTCTTCTGGAATTGAGATAACATGTCGAGTTTGTAATGAAGTGGCAGATGCCTTATGCTTTGAGTTTGGGTAATTGACTTATAGAAGTAACACCTTGAATATTTGCTAGATATTGGCCTAGTTGAGTTTTAGCCTAGTTGAGGCTTGCCTAGTGATGACTGTTAGTTGAGAAGTTGCCTCATGGAGACTGCTTTGATATGTGGTTGCTGCTTAAAGACGATTTGGAATCCTTAGATAATTAACAATTAGTTGAGAGTTGCATAGGGACCACAGGATGGTTGCTTGATGGTGATGAATGATGAGATGAGCAGCCTGAGACTGCTAGACTTGAATATATGACTTGAGTTTTTGATTCCTGGAGGTAATCATAGTGGTTCAAGTGACATGAGAACCTAATAAAGTTGAACGACCAATGTATGGTCGTAGAAGAGCATTAGGCTCGAGTATTCATGGTATGGAAGATCTGAGAACTAATATGGATCATGAGAATTGAGTAAAGATGAGCGATTGGAGTATGAGTACCAAAAGAAAATATGGCTTGATCTGTTAATTGTACAAGACCTAAGAGCTGAATGGGTCGCGAGAACTTTAAATGGAAATGAGAAAATTTGTTGATTAAGCAAGCTCGAGGAGGACCTGCCATGATTGTCTAAGTCACTATGGTGACATATGCTAGTACTGATGAGCTAAAATGATGGAAGTCACGAGAAAGGTGACTCTGAGTTAATCTTTTCTAAATTGAATGCATGGGAAAGACCCCGAGAGTTTGGAAAAGCTTGTAAAACTATGTATAAGGTTGAGATTGACTGAGTTAGGTAGAGGAATAAGATTTGAAATTGTTTTCCTCTGGATTTGAGATCTTGATAAGGAAACCTTAGAGGTTTGGGTACACTAAGGAAAGAAGGTGGCCCTGGCAGTTGTAGTCTTAAGAGGCTGTTGATAATTGGTGGAAGGTCACCAGATGAAGGATTTCCTCGAAGGCATGATATATGCCTAGACTACCCCTGTTGAATTATTCAACGGAAAGTATCCTTCTGAGATTGCTAGAAAGCAAAGGTTGCAGGGATCCTGATAATTTTGTAAGGATTAGAGGATGATTACCAATGTGAGACAAAGTTCCCAAGGTCGCCTAAATATTTTAAGAGTGGTTAAGGACCCTTGAATAAAATAAGTAAATCCTTGAATGGATTGGAGCTTGAAAACCTTATGACTGGTTGTTATTCTTGATTTTGAGGAACAGTAATGAGACTCAGCAAAAGAGGAGAATGATCGAAAGACTTATGAATAAAAGACCTCCTGCTCATGGATTACGAGCAAAAAGACGTTCATTATGAATATGGAACGTGCCTACGGGAAATGGTTGATTACCTGGGCGTAAGACAAGGGTGGAATTGGGTAGTCCGTCTTTTCTGTTATGGAAGGAGTCGAGGAAAAATAGGCATGCTAGTTTGCTTGGAATTAATAATTTCCTGGGATCGGTTGATTGAATCGGAACCATGGGAAATGAAATCATGAGTTGATGTTCCCTAAAGAATAGGACATTATTCTTAAAGGGCAATTGGACCATGAATTGGTCGTTGATGAAAAGGAAAGTGAACGGACTTGATAATCCTGACTGGTTGTGATTCTAGTGAATGATTTAGTAAACGAAAAGAGCGCTTAGAGAATACTTGCAAAGTGAGTTAAGGTAATCGAATTAAGCATTCGATAAGTGAACTGGTGGAGACCAAGGACGAACAGGTATTGTCACTTGAGGTGACTGAATTATGGGAAGAAGAATGTCGAGTATGGTGGCATCTACGTTTTGGAGAAAAACACTGCCGTTGGCACAGATTCCAAGATCGACGTCCTGTGGAATATGAAGGACATGGTGAATTTGAAATAAGAGAATGCCACTGAAGTATATAGCTTCCCTCACATAGTATGAGACCCTGGTGTGGAAGAAGGAGAAAATCCTAACTATCTTGATATTAAGATGGAGCATCTAGACTAGGAAAGAAGACGCAGAACTTGAATGATTCTTGGAAGTGAAATTTGAGAGACTGTCTTGTAGACAATGTTGAATTCTAGGACGATGTTGACGTTCAGTGGAACGAACGGAATTGGGATAAGATTGCATTAGTAAGTTATGGAACTCAGAAGCTAAAACACTAATGCTTCTTAAGAAAAGAGTGACAAGAATAAATAAAATATTGTGTGGTCCTAGAGGAGACCCGTGACAACATAGAGCCAAGGTTTGAACTCTCAAGTGAAAAGTGCGAGGAATAGTTGGAAGATTTGACACATGGTAGAAAGAAGTTGATAATAGTCGAATTAAGTGCTCAAGGAATGATTGAGTTGGTTGTTACCGTCTTGAGAGACAAGGATTTGACTCATTTAAGGAGTCATAAGAAACATGAACAGCTTTTGAAAGTGTCTCACGGACTCTAAGGAGATGCTTGTTATATGCTGAATGTGAAGAGCACGACCTATGGATCTAATAAGGTAGGATTTCTCGGTCGTGAAATCTTTGAGAAATGAAATCTCCATAGAGCCTTGAAGGAGTGAAATGAGTGATAAATCGACCAGAGTAGATGTGGGTTGCTAGAAGTTGAAAGTTCTTGGAAATTGATGAATTACAATAGACGGACCGTGGAAAAATTCCCTACAAGAGCTGTTCCATTGGTAAAATGGATTAAAGACAAGATGTAACGCGAATGGGTGAATGAACGTGAAAAGAGTTTTCGAGGACTCGAGTTAAGCTAATGACTGCGCTGTTTATGACAATTCCAGTTGGAAATTGGAACACATATGAGGGTCGCAATGACGTGGCGAGAATGAAACTTGAGGCATAACAAGGAAACCGGAAGTGGGCATTGCATATACATCGTGATGATAAGGCCACAGGAGTTGGAATGCTTAGAGCATGATGGAGTGGTTTGCGAGTGTCCTCGTGATAAAGTTGGGAAATGTTGTTTGAGTAAAAGAATGTTTTAAGGCTATACCTACCTCAAGAGTATAAGGTAGCAGTTTCCCGAAGGGAATTCAATAAGAGGTAACGTTAATGCGTGAAACTGCTTGTGAATATGAGAACGTAACATGTTTAAAGAAAGATCTTGAAGTTATGTGAACTAAAAGAGGTTGAGAGTATGGACTGCCTAAAGGGAATTGAAGGCGAGGCATGTGGAACAAAGAGATCCACCAAGTGTTGTTATAGCGATGTTCATAACGCTAAGGAATGGTGAATTGTTTAGCGGAGGCTTATAGTTAAGAATTGAGCATTGTTTAATTGGCAATGGAGAGACAGATCTTCCCTCGAGCAATAAGAGATTCAACCTCTAAATTGAAAGTTTGTCAAATGACTAGTTGACGGCCACCGGAAACACCAGAGGGGCATTGAGGTATTACCATGATCGAACATCGATACTTGAAGGGTATTAAGAATGGATGGAACCCTTGAGATCCTAGGGACGGAAGTACGAGTCCAGTATTGAGGGGAACTTAAGGAGATGACCTCATCGAAATTCGAAGGGAGAATTATGGTGTTTCTTGGGATGGTACAAAGATGTGCCAAGATATATATATACTATCAGTGATAAGGATTGGAAGTTGAAATTAACCTATCATATGGTCGAGCACTAGACATGTCGATAAAAGAGAAGGATATGACCACGAAAGTTGAAGGATCACTTTGATCCAAGGGGATTTTCGGATGGAATCGAGAACAGATTACCACGGAAGTAATCTTGTAATTGTTTAAGGAATCGATGGGACCATAACTCGTTTGGTTAACGGAGGGCAAATTGATAAAGCCCTTGAATCTCCGTTGGTATAAAAGGAAGTTTGAAGGGGGCGATACGCCAAATGGTATGGACATTAAGGAGTGCATTCTGGCGAGGGCTTAGTAATAATGGTTATGGACAAATGAAAGAGATAATGTGAACGCTCGAGGATGAACTACTAACAAATGTTACGAATACCAAAAGAGAATGGAGAGAAGCAAATTGGATTGAGGACTGAAGGAGACAAGTCCCACGGGAAAAATGGTTTTGGGCTGGAAAGGACGAGTAAGATCGTCAAGTCATGAAAGGAACTATTCAGAAGAGCGAGAATGCGATGAGACACCAATACCCCAAAGGACTGGATTGTTAGAATGTTGTAAATTTCGAGGATAAAATTTTTGTAAGGGGGAAGAGTTATGACATTCTGATTTTCCTGTTATTTTCAGATTCATTAATGAGGAGTGTATCTAGCAATGTGTTTCAGTCATATCTCGCCCGAATTTGATCAATTTGAGTAGACCAACCAAAAAGGGAAAGGCTAACGCGAGACAAGGTACGTGGACCTAGGGAACTCGAATAGGAAATGACGCTTTGACCATAAGGATTGTCGAGAGGAAATTTAAAGCCATAAAAGGCCGATTTAAGAACGATTAAGGGATGCATTGCTAGCGTTATACGATTGGAGCGCGGGTGATGCTGCTTAACCAATGTATAATTTGCAAAATTTTTCATAATTGGACAGTGACGATCGAGACCGTTGGAACTAGTCATAGACCCTCACAATTACATAACAACCAAAGTCGCCATGAATTGACGAGCCCTAATCGTGATATGAATCACAGGGTCGATACGTGTAACGTCTACAAAAGCCACCCGTCAGTTCAGGATAGGCTGGAACCACGTATGATAGAGAAAATGATCAGAAACGAGTCTTGAAAATTGAAAATGGAGAATTAAGAGTTTCAACATTTTATTTGGATTGGCCATCGCCTTATCGAAGAAAATTGGAATTAGAAAAAAAAATGACTTTCCGGACGTTGGGGGTAAAATACTATTTTGCCCCTCAAGCCTTAGCCTTGCTTATGCAATTGAAGGAGGGCATTTTGGACTTTAAACCACCCCCAAGGCCACCGAAAATGAGAGTGAATCATGCTCATTGGATGAGCTTGAATAACACATTGGATATATATGTGTCAATGGATTAGCCTTTGAGTGGACATATCCACTTTTCCCAACTACCATTCAATCCTTTGACTTGTGAAGACTTGCATATAACTCTCTCTCTCTCTCTCTCTCTCTCTCTCTCTCCCTCTTTCACCCCTCATTTGGCCAACCATCAACCCACCAACGCCATCTTCTTCTTCCTCTTCTTCTCCTTCATCGCCGAGCTGCTGCTCTATACTGACTGCTTCACTAAACTAGCCATAACTTCTTCGTCCGTCATCGGATTAAGGCGTACCACCTACCATTAGAAATCTTATCGTCTCATCGTTCCAACAAGATATTATGGGTCCAAATTCACTCGGCCGTTTGTCCCATAGAGCCGTTTGAAGGAGCAAAGATCAGGCTGGTCAATTTTGAATCCGAGAGCTCCCAGCCGACCAGTCCGACCGCCCTACTATTCTGATCATATCTTCTTCGTCCAATACTAGATTGAGGTAAAACTACCTCCAAATGAAAGTTTATTGTCTCATCTTTCCATAGACATATTATAAGCTCAATTTGACCCTGTAGATCTTCCCGTAGCTCGATTTGAGTGGATAAAGGTTAGGCGAGGTCAAATTCTGACCGATTTTGGGGAAAGACCTGTTTTGGGGTCTTTCGGACTTGAAATTGCTCCAAATGGGTCTTGTGATTGTTGGATAGAAACTGTCGGTTTAAGGACTTGAGGAAATCGGCGACTTCCAAAGGGTTTCCGGCGACGACTCGGCCCCAAATCTTCGGTGAGCCTCTTAGACCCTTAGATATACATGTTAGCAAGTAGGTTAGTAATTAAATGGTAGATTTGGAGTAGTTTTAGGGCTGGAAAACCACGATATGCACCGAATCGAAAATAGCTTGGTTCGGCTATGTGCAAACCGATTCTATGGAGGCTTTTATGGGTTAGTTTTGAGTCTCAAATTCATCAATGAGACATGCTAGAATGTTGAGGATCATGTTATTAAGGTTAGTGGCTCATGAATAGGTGAATTGAGTAAGAGAAATTGACGATTGATTGGAATTTCATTGGTTGTGCGACGGGTTTGGTCTTGGACCATTGGACCGAATTTGAGGAGGTGCTTAAGGAGAGAATTTGTGACATCAAGCTTGAGGTAAGGAAATTCTAAACCTAAGATAGGAAGATTGGACTCGATTGGGCGAGTCGGGTAAATTTTTGGGTGATTCTTGAAGGGTTTCAATGTGATTGTCTATTGTACATCCTAGGAGGGTGTAGATGACCCAAATGTTTGATCATGCTTGTGCATTGAGTGATTTGTCGCATTTGAGTGTTGAATTTGATTGTCTTGCATGCCATAAGTGTATGATTGGTGCATGAGATTGTACGTGGTCTTGTGTGTGTGAATTGATTAAAATTAATGGCATGCTTGAGGCATGATGAGACCCTAAGGCGTATGAGATGCGGGGTGGTGGAATCAATACCCTGAGGCGCTGAGACGCGGGGTTAGAGTGTGTGACACCCTGATGCGTATGAGATGCGGGGTTGAGAAGGCCATAGTCCTGATGCGTTGAAACACGGGACGGAGTTGTGATGTGTCAACACTGGCCTGGAGTAACATTGAAACCTGATGCGTTTACGCGGGTTGTCAATGACGGTTTGATGCGTTTACACAGACCGAGCCTGATGCGTTCTAAACGCGGGCATGAGATTGAGGCAAGTGTGAAAGGTGAAAGTAGTGGTATGACATGGCGGTGTGTGCATGATCTTAGAGATGTGTTGTGATGCCATGTCTACCTGTCTGACATTTGCATGAATGTTGATAATTGAATGTCTCATGTGTTTGTTTGCATAAAATGCTGATGTTTATGACTGCCTGAGTGGACGGTCGGCCTAACCTACGGTTAGGACTTACCTTGCTGAGATTTATATCTCACCCCGTTGTGGGCAACATTTTCTGGTCCCCGACGAAGAAAACTGAGTTTTCCGTGGATTGGCATTTGATGAAGTCATTGGAGGAAAATAAAGACTTCCCTTTGTGACCTTAGGGTTGAAAAATTATACTCTTGGGGATTTAGATTTGTAACCTCTGAAGTATGATTGACTTTTATAAAAGGGGTATCCTTGTGTTCTTAGTCATCATATGTTGCTGTACTTGTAATGGAGTTGGCATCGCTTTCACATGCATGCTTCATATAGAGTTGTAAGTTATTGGCCGTTGGATCTTGGAGCTCATTAAAGGTAACGGTGAAGGTGGGATGCTCATGTGCCCGCCGGGCTCGGGGCGTGCAGATGCAATCAAGGAGGAAACCCCGATGGACCATCGCTTCGAAGAAGATTAGACCATAGGGATGGATAGTTTAGATCCTACATTCCATTGGCTTTTTATGACTTTCTTGTTTTTAGAATTGATGTCCCCCCTTTTTTCAAAGCTTCTCTTTGTCTCTCTTTCATTATATATCCTTGTTGTAATAAGGAATTTACTCCGTTGTGCTCATAGTTTATGTTTTGATCAATGAAATGTGACATTGTTATTTTCTTTAGTCACTAAAATGATTCTAGCTAATTGCATAATTCACTTGTTTGAAATTCAAATTATACCTTGAGTCAGGTTTTTCATATTTGAAAAAGATTCTAATTCCATTTCTTTAACTAGAATATGCAATTAAATCAGTTCATGCATATTTCATGACATTTGTACAAAAACATGTTTAAAGTAATATTTGACGATTGATTTTTCAAAATCATTTGCATATTTTAGACTTGATGGGAAAGAATGATATCCAAGTGCTCAAAGTCCCTTAAGCCGAGCTCCTAGCCTAATGGGACAATATGAGTGAAGCCAACCAGAAATATGCCAGATCGCGACTAGGGTATCTGTTGGAGCTGCTGAAGATTGAATGTCCACTGCCTTTATCCGAGCCATGACGCTCTATTAGGATCCTATCACTGCGACGTTCTGCATGGAAGGATTGGAGATTACCCCTACTCTTGAAGAATATAGTGCTGCCATTGGAGTTGAGTTTACTTACTTATTAGTCCAATCTCCTATAGGGTTTGAGCCTTTGAGTCAACTATCTGAATTCCTTGATACAAACCTCAATAACATCAAAGCAGAGGCCAAAAGTAATTCTGGACGGGTTTCCCTATCTTTTCTTCTAAATAGATTTCCCAACCTTCTTATTAGCAAAGGAACTAAATTCGATAGAGCTTTCGTCTTGGCTTTCTTTAGCTTTGTGCTATTTCCGATCTCGCCTGTTACTTTTGACCCTATCATGGCTATAGTGGTTAAACAAGTATGTTACGGGTGGGATTATTCAAACTTTATTCTTGTTGAACCCTTCCTCTCCCTGAACTATTTTAGAAAAATCAAGAATGGAATCTTTAGAGCCTCTAATGGCCTTCTATATATGTGGTTCACATCTCATATTAAATAATTTCATATCTGTATAGGTTTCACTAAGATTAGTTCCGATACCCATCCTCTTAGAACTTTCATCAAAACTCATACACGTATTCCTAAGTTCAATTTTAAAAAATGAAAGGAATTTCTTAGAACTCTAAAACCAGAGTAACTCCAATGGCTGCTTAGATTACCAGCATTAGGTAAAGTCAAACTCGCATATAATGGCGAAGACCTAGTCCCTTGTTGGGATTTACATGCATCACCGCATATCATCCAAGGAGGGTTATCCAACAGTTTGGAGCATTACTAGAGATTCCTTCATCACCACGACTAGGTGTTTTCTCGTTTGACTTGCCAAAAGAGACCCTTATAGGAGAAAAGAAAAAGCAATTCGAAGCCAAGGTGAAATTCATCACACGCTCTTTGAAAGAATCCCAAACTAAAGAAGTAAAGTGGCCAGATGATATGACTCAAGAGATGAATACTCATAGGGCTTCTGCAAAATACATTCAACGCTTTGAGGCAATCAGACGCAGCTTTGTCAAGCCTTATGTGCCTGAATACATCGTGACGTACATGCTTGGAGTGAAGCCGTATATACCTGAAGACATGGGATCACCGTCATATTCGGGAGATGAGGAATCTCAGATTGAAGGACCCGATCTTTCCTGGGACGGTGAGGGTGCCTCAGACCTCAAGCGCACTAAACTTGGATAGACTATCCTATCAAGTATAAAACGTGTGAACATTATGATGTCTCCTCAGCATATGACTACTAATTTGTATTGAATGTTACTTTTGGCACATGTGTATGAATATAAAACATGTTTTGTCAATGCATAAAAAACTATTGTAAAAAATTACTCTTCTTTTAAATTTCATGAATTCTTTTGGAAAATGATTGAAAGAACTGCTCACATGAGAGTTTAAGGCTCACAAGGCAGTCATTTTTCTCATTTATCAATAGAAAACATGCAATTAAAGGAATTCAATGCTTTCTTATCTGTCCTAAATAGATACTTACTTGTTATTTTCAAATAAACAGGTATTCTCTAATCACGAAATTACTAAAACATCATTTTCGTACTCGACTTAAGACGAGAATGGAACAACAGAAGTTGACTCCATGAGTAGGCATGTTGAAAACCCTAATGACTACTATGACTACCATGATGGCCGAGATTAAGGTCATGTTGGAAGCCTCTCGAGCTAGACAGACAACAGTACCTAACCTGAACGACTCAGGTCAATCCTCAATACCCAATACGACTGACAAAGGGTCAACTGAAGGTGCCCAACCGATCATGAAATATGTTCATGCGCCAAATGTCCAGTCATAGCCGAAGACACTCCTTGTTGTCATTAACCTCGAGAAGGACGAAAAGAGAAAATGAGCTGCGAAAACTGAAGCTGAGGCTAAGAGAATAGCTAAAATTGAGGAATGTTTGAGCAGTCAAGGTTATCAGTTAGCTCGATTTGACAAGATATCCCTTTCGTCAAAGTGGAGACTCCTCCGGACTATACAGAGCTAGACTTCGTGAGAAAGTATAATGGGACAGGCTGTTCATGTGCTCACCTCAAATATTATCTGCGTAAGATGGCACATTATTCTAACTACATTCCTCTGCTGATGAATACGTTCCAAGAGAGTTTGGCTGGCGTCGCTCTGGCTTGGTTCATTAAGTTAGATCTTGATGACTATGACGAATGAGAGGATCTTGCTGAAGATTTTTTCAAGCAGTATAAGTTTAACACAGTTACAGCCCGAACGAGGGAAGATTTATTACGAGCTATGAAAGTAAGAAGCGAAACAACTAAAATATATGCCCAAACATGGCGAGCTTTGGTAACTCAAGTGAAACCGCCAATCTCGAAGGATGATTTGATTGACCTGTTCTTAAAAGCACTCCCATATGAATACTTTGACAGATTAAACACCTCAAGATACCAAACCTTTACACATTTGATAAAAGTGGCCGAGAGATTGGAGTGGGCTTTGAGAGAAAGAAGGTCGCATGAAACTTCAACAAAAAAAGCAATATCTCTCGAGAAAAGAAAGAGAGGCTAGAGTTGATATAGCCTTTGTACCAGATTCCCACAAACCCAAGGTGTTCACTAACTCCAATCAGACCAAAGAAGGATCGTCGTGATCAATGTCAAGGGACAAGAGCCTAGGAAGAGGCAGCATCAGAAGCAATTTTCTCGACTTCCCAAATTGTTATCCAAGTTGCTCCCAATGCTATTAGAGCAGCACTTGGTGGCAAAGGAACCTCTGAGAGCGAATCCGACGAAATATTCTGATTTTGATGAAAGCCAAACTTGCACCTATCATATGGGTGAAAGATGACACCATGTAGATAATTGTTACATCCTAAAGTTGAAGTTTCAAGCTCTCATTGACAATCAGATTTTGAAGTTTAATGATGTAGCTCCAAATGTGCAAAAGAATTCACTTCCTGACCACCAAGTAGTAGATGCAATATTTGCTGATGAAGAAGAAAACCACTTTGAGTTGAAGGTGAATGTACCCAAGCTAACCAACATTCTGGCAATCGCTTCGTCGTACCTAAAGGAGGGAAAAGTATCGATTGAGAGAAAGAAATTATGTATTGCTAAGATGATGAGCTTAGGGATAATGTCGAGCATTGCTGATGAAAAGTTTGAAGGAATTAAAGTCTTGGTGAACTTAGAATGGAACCAGTTCGTGGTTAAAACCAAACAAGGAAATATGTAGAATGTTCCACACGAAAGATTGATAGGCGATTTGGAATTGATTACCAAACCAGAAGAAGAGCTTGACGAAGACAAATTGAAAGCTACCAAGCGAAGTCTGGTCGATCGCAGATTTGTAACCAAAGCACTAGAGAGAGGCGAGGTTATATATAATCTGGGTGAGTATTCTGGTGGGTACAATTTAAAGTTAAGTACTTTGCTCTTCCTAGTTTCTTCTAGAGAATAGAGGATATTATACTTGATAGATGGAGAGGTATGGATGATCTTGTTCAACCGGAAATCTTAGAAGAAGTGATAGAGCCTCTTGCAGAATAATCCGAATCATCACTCAACCAGGTGATATCGGAACATTTCCTACTCATAGAAGAGCAAGTGAATGATCTCTCATGGGAGATTGAGGATGTTTCATTTCGACTGGCAACGTACGGTCATCCTCAAACAATAGATAACAAGCTTGACATAGAGCAATACATCATGATGGAAAAATTAATAGCCCAGTGGCAAAGCCTAACTGAATTGTTTGAGAGAGTAAGAAGACACTTGAAGTTTGCAATTCAGCATAATCAAGTGATGTTGATAGATACCACCAGTCAGAATACAAAAACCTCCTAGAAGACTTGGGCGATACCATGGCAATGATTGAAACTTCTACAACTGTAGTAATCAAACTAGACGAGCTAGACAGCCTAAGTTAAGAAGATGATTGTCCGGTTAAACCTGTTGTGATTCGCATACCAAGAGATGAAACTGACGAAAAATCTAAACCAAAGGCATCACACCTGACGATAGTAACCATAAAAGTCCCGTCAGTAGAAAACTATGACCTTAAGGCAGACCATTGGAACTATGGGACAGGAGAAGTAGATGCTGTGATGAGGTCAGGACGATTTTACGCCCCGAGGGAAGGCGAATCTAAAAAGAAGAAGTTTTGAAAGAGGATGTAGAAAAACTCATGTCCATCGTTAAAACCGGTGAGTTTGAGGTAATAGAGCAGCTAAGGAAAATGTCATGCCCCGAGCCCGGCGGGCACGCGAGCATCCCACCTTTCACCGTTACCTTTAATGAGCTCTAGGATCTAACGGCCAATAAGTTACAACTCTTTATGAAGCATGCATGCGAAAGCGATGCCAACTCCATTATAAATACAGCAACACATGATGACTAAGGACACAGGGGTACCCTTTTATAAAGGTCAATCATACTTTAGAGGTTACAAATCTAAATCCCCAAGAGTATCATTTTTCAACCCTAAGCTTGTAGGCCAATGTTCCAATTCGCTCCAGTATCTCGAATGGGCCTACATACCTTGGGCTCAGCTTTCTCTTCTTTTCAAATCGCGATAGTCCTCTCATCGGTGACTCCTTGAGGAAGATGTGATCGCCCACTTGAAACTTCAAGGGCTTGCGCTGCTTATCTGCATAGCTCTTCTAACGACTCTGTGACGTCCTTAATCTATCCCGGATTATTTTCACTGCTTCCACCAATTGCTCTACCAGTTCTGGGCCTGTGATACTCCTTTCTCCAACCTCATCCCAGCAAATCGGGGTTCTGCAGGCCTTATCATGGAGTGTTTCGAATGGTGCCATTGGATACTCTACTGGTAGCTATTATTATAAGCAAACTCCACCAAATGTAACTGCTCTTCCCATCCACCTTTAAAATCTATGACGCATGCTCGCAGCATGTCCTCGAGCGTCTATATCGTCCTTTCCGACTGTCCGTCCGTCTGTGGGTGATACGCTGTGCTAAACTGTAATCGGGTTCCCATGGCATCCTGCAAGCTTTTCCAAAAGTTTGCCGTGAATTTGGGATCTCTATCCGAGGTAATCGTCACAGGCATTTCGTGCAGCCTCACTATCTGTCTCATGTACAACTCTGCATACTTATCCATAGCAAAGTCCTTTTGTACCGGGATGAAATATGCGGACTTGGTTAATCTGTCCACGACTACCCATATAGAGTCGTGGCCTCTCTAGCTCCTCGGGAGTCCCATAACGAAATCCAGAGTTATATGCTCCCATTCGATTCAGGAATCTCTAGTGGTTGTAATAGTCCTCTAGGCTTACAGTGATGTGCTTTCACTTGCTGGCATGTCAAACACTTAGCCACATACTTTGGTACGTCCACCTTCATCCCGTTCCACCAATAGTGATGTCGCAAGTTTTGATACATTTTCGTACTTCTAGGGTGGATGCTATAATTGTTCCTATGAGCCTCTGATAAGATCATTTCCCTTCGTCCTTCGTCCTTTGGTACACACAATCGTCCTCGAAACTTCAGGATTCCGTCCTCTGACACTTGAAATTTTGGTTTTCTCTCTGTCGCATCCATCTCCAAAATTTTCTGAATTTCTGGGTCCATAGACTGTAAGATCTTTATTCCTTCCTAGACCTCAGGTTCCACCCTCAATGTAGCCACTAAGCTGGATAACTAACAGACTTCCAGTCTGAACTCAGAGTCTCTTAAATCTTCAATCATCGACCAACTTTTCACTAGCAGACATGCGATGCTTGACTTCCGGCTAAGTGCATCTACAACTCTTTTTGCTTTCCCAAGGTGATATAGTATATCACAATCATCGTCCTTGAACAGCTCCATCCATCTACGCTGCCTCATATTCAGCTCTTTCTGGAAAAATAGATACTTTAAGCTTTGGTGGTCGGTGTAAATCTGAAACATTTCGCCACATAGGTAATGTCTCTAAATCTTTAGAGCAAATATAATCGCCGCTAACTCCAAGTAATGAGTTGGGTAGTTCATTTCATGTGGCCTCAGCTGTCTGGATGCGTAGGCCACTACTCTTCCGTGCTGCATCAATACATAGCTCAATCCTTTCAACGAGGCATCGCTGTATATCTCGTAACCTCCCAATCCTGATGGAATTGTCAGCACTGGTGCGGTTGTCAATCTATGTTTAAGTTCTTGGAAACTCTTCTCGCACTTGTTTGTCCATTCAAATCTTGTTTCCTTCTTCGTTAACCACGTCAATGGGATGGCTGTGGATGAGAATTTCTCCATAAAACGCCTATAGTATCCCGTCTGTCCCAAGAAACTTCTAACTTCAGTGACCGTAGTAAGTCTAGGCCAATTCGTTACAGTTTCGATCTTCGCAGGATCCACTGCGATTCCTTCACCAGATACCACATGACCAAGAAATGCTACCTGCTCAACTAGAACTCACATTTACTCAACTTCGTGTAGAGCGAGTGTTCCCTCAGGGTCTGCAGAACAATTCTCAAGTGCTCCTCGTGTTCTGCATCACTCCTCGAGTAAATCAAGATGTCGCCAATAAAGACTATGACGAATCTGTCCAAGAATTTTTTAAATACTCGATGCATCAAGTCCATAAAAGTAGCTGGAGCGTTGGTAAAACCAAACGGCATCACCGTAAACTCATAATGACCATACCTCGTCCTAAAGGCAGTCTTAGGTATGTCTTCTTTCTTGATCCTCAACTGGTGATACCATGTTCTCAGGTCAATCTTCGAAAATATCGCCACTCCTTGCAACTGATCAAACAAATCGTCAATTCTCGGCAGTGGGTATTTGTTTTTCACTATCACCTAATTCAACTTCCGATAGTCGATGCATAGACACAAAGACCCATCCTTCTTCCTTGCGAATAGCACCGGTGCTCCCCACGGTGAAGCACTCAGTTGAATAAATCCCTTATTTAGCAGCTCTTGCATATGCACCTTTAACTCTTTCAGTTCTGACAGGGACATCCTGTAAGGTGCCTTCGAAATCGGCTCCGTCCTAGGGGCTAACTCGATTACAAATTCTATTTCCCGTTTCTGTGGTAATCCTGGCAACTCTTGGGGAAACAAGTCAGGAAATTCACGCACTATCGGGATACTCTCTAATTTTGACTCTTCGGCAGTTGTGTCCATTACTACCACTAAGTATGCCTGACACCCTTCATACATCAACTTTGTCACTTCGAGGGATGAGACTAAGGGAATTGAGATTCCTTCTCGACTTCCCACCAATTCAAAGCTAGAGCGGCCTCTAAATCAAATTATCCTGCTACCAAATCCACTACTGCCCCCTATTTACCCAACCAATCCATTCCTATGATTACGTCAAAATCGTACATGGGCAATACAGCTAGGTCAATACTCCCCTTACTCCCTCCAATCGCGATTTCACAACCCGTACAGCCCAATGAAACCAATATATTATCCTTTAACGGAGTGGCAACGTGCAGAATTATATTCAACGGTTCTAACTTCATACGTACCAATTCAGCAAACTGTGCAGACACAAATAAATGTGTAGCACCAGGGTCATACAGTGCATATGCAGCTTGATTGCACAAGTAAACCGTACCTGTAACCATATCTGGCACCTCCTCCGCCTCTCTGCGGACTACTGCATGTACCCTTCCCTAGGTCGGTGGTCGATTCGGCTCGATCTGGGGAGTGGCAGTCGACGGTCTAGCCTGTAGTCGCTGCCCTTGAGGTCGACTCGTCGGAGCTTAGTTTGGGCACGTCCTCATCTGGTGGCTCAGCTGATCACACTTAAAGCAAGCTCCAGTCCTTACCGGGCATGGCCCATTTCCATGACTCCTACCGCAAAGGCGGCAGCTCCAGTTAGTGGGATTCGACGGCTTCACAATATTCTTCCTTACGGGCGGCACAAAACGTCTGTTGCACGTTATCGGTCTCCTGCCCATCTGGCGGTTATCTCTGAATGGCGTAGACCGCGATCTAGTTGTAGTGTTCCTCTCTTTCAAGTCCCTTTCAATCATTTGGCCCCGCTCATAGATCTCCTTATAAGTCCTCAGATTCAGGGCAATCATCTAACTACGAAGCTCGGGCCTCAATCTATCCCTAAACCTCCTTGCTTTCTCCTAGGATCCTCTACAAATCGAGGTGCATACCTCGACAGCCTCGAGAACTCGGCCTCATATTGATCTATCGTCAGCTGGTTTTGGCGTAGCTGTAGAAATTCCACCTGCTTTCTTTCCTTGGCCGTCTCCGAGAAATACTTGTCGTTGAATGCCGTCTTAAAGGCATTCCAGTTCATGGTCGTTCCTTTAGGGAAAACTCCATTCTTGGTGGCAGCCCACCAATCATTTGCAATACCCTCCAGCTGGTACACTACTAGCAATATCTTCTCTTCGTTTGTGCATCTCAGCACTCCAAAGGCTTTTTCCAACTTCTCGATCCACCTGGGTGCTAGCTCGAGATCTCCAGTCCCATCGAATTATGTCGGCTTCAGCTTTATGAATTGCTCCACTAGTTGACCTGTCTGACCACGACTATTTCTTCTTGGGTATTCATAGTTTCATTGCCCTGATCATGCTCATTATGGTTTCCATTGCCACCGTTGTTACCGTTGTTGGTGTTGACGGCAGCTATGGCAGCTCCTATTGCCTGGGCGATCTTGGGTCTGCCTATCAATCAAGTCACCAATTCTTTCTAATGCCCTCAGCACGCCATCCATTCTTGGGTCCTCAGCTATAGGCGGCCTCGAGCTAGAGGCTCCGCCTCTGGATCTTCCAAATCTTCTAGACTGGTTGCTCATTGTTATCCCTTTCTAGTGAACCTGGTCCACCACAAGTTCAGCAAGGAGTTAGTCAATCATCCAAGTCTAGAGCTACCGGCTATGCCTTAACAGAAATAGCTACAGTACAACAGTCCTTTTACACAATAACTTCTACGGACATTCCAACAAATAGCTCATGGCTATTTCTCAGTTCTATTTACTCCAACGGCTCACTAAAACAAGCCGTACTCATTCACTTATCAGGCCATACTCATTCACTTATTAGGCCAAAATCCATAATGACCTTCAAAACTAAGCAAGGAAGTCAATCCTCATGCCTTACCACAACCCTACCAAGGCCAAACACCAACCTTAAGTACCAAGTCACATGCTACGGGCCCTATGCCTTATCTTAGCCAACTCCTAAGGTCTCGCTATCCGTCTAAATCCCAACTTAATCCTCCTTATTACTCCAGTCCTCAATCAACTTTGGATCGAGCTGACCTTGCTCTGATACCAAGCAAACAGGGATGTCACACCCTGCGCTCTAGGCATGAGCTCGCGACTCCCTGAAAGCAAATTAAATATCTCCCGTGGTCCCAAGATCCACTAACGAGTCGAGAGACATAATATATATCAAGCATGCGGAAGCACTAATGAAATAACTCCTTGGTACAAAAATATAAGTGGGACCTGGATAGCGCAAATACTATCATACATAAAAATCTGACTGATCATACAGACGCATGGCTACTAACTCCGCTAGCAAGAGGGGTGACGGGGTAAGTACACAAAATGATCCACCATCAGACCAACTGACAAATTGGGAGCTCCTAAGAAGAACTGCTAGAGCCCCCGGTGTCCTTGGCATCCTCCGTCGTCTCATACTCTGAGAAGGCCTCTGAGCGAACCTTGATAGTATCCTCCATGGTCGCCTCGGTAGATGACTCTGTGAGATCCTCCTTAGTCGCCTCCAGCACAATGACCTCGTCCTCCGTATTCTCTCTGGTCGGGATCTTCTCCTGTCCATTCCTCGAACCGACAACGGACTCCTTAGCCTGATCTAAGTCTCTGGTGGGGTGACACTAACTAGGGACGACTCCTTAGGGCACCTCATGGAGCTTCAGCAGGCCAGTCGACACATCCCCGACTTTCCTAAACCAAGCCTCATACCGATGAGGCTTCCAGTCCATACTTCCCTCGTCCATCCAAACAACAGTACACTTCCTAACATAGATAGTACCCTGCCCGTCAGGGAACTCGTCAAAATAAGTGAACATCTCCTTCGGGTCTCCAAAACGAATAGGCCACATCGTCAAGGCTTGGGATCTGTAAAATAAGGACCCCCAACGGGGTGAGATACACATCTCAGTAAAAGAGGTTAGGCCGACCGTCCACTCAAGTAGTCACATACCCTAATAATTCAAGCTCACAGACGAACAGGCAAGTACAATTAAAGATGACAATACACAGACGACAGGCATGCAGTTATGACATCATGCACACTCAAATGATGACGCATACCCGTCTTGCCACTTCACCGAATCCACAATTTCCCTTTTTGCCTTATTCTCATGCCCACGATTAGATTGCATCAGGTTCGGCCCGCGTAAACGCATCAGAACATCATTGACAACCCGCGTAAACGCATCAGGTTTCAATGATACTCCACGCTAGTATCAACACATCAGGACCGTGGCCATCTCAACCCCGCAATTAGGTCGCATTAGGGTGCCACACAACCTCTAATCCTGCGCCTCAGCGTAGCCACCACATCGCCCCGCGTCTCACACGCCTCAAGGTCTTGCCATACCTCACTCACACCATGATTCTAAATTCTTTTCACATTCATAATGCAATGTGCAACTCAATCACAATCATACACCCATGGCATCAAGGCAATCCAGGCGACACTCAGGCATGGCGGATAATTCAAGCACAAGCATTAACACACATAAATCCCCTATACTATCTTACGGCGTACCAAGAACAATCCTCTTGGAATTCTCTCACAAATCAATCAAGCTAACGTCCGACTTACCCAATTGAGTCTAATCTTCTTATCCTAAGTTTAGGATTCCCTTACCTTGAGTTTGATACCACAAAAATTCTCTTCTTAGGTCCTTAAAGATTCGGCCTCCAATGGTTCAAGACCAATCTCACCATGCAACCTAGAATTTCCATTCAATTTTCAATTTCCATGTCCAATTCATCCATCCATGACCCACAAACCTCCATAACACAATCCTTATCATTTTAGCATGTCTTAATCACTAATTTGAGACTCAAAATCACTAGCAAATGCATTCCTTAATCGTTCTTAGATCGGCCTTTTTATGTTTCTAAATATCCCTTCGACAATCCTTATGGTCAAAGCGCCATTTCTTATTTGAGTTTCCTAGGTCCACGTACCTTGTCTCGCGTTAGCCTTTCCCTTTTGGTCAGCCTACTCGAATTGATCAGATTCGAGCGGGATACAACTAAAATACATCTCTAGATTTACTTCTCATTAATAAGTCTGAAATTGACTGGAAATCAGAATGTCACAATAGGACACTCTCAAAAGCTGTTCATGTTTCTTATGACTCCTTAAATGAATCCAATCATTGTCTCTCAAGATGGTAATAACCAACTCAATCATTCCTTGGGCACTTAATTCGACTATTATCAACTTCTTTCTACCAAGTGTCGAATCTTCCAACTATTCCTCGCACTTTTCACTTGAGAGCTCAGACTTGGCTCTCTATTGTCACGGGTCTCCTCTAGGACTGCACAATATTTTATTTATTCTTGTCACTCTTTTCTCAAGAAGCATTAGCGTTTTAGCCTCTGAGTTCCATAACTCGCTAATGCGACCTTATCTCAATTACATTCGTTCCACTGAACGTTAACATCATTCTGGAATTCAACATTATCTACAAGACAGTCTCTCAGATTTCACTTCCAGAAATCATTCAATTTCTGCGTCTTCTTTCCCAGTCTAGATGCTCCATCTTAATATCAAGACAGTTAGGATTTTCTCCTTCTTCCACACTACCATGTGAGGGAAGCTATACACTTTAGTGGCATTCTCTTATTTCAAATCCACCATGTCCTTCTTATTCCATAGGATGTCAATCTTGAAATATGCGACAACGGTGGTGTTTTACTCCAGAACGTAGATGCCACCTACTCGGCATTCTTCTTTCCATAATTCAGTCACTTCAAGTGACAATATCTGTTCGTCTTTGGTCTCCACCAATTCACTTATCGAATGCTCAATTCGATTACCTCAACTTACTTTGCAAGTATTCTCTAAATGCACTGTTCGTTTACTAAATCATTCACTAGAATCACAACCAGTCAGGACTATCAAGTCCGCTCACTTTCCTTTTCATCAACAATCAATTCATGGTCCAATCGCCCTTTAAGAACAATGCTCTATTCTTTAGGGAACAACAACTCATGATTTCATTTCTCATGGTTCCGATTCAATCAACCGATCCTAGGAAATCATTAATTCTAGGCAAACTAGCATGTCGATTTTTCCTCGACTCCTTCCATAATAGAAAAGACGGACTACCCATTTTCCACCTTGTGTCTTATGCCCAGGTAATCAACCATTTCCCGTAGGCACGTTCCATATTCATAATGAACGTCTCTTTGCTCGTAATCCATGAGCAGGAGGTTTCTTATTCATAAGTCTTTCGATCATTCTTCTCTTTTGCTGAGTCCCATTACTGTTCCTCAAAATCAATAATAACAACCAGCCATAAGGTTTTCAAGTTCCAATCCATTCAAGGATTTACTTATTTTATTCAAGGGTCCTTAACCACTCTTAACATATTTAGACGACTTTGCAAACTCTGTCTCACATTGGTTAATCATCCTCTGATCTTTACAAAACTATCAAGATCCCTACAACCTTTGCTTTCGAGCAATCTCAGAAGGATACTTTCCATTGAATAACTCAACAGGGTAGTCTAGGCATATATCATGCCTTCGAGGAAATCCTTCCTCTGGTGACCTTCCACCAATTATCAACAGCCTCTTAAGACTACAACTGCCGGAGTCACTTTCTTTCCTTAATGTACCCAAAACCTCTAAGGTTTCCTTACCAAGATCCCCAATCCAGATGGAGACAATTTCAAATCTCATCCCTCTACCTAACTCAATCAATCTCAACCTTATACATAGTTTCACAAGTTTTTCCAAACTCTTGGGGTCTTTCCCACGCATTCAATTTAGAAAAGATTAACTCAAAGTCACCTTTCTCGTGACTTCCATCATTTTAACTCATCAGTACTAGCATCTGTCACCATAGTGACTTAGACAATCATGGCAGCTCCTCCTCGAGCTTGCTTAATCGACAAATTTTCTCATTTCCATTTAAAGTTCTCACAACTCATTCAGCTCTTGGGTCTTGTACGATTAACAGAGAAAGCCATATTCTCTTTTGGTACCATGCTCCAATCGCCCATCTTTACTAAATTCTCATGATCCATATCAGTTCTCGGATCTTCCATACCATGTATACTCGAGCCCAATGCTCATCTACGACCATACCTTGGCCGTTCAACCTTATTAGGTTCTCATGTCACTTGAACCACTATGATTCCCTCTAGGAATAAAAAACTCAAGTCATATATTCAAGTCTAGCAGTTTCAGGCTGCTTATCTCATCATTCATCACCATCAAGCAACCATCCTGTGGTTCCTATGTAACTCTAAACTAATTGCCAATTATCTAAGGATTCCAAATCGTCCTTAAGCAGAGGCCACATATCAAACCAGCCTCTATGAGGTAACTTCTCAATTAACAGTCATCACTAGGCAAGCCTCAACTAGGCAAAAACTCAACTAGGCAAATAACTAGCAAATATTCAAGGTGTTACTTCTATAAGTCAATCGCCCAAACTCAAAGCATAAGGCATCTGCCACTTCATTACAAACTCGACATGTTATCTCAACTCTAGAAGACATCAGTTCAAAGGATACAAACCCCCTATGCCGTCTAATCTCTCAATTAGACCTTGGCCAAGGCAATGACACGATGCCAATTACAAAACATGCCCAACAGGCCAATCATAAACATCACTTTTCCTTTCAAACGGCATCCATTGCCAAGCACAAAGCTTTTATTTATGCCAATCACATGCATCATTTCACATGTCATGCCACTTTTGAATATCTTCTTCGAGGATCAATCTTGTGCCATACATCTCTTAACCACAATTGAACTCGACCTGATACCTAGACTTTCCCTTTCAAGTTGTAACTTGGGTCATTCCTGCCTCTTGCCATCTTAGAAGCCTGCCAGGAGCTGCTTTTTGTCCGGACCTCTCTGTCCCGGTGATCACTCCCCGCCCTCATCAGACCTGGCTGTTGCAGGTTGTCCCAAGTCATACATCTACGGAGAAGCCCCGTTCCACATGTCCCATACCATGTTTCATTACAGTTTATAGGTATCCCATCAACTTGTCGCATACTAAGCGATAGTTTATTAAGTCTAACAGCGATAAGTTCATGCATGCACCCTCATCAACTTTCATTTCAAAGCCACAAACACAAGCACAGCATGACTGTCCTCACCACTTGTCATATCAAAATCGCCTTCAAATCAATTCCTATCCATTGAAGAGTTCTAATTCCACCAATGACCATCACATCTCACAGATCAATTGCCTATATTCAACCATGTACCTCAAGTGGAGTCGCTAATTAAATCAAATCCATAAGCATTCGATCACGTCTAGCCTTTAATTCATATATTCCTTATCCGCTCCCTTGTATGTATCTCATCTCATATCATCCAAGACTGTTAATAGCAATCAATAACTAAACCATCAAGATATCACGCAATTCAAGCCTGAATACACTAACATCAGTCACCTATTTATAACTCGTACTCCTCAAGTTGGGTCATTGACAAACCAAGATCATAATCACACACTTCAATTGACCTTTCATTCACAAGTTATTCTCTAGCAACCCCAAATCCATGCTTGTGACTCCTTAATTTCTATTCACTTCCTTGTGAGCCTTATTCATAATATCACTCAAGATCATCCCTTAAATCGGCACTAGGACCATTAGAATACTACATAAGTTCAAGCCTACAGCCCTCAAGATTCAGCAATCCATGCTTATCCCTCAAGGTCTTACCACCTAATTATCCTCAAGTCATTGCTCCTTATCACTCTAAGTCTCAATCAGATTGGATCGAGCTGACCTCGCTCTGATACCACTCAAACGGGAATGTCATGCCCCGAGCCCGACGGGCACGCGAGCATCCCACCTTCACCGTTACCTTTAATGAGTTCCAGGATCCAACGGCCAATAAGTTACAACTCTTTATGAAGCATGCATGCGAAAGCGATGCCAACTCCATTACAAATACAACAACACATGATGACTAAGGACACAGGGGTACCCCTTTTATAAAGGTCAATCATACTTCAGAGGTTACAAATCTAAATCCCCAAGAGTATCATTTTTCAACCCTAAGGTCACAAAAGGGAAGTCTTTATTTTCCTCCAATGATTTCGTCAAATGCCAGTCCATGGCAAACTTGGTTTTCTTCGTCGGGAACCTGAAACCACAACAGGGTGAGATATAAATCTCAGTAAGGTAGGTCCTAACCCTAGGTTAGGCCGACTGTCCACTTAAGCAGTCATAAACATCAACGTTTCATGCAAACAAACACATGAGGCATTCAATTATCAACAATCATGCATATGTCAGACAGGCAGACATGGCATCACAACACATCTCTAAGATCATGCATACACCGCCATGTCACACCACCACTTTCACCTTTCACACCTGCCTCATTTTCATGCCCGCGTTTAGAACGCATCAGGCTCGGTCCGCGTAAAAGCATCAGACCGTCATTGACAACCTGCGTAAACGCATCAGGTTTCAATGTTACTCCAGGCCAGTGTCGACACATCACAACTCCGTCCCGTGTTTCAACGCATCAGGACTATGGTCTTCTCAACCCCGCGTCTCATACGCATCAGGGTGCCATACACTCCAACCCCGCGCCTTAGGATATTCATTCCACCACCCCGCATCTCATATGCCTCAGGGTCTTTTCATGCCTCAAACATGCCATTAATTCGAATCAATTCACACACACAAGATCATGTGCAATCTCATGCACCAATCATACACTTATGACATGCAAGACAATCAAATTCAACACTCAAATGCAACAAATCACTCAATGCACAGGCATGATCAAACATTTGGGTCATCTATACCCTTCTAGGATGTACAATAGACAATCACATTGAAACCCTTCAAGAATCACCCAAAAATTTACCCGACTCACCCAATCGAGTCCAATATTCCTATCTTAGGTTTAGGATTCCCTTACCTCAAGCTTAATGTCACAAATTATCTCCTCAAGCACCTCCTCAAATTCAGTCCAAGTGGTCCAAGACCAAACTCGCCGCGCAACCTATGAAGTTCCAACCAATCGTCAATTTCTCTTGCTCAATTCACCCGTTCATGAACCACCAACCTTAATAACACGATCCTTAACATTCTAGCATGTCTCATTGATGAATTTGAGACTCAAAATCAACCCATAACAGCCTCCGCAGAACCGGTTTACATAGAACCGAACCGGGCTATTTTCGGTTCTGTGCATACCGAGGTTTTCCAGCCCTAAAACTACTCCAAATCCACCATTTAATCACTAACCTACTTGCTAACATGTATATCTAAGGGTCTAAGAGGCTAACCAAATATTTGGGGCCGAGTCGTCGTCGAAAATCCTTTGGAATTCGCCGGTTTCCTCAAGTCCTTAAATCGGTAGTTTTTATCCAACAATCACAAGACCCATTTGGGGTCAAAACTTCATCAAATTCATCCCAACTACAGCTCATCCAACCTTAATACTATAAGTATAGAAGGCCTCACAGAAATTTTGGAGCAATTTGAAGTACAAAAGACCCTAGAATAGGTCTTTCCCCAAAACAGGTCAGAATTTGATCTCGCCTGACCTTTGTCCACTCAAATCGAGTTACGGGAAGATCTACAAGGTCAAATTGAGCTTATAATATATCTATGGAAAGATAAAACAATAACCTTTCATTTGACAGTATTTTTACCTCAATCTAGTATCAGAACAAAAAGATGTGGCCGAAATAGTGGGGCGGTCAGATTGGTCAGCTGGGAGCTCTCGGATTCAAAACTGACCAGCCTGACCTTTGCTCCTTCAAACGGCTCTATGGGACAAACGGCTAAGTGGATTTGGACCTATAATACCTTGTTAGAATGGCAAGACGATAAACTTTCTATTGCCGGTGGTTTTACCTCAATCGACCATCGGACAAAAAAGTTATGGCCGGAACAGTGAGTCGGTCGGAACAGGGTAGCGAGCTGGCGAGTAAGAGAAGAAGAAGAAGAAGAAAACTCTCGGTTTGGGGGAGTTGATGGTCGACCAAATGAAGGGTGAGAGAGAGAGAGAGAGAGCTATATACAAGTCTCAAGGTCAAATGATTGAATGGTAGTTGTGAAAAAGTGGACATGACCACTCTTTAGCTAATCTATTGACACTTGTCCTAAGTGTCATTCAAGTTTCATCTAATGGCCATAATCCTTTCTCTTTTTCGGCAGCCATGGGGGTGATTAAAAGACCAAAATACCCTTGTCCAATTATATAAGTAAGGCTAGGTCTTGAGGGGCAATATAGTAATTTTACTCCCGACGTCCGGAACGTCGTTTTTTTCATTCCAATACTCTTCGATAAGGAGATGGCCAATCTAAATCTGACGTTGGAATTCTTGATTCTCCATTTTCAATTTTCAAGACTTGTTTCTAATCGTTTTCTCTATTTGACGTGGTTCCAGTCTATTCTGAACTAACAGACGACTTTTGTAGACGTTACGCGTATCGACCCTGTGATTCATATCACATTTAGGGCTCGTCAATTCATGGTGACTTTGGTTGTCATGTAATCATAAGAGTATATCACTAGTTCCGATGGCCTCGATCGTCACTGTTCAATTTAGGAAACTTTTGCAAATTATACATTGGTTAAGCGGCATCACCTGCACTCCAATCGTATAACGTTAGCAATGCATTCCTTAATCGTTCTTAGATCGGCCTTTTTTGGCTCTAAATGTCCCCTTGATAATCTTTATGCTCAAAGCGTCATTTCCTATTCGAGTTCCCTTGGTCCACGTACCTTGTCTCGCGTTAGCCCTTCCCTTTTGGTTAGTTAACTCGAGATTGATCAAATTCGAGCGATATACGACTGAAATACATCGCTAGATACAATTCTCATTACCGAGTCCAAAAATGACAAGAAAATCAGAATGTCACAGAAAATGTCGACCTAAATATCTCTGTTAGATCTATTCATCAACTCAGAGAAACATAAAATGCCTCGCTAAATATACTAAATGAAGTGCATGTCCTTGAACCCATCAATGACGTACAATTGGGAGACTTTTTGGGGGGCAATCATTCTTAAGGATCAATTGAGCTTTTCAGATGAAGATTTCCTCATGGAAGGAAGGGGGCACAACAAGGGCTTATATATCACTACACACTATAATGGGAAGAGAATAGCGCACGTGCTGATCGATAACGGATCTGCCTTTAACATCTGCCCTTTGGATACATTGAGGAGCTTGGGCATCAAAGAGGAAATGATTCGAACTTCCAAGGCAGTTGTTAGAGCCTTTGATGGGATGAGAAAAATAGTGGTAGGCGAAATCGAGCTGGATGTGCTCATTGGCCCAATCAAATTCCCCATAAACTTCAAAGTAATGGATTTGCCGAGCACATTTAGATTACTGCTAGGGAGACCATGGATCTACATCGCCGGAGCGTGCCTTCAAGTCTACATCAAAAGGTACGATTCGTGATTGATGGGAAAATGGTTACTGTCCATGGAGAAGTTGATCTTCTTGCGTATCAGAATAGTGCTATTCTCTATATTGAGCCGGAAGTTAAACAAGAGGTGAGCTACCATTCACTAGAGCTTGTGGCAGTGATCCACACTCCTGTGGGGCCAAACTGGAGGATCCTTTCATCTCTGAAGCTAACCTCTTACTAGTTAAGATGCTACTAGCGTATGGAATCAACCCAAGAAAAGGTCTGGACAAAAATGGTCAAGCTTCATCGCTCCTCTATAGTTAAAGTCCAACGAGTATAAGATAGGCCTGAGATATCAGAACACTCGTATCGATGATTTTAACTCTAAGATAGCAGGCTGAGGCCGAGGCAAGAGCCGTGGACACCATGGACGCCAAAGGAACCAAAATGATTCCTTCATTGGTTCTTCAGCCTGGAAAGGCAAAATCTAAGGCGTTTAGCAGCCCTTTAAATGAGTATTTCAATAAAGATCCTAGGTGGTTGTTAAAAGAAGGGATAACTCCGTCAGCAGAACTAAATCTAGCAAACCCTTTTCTGGAAGATGACTGTGTGAACGTCATCATAGAGTGGCTTAATGATGAAGCCACTACTTTTGAGTAAAGAAACATCTCCCTTACTTTTAATACTGCATTTAACTTCTTACATTCCTTTGCACTTTTTGCTTTTGTTGTTTGATGTAAATGTAGGAAAACGCCTTTGGATCTCCGACCATTGGTCCAAACGACATAACTCGTAATGTGGTCCATTTTTGCATTCAATAAAACACACAAGTTTTATTAAGGACATACGGAACCACAAATTAGCCCAATAATGACTTTAGCCTTCCATATGGAAGCTTGAGGCCTGGTTTGCCATATGATTCCTAACTTTCAAAAAAATTTCTGAGGATCAAGGATGTCTGAGGATATGAGGACTAGTTCCATTTATGCCTACACTTATCTTGAAATTCCTTTTGAAAAGATTTTTCACGTTCATGCATCCCATCTCTATATGAAAAAGAGACTAACCATTCTCATGGCATTTCAGGCATATCATCTCGAACATGTATACTAGGTTGTTGTGCGAATACCAAGATGATTACTCCTGCGATATTGAGGAAGATGAAGATAAAGGTTATGTGGTTATCCATAAAGAATGGAGTGCCATCGAAAAGTCGATGCCTTCCACTTCAGAAGAGCCAATTGTCATTAACTTGGGTGATGCGACAGATATCAAAGAAGTCAAGATTGTTTGACATCTATCCCGAGCTGAAAGGCTCGGATTTATAAAATTACTTAAAAAGTATCAAGATATCTTTGCATGGTCATACGTTGATATGCTGGGTTTGGATCCTAGAATTGTGGAACATGCGTTGCCTACATATCCTAGTGTTAAACCGGTGAGACAAGGCAGCAGACGGATGAAAGCTGAGCTAGAAGACAGAATTAAAGAATAAGTGATGAAACTTCTTAGAGTGGGCTTTATTGAAGCTATCCCTTACTCAGATTGGATTGCAAACATAGTCCCCGTTATGAAAAATGATGGCAAAGTTCGGATCTATGTGGATTATCGAGACTTGAATAGAGCAAGCCCAAAAGATGATTTTCCACTCCCCCACATCGATGTGCTGGTGGATAGTATGGCAGAGTACAAATTGTTCTCATTTATGGATGAATTCTTCAGATATAACTAGATCCTCATGAAACAGGAGGACAAGCCAAAAATTGCATTTACCACCCCTTGGGAAAATTTTTGTTATAAGGTAATGCCTTTTGGACTAAAGAATGCTGGGACAACTTATTAAAAGGCAATGGTCACCCTGTTTCATAACATGATCCACAAGGAAATTGAGGTATATATTAATGACATGATCGCCAAGTCCAAGAAAGAACAGGATCACATTCAAGTGTTAAGAAAACTGTTTGAGCGACTGCGAAAATACAAGTTGAGGTTGAACTCTAACAAATGTGTGTTTGGGGCGAAATCAGGGAAACTTCTTGAATTCATAGTCAGCAACAGGGGTATTGAGATTGACCCTTCGAAAATTCAAGCTATTCATGACCTAGCAACTCCCTCAACGGTGAAAGAAGTAAGAAGTCTTCTAGGAGATTAAACTACATCACTAGATTCATCAATCAATTATTGGATGTGGCTAAAACGATTTTCAAACTGCTCAAGAAGGGTACGAAAGTGACTTGGGATATAGAATGCAGTCAGGCCTTCCAAAAGATCAAAACGTATCTAGTCACTCCACCAGTACTTGTATGACCCATCCCAAGTTACCTTTTGACCTTGTAATTAACTATAAATCAAGAATCTTTGGGAGCCTTACTTGCTCAAACAAGCCCTGTGGATGGTGAAAAAAGAGCCATCTACTATTTGAGTAAGAAATTTCACCACATTTGAAGCGAATTATGTGCCTGTTGAAAGGGCTTGTGTAGTAACAATATGGGTACTTTGCAGATTGAGGAAGTATACTCTACACCACCATATTCATCTGGTAACAGAGAATAAACCTATCAAATATCTCCTGAAGAAACCCGTTTTGATTGGGAAATTAGCAAAATGGCAAGTGATGTTGTCTGAATTTGATATCAAGAGCTCCTCACAAAAATTTGTGAAAGGGAGAGCTATAGTCAATATGTTGGTAGAGAATTCTCAAAATTGCACATCTTATGGACAGACAAAAGTAGAAGATCAAGTTTTGAATTTGACAAAAGAGAAATGGGTCATGTATTTCGATGGTGCTGTTAATCTATCGAGAGTTGCCATAAAGGCAGTACTAATATCATATGATGATCAACATTATCTTGTTGCAGTAAAGCTGATTTTCCCTTGCACCAATAATATTTCAAAATACGAGACATGCATTCTAGGCCTACAATTGGCCATCTCCATGGAGGTACCTAAGCTACAAGTTTATGGAGATTCTATGCTCATTATTTTTCAGACATAGAGAGAGTGGAAAACAAAGGACACAAAACTCTTCCCTTGTCATGAGTACCTAGAAGAGTTGAAATTTAAATTCGAAGATGTGTCATTTGAATACAAGCCAAAAGAGCAAAACCAATTTGTAGATGCGTTGACCATGTTGGCCTCAATGTTGGAAATAACTGATTGATTAGAAGTGGAACCATTGAGGATTAGCATAATCAGAAAACCAGCTTACAATATGCTAGTCGAAGAAGAATTTGATGGAGAGCCATGGTACCATGATATTAAGAATTATCTCTTGAAGAGAGAGTTTCCTGAATGATGTCAAGTAGGAGACCGAAGATATATAGCCAAGATAGCTAGCGAATTCTTCCTCAGTGGACAAACTTTGTACAAAAGGTCATTTAACTCCACTCTGTTAAGGTGCGTAAATACTAAAGAAGCAAATACTCTCATGAGGGAGATCCATGAAGGTATATGCGGGCTACACATGAATAGCCATCTCCTCGCTAGGAAGATCATGTGGCTTGGCTATTATTGGATGACCATTGAATTAGATTGTAGTCAACATGTCAAGTCATGCCACTAATGCCAAGTATATGGTGATGCGATTAATGCACCCCCGAACGAACTTCTTCAGATGTTTGAAACTTGATCTTTTTCTATGTGGGGAATAGACATGATAGGGCCTATCAACCCAACAGTTTCAAATGGTCATCGCTTCATTCTATTTGCAATTGGTTACTTTACGAAGTGGATAGAAGCCAATTCTTACACAAATGTCACTACGAGGACTGTGGCAAGGTTTATCAAGAGAGTTATAGTTTGTCGGTATGGTACCCTCGGGCAATCATTACAGATAATGAGTCCAACTTAAACAAAAAGATTGTCGATGATCTACTGGATCACTTTGGTATTCAACATCTTAATTCTTCCCATTACCGCCCACAAATGAATAAAGCAGTTGAAGTGGCAAACAAGAACATCAAAAATATTTTGGCTAAGATTGCTGAGAATTATAGGGATTGGCATGAAAGGCTACCCTTTGCCTTAATGGCATATCGAACTTCGATTAGAACTTCTACAGAGGCTACTCTTTGTGCTATGGTATATGAGATGTAAGATGTCTTGCTCGTAAAGATTGAGGTTCCATCTTTTTGCTCTGGTATATGAGATGGAAGTTGTCTTGCCCGTAGAGATTGAGGTTTCATTTTTGAGAATATTGTCAGAAGTTAAACTCTCTGAGGTAGAGTGGATCAAACACAGATGTGAACAGCTAAATCTGACAGACGAGAAACGTCTTAGAGCAATTTGTCATGGCCAAAGTTACCAGAAGAGGGTGGCCTAGTCATTTAACTTGGAAAGTTAAAGCCATAAGTTTTGAGGTGATGACTTGGTGGTGAAGAAGACTCTGCCAAATGCTGCTCATCCGGGAGGCAAGTTTACCCCGAATGACGAAGGCCCTTATATTGTCAAGAAAGTCCTCATGGGAGGAGCATTAATTCTTGTAAATTCTGAAAGAGAAGAATTAGGATATCTAGTAAATTCAGATGCTGTGAAGAAGCATTATCCTTGAAATGAAATCAAATGATGACCACTTGACTTTCTCCGAAACGATCCGAGTCGCCATAGTGGTCATTACATAAGTATATCATTCATCCATCCAAACACGGCATGTGTTATGTTTTGCAGGATTCCAAGAAACGAACCCAAAATCAAACTTGTTCAAATGGAACCTAGAACAGAACGTCCTTGACACATAAAACCAGGTGATATGTATCTGTTCCATCAAGTGTTAAAATATTTTTCACTCACTGGAATTTCTATGCTCTTCATGTAGGAATGCCCGATGAAGACAGAAGATGGCAACGGAGAAACACTTTAAAATTTCTCACTTTCCTGTGAGAGGGAAGAGGTCAAAGATGAACATGCATGTGGTCGAACTTAAAAAATGAACCGTACTTTCAAAAGATGAATTTCTAACACTTGTTGCACACATGTTAGGATTAGAGGTTATCTAGGCATGGTTGAAGCATACATGATGTATCGTTAAATTTCCTATGGGGTGAAATGTCTAGAGAAAAACAAAATGATTTTTCCAAAACAGAGTTGTTTAGGCTATCTAGTAGGAATGTTTCTTTAGATAAGAGGCAAACCTAATCCAAACACGTCCTATACACACCGGAGAGATGAGAGGAGTGTAAGGATATAAAAGCCTAAACCAGAGGATGTAAGGGCTATTCGCATTGATTACATGGATTGGGATGACGGAGGCATTCATTTCTTTCCATAAACACTACAGGTGATCATTGACAAACCCTTTGAACGGTGGTCTTCATTTCTTAACCCTGTCAAAAATCACCCCACATTGGGGTCATAAAGAAGTAACCCAATAGCATAGAAAGGTAAATGATTAGAAATCTTTTTGCTCGGACTAACATCAATTTTCGTGTATTGATATGCATTGATCCAAGCGCCATAGGATGACGAATAGACGTTCATTTCTCTATCTTACACACTTATACTCATTGCATAGCCAATTTGATCCTACATGTTAGTTTCATGTACCCCCATTGGTGGTCATTACATAGCACCAAGGCAAAGGTGGCAAAGACACTCGAGGACAGAGAAGTTCAAGAAGTAGGAGCTACATGAGACTTTCGCAGTAAAATGTTCAAATAGGATGAAACTCAAGTCACATACCTTGCATGATCATCAAAAATCCTAGTTCCTAGAAAAAGAAAAGGAAAAGGTGGGATCAAAAAAGAGAAAGAGCCGAATTTCTATGCAAAAAAAAGACAAAAAGCCCGACTAGAACAGGGCCGACTCTCACTAAAATGCTAGAAAGTCATAAGACTGGTTTCGGGGAAACCAAGGGATTACTGGATGTCTCGACCCCCAACAAATTCTGAAGTAAAGAAGAATCTTTGGGAATTGTGCAATGAAAAGCTACCCCTCAAATGGAATCATAGCCAACTACCAAAAGATAAACAATGTCTTTCAAAGATTAGACCTATTTTCAAGAAGATTAAAGATGTATTTCGAAAAATCATCAATTAGGGACAAAATAGATGATTGATCGAGAATGATTACCAATGTCAAACTCTTTGCGATTCCGGGAAAAAAACAAGCCTTTTTCGATCCCCAATCCTACCGACATTACAACCCTTCACAGTCTTTTTCGACTAAGATGCCTAAGTTAATGTGTACCTTAGCTCGAAGAGGTACGAGCAAAATTATTTCTTTCTCATTTTGCTGGGTTCTTGACTTGTAAACCCGAAGTAGATGAAGAAAATTTTCATTCAAAAGACCTGAATCAAAGAGTGAGTCACCCTTGGAAATTGTGTCTAGGACCAACATTACGGTCCCACAAAGACCTTCCTATTGATCAAAATGTATGCGCTGCGAATGGCTCCGAAAACCTAGGTATAGGTTATTAGGAAATTTGAGCGCTTTCTTTATAAAAGATCAAAAGTTGAAGAATCGGTGAGAAGCCCTCTTTGACGAAAACATTCTAATAGAATGCTTAAAAGTAAGCTTTGTTGAAAACTTCAAATTGTTTGATCTAGGATTTTCCTTACGAGGATTTCTGATCATCTTTGCATGCTTTAAAATGTCTTGGATAGCCTTCAGCATCATAAGTCATTTTGCGTGATCGCATAGGTCAAAGCAAAGTTTTACCTGCATTATAACTGTCTTTGCCTCGAGATAACTGATATTTTTTTATGAGGAATGAACTCTCAGGTTTAAACTTCTACAAGACTCATGGAGCTCTAGGTCAAAGAAGGATACCTTCTCAACAAATGAAGACCTTCGGAATCGTTTTATGTGAGATTCTAGGTTTGAGCTTTCTGCAAAATACTTGGAGTCCCCAAATCCCAAAATAGCACCTCACGTGTCAAAAGGACAATTTTCAGATTCAGCTTTCTGCGAGATTTTAGGTAATTCCTAAATCCTAGAAGAATATTGTTAACAAAAGTTTTTGTAGGTTTGAACTTTCTGTAGGATACTTGGAGTCCTCAAATCACAGAATGGCACCTTTCACATCAAGAAGACAATCTTTAGAACCAGCTTTCTGTAACGTTCTAGGTAACCCATAGAGCCCAGGACGAGCTCCTCTAGTAAAACCTAAGAGTTAGGTATACCTTATTTGTACAGACTTTCGTTGATTCCTCAAGGTGTAGGATCAGCCTAGTTTGCGCCAAAGCTTAAAGAACGGGTGCATTACCTTTAGGTTTTTAATGGATAGGAAGCCTAGTCTCCGACAAACCCTAAAGAACAGGTGCGTCACCTTTAGGTTCCTAGTGGATGGAAAACCTAGTATCCGACAAACCCTAAAGAACGGGTACGTCACCTTGAGGTTCTTGGTGGATAGGAAACCTAGTATCTGACAAACTCTAAAGAACGAGTGCGTGACCTTTAGTTTCCTCATGAATAGAAAGCCTAGTCTTTGACAATCCCTAAAGAACGGGTGCGTCGCCCATAGGTTTCTAATATAAAGGAATCCTATTCATGGCCTGATCCTCCATATAGATAGAAACTTTTGACGATCCCAAAAGAACGGGCGCGTCATCTATAGATTCCTGTCAGATAAGAATCCCATTTTAGTTTGGCCTACCATACGGGCTAAAATTTAATTCCCCTACTATACTCAAGAGACGAGTCCCTAGATATTTACTTGAATCCGCCATATACCTCACTTGCCACACGAGCATCAGGCAGTCGATTAACTGGTAAACATCTCTACTCCATCTCTCTTTCTCACATCAGCAAAGACAAAATGAACAGAGCATTCACCATTATGACAATAAAGATTGAATGTCAGGATTCGTGTTTTTCCCCAGTTGAGTCAATCTAGACTCGAGTGTTACTTGTCTTTGAGTGAAACATCTCGCGAGATTCCTCTCAAAGAGGGGCAGCTGTTGACACCTGATTTCTGATTAGTTTTTTTAGTTTATTTTTGAAAAATTCATAAAAAAATCCATAAAAAGTTGAAAAATTGAAAAATCAACTTTGGTGCCTTGGCAAAACCTAGTGAACCATTTTTTACCAAAAAAATTAATTTTTTATATTTTTCATATTTTTTGATATTTTTGGAAAATAGAAAATACATGAAAATAATCAAGAAAAATAGCATTTGAGGTCAAAAAAATATGAAAAAATAGTCAATATTTTTATTTTAATTCCCTTGTGTCCTTGACCTCATAAAAAATCCAAATGCAAGCTCAATTGTATGTGTTCCTTTGTAACACGTATGATTGAATTTGGTAAAAAAATGTCAATTAAGTCTTTTAATTTATAATTTTGGCATTTTTAGGGTCTTGACATTCAATATGATTGTCCTTTAGTGCAATTTAATGCAATTATCTGCACAAATTGCTCAATCACATGAATTGGGCAAAATTGCATACTTAATTGCAATTTAGTCTTTGAATTTGGGCATAATTGAAATTACTTTCAATTCAAGGGCTACCTTTATCGATTGAAGCCACTACCTAATGTTTTTTATCATTTTGAGTCGATTGGCATAGGTGGTTTGGTCCAATTTGACTATTTGAGCCTTCAATTTCACAATTTTTCGAATTACAATTAAGGACATATTTGAGACTTTTGTAGAAATTGATATGAACTTTTGTGCAAAATCACATTTTTGGATAATAATCATGTCTTAAGTTCGATTTTGAGGTTTAATTTGCAAAAATTCCCCGCGAATTAGGGTTAATTTTGAAAAATCAAGTCAGAACCGGTTTTAACCGGTTGAACTGGTCCGCTACAGTGTCGTCTTCTTCCCTAGACTCTCGTGCAGATGAACAGTGCAAGGCCGAACTTTGATGGCAAAATTGATTGATCAATTGACCACCATTAAAGACGCATTGGTTAGGGTTTAATGCTTTAGGCCATTGCCCGTCGATTGATATCGGTGTCGTGACCAATGGTCGCCAGAACAAGGAGTAATTGGCCGATCAAGGTCGCGGTACCTGCAAAAGTCAACAAAAGCAAACTCAGATCAAATTCACGTCAAATTCGCACAGAATGAGGCTCCACGGAGGACCAAACGGAGCTGGACGAAATATTTAGCATGTCACGCCCCGTGCCCCGGGCACGAGCACGCGACTCCCTGTAAGCAAACCAAATATCTCTCGTGGTCCCAAGATACACAATTAAGTCTAGAGACATGATATATATATATATATATATATATATACCAAGCATGCGAAAACGACAATGAAATAACTTCCCCGTACATAATATGAAGTGGCACTTGGATAGCGCCAATACTGTCATACATAAATCCAAATGTTCATACAGGTACATAACTACTAAATCCTCTAACACGAGGGGCGACGGGGTAAATACACAAAAAGAGTCCATCGACATCATACATCAAGAGACGGGGTCAGGATCGTCACCAAAAGACCGACTGATAAGCTGGGAGCTCCTAAGACGAGCTGCTGGAGTTCTCAGTGTCCTCTACGTCCTCCGTGGGCTCGTACTCCGAAAAGGTCTTAGAGCGAACCTCTATAGTATCCTCAGCGGTCTCCTCAGCAGATGGCTCCATAAGATCCTCCTCGGTCGTCTCGACCCCAATGACCTCCTCCTCCGTGTTCTTTATGGTCGGGGTCCTCTCTGGTCCATTTCTTGACTTGGCAACAAACCCCTCAGCCTGATCTAAGTCTCGGGTAGGGTGGCACCAGCTAGGAACAACTCCTTGGGGCACCTCATTGGGCTTCAGCGGCCCAGTAGACACATCCTCGACCTTCATAAACCAGGCCTCATATCAATGAGGCTTCCAGCTTGTATTACCATCGTCTACCCAAACCACGATACATTGCCTTACATAAATAGTTCCCTGCCCGTCAGGGAACTCATCAAAATAAGTGGACATCTCCTTCGGGTCTTCAAAACGAATGAGCCACATCGTCAAGGCCTAGGATCTGTAAAAGAAGGGGTCCCCAACGAGGTGAGATTCACATCTTAGTAAGGTGGGTCCTAACCTTAGTGAGGCCGACCGTACACTCAGGCAATCACATACCCCAATCATTCAAACTCATAGACATATAAGGCAATACAAATTTAGATAACCACACATAGATGGTAGGCATGCAATTATGGCATCATATCACACTCGGATGATCATGCACGACTCATCCTACCACGTCTCCACAATCATCTTTTCCTGCCTGCCTCCTTCTCATGCTCGCGATTAGATAGCATCAGGCTCGATTCGCGTAAACGCATCAGACCGTCAATGACAACACGCGAAAATGCATCAGGTTTCAATAATACTCCTGGCCAGTGTCGACACCTCATACTTCCGTCCGGCGTAAACACATTAGGACGGTGGTCATCTCAACCTCGCGTCTCGTACGCATCAGGGCGCCACACGACTCCAACCCCGCACCTCAGCGCCTCAGGGTACTCATTTCCACTACCCCATGTCTCATACGTATCAGGGTCTCACTATGTCACACTCATGCCATGATTCTCAATTCATTTCACATTCATAATGCAATGTGCAACTCAAGCACAATCATACACCCATAGAATGCAAGATAATCAAAGTGACACTCAAACATGGTAGGTAATTCAAGCACAAGCATTAGCACACATTAATCCCCTATACCATCTTAGGACATACCAAGAACATTCATCTTGGAATTTCTCACAAATCCATCAAATTATCGCCCAACTCACCCAATTGAGTCCAATCTTCCTATCCTAAATTTAGGATTCCCTTACCTCGAGTTTAATGTCACAAAAATCCTCTTTTCAAGTCCTCAATAGTTCGGCCTCAAAGGTCTAAGAGCGAACCCACTGCGCAACCTAGGAAATTCCAACCAATTGTCAATTTTCCTTGTCCAATTCACCCATCCATGAATCACAAACCTCCATGACACAATCCTCATCATCCTAGCATATCTCAATAACCAATTTAAGACTCAAAACCAACAACCACAGCCTCCACAGAACCGGTCTTGCACAGAACCGAACCGGCTATTTTCGGTTCTGTGCAAACCGAGTATGTCCAGCCCTTAATCTACTCCAAATTCACCATTTAATCACTAACCTACTTGCTAACATGTCTATGTAAGAGTTCATGAGGCTCACCAAGGGTTTAAGGTCGTGTCTTCGCCGGAATCCCTTTGAAAGTCACCGGTTCCTTCAAGACTGCAACCGGCAGTTTCTGTCCAATGTTCACAAGACCCATTTGGGGTCAAAACTCCATCAAATTGAGCTCAACATTTTACCACAGATCACTAAACATGTCCCCTAGATCTTCACAAAATTTGGTCACAAGACTCCAACATTTCGAGGTCCTAAAGGTCAGAAACGTCGCCTACCCCAGATTGTGCCGATTTTCGTCTGCTTCCGAGAGAATGGTTGGTCGGAGCTCCTCGGAGGCTCAATCGACGCGCTTCCACTTTGAGGACGGCAAGAGGTGGGGCTAGGCATAGGTAGTCGTCCGGAGTCCAGGTAGTGGCCAGAGGGGCTCGTCGGCGACAGCAAATGGAGAGGTCAGGAACGGTTGGCAATGGCAGAAAGAGAGGAAGAAGAAGAAGATGAAGTTTCAGTGATGGGGGTGTGTATGGCCGGTCAAAATGGGAGGTGAGAGAGAGAAAAAGAGTTATATTCAATCCCCAAGTCAAAGGGAAGAATGGTAGATGGTTAATAGTGGACAAGACCACTCTTTAGCCCATCCATTGACACATGTCCTAGTGTCATTCAAGAGTGATCCAATGGCCACAATTTCTCCACTTTTTTGGTAGCCTTGGGGTGGTTGAAATACCAAAATGCCCTTCTTTATTTGCATAAGCAAGGCTAAAGCTTTGAGGGGCAAAATGATAATTTTACCCCTGACGTCTGGAACGTCTTTTTTCTCGTTCCAATATTCTTCGACATGGCGACGGCCAATCCAAACATGACGTTGGAATTCTTGATTCTCCATTTTCAATTTTCAAGACTCGTTTCTGATTGTTTTCTCTGTCAGACGTGTTCCAGCTTATCCCAAGCCGACGGGCGGCTTTTGCAGACTTTACGCATATCGACCCTATGATTCTTATCACATTTAGGGCTCGTCAATTCATGGTGACTTTGGTTGTTATGTAATTGTGAGGGTCTATCATTAGTTCCGATGGCCTCGATCATCACTGTTCGATTTATAAAACTTTTGCAAATTATACATTGGTTAAGCGGCATTACCCACGCTCCAATCGTATAACGCTAGCAGGGCATTCCTTAATCGTTCTTAGATCGGTCTTTTTGTGGTTCTAAATGTCTCCTTGACAATCCTTATGGTCAAAGCGCCATTTCCTATTCGAATTCCCTAACTCCACGTACCTCGTCTTACATTAGCCTTTCCCTTTTAGTCAGTCTACTCGAATTGATCAGGTTCGAGCGAGATAGTACTAAAACACATTACTAGATATACTTCTCATTAATGAGTTTGAAATTGACTGGAAATCAGAATGTCACATAGCATCCTAGTCACTGTAGGCATACCATTTGGCACGTGATGACACGTGAATTCAAGTGGACGGGGGTCCACCGATCGGCGGCAAAATTTTCGAAAACGATATATAGCCTCTAGAAGCTTTCTAGAAGAGGAGATCAGCTCATTCTATTTTTGAGGAGTAACAGAGTCGAAAGCGAGAGAGCTCGCTCTCCAACTGCCATTGTAGAGAGCTTGAGTTTGAAATATACGGCACTAATCAGGCCATTCTAGGCAAGATCGAAGCTGAATATTACCCTCAAGAGTTCAACGAGGCACACAGGAAGCGATCGCGATCGACAGCGTCACCTGAAACGTTGAAAAACGGTAAGTCAAACTTCAAAGTTAACTTATGTTCATTAATGGCGGATCTTTGTTTCGGCCTTAATCTTTACAATTGATGTGTGTGAATTACATTTGAGACATCACTAAGCACTGTTGATACCTGATTTTTTACTAGTCTTTTTCAGTCTTATTTTCAAAAATCATAAAAAAATTTATAAAAATTTAAAAATTACAAAATCAAATTTTGTGGCCTTGGCCAAGCCCAAAAAACTATTTTTGACCAAAAAATAATTTTATATATTTTTCATTTTTTTGGTATTTTTAGAAAATAGCAAAATACTTGAAAATTTAGGAAAAATAACATTTGAGGTCACAAAAATATAAAAAAAATAGTCAATATTTTTATTTTAATTCCTTTGTCTTCTTGACCTCATGAAAAATCCAAATTCAAGTTCGATTTTATGTGTTCCTTTGTTACACGTATGATTGAATTTGGTAAAAAATGTCAATTGAGTCTTTTAATTTGTAATTTTGACATTTTTGAGATCTTGACATTCAATCTGATTGTCCTTCATTACAATTTAGCCAAATTATTTGCACAAATTGCTCAATTGTATGAATTGGATAAAATTACATACTTAATTGCAAGTTAGTCCTTGAATTTAGGCATAATTGAAATTTCTTTTAATTCAAGGGCTACATTTACAAATTGAAGCCACTACCCAATATTTTCATCATTCCGAGTCAATTGGCATAGGTGGTTTAGTTCAATTTGACTGTTTGAGCCTTCAATTTCATAATTTCTCGAATTACGATTAAGGACAAATTTGGGGCTTTTGTAGAAATTGACATGAACTTTTGGGTAAAATCACATTTTTAGATAATATTCATGTTCTAAGTTCGATTTTATGGTTTAATTACAAAAATGCCCCCTCAAATTGTGATTAATTTTGAAAATCAAGTTAGAACCGGTTCCAACCGATCAGACCGATCGAATCGATCTGCTAAAGTACGTCTTATTCTTCCCATTTGCTCCATTTTTGCAGTTTGAAGGGACAGCCTTTGATCAAAAAATTAGACGATCAATTGACTTCAATTCATGAAATTGATGGAGGCATTTTATTGGTCATAAAGCCTAGCGTCGATCAAGACAAGTCCGATAGTATGGGTTCGCCGAAATCAGGCCAACGAGGCCGTAGTGTGTCATGGCCATCTTCACTCAAAAGCAGGACCAAAATTAAGATCAAATTCACGCAAAATTTGGTCACCGGAGGGCCTAACTGAGTTTGTCATTATGCTTCCGTCGATTGCCAATCGTCGGTGGCCATTTCGCATGTGATTGCATGTGTGAAGGTCACCGACTCACCCTCTCCCAAACGGCCAAAATTTTCGAGAGGGAATATAAGAAAAAAAGACTCATTCTTGAAAGGGGGGGCTGGCATTCTGTTTTTGGGGATTAATAGAATCGAAAGAGAGAGAAAATGAGAGATAGCTCGCTCTCAGATCCCCATCGTCGAGAGTTTGAGCTCAAATTGCAGGTGCCTAGCAACGATGATTTAGGCCAAATTGAACGGCCATTCCACTTGGAGAAACTTGTAGGAGTTCCAGAGAAGCAATTGCACTCATCCAATTAGCTTGACATAGCCAGAAGAGGTATATCCCAAACTCAAGCTTTCGCCTGTGCTCTAATGGCGGATCTTGTTTCCAATTCCGTTCGTTATAATTGACATGTGCGTTTCATATCTAGAACGATACTGAGCATCTCTATATGTTTTGATTGCATCGAAATCGAGTCAAACCTCGCATTTGAACTATGTCGCCCTTGCCGATTCAGTCGAATCTTGTTTAGGTTATCTTAGACCTTACCAAGTCAATCTGATCTGTAAGTAATTCTTCTGAACTCATTTAGAAGCGATCATGTGAATGAATTAACTCGGTATGCTCTCTGTTGCTTGATTAGCATAGCCATGGCTGAACTAATTATAACTTGATTAAATAAAAAAATAGAAAAATCCTAGAAAATTCTAAAAACATGTTAGAAAATCCTAGAAAATCCCAAAAAAATGTAGGACAATTGTGGAGAATTCCTAGACACTCCAGAAATTCCTAAAAATTGAGAATTGACCACAGACAACTGATCGATCCTATTTTTATAATTTCTTATCTGTTTCTTTGGAAATTGATGAAATTACCCTTTGGGGGTAAATCTCATATGCTTGGTATATGAGATAAGTTGAGAATGTCAAGGCAAAAACTAGGGTTGGCTAGGCGATCAATTCTTATGCTTGGATTTTCGAACCTCGTCCTTTTTCTAAAAATGACGATTTTACCCCTCAAAGGGTAAAGGCTCTTCTAAAATTCTAGAAAAATTCTGAAAATTCCTGAAAAATAGGTAATGGATTGGTTTGGTGACCAACCCCATTTCCACCTTCTTTTGACTCTATATTTTATCTGAAATGATAAATTTACCTTTCTTGGGCCCAAAATTCTTCAAAATTACGATTTTGCGCCTCAATGGCAAATCATGGCAACAATATTCCTAAGCCTTGATTGACATTTCTTTAGGCTAATAAGGCCTTACTAAGGATGCCACGTTATTTTCATGCGATTTATCCGCACATATTGGATCCTTGATTTGCACGCTCATTTTATTAACTACGGTTGCTAGGATAGTCATTCCTATCTGCATGAACTCCTAGTTTTAGGGTTTGCATCTCACTCATCTACATGAAATCTTAGGTTAGACAAATCATTCAACTTAGGTGCCGAAATAGTTGGCGTAACAAAGTCCCCGATCACATTTCTTTGATTTTCGCATAATTGAATAGAATGTTCACAACTATTCGATAAGGTTTTGAATCGTACCCTCCACGAAACGATTGGTGGTGATTTCTTGGCATGTATTCATATCACATGTCACCAGACTATACTGAAGGTCGACCACGTATACCGCCGTTGCGACTTGGGTAACGGATCTTGGGAGAGGCCCACGTCCGACCAGAGGGGACAGCCCATTAACCCACCATGATCTCGAAAGGATCTCGAGATTCGAGTCGCGACAGACTAACAACTCCATTGGGGACTTATTCCAAACCAGAATCTCTGGTTAGGAATTTTAGAGGACTTAAGTCGATTAAAAGGTTGATTGGTTCATCTAACCCCATTTTCTACAGATGCTCTCAAATGTAAGATACGTACCCTAACAATTGTGTTAAATTTTTTTGCAAATTGGAGATTTAAGAGGTGGAGTGTTTGTTGACATCTTTCTTGCGGATTGGAGTTGGGATTGTATGTTTATTTTTACGCATAAATTAAAGCAATGTTTGATACAAATTGTTGTGCATGACCTTGCATTGTGATGATCACGACACATCTCACACACTAGCGGTCAAACCTCGACTGCAACCACCTCTAGGTTATCTTAGATAGGGAAAGGATATAATAGAATCTCGTGTTTGATGGCACTTGAGACTTTCGTGTTCGTTCCCGCTTACAATCCAAATTGGTAATATTTAGCCCTCTTGGGTGGGTACTCTTGGGGAGGAATCTGCTATATTTGGATCGTGAGAGCCTGAGCCATAAGTTCCTCACCTGATTTTATTTTTAGAGTATATTCCCACTTGTCTCATGCGCATGTCTGTGGAAGGTTGATATACCTAAAATCACCCATTTTTATAGGGGAATATTAGATGTTCCCTGGGTTTTGGTTGGTAAGGCATTTACTTTTAAATGTATTCCTTACTTTCGGTCTTATGGTATGTTCATGTGTTGCATATTATTCACATCTACACGCATTGTATACATTCTGAAATCATTCAAGTGACTAATTGAAATAACGATGATAGGGGATAGGATGTCGTTGTTTCCTAGAAGTTCGACGGAGTTGGTAACCTTCGAATATCTAAGGAAAGTCACTCATCCTGGGCCGAACACAAGGTTGCATTTTACTGGATTTGTACATGGCCGAGAACTGACTGGACGTAAATTGGGATATGTCAAAGATTGACAGATTAATTATTATGTCAATAACCTTAGGTTTAAGGGACAGGCAGACGAAATACTCAGGCACTATCTAGAGATGAAAAGCCAGTATCACAACGGTTTAGCTAGAGAAGCATATGCTTGCCAAAAAGCTAAAAGTCAAGCTAGGGAGAACCAACTGATGATCTCTCTTTGAGGGAAGAAAAGACGCCCTACAACCAAGACAAAGTCAAGACGCATCATACTCAAAACGACAAAACCCAAGAAGATCCCCGAAGTCGTTATACCATGGACCAGAGAATGGTTGGAAGAGCTAAAGTATCTCAACCAACCTACTGAAGATTATTCTTCACAACCTGAAAGGCGCTCAACTAGGGAATAAGTCCTAATTACTGAGCGGTATCCTGAAGAGGGGTAAAACAAAGATGCAATCAAGAAGAAAACCTTGATGGACCGTCACCCCGAAGAAGATTAGATCTTGGGGAGGGATAGTTTAGATCCCACATTCCATTGATCTTTTATGCCTTTCTTATTGTAGAATAAATTTGATCGGTGTCTTCGCCCTCTCGAGGCCCCTCTCTTTCTCTCTTTCATAGTGTATCCTCTTTGTAATAAGGAATTACTTCACTATGCTCACAGTTAATGTTTTGACTAATGGAATATGACATTGTTATTTCCTTTAGTCACTAAGATGATTTTGATCAATTTCATAATTTACTTGTTTGAAATTCAAATTAGACATTGAGTCAGGCTTTTCATACATGAGAAAAGACCCTAATTTCCATTTCATTAACTGAATTATGCAATTAAATCAATCCATGCAATTTTCATGACATTAGCATAATCACATGTTTAAAGTAATCTTTGACGATTGATTTTTCAAAATCATTTGCATATTTTAGACATGATGGGGAAGAATGACATCCAAGTATTCAAGATCCCTTAAGCTGAGCTCCTAACCTGGTGGGACAGCGTGCGTGAAACGAGCCAAAAGTACGCCAGATCATGACTAGGGTATTTGTTGGAGCTGCTAAAGATTGAATATCCACTTACCTTTATCCAAGCCATGGCACTCTATTGGGATCCTACCACCGCGATGTTTTGCATGGAAGGATTAGAGGTTACCCCTACCCTTGAAAAATATAGCGCTGCCATTGGAGTTGAATTTACTCACTTGTTAGTCCAACCTCCTGTAGAGTTTTAGCCTTTGAGTCAGCTAGCTGAATTCTTAGATACAAACCTTAACGAAATCAAAGCAGACGACAAAAGTAATTTCGAACGAGTTTCCATATCTTTTCTTCTAAATAGGTTTCCCAACCTCCCTACTAGAAAAGAAACTAAAACTTGTAGAGCTTTTGTCTTGGCATTCTTTAGTTTTGTTCTATTCCCAATCTCATCTGTTACTTTTAACCCTATCATGGCTGTAGTGGTCAAACAAGTCTGTTATGGGTGGGATTATTTGAACCTTATCTTTGTCGAAACTTTCCTCTCCTTAAACCATTTAAGAAAAAGCACAAAGGGAATCTTTAGAGCTTATAGTGGTCTCCTATACTTGTGGCTCACATCTTATATTAAACAATTTCATATCCGCATGAGTTTCACTGAGATTAGTTCCAATGCTCATCCTTTTAGAACCTTCATCAAAACTCATACACGTATTCTTAAGTTCAACTTTAAAGAATGGAAGAAATTTCTTAGAACTCTAAAGCCAGAACAACTTCGATTGGGGCTTAGATTACCAACACTCGGTAAAGTCAGACTCGCATGTAATGGCGAAGACCCAGTCCCCTTATTAGGATTCATAGGAGCCACCGCATATTATCCAAGAAGGGTTATTCGACAGTTTGGAGCATTGCAAGAGATTCCTTCATCACCACGACCAGATGTTTTCTCGTTTGTCTTGCCAAGAGAGACCTTCATAGGAGAAAAGAAGAAGCAATTTGAAGCAAATGTGGAATTTATCATACTCTCTTTGAAAGACTTCCAAACTGAAGACGTAAAATGGCAAGATAATATGATTCATGAGATGAATACTCATGGGGTTTCTACAGAATACATCCGATGCTTTGAGGCGACTAGACGCAACTTTGTCGAGTTTTATGTACATGAATAGATTATGTCGTTCGTGCCTGGAGTGGAGCCGTATATACTTGAAGACATGGGATCACCGTCATATTCGGGAGATGAAGAATCTCAAACTGAACGATCTGATCTTTGCTGGGACGATGAGGGTACCTTAGACCACAAGCGCCCTAAACTTGGATAGACTATTCTGTCAAGTGCAAAACGTGTGAACATTATGATGTTTTCTTAGTATTTGGATACTCATTTGTATTAAATGTTGCTTCTGGCACATGTGTATAAGTATAAGCATATTTTGTCGACACGTCAAAAAACTATTGTCAAAGATTGTGCTTCTTTCGATTTCATGAATTCTTTGAAAAATGATTGAAAGAAATGCTCACGTGAGACTAAGGCTTACAAAGTAATCCTTTTTCTTATTCATCAATAAAAAACATGAAATGGAAAGAATCCAGTACTTTCCTTATCTTTCCTAAAGAAATACTTACTTGTTTTTTTTTTCAAATAAACATGTATTCTCTAATCATGGAATTACCAATACATCATTTTTGTACTCGACTTAAGATGAGAATGGAACAACAGGAGTTGACTCCACGAGTGGGCATGTTGGAGACCTAGATGACTACCATGACTACCATGATGGCTGAAATTAAGGCCATGTTGGAAGCCTTCCATGCTACACAGACAGCAGTACCTAACCTGAATGACTCAGGTCAATTCTCAATACCCAATACAACTAACAAAGGGACAGCTGAAGGTGCCCAACCGATCATGGAGGACACTTGTGCGCTAAATGTCTAGCCACAACCGAAGATACTCTATGTTGTCATTAACCTCGAGAAAGAGGAAAAGGAAAAATTGGCTGTGAAAACTGAAGCCGAGGCTAAGAGGATATCAAAAATTGAGGAGTGTTTAAGTAGTCAAGGCTATGAGTTAGCTCGTTTTGACAAGATATCTCATTTCGCCAAAGTGGAGACACCTCGTGACTGCAAAGAGCCTGATTTTGTGAGAAAGTACAATGAGATAGGTTGTCCACGTGCTCATCTCAAATACTATCTGTGTAAGATGGCACACTATTCTGACTATATTCCTCTGTTGGTGAATACGTTCCAAGAGAGTTTAGTTGGCGCCGCTCTGGCTTGGTTTATTGAGTTAGATCTTGATGACTACGACGGATGGGAAGATCTTGCTGAAGATTTCCTCAGGCAGTATAAGTTTAACACAGCTACGATCCCGACAAGGAAAGAGCTGTTACGAACTGTGAAAGGAAGATGAGAAACAATCAGAACATATGCCCAGAGATGGCACGCTTTGGCCACTCAAGTGAAACCGCCGATCCCGGAAGATGACTTGATTGACCTGTTTTTGAAGGCACTTCCATACTAATACTTCGATAGATTAAATATCTCAGGATGTCAAACCTTTACACATTTGATTAAGATGACCGAGAGATTAGAGTGGGCTTTGAGATAAATAAGGCCTTAGGAAACTTCGACGAGAAAGCAATATCCCCCGAGAAAAGAAAGAGAGGCCGGAGTTGACATAGCCATTGTATCAGATTCCCATAAACCCAAGGTGTTCGCTAATTCTAATCAGGCTAAAAGAGGATCATCATCGTCAATGTCTAAAGGGCAAGAGCCCAGGAAAAGATAGCCTCAGAAACAATTTTTTCAACTTCTCAGATCGTTATCCAAGTTGCTCCCGATGTTATTAGAGCAACACTTGGTGGCAAAGGAACATCCTAGAGCGAATCCGACAAAATATCCCGGCTTTGATGAAAGCCAAACTTGCACCTATCATATGGGCGAAAGAGAACACAATGTAGATAATTGCTACATCCTCAAGTTAAAGGTTCCAGCTCTCATTGACAATCAAATTTTAAAATTCGATGATGTGGCTCCAAACGTGCAAGAGAATCCACTCCTTGATCACCAAGCAATTGATGCAATATTTGCCGACAAAGGAGAAAACCACCTTGAGTTGAAGGTGAATGTACCCAAGCTAACCAACATTCTAGCAATCGTCTCGTCATATCCAAAAGAGGAAGAAGTGTCGGCTGAAAGAAAAAAGCTATGTATTGCCAAAATGATGAGCCTAGGGATAATGTCGATCGTGACTGATGAAGAGTTTAAAGGAATTAAGGACTCAGTGAACCTAGAATGGAACTAGTTTATGGTTGAAACTGAGCGAGGAAATATGTGGAATGTCCCACACGAAAGTCTGGTAGGCGACGTAGAGCTGATTACTGAACCAGAAAAAAAGCTTGACGAAGACGAACTGAAAGCTACTCCAAGCGAAGTCTGGCCGATCGCAGATTTGTAACCAAAACACGGGAGAGAGGTGAGGTTATAGATAATTTAGGTGAGGATTGTGGTGGGTACAATTTTAAAGTAAAGTACTCTACTCCTCCCGATTTCTTCCAAAGAATGGAGAATACCATCCCTGATGGATGGGGAGATATGAATTATTTTGTTCAACTAGAAGTCCAGGAGGGTGTGATAGAGCCTTTTACAGAAGAGCCGGAATCATCACTCAATTAGGTGATATCGGGACATTTCTTGCGCATAGAAGAACAAATGAATGATCTCTCGAGGAAGATGGCGGATGCGTCATTTCAATTGACAACGTGCGGCTATCCTCAGACGACAGATAACAAGCTTGACACAGAACAATACGTCAGGGTAGAAAAATTAATAAGCCAGTGGCAAAGTTTGACTGAACTAATCGAGAGAATAAGCAACACTTGAAATTTGCAATTTCAGCTGAATCAAGTGACGTTAACAGGTACCACCAATGTCCTTAGTCATCTCATTGTGATTTTGTATGGAGCAGTTTATAGCTTCCGTGACCTTATTTCTTTTCGAAATATGAAAACTTCCCAGAAGACTTTGGCGATACAGTGGCAATGATTGAAACTGCTGCAACTGTAGTAATCAAACTAGGCGAGCTAGACAACCTAAGCCAAGAAGACGATTGTCTGGTTAAACCTGTCGTGATTTGCGTACGATATGAAACTGATCCAGAGGCATCCCACCTGACGACAGTAACCATACAAATCCCACCAGTAGAAAGCTATGACTCTAGGGCAGTTCATTGGAACTATGGAACGGGAGAAGTAGATGCCGCGATGATGTCCGGACGATTTTACACCCCAAGGGAAGGCGAATCTGAAAAGAAGGAAGTGTCGAAAGAAGATGCAGAAAAACTCATATCCATCGTTAAAACCAGCGAATTCGAGGTAATAGAGTAGTTAAGGAAAATGCTAGCCTAAATATCTCTGTTAGATTTGTTCATCAACTCAGAAAAACATAAGAATGCACTACTAAATGTCCTAAATAAAGTGCATGTCCCCGAAACCATCAATGACATACATTTGTGAGACTTTGTGGGGGCAATCTTTCTTAAGGATTAATTTAGCTTCTCATATGAAGATTTCTCCATGGAAGGAAAAGGGCACAATAAGGCTTTATACATCACTGCACACTGTAATGGAAAGAGAGTAGCACACTTGCTAATCGATAACGGATTTGATTTTAACATCTGCCCATTGGCTACATTGAGAAGCTTGGGCATCAAAGAAGAAATGATTCGAACTTCCAAGGCGGCTGTTAGAGCCTTTGATGGGAAGAGGAAAACAGCGGTAGGCAAAATCGAGCTGGATGTGCTCATTTGCCCAACCAAATTCTCCATAAACTTCCAAGTAATGGATTTACCAAGTGTATTTGGATTCCTATTAGGGAGGCCATGGATCCACATCACTGGAGCCGTACCTTCAAGTCTATATCAGAAAGCGCAATTCGTGATTGATGGGAAAATAGTTACCGTCCATAGAGAACTCCTTACGTATCAAAATAGCGTTATCCCCTACATTGACCCAGAAGTTAAGCAAGAAGCTAGTTACCATTCTCTGAAGCTGGTGGCAGTGATCTACACTCCTGTGGGGGCGAAACTAAAGACCCCTTTTGTCTCTGAAGCTAAACTTTTACCGGCTAACATGTTGCTAGCATATGGGTTCAACCTAGGAAGAGGCCTTGGCAAGCATGGTCAAGGAATCAACGCTCCTCTACAATTAAAATCCGACAAGCATAAGACAAGCTTGGGATATAAGATCACTCATATTAGTGATTTCACCTCTAAGATAGCATGCCGAGGCCGAGGTAAGTGCCGTGGACGCTAGAAAAATCAAAAGGATTCCTTCATTGGTTCTCCAGCTTAGAAAGGTAAGTCTAAGATGTTCAATAATCCTTTGAACGAATACATCAACAAAGACTCTAAGTGGTTATCAGAAGAAAGGACAACTCCGTCAACAGAACCAGATCTAGCAAATCATTTTTTGGGTAATGACTCTGTGAACATCATCATAGAGTGGCTTGATGAGGAAGCCATTACTTCTGAGTAAAGAAATCTCTCCCTTGCTTTTAATACTTTACATAAATTCCTGCATTTCTTTACACTCTTCATTTTTGTTGTTTAAAGTAGAGGTAGGAAAACGCCTTTGGATCTCCGACCATTGGTCCAAATAGCATAACTTGTAATGAGGTCTATTTTTGCATTAAATAAAATATAACAATTTTATTTAGTACATATGAGACTACAAATCAGCTCAATGATGATATTTGCCTTCCATATGGGAAGCTTGAGGCCCGATTTGCTATGTGTTTCCCAATTTTCAAGAGATTTTCAAGGAATAGGGATGTCCGAGGATATGAGAAATAGTTCCATTTATGCTTGCACTTATTTTGAAATCTCTTTTGAAAAGATTTTCACACTCATGAATCGCATTTTCATATGAAATAGAGACTAACCATTCTCATGACATTACAGGCATATCATCTCAAACATGCATACTAGGTCATTATGCAAACCGGATCACCAAGATGATTACTCCTGCGATATTGAGGAAGACGCAGATGAGGGTTACGCAGCTATCCGTAGAGATTAGAGTGCCTTCAAAAACTCGACACCTCCCACTTCAGAAGAGCCAATAGTCATTAACTTGAGTAATGCTACAGATGTCAAAGAAGTCAAGATTGGTGGACATCTATCCCGAGCTGAAAGGCTCATATTTACAGAATTACTTAAAGAGTATCAGGATATCTTTGCATGGTCATACGCCGATATGCCGGGTTTGGATCCTAGAATCGTGGAACATGCATTACCCACGGATCCTAGGGTCGAACTGGTAAGGCAAGGCAGCAGACGGATGAGAGTTGAGTTAGAAGACAGAATTAAAGAAGAAGTGATGAAACTTCTTAGAGTAGGCTTTATTGAAGCTATCCCTTACTCATATTGGATTGCAAACATAGTCTTTGTCATGAAAAAAGATGGCAAAGTCCAAATCTGTGTGGATTATCAAGACTTAAATAGAGCAAGCCTAAAGAATGATTTTCCACTTGCCCACATGGATGTGTTGGTGGATAGTATAGCAGGGTATGAATTATTCTTATTTATGAACGGATTCTCCGAATATAACCAAATACTCATGAAATAAGAGGACAAGCCGAAAACTACATTTACCACCCCTTGGGGAAGTTTCTGTTATAAAGTAATGCCCTTTGGACTAAAGAATGTTGGGGCAACTTGTCAGAAGGCGATGGTCACCTTATTTCACGACATGATTCATAAGGAGATCAAGGTATATGTCGATGACATGATCGCCAAGTCCAAGAAAGGACAATATCATATTCAAGTGTAAAGGAAGCTATTTGAGTGATTGCGAAAATACAAGTCGAGGTTGAACCCTAACAAATGTGTGTTTGGGGGGAAATCGGGGAAACTTCTTGGATTCATAGTCAGCAACAGGGGCATTGAGATTGACTCTTCAAAAATTCAAGCTATTTGTGACCTAACAACCCTCAACGGTGAAAGAAGTAAGAAGTTTTCTAGGGAGACTAAACTGCATCACCAGATTCATCAATCAATTATCAAATGTGGCTAAATTGATTTTCAAACTACTCAAGAAGGGTGTGAAAGTGACTTGGAATACAAAATGCAGTTAGGCCTTTCAAAAGATCAAAACTTATCTAGCCACTCCACCAATACTTGTGCCACCCATCCCAAGTCACCCATTAACCTTGTATTTGACTATACATCAAGAGTCTTTGGGAGCCTTACTTGCTCAAACAAGTCCTGTGGATGGTAAGGAAAGAGTCATTTACTATTTGAGTAAGAAATTCACCTCGTCTGAAGCAAATTATATGTCTGTTGAGAGGGCTTGTATAGCAACAGTGTGGGTACTTCACAGATTAAGGCAGTACACCCTACATCATCATATTCATCTGGTGACAGAAAATGACCCTATCAAATATCTCTTGGAAAAAACAACTTTGATTGGGAAATTAGCAAAATGGCAAGTGATGTTGTCTGAATTTGACATCAAGAGTTCCCCACAAAAGTCTGTGAAGGGAAGAGCCATAGCTGATAGGTTGGCAGAAAACGCTCAAAATCACACATCTTCTAGGCAGGAAAAAGTAGAAAATCAAGTTTCAATCTAATAGAAGACAAGTGGGTCACGTATTTTGATGGTGCCGTTAATCTATCGGGAGCCGACACAGGGGCAGTGCTAATATCTTCAGATGGTCAACATTATCCTGTTACAGCAAAACTGACTTTTCATTGCACCGACAATATTTCAGAATACGAATCATACATTCTAGGCCTACAATTGGCCATCTCCATGGAGGTACCTAAGCTGCGGGTTTATAGAGATTCTATACTCATTATTTTTTAGACACGGGAAGAGTGAAAGACAAAGGATGCAAAACTCATCCTTTATCATGAGTACCTCCAAGAGTTGACACTTAAATTCGAAGAAGTGTCATTTGAATACATGCCAAAAGCGCAGAACCAGTTTGTAGACGTGTTGGCCACACTGGCCTCCATGCTGCAAATAACTGATGGATTAGAAGTAGATCCCCTAAGGATCGGCATAATAAAAAAACCAGCTTATTGTATGATGATCGAAGAAGAATTTGATAGAGAGTCGTGGTACCATGATATTAAGAACTATCTCTTGAAGAAAGAGTTTCCTAAAGGATGTCAAGCAGGAGACCGAAGATATATAGCCAAGATGGCTAGTAAATTCTTCCTCAGTGGACAAACTTTATACAAAATGTCATTTGACTCCACTCTGTTAAGGTGCGTAGATGCTAAAGAAGCAAATACTCTTATGAGGGAGATTCATGAAGGTATATGCAGACCACACATGAATGGCCATCTCCCCGCAAGGAAGATCATGCGGCTTGGTTATTATTAGATAACCATTGAATCAGATTGTAATCAACATGTTAGGTCATGCCACCAATGCCAAGTATATGGCGATAAAATTGATGCACCCCTGAACGAACTTCATCAGATGTCTAAAGCTTAGACTTTTTCTATGTGGGGAATAGACATGATATGGCCTATCAATCCAGCAGCTTCGAATGATCACCGTTTCATTCTAGTTGCAATTGTTTACTTCACAAAGTGGATAGAGGCCAGTTCTTACACGAATGTCACCGCAAGGAATGTGGCAAGGTTTATCAGGAGAGATATAATTTTCTGATATAGTACCCCACGAGCGATCATCACAGACAATGGGTCTAACTTAAATAATAAGATTGTCGATGATCTGTTGGATCAGTTCGATTTTCGACATCTTAATTCTTCCCCTTACCGCCCACAAATGAATGGAGCAGTGGAAGTGGCAAACAAGAACACAAAAAAAAATTTGGTTAAGACTGTCGAAAATTATAGGAATTGGCATGAGAGGCTACCCTTTGCCTTAATGGCATATCGAACTTCAATTAGGACCTCTACAGGGGTAACTTCTTATGCTCTGGTATACGGGATGGAAATTGTTCTGCTTGTAGAGATTGGGGTTCCATCTTTGAGAATATTGTCAGAAGTTGAACTCTCTAAAGTAGAATGGATCATACACCGATATGGACAGCTAAATCTGATAGGCGAAAAGAATCTTAAAGCAATTTTTCATGGCCAGAGTTATCAGAAGAGAGTGGCTAAGTCATTTAACTAGAAGGTTAAACCCAGAAGTTTCGAGGTGAATGACCTGGTGGTAAAGAAGACTCTACAGAATGCTGCTTATCGGGATACAAGTTTACCTCGAATTACGAAGGCCCTTATGTTGCCAAGAAAGTCCTCATGGGAGGGACATTAATTCTTGTAAATTCTGAAGGAGAAGAATTGGGATATCTTGTAAATTCAGATGCTGTGAAGAAGTATTATCCATGAAATGAAATTAGATTATGATCACTTGACTTTCTCCGGAACAATCTAAGTAGCCATAACGGTCATTACATAAGCATATCATGCATCCATACATACATGGCATATGTTATGTTTTGCAGGATTTCGAGGGACGAACTCAGAATCAAACTTGTTCAAATGGAACCAAGAACGGAACGGCCCTTGACACGTAGAACCAGGTGATATGTATATGTTCCATCAAGCGTTATAATATCTTTCACTCACTGGAGTTTCCATTCTCTTCATACAGGAATGCCCAATGAAGACAGAAGACAACAACAAAGAAACACTGTAAAATTTTTCACTTTCTTGTAAGAGGGAAGAGGTGAAAGTGGACATGCATTTGGTCAAACTTACGAACAAATCGTGCTTTCAAAAGATGAATTTCTAACAATTGTTACACACATGTTAGGGCTAGAGGTTATCCAGACATGGCTTAAGCATGCATGGTGCATCAATAAATCCCGGTAGGATGAAATGTATGAAAAATAACAAAATGATTTTTCCAAAATAGAGTTTTTAGGCTATCTAGCAGAAATGTTTCTTCAGATAAGAGGTAAGCCTAATCCAAACACGTCCTATACACGCCATAAAGATGAGAGAAGTGTAAGGATAAAAAAGCTTGAACTCGGAGATGTAAGGGCTATACGCGTCTATTAAATGGATTGGGATGATAGAGCCATTCATTCTTCTCCATAAACACTACAGGTGATAATTGATAAACCCCTTTGAGCGGCAGTCTTCATTTCTTAACCCTGTCAAGAGCCACCCACACATTGGGGTCGTAAAGAAGTAGTCCAATAGCATGTAAAGGTAAATGGTTAGAATCTGTTTACTCAGACTAATATCAATCTTCGTGTTGATATGCATTGATTCAGGCACCATAGGATGAAGAAGAGACATTCATTTCTCTATCCTATACATTTGTACCCATTGCATAGCCAATTTGAGCCTATGTATTCGTTTCATGTGCCCCAATTGGTGATCATTGTGCAGTACCAAGGCGGAGGTGGCAAAGACACTCGCAGACAGAGAAGATCAAAAAGTAGGAGCTACATGAGACTTTCAAAGTAAAATGTTCAAATAGGATGAGACTCAAGTCCATACCTTGCATGATTATCAACAATTCTAGTTCCTAAAAAAAGAAAAGGAAAAGGAGGGAAATTAAAAAAAAAACAAAAAAGAAAGAAAGAAAAAGCCGAATCTCTATGCATTAAAAAGAAATAAAAAGCCCGACAAGAACTGGGCTGACGCTCATTGAAATGCTGGAAAGTCGTAAGACTAATTTTGGGACACTAGGGGATTACTGGATGTTTCCAACCCCAACAAGTTCTGAAGTAAAGAAGAATTCTCAAAAATTATGCAACAAAAGGCTACCCCTCAAATGGAATCATAACCAGCTGCCAAAAGATAAATAAGGTCTTTCGAAGATTAGACCCGTTCTCAAGAAGACTGAAGATGTTCTTCAAAGAGTCATCAACCAGAGACGAAGTAGAAGGCTAATCGACAATAATCACCAATGTCAAAACCTTCGTGATTCCGAGCAAAAAACAAGCCTTTTTAGTCCCCAATTCTACCAGCATTACAACCCTTCTTAGTCTTTTTTGACTAAAACGCCTAGGTTAATATATACCTTAACTCGAAGAGGTATGAACAAAATTATTTATTTCTCATTTTGCAGGGTTCTTGAATTGTAAACACAGAGCGGATGACGAAAACTTTCATTCAAAAGACCTGACTCAAAGAGTAAGTGGCCCTTGGAAATCGTGTCCAAGCCCAACATTTTGGTCCCGCAAAGACCCCCTGATAAATCATATTGTATGCGCTGCGAATGGCTTCGAAAACCCAAGTGCTGGTTATTAGGAAATTTGAGTGTTTTCTTTGTAAAAGACCAAAGTCGAAGAATCGGTGAGAAGCCCTCTTTGGCGAAGACATTCCAATAGAATCCTTGAATAAGCTTTGTTGGAAATTTCAAATTATTTAATCCAGGATTTTCCTTACAAGGATTTCTGATCACCTTTGCATGCTTTAAGATGTTTTGTGTCACGCCCCGAACTTGGCGAGCACGCGAACATCCCTATCCATGCCGTTCATTTAAGAATGCTACAAGATCTAACGGCCAATTCCTTGTAACTCCTTTAAAGAATGCGTGCAGAAGTGATGCCATCCCCTGACGTATAAATACACCAACATACAGATGACTTAGGATATAAACAACAAAATCTCATTAATTCATTCTCGAGGATTCAATTCTATAATCCACCAATCATGAGTATAATTCTAATACCTCATAAAGAAAACAACTTTATCTAAGGTACAATTGGTCCACTCTTTCTTCAAATGCCAATCCTTGGCAAGCTCATACTTCCTTCGCCTGGAACCTAAAAAAGGTAAGCCCCCACTGGGGTGAGATATAAATCTCAGTAAGGTGGGTCCTAACCTTAGGTTAGGTCAACCGTCCACTCAGACTGTCATATATCCAATAAAATCAGACTCTGGCTCACACAAGCATATAGGGCACCAGTCAATAAACTCAACATATGGATGACAGGCAAACATCATGACCTCAACTTACACTTAGGTAAGAATGCCCATGCATTCTCAGCCTGCCACATCTCATATTCACTGACCTCAACCTGTCTAAGTCTCTAGCCCGTGATCTTGTTGCCTCAGGCTCGGCAACCCGCGTAAACGCATCAAGTTTCGATAAATCTCCTGGCCAATAACATTATCTCAACCTCTGCCTGCCTCATTCTCTAGCCCACGAACTAGTCGCCTCAGGCTCGGCCCGCGTAAATGCATCAGATCGTCATCGGTGACCCGCGTAAACGTATCAGGTCTCAATTCATCTCCAGGCAAAGTTTTTGCGCTCATACTCAACCCCGCGAACTCGTCGTATCAGGGTATATATATGTTGCCCCGCGTCTCATACGCTTTAGAGCTTCTTCGTCCCGCGATTAGATCGCATTAGGATCCTGGCCATCTCAACCCCGCAAACTTGTCGCATCAAGGTGCTATATAATATCAATTTCCACCCCGCAATCTTGTCGCATCAGGGTATTCATTTTCTTACCCTGCGTCTTACAAGGCTCAGGGCCTTGCCATGTCGTACTCATGCCACAAACCTAACTTATGCCTTGGTTATCATTTAATCTCACACTCACTAGCAAGCGTGCATTCTAATGCGTTTCTTAATTCTCGTGACATGCAATTTAATTCAAATGATATACGGGCATGGCAATTAACTCAGGCACACAATATCACTCACAATCAATCTTACATCGTCTTAGCATATCACTAAGCTACCACTTGAATAAATTCTCATAAATTGTTCCTATCGGCCCTCGACTTACCCAATCAAGCCCAATCGCCTTAACAAAGGGTTAGGAATTCCCTTACCTTGAATTTGACAACTAGTTTACTCCTCTTGAGCCTCCAAAGTTTCGGCCCCCAATGGTCCAAGACCGAACTCAATGTGCAACCTAATCAAATCCAACAAATTACATCAATTTCCAATCCAATTCAACCATCCATGACCCACAACACTCCATGACATATTCCTCATCACCATAACATGCCTCAATCACCAATTTGAGACTCATAGTTCAACCATCAACAGCCCCACAGGTTCGGTTTGCACATAACCGAATCGGGCTATGTTCGGTTCTGTGTGAACCGAATGGATCCAGCCATAAATCAACTTCAAATCCACTATTTAAATGCTATACCACCTCTTAATATGATTATCTAAGGATCCAAGAGGCTCACCGTGAGTTTTAGGCCGGTTGGTCACCGGGAAATCGTCCAAAGTCGCCGGATTGTCTAAGGTCAGAATCTAGCAATTTTCTGGGCAAAATTAACAAGGTCGATTCGTGATTAAAACTTAATCAAATCAAGCCTCAATTTTTACCACAAAACCATCTACATCTCTACTGAGTTGCCACAAAATTTGAGCTCAAAAATCCAAGATTTCGGCCACTAAACAGGATAGAAACCGGACCTACCTCAGATTGGAGCAAATTCCGTCGACTTTCGAGATAATCCTTGCTCCGGACTGCTCGGTGCTCCAAATTCTCCGATTCTCAATGGAGGATGTCGACAAGACATAGATCTTTGTTTGGGTGACTAGCCGGCATCTAAGGATGGCCGGAAATGGCTGTGGTGGCCAGCGAACGGGAGGCCCAGAATCTGTCGCCGGTGCAGGGAAGCAAGAAGAAGAAGAAGAAGAATCTGTGGTGGTTTCGGTGGTTCCCTTGAGCAAATGGCCAGCCATTAGAGAGGAGAGAGAGAGAGCAAGACTATATTCAAGACCCAAAGTCAATGGTTGAATGGTAGTTGGATAATAGTGAACAAGGCCACCCTTTAGCACATCCATTGACACTTGGCATTTTGCTTTTCCAAAGAGATCCAATGGTCACTTTTTATCCTTGAATTTTCGGCAGCCAAGGGTTATAAAGTCCAAAATTCCCTCCTTCAATTACAAAGGTAAAGCCTTAAGCTTGAGGGGCAAAATGGTCATTTTACCCCTAACGTTCAGAATGTCGTTTTTCTCGTTCCAGAAATCTTTGATAGGGCGACGACTAATCCAAATAACATTGGAATTCTTGATTTTCCATTTCAAATATTTCAAGGCTCGTTTTTAATAGTTTTCTCTATCAGACGCGGTTCCAATCTATCCCGAATCGACGAGCGGCTTTCGTAGACATTACGCATATCGACCCCATGATTCATATCACATTTAGGGCTCATCAATTTATGGTGGTCTTGGTTGTCATGTAATTGTGAGGGTCTATCACTAGCTCCTAAGGTCTCGATCTTCACCGTCTGATTTAGGAAAATTTTGCAAATCATACGTTGGTTAAGCGGCATCACCCGCGCTCCAATCGTATGACACTCGTAAGACATCCCTTAATCGTTCTTGGATCGGCCTTTTTGTGGCTCTAAATATCCCCTCGACAATCTTTATGGTCAAAAGCGTTATTTCTTATCCGAGTTCCCCAAGTCCACGTACCTCGTCTCGCATTAGCCTTTCCCTTTTGGTCAGTCTACTCGAATTGATTAGGTTCGAGTAGAATACGACTGAAATACATCTCCAAATATATACTTCTCATTATTGAGCCTGAAATCGACTGGAAATCAGAATGTCACATTTTGGATAACCTCCAGCATCATAAGTCATTTTGCATAGCCGCATAGGTCAAAGTAAAGTTGTGTCTGCATTATAATTGTTATTGCTTCAAGATAACTGATATTTTTTTTATGAGAAATGGACTCTCAGGTTTAAACTTCTATAAGACTCATGGCAGCTCCAAGTCAAAGAAGGATACCTTGCTCAACAATGAAGAGCATTAGAGTTGTCTTTATGTGAGATTGCAGGTGTGAGCTTTCTGCAGGATATTGAAGTCTCCAAATCCCAAAATAGCACTTCGCATGTCAAAAGGAAAATCTATAAAGTCGTCTTCCTATGTGATTTTAGGTAATCCCTAAATCCTAGAAGAATTTTGTTAACAAACGTTTTTGCAGGTTTGAACTTTCTGCAAGATACTTGGAGTCCCCAAATCTCAGAATGGCGCCTTACATGTCGAGAATACAATATTTAGAACCAGCTTTCTGTAAGATTTTAGGTAACTCCTAAACTCTAGAATAGCACCTTTATTAAAACCTAAGAGTTAGGTATACCTCATTTGTATAGACCCTCGTTGATTCCTCAAGGTGTAGGATCAGCCTAGTCTTCGACAAATCCTAAAGAACGGGTGCGTCATATTTAGGTTCTTGGTGGATAGGAAGCCTAGTCTCCGACAAACCTTAAAGAACGGGTGCGTCACCTTTAGATTACTGGTGAATGGGAAGCCTAGTCTCCGACAATCCCTAAAGAACGGGTGTGTCACCTTTAGGTTCCTAGTGGATAGGCCTACTCTCCGACAATCCCTAAAGAACGGGTGCGTCATCCATAGATTCCTTATAGAAAGGAGTACTATTCATGGTCTAATCCACCATACGGATCAAAAACTTTGAAAATCCCTAAAGAACGGGTGCGTCATCCATAGGTTCTTGTCAGATAGGAATCTCATTCTAGTTTAGCCTATCATCTGGGTTAAAATTTAACAACCTTAGGATACTAAAGAGACGAGTCCCTAGGTACCTACTTGAATACGCTATGCGCCGTGTATGCCACACGAGCATCAGACAGGTGAGTAACAGGTGGGTATTTCTACTCTATCTCTCTCTCTCTCTCACATCAGCTAAAATGGAATGAGTAGAGCATTCAACAGCAAGACAAGAAAAATTAAATGTCAGGATTCGTTTTTCATTTTCCCAGTAGAGTCAATCTAGACTCAGGTGTCACCTATCTTTGAGTGAAACTTCTCGCGAGATTCCTCTCAAAGAGGGGCAGCTGTTAACGCTTGATTTTTTACTAGTCTTTTTCAGTATTATTTTAAAAAATCATAAAACAATTCATAAAAAATTGAAAAATTGAAAAATCAACTTTGGTGCCTTGGCCAAGCCCAAGGAACCATTTTTGGCTAAAAAATAATTTTTTTATATATTTCATATTTTTTGGTATTTTTAGAAAATAGCAAAATACCCTAAAATTTAAAAAAAATAGCATTTGAGGTCACAAAAATATGAAAAAATAGTCAATATTTTTCTTTTAATTCCTTTGTATTCTTGACCTCATAAAAAGTCTAAATCCAAGTTCAATTTTATGTGTTCCTTTGTTACATGTATGATTGAATTTGGTAAAAAATTTCAATTGAGTCTTTTAATTTGTAATTTTGGCATTTTTAAGATCTTGATATTCAATCTGATTGTACTTCATTGCAATTTAGTCCAATTATTTGCACAAATTGCTCAATTGCATGAATTGGGCAAAATTACATACTTAATTGCAATTTAGTCCCTGAATTTAGGCATAATTGAAATTACTTTTAATTCAAGGTCTACATTTACAAATTGTAGCCACTACCAATATTTTTCATCATTCTGAGTCAATTGGTATAGGTGGTTTTGCTCAATTTGACTGTTTGAGCCTTCAATTGCATAATTTCCCGTGCGATTAAGGACAAATTTGAGGTTTTTATAAAAATTGACATGAACTTTTGGGAAAAATCACATTTTTAGATAATATTATTGTCATAAGTTCGATTCTGAGTTTTAATTGCAAAAATATCCCATCAAATTGTGATTAATTTGGAAAATCAAGTCAGAACCGGTTCTGACCAGTCAGACCGGTCGAACCGATCTGCTACAGTACGTCTTCTTCCTCCCATTCGCGCCATTTTTGCAGTTCGAAGGGATGTACTTTGATCGAAAAATTGGAGGATCAATTGACTTCAATTCATAAAATTGATGAAGGCATTTTGTTGGCCACAAAGTCTAGCGTCGATCGAGACAAGTCCGACAACATAGGTTCGCTGGAATCATGCCGACGAGGCTATGGTGTGTCACGGCCATCTTCACTCAAACGCAGGACCAAAATTAAGGTCAAATTCACGTGAAATTTGGTCACCGAAGGGCCTAACTGAGTTTATCATTAGGCTCTCGCCGATTGCCAGTCATCGGTGATCATTTCGCACGTGATTGCACATGCAAAGGTCACCAACTCACCCTCCCCGGAACGGCCAAAATTTTCGAGAGGGAATATAATAAGAACAGACACATTCTTGAAAAGGGGGGCGGGCATTCTATTTCTAGGGATCAACAGAATCGAAAAAGAGAGAACGAGAGAGAGAGAGCTCTCCGGCCCCCGTCGTTGAGAGTTTGATCTCAAACTGCAGGTGGCCAACAACAACGATTTAGGCCAAGTTGAACGGCCATTCCACTTGGAGAAGCTTGTAGGAGTTCTAGAGAAGCGATCGCACTCCTCCAATTTGCTCGACATCACCAGAAAAGGTATATCCCAAACTCGAGCTTCCAGTTGAACTCTAATGGCGGATCTTGTTTTCGATTCCATTCGTTATAATTGGGTGCGTTTCATATCTAGAATAGTACTGAGCATCTCTATATGTTTTGATTGCATCGAAATCGAGTCAAACCTAGCATTTGAACTCTGTCGCCATCGCCAATTCAGTCCAAGCTTGTTTAGGTTATCCTAGACCTTACCAGGTCAATCTGACCTGTAGGTAAGTCTTCTAAACTCATTTAGAAGTGATCATGTGAATGAATTAGCTTGGCATACTTTCTGTTGCTTGATTAGTGTAGCCATGGTTGAACTAATTATAAACTGATTAAACTAGTTATTTAGATAATCACGTTTGATTCTGAGATATGTTACTCGCGACGTTGAGACGAGTCGATTGGTGTCGGTCCTATTCGATATTTTACCATTGGATCGCCGCCGAAGGCTGTTGGTTATTCATTGCAAATGAAGGATGCCCCGTGAAGAAGACGGTGATGTGGCGGTCAGGGCGGTCAGAGCGGTCAACGTGCTGACATGGTGATGACGTGGCATGTCACATGGCAGCCACGTTAGTTAGGTTGTTAGAGTCGGTATAAGTCTGTTAGATGATCGAATGGTCTACGTTATGCCACATGTTGGCTAGGTAACCATTCGATCAGTTTTATAAATTTCGTTAATAAAAATCGAATTTTCAAAAAATAAAAAAAAAATTCGGTAGATCGAATGATCGAGGATTATCCAAATCGTTCGATCGTGATCGTAGATCTAAGTAATTAGATCTGACGGCTGAGAGATAGTTGGCTATTGATCCGAGCCGTAGGCTTCAAACAACCGATCCAGTGGCTATGGAGTAGCCACGTGGTTCAATAGGAACCGTCGGATTAAATCCGAATAAATTGAAAAATAAAAAATATGATACGGCGTCGTTTGGGAGGTTAAGGCCTCGCGGGTCCGGATCTAGGCCTGGTTCCGGCCCGAGTGGGTCGGGTCGACTGGATCCAAATCATATTCTTTATATAAAAATTCCAGAAAAATCATTTTTAAACAAAAAAATAGAAAAATCCTAGAAAATTCTAAAAAAATTGTTAGAAAAATCCTATAAAATCCCAAAAAAATATTGGAAAATTATGCAGAATTCTAAGACACTCCAGAAATTTTCAAAAATTGAGGATTGACCACAAACAACTGGTCAATCTTATTTTTGAAATTTCTTATCCGTTTCTTTGGAAGTTGACGATATTACCCTTTAGGGGTAAATCGCCTAGCTTGGTGTATGAAATAAGTTGAGAATGCCAAGGTAAGAACTAGGGTTGGCTCGGCGATCAATTTTTATGCTTGGATTTTCGAATCTCGTCCTTTTTCTGAAAATGACAATTTTACCCATCAAAGAGTAAAGTAGTTTCTAAAATTCTAGAAAAATTATGAAAATTCTCGAAAAATAGGAAATGGATTTGTTTGGTGACCTATTTTCACCATCTTTTGACTCTATATTTCATCTGAAATGACAAATTTGCCCTTCTTGGGCAAATTGTCCCAAAATTCTTCCAAATTACGATTTTGCCCTCAAGAGCAAATCATGTCAAAAACATTCCCAAGCATTGATTGACATTTCTCTAGGTTAATAGGGCCTTACTAAGGATGCCACGTTGTGTTCATGTGATTTATCCATAAGTATTGGATTCTTGATTTGCGCACTCATTTTATTGACTGCGGTTGCTAGGATAGTCATTCTTATCTGCATGACTCCTAGTTTTAGGGTTCGCATTTCACTCATCTGCATGAAATCTTCGGTTAGGCAATTCATTCAACTTAGGTGCCAAAAGGGCGTCAACTCTAATAGTTGGCGTAACAAAGTCCTCGATCCTATTTATCTGATTTCTGGAGAATTGAATAGAATGCTCCCAACTATTCGATAGGGTTTCCAATCGTACCCTCCACGAAATGATTGATGGTGACTTCTTGGCTTGTACACGTATCACATGTCACTAGACCATACCGAAGGTCGACCACACATACTACTGTTGCAACTTGGGTAATGGGCCTTGGGAGAGGCCCGCGTCCAAATAGAGGGTATGGCCCATTAACTCGCCATGATCTCGAGATCTAGGTCACGACAACCACCTCTATATATTTTGATTGCATTGAAATCGAGTCAAACCTTACATTTGAACTCCGTCCCCATCACCGATTCAGTCGAAGCTGGTCAAAGCTATCCTAGACCTTACCAGGTCAATCTGACCTATAGATAAGTCTCTTGAACTTTAGCCAAAGCTATCATGTGATCGAATTACTTATATTGTGTGTAAATTGCTCGATTGAACTCTCATGGCCGTACTTGTCACGCCCCGAGCCCATCGAGCACACGAGCATCCCTGCAAGCAAACAATGCATCTCTCGTGGTCCGAAGATCTACAAACATGTCAAGAGATAATATATATATATACATATATATACACACACGTTAAGCATGCGGAAGCGGTGCTCAAATAAATTTCCGTACAAAATATAAGTTAAGTGGGACTTGGATAACATAATAACTGTCATACATCATAACATACCATTCATACAAGTACCGACTACTACAATCCGCTAGACAAGGGGCGACGGGGTAAGCACATAAAAAAAGAAAAAGGTGTGACCATCATCAATATCCAAAATAGCCATGGTCGGGGGTTGCCACCAGAAGATCGAGCCAGTAAACTAGGGCACCTAAGATGAGCTGCTAGAGTCCCCTGTATCCTCTACGTCCTCTATTGGCTCAGACTCCGAGAAGGTCTCTGACTAGACCTCGATGGAATCCTCCATAGTCGCCTCATGTGACAGCTTCGCCAGATCCTCCTCGGTAGCCTCCACGACAAATCACCTCGTCCTTAGTGAACTTCAAGGTCGGGGTCTTCTCTGGTCCATTCTTAGACCTAACTATAGAACCCTCTGGCAGCTCCTGCTCCTTGGCAGTCTGGCACCAATTAGGGATAACTCCATGGAGTACCTCGTGGGGTTTCAGCGGCCCAATCGACTCATCTCCGACCTTCTTAAACCATGCCTCGAACCTATGAGGCTTCCAATCCGGGCTACCCTCGTCGACCCATACAACCGTATATTTTCTCACATAAATGTTTCCCTGTCTATCCGGGAACTCGTCAAAATATGTCGTCATCTCCTTGGGATCTCCAAAACGAATAGGCCACATAGCTAAGGCTTAGGATCTATAAAAATAGGGGTCTCCAAAGGGGTGAGATATACATCTCAGTAAAAGAGTCCTAACCCTAGGTCAGGCTGATCGTCCACCCAGGCAGTCACCTATCCTAAAGTTTCAAACTTACAATCATACAAGCACATACAAATAAGAAAAGGGACACACAGATGATGGGCATGCAACTATGACATCATGTTACACTCAGATGATTATGCACACCTCATCCAGCCATCTCACCACAACCACCTCTTCCTGCCTGCCTCATTCTCCAGCCCACGATTCGATCGCATCAGGCTCGATCTGCTTAAACGCATCAGACCGTCATTGGCAACCCGCATAAACACATCAGGTTCCAATGAATCTCCAAGCCCATATCGTCACCTCTTACCTCTGTCCCGTAAATAATTCGCATCAGGACAGTGACCATCTCAACCCCGCGATTAGATCGCATCAGGGCGCCACACAACATCAACTCTACCCCACGATTACATCACATCAGGGTATCCATCTCTCGCTATGCGTCTCATATGCCTCAGGGCCTCGCCATGTCATACTCATACCATGATTTTCAATTTGTTTTCCGAATATGACGACATGTGCAATTCAGATACAATTCAAAGAACTCATGACATGCAAGGCGATCAAGTGACACACACACATGGCGAATGATTTAAACACAAACAATAGCACACATAACCCTCCTATAACCACTTAGGAGATACCAAGAGCTATCCTTTAGAAAAATTCTCATAAATCGATCAAACTAAACCTTGACTCACTCAATTGAGTCCAATCTTCCTATCCTAAGTTTATGATTCCCTTACCTTGAATTGGATACCACACAAATTCTCTTCTTGGTCCTCAAAGGTTTAGCCCCCAATGGTCCAAGACAGAACTCACCGCGCAACCTAATAAAATCCAATTAATCTATCAATTTCCATGTCTAAATCCTCAATCCATGAACCATAATCCTCCACAACATAACTCTCATCATCTTAAAATGTCTTAATCATCAATTGGAGTCTCATAATCCAACCATCATCAGCCTCGCTGCCTCAGCCTTGCATAGAACCGAACCGATTCTTCTCGGTTCTGCGCAAATCGAGTACAATCAGCCCTAAATCAACTCTAAATCCATCATTTAATCATCACCCTACCTCTTAACATGTCTATCTAAGGGTTTATGAGACTCACCGTGAGTTTGAGGTTGAATGGTCGCTGGAAACCCGTCGAAGGTCGTCGGATCGTCCAAGGTCAGTACCGGCAGCTTTCTGTTCCAAGTTCACAAGATCGATTCGAGCTCAAAAATTCATCAAATCAAGTCCAACCTTTTTACCATGGATTTATATATATGTCTTCTAGACCTCCATAAAATTTGACCTCAAAAATCCAACATTTCGACTTTCAAAAGGGTCAGAAATCGAAACTACCTCATGTTGAGCTCGATTCTGTCGGCTTCCGAAAAAACTCTTGGTCGGAGCTCCTCGATGGTCCAAATGGCTCGCTTCCACTTCGAGGAGGTCGGCAAGACGTAGATCTAGGTTGGTATGGTCGGCCGGTAGTTAGGCGATGGCCGGAGGTGGTATTGACGACACCGAATAGCAGCTCTAGAACCTATCGCCGGCAAGCAGATTAAAGAAGGAAGAATAGGATGTGTTCGGTGGTTCTTGGGGGTGCTATGGTCGAATGAGAGGAGAGAGAGAGAGAGAGGAAAAAGACTATATTCAAGGCTTGAGTGATGGGTTGAATGGTAGGTGAATAAAGTTGGACATGACCACCCAATGCTTGATCTTGTGACACTTGTCCACTTGTCATTCCAATTCAATCCAATGGCCCATATTCCTTCAAATTTTTGATGGCCTTGGGGTGGATTTAATGACCAAATTACCCTTCTTCAAATGCATGGGCAAGGCTTTAAGCTTAAGGGGCAAAAGAGTAATTTTACCCCCGACATTCAGAACGTCGTTTTTCTCATTTCAAAACTCTTCGATAGGGCGATAGCCAATCCAAATAACGTTAGAATTCTTGATTCTCCATTTCAAATCTTTCAAGACTCGTTTATGATGGTTTCCTCTATCAAACGTGGTTCCAACCTATCTCGAACCAACGGGCGGCTTTTGCAGACTTTACGCGTATCGACCTTGTGATTCTCATCACATTTAGGGCTCGTCAATTCATGACGGCTTCGGTTATCATGTAATTGTGAGGGTCTATCAGTCATACGTTGGTTAAGTGGCATCACCCGCGCTCCAATCGTATGACACTCGCAAGGTATTCCCTAATCGTTCTTGGATCGGCCTTTTGTGGCTCTAAATATCCCCTCGACAATCCTTATGGTTAAAACGTCATTTCTTATCCGAATTCCCTAAGTCCACGTACCATGTCTCGCGTTAGCCTTTCCCTTTTGGTCAGTCTACTCGAATTGATCAGATTCGAGCGAGATATGACTGAAATACATCTCTAGATTTATTTCTCATTAATGAGCCTAAAATTGACTAGAAATCAGAATGTCACATACTCGGCATTTTGCATGATGCTCGTGATTTTGTGGATGGAATGTCTCAATTCTGATATACATGAAACTAGATGATAAGGCGAGTTGAATGGCACCGGTCTTATGATAATCAGTCTAGATTTAGTTGTTCATCGGCGCCAGATAAGTCTCGGTCATCCATTTAGTTACAGTCGGGAGGAAGAAGACGAAGCTGACGTGATGAGTCAACAAGTCAGTGACTTAGAGGGCAGAATGTGATTGGTCCATGTGGATGTCGAGTCAACTCGACCGTTAGTTTGTTAGGCTAAGTTAGTTTAGATCGGACGGTCGAGATTAATCGAGTCCTATTTTTAATGGCCATCCGATTAGAAGTTAGGAATATTAGAAAATATTTTTAAAATCAAAAAATCAGAACAGGTTGAAACGATGCCGTTTAGGTAAAGGGTCGAGCGGCGTCGTTTAGCTTAGTGAGGACGGACGGACCAATCAAGTCTTGGTTAATCGTGGCCATTGGTTTAAGTAATCCGATCTGACGACTAAGGGATAGTCGGCTTTCGATCTGAGCCGTAGGTTTTAGTCAACTGATTCTAAGGCTATGGAGTAGCCACGTGGTTCAAGTGGGGCCGTTAGATTTAATCCGATTAACCGAAAAAAAACACGGAACGACGCCTTTTTGGAGGTTAAGGCCACGCGAGTCCGGGTCTGGGCCGGGTTCCTACCCGAATAGGTCAGGTCGACCCGGTCTGAATCATATTTTCTTAATAAAAACTTCAAAAATAATTTTCAAAAAAAAATCAAAAAAATCCTAGAAAATTCTAAAAAAAGTTAGAAAATCCTTGAAAATCCTAAAAAGATGTAGAAAAATTATGAAAAATTCCTAGATACTCTAGAAATTCCCAAAAGTTGAGGAATGACCATATACAACTGGTCAATCCTATTTTTGGTATTTCTCATTTATTTTTTCAGAAATTGACGATATTACCCTTTAGAGGTAAATCGTCTCTGCTTAGTATATGAGATGGGTCGAGAATGTCATGATAAGAATTAGGGTCAGTCAGATGATCAATTCTTATGCTTAGTTTTTTGAATCCTGTCCTTTTTCTGAAAATGACAATTTTACCCCTTAAATGGTAAATCGTCTTTCTTTCTCCGATTGAGTTTTGAAAATTGCTTAAAATTAGGATTTAGGTCTAGTGGATGACCAATCCTTCTGTTTGGGATTTTCGCTTCTCGTCACTGTCTGTAATACTGATTTTACCCCTCAAATGGAAAATTGCTTCCAAAATTCCAGAAAAATTCTAGAAATTCCTGAAAAGTAGGAAACAATTAGTTTGGTGACCAATCATATTTCCACCATCTTTTGGCTCTATATTTCATATGAAATGATGAATTCACCCTTCTTGGGAAAATTGTCTCAAAATTTTTTTAAATTACGATTGTGTCCCTCAAGGGCAAATCATGTCAAAAGCACTCATGAGCCTTGATTGACATTTCTCCAGGCTAATAGGACCAAACTAGGGATGACACGCTGAATTCATTTGATTTATCTGTATGTTTTGGATCATTGATTTGCGCATTCATTTTACTGACTGTGTTTGCTAGGATATTCATTCCTATTTGCATGAATTCTCAGATCTAGGGTTTGTACATCACTCATCTGCATGAAATCGTAGGGTTAAATAAATCATTCGACGTAGGTGCCGAAAGGGCGTTAACTCTGATAGTTGGCGTAACAAAGTTCCCGATCTCATTTCTCTAATTATCGCAGAATCTAATAGAATACTCTTAACTGTTCCATAGGGTTTCTGTGACATTCTAATTTACAGTCAATTTCAGACTCATTAATGAGAAGTTTGAATATGTCAAGCGATGTGTTTCAGTTGTATTCCGCTCAAATCTGATCAATTTGAGTAGGTTGACCAAAGGGGAAAGTCTAACACGAGACGGGGTACGTGGACCTAAACGACTCAGATAGGAAATGGCGCTTTGACCATAAGAATTGTGCTCGAGGCTATTTAGAACCACCAAGAGGCCGATCTAAGAAGGATTAAGGATTACATTGCAAGCGTCGTACGATTGGAGCGCGGGTAATGCCGCTTAACCAATGTATGATTTGCAAAATCTTCCTAAATCGGACTGTGACGATCGAGACCCTAAGGACTAGTGATAAACCATCGCAATTACATGACAACCAAAGTCGTCACGAATTGACGAGCCCTAAATGTGATGAAAATCATGAGGTCGATACTCGTGATGTCTGCAAAAGCCGCCCGTCAGTTCGGGATAGGTTGGAATCATGTCTGATAGAGAAAACTATCAAAAACGAGTCCTAAAAAGTTTGAAATGGAAAATCAAGAATTTCAACGTTATTTGGATTGGCCGTCGTCCTATCGAAAAATTCTGAAACGAGAGAAACGACGTTCTGAATGTCAGAAGTAAAATTACCCTTTTGCTCCTTAAGCCTAGAACCTTACCTGTACAATTCAAGAAGGGAAAAATGGTCCATACACCCTCCCATGGCTGCCGAATTCAAGGGTGAAAAATGACCATTGGATCATGTTGGAAAAGGAAAATGCCAAGTGCCACAAGATCATGAGGTATGGTCGTGTCAACCTTTTCCTCACCTAACTTTCAAACCATTGACCAAGCCTTGAGATATAACAAACATTCTCTCTCCTCTCTCTCTCTTCACCTCTCATTTGGCCAGACCACCCCGCAAGAACTACCGAGCATCCCCTTCTTCTTTCCTCTTCTTCTGCTCATCGCCCGACCGCCGCTGGACCTCCTGTTCGTCAGCCACGATGCCACCCTCCGGCCACCATCCGACCGCCAACCGACCACTTGAGCAAAGCCCTACGTCCTGCCAACGTCCTTGAACAAGAATCACGGAATTTAGAGCACTGAGGAGCCCCAAGCAAGTATTTTCCTGAGAGCCGACAGAATAGGACTCAACCTAAGGTAGGTACAGTTCCTAGTCCTTTTGATGGTCGAAATCTTGGAATCTTGGGTTTAAATTTTGTGGCGATTTAGTAGAGACGTGTAGGAATCTGTGGTAAAAATAAGGGCTCAATTTGATAAAGTTTTGACAATAAACCAGTCTTGCAAATGTTGGACAGAATATGCCCGAAAGACTGACCCGGATGATACAACGACTTTGGGAGAGTTTCCGACAATCAACAGACTTGAAACTCACGATGAGCCTCCCAAACACTTAGATAGACATGTTAAGAGGTAGAATATCATTTAAATATTATATTTGGGGTAAGATTAGGATCGATTGTACCCGGTTTGCATAGAACCGTGAGGGACCGACCCGATTCTGTGCAAGACCGGGCAAAACCGAATATGTTGGAGGCTGAGATTGGTGATTTTGAGTTTCAAATTGGCGTTTAAGATATGATGAGATGTTGAAGGATATGTTATGGATGATTGGAGTTAATGAATTGAGGAGTTGGACTTGGAAATTGACGAATCGATTGAATATTTAGGTTGCGCAGCAAATTGACCCTTGGATTTGGGTTGGTCGAAATCTTGAGGGCTCAAAAGGAGGAGTTTTGTGTTGTCGAGCTCGAGGTAAGGGATTCCTAAACTTAGGCTAGGGGGATTGGACTCAATTGGGTGAGTCGAGGATCGAACTGATTGGTTTAAGATGATTTTTCCCAAGGGGTAGTTCTTGTTATGTCCTAAGATGTTATAGGATGATTGTATGTGACATTGTCAATGCCCGAACCATTGCCATGTCTGAGCATCAATTGATTCGCGTTGCATGCCATGAGTGATCAATTGTGCATGAGTTGCACCTATTGTTTGTATGTGAATTGAATTTAGTATTATGGCATGAGCACGACATGGCGAGGCCCTGAGGCGTATGAGACGCGGTGCGGGAGGTGGATACCCTGATGCGACGAGATTGCGGGGTGAAGTTAATATTGTGTGGCTCTCTGATGGGACGAGATCACGGAGTTGAGTTAGCCACGGTCCCGATGCGAATTATTCGCGGGGTAGAGTATGAGATATTGATATTGGCCTAGAGTTTTGTCGGAACCTGATGCATTTATCCGGGTTGCCGGCAACGGTCTAATGCTTTTACGCGGACCGAGCCTGAGGTGACTTAATCGCGGGCTAGAGATTTTAGGCAGACAGTGATTGATGGATGTGAGAAGTGGCAGGCTGAGAGTGCATATGCATCTGAGTGTGGTATGAGGTCTTCATTGTATGCCTGTCTGTTTGTGAGTATGATTTTGTTGAAAGGTACGACTACCTGAGTGAACTATTAACCTGACCTAGGATTAGGATTCTTTTACTGAGATGAGTATCTCACCCCTTTTGGAGAACCCTTTACTTTACAGATCCTAGGTCGTAGCTATGTGGCCCATACGTTTTGGGGACCCAAAGAAGATGACGGCATATTTTGACGAGTTCCCGGATAGGTAGGGGAACGTACATGTGAGAAAGTGCATGTTGTATGGGTAGATGAGAAGCCAGATTGGAAGCCTCATAGATTCGAGGCGTGGTTTAAAAAGGAAGTGGATGCACAGATTGGGCCATAAAACCCCACGAGGTACCTCAGGGAGTCATACTCGATTGGTGCCAGACCGCAGCAGAGTAGGAGCTGCCAGAGGGGTCAGTAGTAGGGTCTAAGAACGGGCCAGAGAAAACCCCGACCTTGGAGTCCATAGAGCAGGAAGAGGAGTAGGTCATAGTTTTGGAGGCGTCCGAGGGGGACCTTGCTAAGCCGTCGCTGGAGGTGACCATAGAGGATTCCGTCGAGGTCCCGTCCGAGACATTCTCCGAATATGAGCCGACCAAAGATGCAGAGGATACAGAGGACTCCAGCAGCTCATCCTAGGAGTCTCCAGTTGGTGGCCTGATCTTTTGATGATGATCTGTCACCCTTTTGCCTAGCAGTTGTAGTAGTTGGTATTTGTATGAGTAGCACGTTATAATGTACGACATATATCATGTTATCCAGGTCCCACTTAACATATATATTGTATGGGGTTTTATGTGAGTATCGCTTTCGCATGCACTATATATTTATTATACCTCTCGATTTATGATCGTGGATCTTGGGACGGCGAGAGGTCGCCATTGGTTTGCTTGTAGGGATGTTCGCGTGCTCGTGCCTAAGGCGCGGGTCGTGACATCCCCGCTTGTTTGGTATCAGAGCAAGGTCAGCTCGAACCAAAGTTGGTTGAGGACTGGAGTAATAAGGAGATTAAGTTGGGACAAGGACGAATAGCAAGACCTTAGGGGACTGGTTAAGATAAGGCATGGGGTGTATAGCTTGTGACCTAGTACTTAAGGCTGGCAATGGACTCTGGTAGGGTTGTGGAAATGCTTAAGGATCAAGTTCTCTACTTAGGATTGAAGATCATTTCTGGACCTTGACCTGTTTGATGAATAAAAGTGATTGGTTTTAGTGACTCATTGGAGTGGATGGAGATGAGAAATGGCCATGGGCCATTGGTTGAAATATTTCTGGAATTAATGTATGGAGTACCGATGTAGTATAACTATTTCAGTTAAGGAGTAATTAGTAGCCCTAGATTGGATGAATGAGTAGTTACTAACTCATTGTTGAACTTGTGGTAGACCAGGTTCAGTAGAAAGAGGCGAAGATAAGTAACCCATCTAGAAGATCTAAAATACCGAGAGGTGGAGCCTCTAGCTCGAGGCCGCTCGTAGCAGAGGATCCAAGATTGGACGGTCTGCTGAGGGCAATGGAAGGGCTCAGAGACATTATAGATAGGCAGACCCAGGATCGGGGCGCTGCCATAGCCTAGGTAGTAGGAGCTGTCCTAGTAGCCGTTAATGCCAATATGGGCAACATTGGCGGAAGTGGAAGTCAGGGCGAGCTGAACCAGAGCAATGAAACTGTAAACCCTCACGAGGAAATCGTCATGGCGAGACAAATGAGCCAGCTAGTTGAACAATTTATGAAATTGAAGCCGACACAGTTTGACGGGATTGGAGATCTTGAGCTAGCGCTCAGGTGGATAGAGAAGCTAGAGAAGGCTTTTGGGATGCTGAGATGTACAGACGAGGAGAAGATATTGATGGATGTATACCAACTGGAGGGTACAACAAATGACTGGTGAGCTGCCACCAAGGACGAAGTCTTCCCTAAAGGAGTGGCCATGAACTGGAATGCATTTAAGAGGGCATTTAATGACAAATATTTCTCAGAAATGGCCAGGGAAAGGAAATAGATTGAGTTCCTGCAGCTATGCCAAAGCCAGCTAACAATAGATCAGTATGAGGCCGAGTTCGCGAGGCTTTCAAGGTATGCACCTCGATCTGTGGAGGACCCTTTGGAGAAAGCAAGGAGGTTTAGGGATGGCCTAAAGCCCGAGCTACGTAGCCAAATGATCGCTTTGAACTTGAAGACCTACTAAAAGATATATGAGCAGGGCCAGATGATAGAACGAGACTTGAGAGAAAGAAACACCGCAATTGGATCGCGATTCCCGTCATTTAGAGACAATCGCTAGATGGGCAAGAGGCCGATGGTGGGTAACAGACGTTTCGTACCGCCGGCGAGAAAGAATATAGTGAAACCACCACATCCTACAAACTGGAATCGCAGACTTTGTGGCAGGAGGCATGGGAATGGGCCGTGCCTAGTAAGGATAAGAGCATGTTTCAAATGTGGTCAACAGGGCCACCAGATGAGGGTATGTCCAAACCAAGCTCCGGCAAGTCGACTGCAAGGATAGATGCCACAAGCAAGACCGTCGACTGCAACACCTCAGATTGAGTAAAGCAGACCACCGGCAAAGGGCAGAGTATATGCTGTAGCCCGCAGAGAGGCGGAGGAAGCGCCAGGAGTGGTCACAAGTATGGTTTACTTATGCAACTAGACTGCTTATGTGTTGTTTGACCCTAGTGCCATGCACTCATTCGTGTTTGCATAGTTCGCTGAATTAGTAGGCATGAAACTAGAACCGTTGAGTATAATTCTGCATGTTGCCACGTCGTTGAAGGATAGTATATTGGTTTCAATGGGTTGTGCTGGGTGTGAGATGGTGATTAGGGAAAGTAAAAATAATATTGACCTAGCAGTACTACCCATGTATGACTTTGACGTAATAATAGGAATGGATTGGTTGGGTAAGTAGGGGGCAATAGTAGACTGTGGTAGTAGAACAATTTGATTTTATCCAAGAGGCCGCCCTAGTTTTGATTTGGTGGGAAGTCGAGGAGGAATCTCGATTCCCTTAGTCTCATCTTTGGAAGTAACTAAGTTGATGTCTGAAGGATGTCAAGCATACTTAGTGGCGGTAACAGACACAACTACCAAAGAGGCAAAGTTAGAGAATATCCCGGTAGTGCGTGAATTCTCTGATGTGTTTCCCCAAGAGTTGCCAGGGTTACCACCAGAGCGGGAAATAGAGTTTGTAATTGAGTTAGCTCCTAGAACGGAGCCATTATCGAAAGCACCTTACAAGATGTCCGTGTTAGAGTTAAAGGAGTTAAAGGTGCAGATGCAAGAGCTCCTAGACAGAGGATTCATTCGACCAAGTGCTTCACCATGGGGAGCACCGGTGCTGTTTGTAAGGAAAAAGGATGGGTCATTGCGATTATGCATTGACTATCGGTAGCTGAACCAAGTGACAGTGAAGAACAAGTATCCGCTGCCGAGGATCGATGATCTTTTTGATCAGTTGCAAGGAGCAACGGTGTTTTCGAAGGTTGACTTGAGGACTGGGTATCGCTAGCTGAGGATCAAAAAAGAAGACATACCGAAGACTGTCTTCAAGATGAGGTATGGTTATTACGAGTTTACAGTGATGTCGTTTGGATTGACGAACGCTCCAGCTGCTTTTATGGACCTGATGCATCGAGAATTTAAGGAGTTTCTGGACAAATTTGTCATAGTCTTCATTGACAATGTCTTGATTTACTTGAGGAGTGATGCAGAACATGAAGAGCACCTAAGGATTGTGCTGAAGACCTTAAGAGAGCATTCACTGTACGCGGAGTTGAGTAAGTGTGAGTTTTGGCTGAACAAGGTAGCTTTTCTGGGTCATATGGTGTCTGGTGAAGGGATTGCAGTGGACCCTGCAAAGATAGAGGTTGTAACCAATTGGCCGAGGCTTACTACGGTTACGGAGTTCAGAAGTTTCTTGGGACCGGCGGGATATTATAGGCGATTTGTGGAAAGATTCTCATCCATAGCCATCCCACTGACGTGGTTGACGAAGAAGGAAACAAGGTTTGAATGGACCGATAAATGTGAGAAGAGTTTCCTAGAGCTTAAGCATAGATTGACTACTGAGCCAGTGCTGACCATTCCATCAAGACTGGGAGGTTATGAAATTTACAGCAATGCTTCACTGAAGGGATTAGGCTGTGTGTTGATGCAGCACGGTAGGGTAGTAGTCTATGCATCCAGGCAGTTGAGGCCACACGAAATGAATTACCCGACTCATGACCTGAAGTTAGCGGCGATTGTATTTGCCCTAAAAATTTGGAGGCACTACCTTTGTAGCAAGAAGTTTCAGATATATACCGACCACCAGAGCTTAAGGTACCTGTTTTCCCAGAAGGAGCTGAACATGAGGCAGCGTAGGTGGATGGAGCAGCTTAAGGACTATGATTGTGAGATATTATATCATCTTGGGAAAGCGAACAGAGTGGCAGACGCGCTGAGTCGAAAGTCGAGTATCGCATGTCTGCTAATGAGAAGTTGGTCAATGATAGAAGATTTGAGGAACTCCGAGTTTAGATTAGAAGTCGATAAGTTATCCAGTCCGATAGCTGCGCTGAGGGTGGAACCTGAGATCAAAGAAGGGATAAAGGCATTACAGTCTACGGACCTGGGGATTCAGAAAATTGTCGAGATGGATGCTACGAAGAGGAAACTAGAATTCCAAGTGTCTGAGGACGGAATTTTGAGGTTTCGAGGACGATTGTGTGTACCAAAGGATGACGAACTCAGGGAAAGAACCTTGTCAGAGGCTCACAGAAGAAACTATAGTGTTCATCCTGAAAGTATAAAGATGTACCAGAATTTTCGACAACACTATTGGTGGGATGGAATGAAGGTGGACGTAGCGAGATACGTGGCTAAGTGCTTAACATGCCAGCAAGTGAAAGCACAGCACTGTAAGCTTGGAGGACTGTTGCAGCCACTAGAGATCCCGGAATGGAAGTGGGAGCACATAACTATGGATTTTGTAATGGGACTTCTGAGGAGCCAAAGAGGTTACGACTCAATATGGGTAGTCATGGATAGATTGACCAATTCTGCCCACTTCATTCCTGTGTGGAAGGACTTCGTTATGGATAAGTACGCAGAGCTGTATATGAGATAAATAGTAAGATTACACGGAGTGCCAGTGACGATCACCTCAGATAGGGATTCGAAATTCACGATGAATTTTTGAAAGAGCCTGCAAGAAGCTATGGGGACTCGACTGCAGTTCAGCACGGCGTACCACCCATAAATAGATGGGTAGTCAGAAAGGACGATACATACCCTGGAGGATATGCTGAGAGCGTGCGTTATTGATTTCAAAGGCGGATGGGAATAGCAGTTACCCTTGGTAGAGTTTGCTTACAACAATAGCTACCAACAGAGTGTACAGATGGCACCGTTTGAAGCACTCTATGGTAGAGCCTGCAGAACACCGATATGCTGGGACGAGGTAGGAGAAAGAAGCATCACCGGCCCGGAATTGGTAGAGCAATCGCTAGAGGTAGTGAAGATCATTCGGGATAGACTGAAGACGACGCAAAGTTCCAAGTGGGCGATCACGTCTTCCTCAAGGTATCGCCGATGAGAGGACTATCGTCATTCGGAAGGAAGGGGAAGCTGAGCCCAAGATATATAGGTCCATTTGAGATATTGGAGAGAATTGGAACCTTGGCCTACAGGCTTGCCCTGCTGCCAAATCTATCCCAGGTACATAATGTATTCCATGTGTCGATGCTACAAAAGTATGAACCTGACCCAACACATGTATTGGATTACGAGGCCATAGAAGTGGACGACAAAGTGTCTTACGTGGAGAGGCCAATAAGGATCGAGGACTGGAAGGAGCAAATCCTCAGGAATAAGTAGATCCCACTGGTCAAAGTAGTATGGGAGCACCACGGAACTGAAGGAGCCACGTGGGAGAATGAAGAGACGATGAGGCGACAACACTCCCATTTATTTGGGTAATTAAGAGTAATGTAAAATTCGGGGACGAAATTTTTGTAAGGGAGGAAGAGTTGTGACATTCTGATTTCCAGTCCATTTTAGACTCATTAATGAGAAGTTTTAATATGTCAAGCGATGTGTTTCAGTTGCATTCCGCTCAAATCTAATCAATTTGAGTAGGCTGACCAAAGGGGAAAGGCTAACGCGAGACGAGGTACGTGGACCTAGACAACTCGGATAAGAAATGACGCTTTGACCATAAAGATTGTCGAGGGGATATTTAGAACCACCAAGAGGCCAATCTAAGAAGGATTAAGGATTACTTTGCGAGCGTCGTACGATTGGAGGGCGAGTGATGCCGCTTAACCAACGTACGATTTGCAAAATCTTACTAAATCGGACTGTGACGATCGAGACCCTAGGGACTAGTGATAAACCCTCGCAATTACATGACAACCAAAGCCTCCACAAATTGACGAGCCGTAAACGTGATGAGAATCACGAGGTCGATACGCGTAATGTCTGCAAAAGCCGCCCATCAGTTCGAGATAGGTTGGAATCACGTCTAATAGAGAAAACTATCAGAAACGAGTCCTGAAAAGTTTGAAATGGAAAATCAAGAATTCCAACGTTATTTGGATCGGTCGTTGCCCTATCGAAGAATTCTGGAACGAGAGAAACGACGTTCTGAATGTCGGGGATAAAATTACCCTTTTGCTCCTCAAGCTTAGAACCTTACCAATACAATTCAAGAAGGGAAAAATAGTCCATACACCCTCCCATGGATGCCGAATTCAAGGGTGAAAAATGACCATTGGATCATTTTGAAAAAGGCAAATGCCAAATGTCACAAGATCATGAAGTATGGTCATGTCAACCTTTTCCTCACCTAACTTTCAAACCATTGACCAAGCCTTGGGATATAACAAAAATTCTCTCTCCTCTCTCTCTCTCCTCACCTCTCATTCGGCCAGACCACCCTCGAGAACCACCGAGCATCCCCTTCTTCTTTCTTCTTCTTCTGCTCGCCGCCCGACCGCCACTGGACCTCCTGTTCGCTGGCCACGACGCCACCCTCCGGCCACCATCTGACCGCCGACCAACCACCTGATCTAAGCCCTATGTCCTGCCGATATCCTCGAACAAGAATCACGGCATTTGGAGCACCGAGGAGTCCCGAGCAAGCATTTTCCCGAGAGCCGACAGAATAGGACTCAACCTAAGGTAGATCTGGTTCCCAGTCCTTTTGATGGTCGAAATGTTGAAATCTTGGGCTCAAATTTTGTGGAGATCTAGTAGAGACATGTAGGAATCTGTGGTAAAAATTGGGCTCAATTTGATAAATATTTTACCATGAACCGATCTTGCAAATGTTGGACAGAATCTACCCGGAAGACTGACCCGAACGATCTAGCAACTTTGGGCGAGTTTCCAGCTACCAACCTACTCGAAACTCATGGTGAGCCTTCCAAACACTTAGGTAGACATGTTAAGAGGTAGAATAGTATTTAAATATTAGATTTGGGGTATGATTAGGACCGGTTGTGTCCAGTTTGCATAAAATCGTGAGGGACTGGCCCGGTTTTGTGCAAGATCGGGCAAAACCGAATCTGTTGGAGGTTGAGATTGATGATTTTGAGTTTTAAATTGGTGTTTAAGATATGTTGAGATGTTGAAGGATATGTTATGGATGATTGGGGTTAATGAATAGAGGAGTTGGACTTGGAAATTGACGAATCGGTTGAATATTCTAGGTTGCGCAGCAAATTGACCCTTGGATTTGGGTTGGCCAAAACCTTGAGGGCTAAAGGAGGAGTTTTGTGTTGTCGAGCTTGAGGTTAGGGATTCCTAAACTTAGGCTAGGGGGATTGGACTCAATTGGATGAGTCGAGGATCGCATTGATTGGTTTAAGATGATTTTTCCCAAGGGGTAGTTCTTCTTATGTCTTAAGATGTTATAGGATGATTGTATGTGACATTGTCAATGCTTGAACCATTGCCATGTCTGAGCATCAATTGATTCGCGTTGCACGCCATGAGTGATCAATCATGCATGAGTTGCACCTATTGTTTGTATGTGAATTGAATTGAGTATTATGGCATGACCACGACATGGCAACGCCCTGAGATGTATGAGACGCGGGGAGGGAGGTGGATACCCTGATGCGACGAGATCGCGGTGTGAAGTTAATGTTGTGTGGCGCCTTGATGCGATAAGATCGCGGGGTTGAGCTAGCCATGGTCCTGATGCGAATTATTCGCGGGATAGAGTATGAGATATTGATATTGGCCTGGAGTTTTGTCGGAACGTAATGCGTTTATGCGGGTTGTCGATGACAGTCTAATGCGTTTATGCGGATCGAGCCTGAGGCAACTTGATCGCAGGCTAGAGATTTAGGCAGGCGGTGATTGGTGGATGTAAGAAGTGGCAGGCTGAGAGTGCACGTGCATCTGATTGTGGTATGAGGTCTTCATTGTATGCATGTTGTTTATATGTTGTTGTTTCACTGAATTGTGTCCGATATGCCTGGCTGTTTATGAGTGTGATTTTGTTGAAAGGTACGACTACCTGAGTGGACATCAACCTAACCTAGGGTTAGGATTCTTTTACTTAAATGAGTATCTCACCCCTTTTGGGGAACCCTTCACTTTACAGATCTTAAGTCGTAGCTATATGGCCCATACGTTTTGGGGACCCAAAGGAAATGACGGCATATTTTGACGAGTTCCCGGATAGGTAGGGGGCGTATATGTGAGAAAGTGCACTGTTGTATGGATAGATGAGGGTAAGCCAGATTAGAAGCCTCATAGATTCGAGGCATGGTTTAAGAAGGAAGTGGATGCACAGATTGGGCCACTGAAACCTCACGAGGTGCCTTAGGGAGTCATACCTAATTGGTGCCAGATCGCAACATAGCAGGAGCTGCCAGAGGGGTCAGTAGTAGGGTCTAGGAACAGGCCAGAGAAGACCCCGACCTTGGAGTCCACAGAGCAACAAGAGGAGGAGGTAAGAGTTTTGGAGGCGTCTGAGGAGGACCTTGCTGAGCCGTCGCTGGAGGTGACCATGGAGGATTCCTTCGAGATCCCGTCCGAGACATTCTCTGAGTATGAGCCGACCGAAGATGCAGAGGAAACGGAGGACTCTAGCAGCTCATTATAGGAGTCTCCAGTTAGTTGCTCGATCTTTTGATGATGACTTGACTCGGTTCCTGCTGACTTAGTAGATGGCCCTTTTTGTATGTTTACCCTGTCACCCTTTTGGCTAGCAGTTGTAGTAGTCGGTATTTGTATGAGTAGCACGTTATAATGTATGACAGATATCATGCTATCCAGGTCTCACTTAACATATATATTGTACGGGGTTTTATGTGAGTATCGCTTGTGCATGCACTATATATTTATTATACCTCTCGGTTTATGATCGTGGATCTTGGGACGGCGAGAGGTCGTCATTAGTTTCTTGCAGGGATGTTCTCGTGCTCATGCCCGGGGCGCGGGACGTAACAGTTTTTGATCTTGCCCTTTGTAAAACAATCGATGGCGACTCCTTAGCATGTACATGCATCAGATGTCACCAGACCACACTGAAGGTTAACTGTGTTTTCCACCATTGCAACTTGGGTAACAGGCCTTGGGAGAGGCCCGTGTCCGACTAGACAGGACGGCCTATTAACCCGTTGCGGTCGGGTCGCGACAATTGGCTTTTGTTGTTGTTATTTTCACCAAAAATGATTTTTGACTACATATTTGAAACGAGATCAGGGAGATGAGAATTTTGAGTGTTCGTACGTCACGAGAAGACGCCCGAAATGGTCGCACAAGCGCCATGCACCGCCACAGGATCGGGTCCCGAGGTAGTGGCGAAACGACACTTTTTCGTGAAATTTGATTCAACAAAAATGCAATTTCCTATATCATCAATGGTGGATTGTCGTCGGTAGTGGCCGGAGAAGGCTGCATGCGTCAGAGGCTTCCGGCGTGTACGATGCACACGCCTCACATGTTTGGCTTATGCAGCATGGCCAAAAGCACCCCAGACCTAGTTTAACCCTATCCCAGAATTGGTTGATCATATTCCAAACTCGATTTAGATTACTCCAGACACAGATCAGGATATTGCAGACCCGGTACATGATCCAACCCGTTGACCCAGTCAACCGTTGACCGTTGATCGGTCAAATCGAATTTCTTAAAATTACAATTTGGTCCCTGATTTTTTTTAATTGTAATTTAGTCCTCAATTTTTTTCAAAAATTTCAATTTAGTCCCTGTACTTTAAGAAATTACAATTTAATCATTAGATTTTTTAAAAATTACAATTTGATCCCTTAACTCAACTTTGACCATTGACCACGTATTGATTTAAATGTCAAGATTTTGACCGGCTCGTACAAGCGCGTTTAAGCTCCTTTGGAGGTGTGTGAGATATCATTGTGTTTGTATCGAAATTATCTTCAACATGATATATTATTTCAACATGTTTGATGAATATAAAGTTATAAAAATATGTATGAATCTCATGATACACATATTTTAGGGAGTTTTCTAGTATTTTTCCCGTATTATTTTTAATAGCGGATGGCTTACATGTACATAATTACATGCAAATTACGTAGAGCATGATTGCTATTAGCATGTATATATTTTTAGAATACTTGCTATCTATATTTTTTATTATGAAATTACAATATGATTTGATGCGTGAATTATTTATGCATCAGTGCAAACCATGCTATGCCATGTTATGATTACAAGATATAGGGATCATAGTATGATTTGTGATCTTTATTCGAGTGGGAGCTCTATATAGTGAACTCAATTTTTACATAAATGATTTTGTTAATGATAATTTCAAGCGAGAATTCTCAGACGATGATTGAGAACATAGCGAACTTTTGAATCTGAGGCCTTATATGAAATTATCTATTAATATAATTAGTTAGTATAAAATATATGCATAAATGTTAGGCATTAATGGATTTTCTGCAGAGGGAGGAGGATTTTGGACGGAAGAGAGGTGGATTGCAGCAGCGGGGCGTTGATTACCTGAGGGAAGGTTGCTACGACTGATGAGAAGGAGGCTGGGTCATGGCTTGGTTGGGTTCGTTGTGGTTCTGTGTCTAGGTTTGGTCACTCATAAGTTCGGGACTCGAGGTGAAACTAGTAATGTAGCAGCAAACGAGTGATGGGGCGGTAGCGTGAGAGGCGGAGGGGGGCAGTTCCCCGGTGGCCCTGAGTTAGAAGGAACGAGGGATCGAGGGCAAGCGTGGACTACAGAAGAAGGTGACTCTAATTTCCTCGTTTGCAAGCGTTGGCTGGATCTCCAAGTTCACCTTGTTAGGTCCTTGGCAGTCATGGATTAGGGCTTAATCGAAGATGGACTAATTGTGAGAGCCTGAATCTAACGTACGTTCATTTGAGCCGCTCTTGCGTTGTTTCGCCCCAAAATTCGGGCATTTTGTTGCATCATGATAGTATCTCCATGTATTTAAACATTGAATATTGCCCTTTTATGGTATTCTTGAAGAAAATTTGCTCTATGTCGAGGTAATTGACAAGGGATTGAGAATACTTGTGAATGGTTGCCCCAACTTGTGTAAGCTTGTGGTGGTTGGTTGTAGTATCCCATTTTTAGTACACCGTAATCGGTTTAGTAAACTGATTCAAGGCTAGGGAGCTCGTACGGATATGGATTAAGAAAATTGAAGAAACGTAATTTAAGAGCCATCACGATATCTTATAGTGTGTGATTGGCTTTTATGCTCTCTTTAGGTCTCAATAGAAGCAGAATTTTCGTGAAAAGCAATCACAACCCGAGAACCCGTCAATTCGGACTGCAGTGCGCACTGAAATTAAAATGAGTCGTTCGAAGCCGTCGGGAAGCCAAATCGAGCTTAGTTTTTCTTCACGCATCCGTAAGATCATGAAATATAGGAATATGAAGGCCTTTGTCGAGAAAGTCAATGAATAAATGTCAGTTTAGTCGGCAGTGAACCTGGACGGGATTGAAGACAAGTTCGATGTGGTGCATGTCTTCCAAGTGTCAAAAAGAGTAATCCAAGTGGCATCACTTTGCTCCAAGTGGCGTGTTAAGGGGAATGAGATGGCAATAAGAGGAGGGCTAGGAGCACATTCCGTACAAATGGCAAGCATGCAAAGACTAAAGGCTAAATGTCAAGTTGGGGTGTTGCATGCTCGCCAAATATTGGAGAAGAAAAGCCAAGTGTGGCCTCTCCTTCTACCACCACTCTCGCACCAACTAGGGAAGGAAAATTGGAGCTCAATCTGGTCTAGAGCTCATGCCAAAACAGAAGAGAAAGATGGAGAAGTGGATAGCTCACTTTCAGAACAAAATCAAGAGGAAACGAAGGGCGATCGTCGCAATCTCGACCTCTACTCGCAAAGTTCAGGCAATAGACCTCTTCTAATCTCATCTTTCAACTCTAGAACATTCATTTGAGTAGATTATAAGGGATCAAACATGGTTTGGAGGGCCCGAATGCTGGTGGTTTTCTCGTGAGTTGCTAGATGAAGTCAACCTCGGGTTGAGCTAGTTTGAATAAGAAATTTTGTTTAGGGAAGCTGCTCTGGATGATGTCAGCTCTTAGTAGCTTGCCAATGAAGAAGAATATGAGGTTCTTAGGGTGTTAGGGAGACCTAATCTAGTCGGCTGAATTGAATTTTAATGGATTTGATTGCACTAATTAAAGAGCAAATCAATCCTTGCCAATATTACATTGACAGATTAGCAATCAGAGAATATATTTTCCTATTCTACAAAAAGAAATAGAGAAGATAGTATATCTCTTAGGGAATTGAACGTACGTTGGTTACGTTATTCATCCAATTTAGAAAACTCTCCCTAAGAAGCTCTCTCTCTTTTGCAGGTTCTCACGAAGAACAAGAGATCGCCGGATCGCTTTCTCGTCTACACACTCAAGGCTCTTAATCTGTGGTATTGAGGTATTTCCGTTATACGTGATTTACTTCATTGATCGTTGATACAATTGAATTCTAGGGGCATGTGATTCAGTATGATTCACACGTATGTGTACGTATATGTCGATTCGATTATTGTATGATAGAAATTTGCACGTTTCGCGTAAGGATCCGTATGTTCGGTTTATGGTATGAAGATCTGTTTTGTTCAGCTATTTTGTATAGATTTAGTATTAGTGTTTAGTGCGATAAACCCTACATTGGTATCAAAGCGTTGTTGTTCTTGTGTTCTGATCATGTTTACATTAGTTAATCATGATTAAATCTCGTATGCAAATTTCTGTATGTACTGTTCCCATGTACTTATTTTGTTCCTTACAGTAAAACTTGTTTTTGAATATACCAAATGAACGGGCTTGACGAGACGAGAAAAATGAGAGGTCGTTCACCGCCAGAAGACGCCAGACGACGCCGCACGCACCAGTGAAGCCTGTTGCGAGTGGGCTCATGTGTGGCGTGCGCAGCTTATGCCACTTGTGGCACACGCCACTGATTCGGGTCGGGTTCCGTCCCAATCCCGACCCGACCCGTTTCGCATTTTTTTATTTATTTTTTAATATTTAAATAAAAAAGGAAAAGTTTTGGAAAATTGCAAATTGGTCCCTAAACTTTTGGAAAATTGCATATTGGTCCCTAAACTTTTGAAAAATTATAAATTGATCACCGAACTTTTGGAAAATTGCATATTAGCCCCTGAACTTTTGGAAAATTGCATATTAGCCCCTGAACTTTTGGAAAGTTACATTTTGGTCCCTAATTTTTCGGTACATTATTATATGATCATTATTTATTTGAGAAATATTTTAACGGACCCCATTGAATGTATAATGTCTTGTAAACTCTCATTGTATTGATATTTATACCATTGATTATGAGTAATCTTCTTATTGTTTCCGTATAAGTTATAGAAACGATGGTGCAAATGTGGCGTACTCCCGGTATTGCAAGGACAAGAGCCCAAATAGCCAAACTTAAGAGTTTGTGCTATGAGTTGGAGGACATTAAGTGGGATGGAATGATTGATTTGATTGATCATGTCATCCAATTCAATTAGAAGTTACAAAATGTTATTTGGGCGGGTGGCTGCATGGAAGACCACGACATGACTGTTGCTTTTGTTGACAGTCTGCAAGAAAGTTATAAAAACTTTCTACATGATCTTTGGGAGAGGAATTGTCGCCCGAAATATAAAAAAATACTTGAAGCCTTCATAAGGCAGGATTTGAAGATTCATGCATCAAAGACAATAACTCGTTCAATGAACGCCAGAGCATGTAGGAGTACACCATCGAGTAAGTCCAATGGACTTGCTAAGTAGTTAGCCTTACGCTGTATTTCCCAAAAGGAGCTACTAGAACGTTTTTATGACACTCTCCCCGTCAACAAGAAAAGGATTCGTTGAAGTGTCATACCTTTTATAAGCTGCCTTGTTTTGGGACCTTTACCTTTTCGTTTTGAGGATTTTTTTTTTCAAGACATTATTTATTTTGTGATATTTTTGGACTTACATTATGGACTTTTGATGAGTATTGAATAATGTATGGCAGCTATTATGTTTTATATTGTGTAATGTCATGATTATGTTTTTAGTATGAGTTCAATTAGTTTGTGTAACTATTAAAGGAACTCGATTTATATGAGTAATTATGTTAACGGTAATTTCAAATTAGGCTCTTTGGACGATGATTGGGAACGCAGTGAACTATTGAATCTTAAGGCCTTTTGTGATGTTATTATTTAATATAATTAATCAATATAAATCTTAGTGCATAAAAACTAACATTAAAAGTTTTGTGCAAATAGTGTCTAAAGAACTTTGTGTTCTTAGAGAATGACTTCAGCAGCAAGGAATATCGTAGCTCAGCTGAACAAGGGAGAAAAACTGAACTGCGAAAACTATTAGATTTGGAGCATGAAAATCCAATATGTTCTATAGGAGCAGGGCACCAGAAACCTTGAAACAGATTATGGATAAACCTAAGGAGGGCACCATTGCACAACGTCGTAGAGATAGAGATGCATTTATCGCTTGGAAAAGAAAGAACTTTCTAACTTGCATTACGTTGCTGAGAAGCATGGAAAATGATATTATGAGAGAGTCTAGGCGCTTTGAAAATGCCACGGATATGTGGAATGCACTGAAGGCTAGGTTTGGTCAAACTTCTATGACCAAACTAAGATAGCTCATTATAAGATTCGACTCGTACAAAATGCCTCACGGCCAGAACATGAAACAACATTTGAGGCGGATGTCGAATATGATAAGTGAATTGTCTGATGCTAGACACATATTAACTGATGAGTAGCAGGTGCAAGCCATTATACGCTCTTTGGCCAATCGTTGGGAAAACATGAAAATCCACTTAACTCATAATGATAACATTAAAACCTTTGAGGATGCAATGCGATATCTTGAGCTGGAAGAGGACCGCCTTCTGCGGCTAAGCCATAAGTAGATATTTATTATGCTGCTTCTAACTCGCGTGGAGCTACGGGCTTCAACGTAAGTATCTGGGTGGTTTTAAGAAGTGGAAGGGCAAAGGAGTGGAACTTTCAAGAACGAAACCATAAACCAACCAACTGAATAAAGGAAAACATCCTTTCAAAAGGAACATTTCAAAGGTGAAGTGTTTCAACTGTGGCAACAAAGGGCATTTCGCTCGCGACTACGCTGAGCCGAAGAAGGTAGAACCTTGTATACACTTGTGAGTGTTTCTTATGTTTCTAATTCAGTCATTTTAATTTAATCTCATCCTTTGTGGACTGTAAACTCAAGAGCCACAAACCATGTGACGAAAGACCGAGGAGCCTTTGTAGAATTTCGATGAGTTCCAAATGGTGCAAAGTGGAATAAGTGGGAAATAACTCCAGAGTGGAGGTAAAGGGTATTGGCACCTGCCAATTGAATATGCGCGGTGGACGCACCTTAATCTTGCATGACGTGTTGTATGTTTCAAAAATTCGTCAGAATTTAGTTTCAGTATTGGTGCTGGTGTTGGTGTTGGTCAAACATGATTTTAATTTGAATTTCCATAATAATAGTGGTGATTCATTTTTGGGAACAAGTTTATATGGTTTTGGTTATTTTCTGGATGGTTTTATCGTTTTAAATGTTAATGACAATGGTGTCAATAACAGTTATTCTCTATTTACATCTTCTGATTCTAATGATAATGATGTAAATATGTGACATGCTAGACTCGGTCATATTGGCTAACAATGAATGAACAGATTAGCCAAAAAGGGCTTGTTGAGCAGTATCGAAAAAGTCGATTTGCCTGTCTGTGAGCATTGCCTAGTGGAAAAAATGACGATGAAACCATTTGAAAAAGGGACTAGAGCTGAGTTTTCGTTGCAATTGATTCATTCTGACGTATGTGGTCCAATGAATGTAAGAGAGCATGAGGCTGTTTACTTTATCACATTTATAGATGATTATACCCGAATCGGATATGTTTACTTGATTTCTCATAAATTTGAAGCATTAATTTGCTTTAAGAAGTTTAAGACTTTAGTGGAAAATCAATTGGACAAGAAAATAAAAACATTGAGATCCGATCGAGAATGAAAATATTTATCTGATCAGTTCAGAGATTTATGTGATGAAATGGGAATAGACAGACAGTTATCCATTCCATATACTCCTCAACAAAACGATGTTGCAGAGAGAAGAAATAGAACCCTTTTGGAGACGGTTAGGTCTATAATGGCACAAGTACTTTTGCCAATCACTTTTTGGGGTAATTGTCACATCCTGAACTCGGCGAGCACGCGAGCATCCCACCTTCGCCGTTAACTTTAATGAACTCTCAGGATCTAACGGCCAATAACAAATAACTCTATATGAAGCATGCATGTGAAAGCGAAGCCAAACTCCATAAAATGAAGCGACACGGGATGACTTGGGACAAATAGTTACACCTTTCATAAAGATCAATTATACTTCAAAGGTTACAACTCTAAATCGCCAAATATATCATTTCCTCCATAAAGTCACAAAAGAATAGTCTTCATTTCCTCCAATGACTTCTCCAATGCCAATCCATGACATAATCGATTTTCCTCGTCTGGGACCTGAAAAATTTTATCCCATGACGGGGTGAGATATATAATCTCAGTAAGTCAAACATAACCCTAAACTAGGCTACCAGTATCTCTAAATACTTTTGGAAAACGTAGGTATTTTGTTATTAAAATATTGGCATGCTTAAAACAGGGTACTTGTCAAAACCTGGCATTCCAGTACTTCAAATCAACTCAAATCAGTCATAAATCATGGCAAAAATCCGAGCTTCGTACGGTGGCAGGGTTTTTAATCAAAAGCAAGCACTCGACGCCATCTCAAAAATATGAGGCAACTTTCACTTCTTTCCTAAAAATATCATTCCTAGAAATTTCTAGAAAACACATTTTTTTCTCTCACGCCCCTTTCTGGGTCATTTTCAAATCATGAGGCAAATTTCCAAACATGAGGCATAAATAATTTTTCACAAAATCATTCTTGATTTTTCTGGAAAACAGATCTTTCCATATCCGCCCATCCTGAGCTGTCACGCCCCAAACTCAACGAGCACGCAAATATCCCTGTCCATGTCGTTCATTCATAAATGCTCCAAGATACAACAGCTAATTTCCGTCTGCACTGCAAGAAGACATACTCGCGGAAGCAATGCCAACTCCAATCATTTAAAGACAACAACACCCGATGACTTAGGACTCACACATCAAAATCTCAGAAACCCATTCCTTAGAAATTCAATTCTATAATCACCAATCATTAACACAAACCCAACACCACAGAAGTAAAACCATCCGAAATACAATTGGGGCGACTATCTCTTCAAGGCCAATCCTTTGTAAGCTCGCCCTTCCTCCGCCTGGAACCTGAAAAAAAATTAAGCCCTCGCTAGGGTGAGATATAAATCTCAATAAGGTGGGCCCTAACCCTAGGTTAGGCCGACCGTCCACTCGGGCAGTCATCTATCCCAAAACATCAAACTCATGAACATGTGGGCGCCTCAAGCACCATTCCATAAAACATCAACATGCAGCTGACAGGCATACAATAGTGACGTCAAGTCCCACTCAGGTAATCATATCTACTCAGCCTGCCACTTCACCACATCCACTAATCTTCGCCTGCCTCAATCTCTAGCCCGCGATTAGATCGCATCAGGCTCGGTCCGCGTAAACGCATCAGATCGTCATCGGCAACCCACATAAACGCATCAGGTTTCGATAAATCTCCAGGCAAAGCTCATTAACTCATACTCCGTCCCGCGATTAGATCGAATTAGGACCATGGCTATCTCAACCCCACGATCTCATCGCATTAGGAAGTCATTCAACCACAACTTCACCCCGCGATCTTGTCGCATCAGGGTGTCAACTTCTGTCCCGCGTCTCATACGCCTCAAGGCCTCTTCCTCCCGCAAATATCATCGCATCAGGACCGTGGCTATCTCAACCCTGCGATCACATCGCATCAGGACGCCACATCGCATCAGGATGCCACATCACCCCGCGAACTCGTCGCGTTAGGGTATATATATCTCCTGCACCGCGTCCCGTACGCTTCAGGACCTCGCCATGCCACACTTGTTCCATGATTTCCAAATAGCTCTCCATACAAGACGACATGTGCAATTCAAGCACAACTGAACATCCATGACATGAAAAGCAGATCAAATGAACTCCGGACATGGCAAACAACTCAGGCATATCCAATACCACGCACGATCATCCTATAACATATTAGGATATAACAAAGGCGATTCCCTTAGACAAACCTTCTTAATTCGATCAATTCAATTCACAACTCACCCAATTGAGTCCAATCTTCCTAGCATAGGGTTAGGAACTCCCTTAGCTTGATTTCATCATCAAAATTTACTCCTCTTGAGCCTTCAAAATTTCAGCCTTCAATGTCCAATACCGAACTCAATGCGCAACCTAACAAAATCCAACCAATTACGTCAATTTCCAATCCAATTCAACCATCCATGAACCCCAAGTCTCCATAGCATATTCCTCATCATCATAACATGCCTCAATCATCAATTTGAGACTTATAATCCACAGCCCCACAAAATTGATTTTGCACAGAACCGAACCGGTTCTTCTCGGTTCTGGGCAATCCGAGTATAACCAGCCTTAAATTCAACTCCAAATCCAACATTCAATCATCATCCAGCCTCTTAACATATTTATTTAAGGATCTAAGAGGCTCACCAAAGATTTGAAGTCGGTTGGTTCCCGAAAACTCAACGAACGTCACCGGTCCTCCAAACACAGAATCTGGCAATTTTCTAGGCAACATTCACAACGCCGGTTCGTGGTCAAAACTTAATCAAATCCATCTCAAATTTTTACCACATATTCATCTATAAGTGTACTAAGTTTTCACGAAATTTGAGCTCAAAAATCCAAGATTTCGGCCACTAAACAGGCCAGAAATCGAAACTACCTCAGATTAAGTCAGTTTCCGTCGACTCTCGGGAGAATCCTTGCTCCAGACTTCTCGGTGCTCCAAATGACCCAATTCCTCTTCGAAGAGTTCAGAAAGACATGGATCTATGTTAGTGTGGTAGGCCGACGTCTAGAAAATGGCCGGAGATGGCCACTGGAATGACCGAACAGAAGGCTAGAAACCAGTTGCCAGGTAGCGGGTTGGAGGAAGAAGATGAAGTGTTATCTCTCTCTCTCTTGATGGTCTGGCCGAAAATTCATAATGGAGAGAGAGAGAAAAGGGAGAGTCTTGTTATCCTCAAAGCTTGGTCAAAGGAGAGTTGAATGTTAGGTGCATAAAGTGTGACATGACCATGCCTCTCCATCTCTTGACACTTGGCAATTGGTCTTCCCAAAGTGATCCAAGGGTTCTAAATCCTCCACCTTTTTCTGCAGCCAAGGGAGTGTCAAATGTCCAAAATGCCCTTCTTGAGTTATATAGGCAAAACTTCAAGGTTGAGGGGTAAAACGGTCATTTTACCCCTACGTTTAGAACGTCATTTTTTTCGCTCCGAAAATCTTTGATAGGGTGACGGCCAATCCAAATAACGTTGAAATTCTTGATTTTCCATTTTCAATCTTTCAAGGCTCGTTTTTGATAGTTTTCTCTATTAGATGCGGTTCCAACCTATCCCGAAACGACGGGCGGCTTTTGCAAACATTACACGTATCGACCCCGTGATTTATATCACGTTTAGGGCTCATCAATTCGTGGCGGCTTTGGTTGTCATGTAATTGAGAGGGTCTATTATTAGTTCCCTCGACAATCCTTATGGTCAAAGCGTCGTTTTCTATCCGAATTCCCCAGGTCCACGTATCTCGTCTCGCGTTAGCCTTACCCTTTTGGTCAGTCTACTCGAATTGATCAGGTTCGAGCGGAATATGATTGAAATCCATCTCTAGATACACACTTCTCATCACTGAGCTTGAAATTGACTGGAAATCAGAATGTCACAACTCTTCCCCCTTAAAGAAATTTCGTCCTCGAAATTCGCAATCCTTCCAATCCATTCAATCCTTTGGGGGTGTTAGCGCCTTGTCGCATCCTCAATCTTCTGGATAATCCTTTCCAACCTAACTATCTTTCCTCTGGGACTTGTCTCCTTCAATCCTCAATCCAACAGGCTTCTCTCCTTTCTCTTTTGGCATTCATATCACTTGCCAGCAGCTCTTCCTTGAGCGTTCACCTTATCCCTTCATTGGTCCACAACCATTATTACCAAGCCCTCGCTAGTATGCACTCTTGCTGTCCATACCATTTGGCGTATTACTCCTTTCGAGCTTCCCTTTACACCAACAGAGATTTCAGGGCTTTGTTACTTTGCCCTCCATTAATCAAATCTAATTATGGTCCTCTCGACTCCTCAAACATTTATATGGCTACTTCCATAGCAATCCCTTCTCGACTTCATCCGACAATTCCCTTTGATCAAAGTGATCCTTCAACTCTCATCGACACGTCTAGTGCTCGACTACAAGATAGACAATTCCAACTTTCAACCTCGCCACCGATATATATGTGCATCTTGGCACATCTTTGTGCCACCCCAAGGTCACTATAATTTCTCCTTTGAATCGTGCTTCCATCCATAGGCCTCAAGAGTTCCATCCATTCCTATAATCCGTCCAGTATCGATGTTCAATCGTGGTAACACCTCAATTTTCTTCTGGCCTTCAGGCCAGGTGTTTCCAGTAGCCATCACACTAGTCCATTAACGAACTTCCAATGTGGAAGTTGAATCCCTCATTTTTTGAGAGAAGATATGTCCCTCCATTGCCCATTTCTCAATGCTCGACCTCTTATAGTTCACCTAATTCTCGAGGTCCTTTCTTCATTTAAGCCACAGTCTCGTATCCGCACGCAATTCTATACATTCGTGTTGCCTCTTATTCAATTCCCCTCGGGAAACTGCTACCTTATATTCTCATAGTAGGTGTAGCCTTGCAACATTCCTTCACTCAAACAACATCTCTCAACATTATCACGAGGACACTCACAGACCACTCTAATCATGCTCTAAGCATGCCAATTCGTGTAGCTTTACTATCATGGTGTACATGTAATACCCATTCCAAATCGTCTTGTTACTCCTCAAATTTCCTTTATGCGTCGTGCCATTACAACCCTCATATGCATTCCAATTTCTAACTTGACTTGCCCAAAACAACACAGTCATTAACTCAACTCGAGTCCTTGAAAGATCCTTTCACGTTCATTCACCCACTCACGTTACCTCTCGCCCTTAATCCATTTTATTGCTGGAACAGCTCTTGTGGAGTCCTTTAACGGTCTATTTATTGCCACTCATCAATCTCAAGAAGCTTGCACTTTCCGCAGCTCACATCGACCCTTGTCGATTCATCACTTGGTCCAATCCTTAAAGGATTTATCACTCATTCCAATGCATGAATCTTATTTCACCAGGTCAAAAATTTACGCCCTTTACACTTAGCATGCAATAGACATTTCTTTAACGCCCACATGACACTTTCAAAAGCTGTTCATGTTTCTCATGGCTCTTTACATGAGTTCAACCATCGCTTCTTAAGACGGTAATGATCAATTCTACCATTCCTTAGGCACTTAGTTCGACAATTATCAACTTCCTTCCACCAGGTGTCCAATCTTTCCAACTATCTCTCGTACCTTTCACTTGAGAGCTCAGACCTTGTCTCTCTATCGTCATGGGTCTCCTCTAGGACCACACGACATTTCGTTTATCTTTGTCACTCTTCTCCTCGAGAAGCATTAGTGTTAGCCTCTGAGTTCCATACTCACTAAGGCGATCTTATCCAATTCCATTTGTTCTATTGAACGTCGACATCATCCTGGAATTCAACATTGTCTTCAAGACAGCCTCTCAGATTTCACTTCCAGGAATCATTCAAGTCCTGCATCTTCTTTCCCGGTACAGACGTTCAATCATCATACTAAGACAATTTAGAGCCTCTCTTCCTTTTACTAAATGGTCTCTTACCCTAAGGAAGAAACTACACAACTCCGTGGCATTTCCTTGCTTCCAATTCACCTTGTCCTTTCCATTCCATTGGACGGTAACCTTGGAGTCTGCACCAACGGTGATACCTTTACTCCAGAACTCAAATGACACCATGCTTTCACATTCTCTTTCCCATAACTCAGTCACCTCCAGTGACAATATCTGTTCGTCCTTGAGTCTTGACCAGTTCACTTGTCGAATGGTCAATTTGATTAACTCAAATCACTTTGCAAGTGTTCTTCAAGGGTTCATTTCGCTTACCAAATCATTCACTGGGATCATAACCAACCAGGACTATCAAGTCCGTTCACTTTTCCTTTCGTCAGTGATCAATTCATGGTTCAATTTCCCTTTAAGAGCAATGCCCTATTCTTTTAGGGAATAGCAACTCATGCTTTCATCTCTCATGACTCCACTTCAATCAATCGTCCCCAGGAAATCATTGATTCTAGGCGAACTAGTACGCCGATTCTTCCTTGACCTCATCCATAACAAAAAAGACTTGCTACTCACTTTTCCACCATGTGTCTTACTCCCAGGTAATCAATCATTTTCATAGGCACGCTCCATATTCATAATGAATATCTCTTTGCTCGTAATCCATGAGCAGGAGCTCTCTTATTCATTAGTCTTTTGATCATTCACCTCTTTAGCTGAGTCATGTCACCATTCCTCAAGATCAGGAATAACATCCAGCCATATGGTTCTCAAGTTCCAATCCACTAAGAGACTTACTCATCTTGTTCAAGGGTCCTTGACCACCCTTGCCATATATCGAGGCGATCTTGAGAACTCTGTCTCATACTAGCCGATCATCCTATGATCCTTGCAATAGTATTAGGATCCAAACAATCCTTACTCTCAAGCAACCCTATGAAGATACTTTCCATCGATCAACTCAACAGAGGTAGTCTAGGCAAATCTCATGCCTCTGAGGAAATCCTTCCTCTGGTAACCTTTCACCAATCCTCAATAGCCTCTTAGGACTAGTATTGACAGGGTCAATTTCCTTCTTTAGCGCACCCAAAATCTCTAAGGTTTTCTCACAAAATCCTCAATCCAAAGGGAGACAATTTCGAGCCTCATCCGTCGGCCTGGCTCAATCAATTTTAGCCTTATACATAATCTTATAGGCTTTTCCATGCTCTCGTGATCCTACCCACACATTAATTCTCGAAAAGACTTACTCGGAGTCCTTTTTCTCATGACTTCCGTCACTTAACTCCCCAGCACAAGCATTCACCACCACAGTGATTTAGAGAGTCATGGCAGCTCCTTTCCGAGCTTGCTTAACCCACAATTTTCTCATTTCCATTTAAAGTCCTCCGTCCCATTCAGTTCTCGGATCTCGTACGATCAACCGATCGAGCCATATTCTCTTTTACTGCTCGTACTCAAATCGCCCATATTTACTCAATTCTCATGACTCATATCAACTCTCGGATCTTCCATACCACATATCCTCGAGCCCAACGCTCTTCTACAACCACACCTTGGTCGTTCAATCTCATTAAGTTCTCATGATCCATCTTAGTCCTTAGATCTTTTCGTATCTCACATACGCAAGCCAAGTGCGACTCTAACGACCATACCTTGGTCCTTCAGTCTTGTCAGGTTCTCATGCCACTCGAATCACTATGATTCCCTCCAGGAACCAAGACTCAAGTCATCTACTCAAGTTCATCAATCTCAGGCTGCTCATCTCAATATCTTTCACCATCACCCAACTCTCTAATGGTTCTCAAGCAATTCCCAATTAATTGCCGAATAATCAAGGATCTCAAATCATCCTTGATCCGTAATCCTTCCTCAAGCCAGCCTCAATGAGCCAACTTCTCAACTAACGGCCATTATTAGGCCAGCCTCAACTAGGCATCTACCAATCACGCGCTCCAGACAGCGATCCACTGAATCAAAGGCTCATACTTTAGGCCTAAAGGCGTTCGCCACTCTAGCATAATCACAACAAACTCTTTCATTCTCGACATGCCTCAACTTAACGGGTATAAACCCCATAGGTTATCTAATCCCTCAGACATACTTTGTGCCAGCTATTCACATGAGGCTAATCATCAAACATGTCTAACAGACCCATCACAACCATCACTTTTCTTTTTCCAAGGGCATCCGCTGTCTAGCACGAAGCTTGTAACCATGCTACTCATAGGCACCATTACACGGGTCATGCCACTTTCAATCATCCTTGATGAGAATCAATCCCGTGCCGCATATCCCTTATTCACAATTGGACTCAACCTGATACATAGGCTTCTCCTTTCAAGTTATGAATTGGGTCATTCCTGCTTTTGCCATCTTAGAAGCCTACCAGGAGCCGCTCCTTATCCAGACCTCTCTGTCCCGGCAATCACTCACCGCCCTATCAGACTTGGCCGTTGCAAGTAGTCCCAAGCCATACATCTACGGAGAAAGCCCCGTTCCACATGTCACATACCATGTTTCATTACAGTTTATAAGTATCTCATCAACTTGTCCCATACCAAGCAATGATTTATTAAGTCCAACAGTGATAAGTCATTGCATGCACCCTCATCGACTTTCATTTCAAAGCCATAAACATAAGCACAACATGACCGTCATATCTCACAGATCAATTGCCAATGTCCCATTACATATCTCAAGTCCAGTCAGCATTCAAATTAACTCCTCACGCAGCCGATCACAACTGATCTTCGATTCAGGTACTCCTCGTATTCATTTCAACTCATATCACCCAAAGCTGTCAATAACAATTGATAGCTAACCCACCAAAGTATCATACAATTCAAGCTTGAATCCACTAATGTCAATCGTCTCTTTATAGTTCATATCCCTCAAGTTAGGTCATTGACAATTCAGGATGGCAATCATACACCTCAGTCGACCTTTCATTCAAAAGCAATTCCCTATTATCCTCAAGCACCGTTACTACTTCAAGGTCCTTGCTCATGACTCTCCAATCCCAGCTTGCTTCCACTTAAACTTCAATCACCACATAACCCAAGATCAGCCATTAAGGTCAACTCTAGGACCATTCAAGTGTATACAAGTTCAAGCCTACTGTCCTCGAGACTCAACAATACAGGTCTAATCCTATAGACCTCAATATCCAATTGTCCTTAAGTCATCGCTCCTTATCACTCCAAGTCTCCATCACATTTGATCGAGCTGACCTTGCTCTGATACCAAATCGAACGGGGATTTCACGCCCCGAACTCGAAGAGAACGTGAACATCCCTATCCATGCTGTTCATTCATAAATGCTCCAGGATCCAACGGCTAATTTCCTTCTGCGCTGCAAGAAGACATACTCGTGGAAGCGATGCCAACTCCAATCATTTAAATACAATAACAACCGATGACTTAGGACTCATACATCAAAATCTCAGAAACTCATTCCTTAGAAATTCAATTCTATAATCACCAATCATTAACACAAACCCAACACCACAAAAGTAAAACCATCTGCAATACAATTGGGGCGACTATCTCTTCAAGGCCAATCCTTTGTAAGCTCACGCTTCCTCCGCCTGGAACCTGAAAAAAAATTAAGCCTCCATTAGAGTGAAATATAAATCTTAGTAAGGTGGATCCTAACCCTAGGTTAGGCCGGCCAACCACTCAGGTAGTTATCTATCCCAAAACATCAAACTCATAAACATGTGGACACCTCAAGCACCATTCCATAAAACATCAACGTGCAGCTGACAGGCATTCAATAGTGACCTCAAGTCCCACTCAGGTAATCATATCTACTCAGCCTGCCACTTCACCATATCTACTAATCTTCGCCTACCTCAATCTCTTGCCCGCGATTAGATCGTTTCAGGCTCAGTCCGCGTAAACGCATCAGACCGTCATCGGCAACCCACATAAACGCATCATGTTCCGATAAATCTCCAAGCAAAGCTCATTAACTCATACTACGTCCCTTGATTAGATCGCATTAAGACCTTGGCTATCTCAATCCCGCGGCCTCGTCGCATCAGGGCGCCATTCAACCATAACTTTACCCTACGATCTTGTCGCATCAGGGTGTCAACCTCTGCCCCACGTCTCGTACGCCTCAAAGCCTCTTCGTCCCGTGAATATCATCGCATCAGGACTGTGGCTATCTCAATCCCGCGATCACATCGCATCAGGGCACCACATCACATCACCCCGCGAACTCGTCGCATCAGGATATATATATCTCCTACCCCGCATCTCATAAGCTTCAGGGCCTCGTCATGCCACACTTGTGCGATGATTTCCAAATAGCTCTCCATACAAGACGACATGTACAATTCAAGCACAACTCAAGATCCATGGCATGCAAAGCAGATCAAATGAACTCTGGACATGGCAAACAACTCAAGCATATCCAATACCACACACGGTCATCCTATAACATATTAGGATATAACAAAGGCGATTCCCTTAGACAAATCCTCTTTATTCGATCAATTCAATTCACGACTCACCCAATTGAGTCCAATCTTCCTAGCATATGGTTAGAAACTCCCTTAGCTTGATTTCAACATCAAAATTTACTCCTCTTGAGCCTTCAAAATTTTGGCCTTCAATGTCCAATACCGAACTCAATGCGCAACCTAACAAAATCCAACTAATTACGTCAATTTCCAATCCAATTCAACCATCCATGAACCCCAAGTCTACATAGCATATTCCTCATCATCATAACATGCCTCAATCATCAATTTAAGACTTATAATCCACAGCCCCACAGAATCGATTTTGCACAGAACCGAATCGGTTCTTCTCGGTTCTAGGCAATCCGAGTACAACCAGCCCTAAATTCAACTCCAAATCCAACATTCAATTATCATCCAGCCTCTTAACATGTTTATTTAAGGATCCAAGAGGCTCACCAAAGATTTGAAGTCGGTTGGTTGCCGAAAACCTAACGAACGTCGCCAGTACTCCAAACACAGAATCTGGCAGTTTTCTAGGCAACATTCACAAGATCGATTCGTGGTCAAAACTTAATCAAATCCATTTACCACTAATTCATTTATAAGTGTACTAAGTCTTCACGAAATTTGAGCTCAAAACTCCAAGATTTTGGCCACTAAACTGGTCAGAAACCGGACCTACCTCAGATTGAGTCAATTTTCGTCAACTCTTGGGAGAATCCTTGCTCCGGACTCCTCGGTGCTCCAAATGACCCGATTCCACTTTGAAGAGTTCGGCAAGACATGGATCTATGTTGGTATGGCTGGCCGGCATCTAGAAAATGGCCAGAGATGGATGCCGAAATGACCAAACAGAAGGCCAGAAATCGATTGTCGGACAGCAGGTTGGAGGAAGAAGATGAAGTGTTCTCTCTCTCTCTCTCTCTTGATGGTCTGGCCGAAAATTCAGAATGGAGAGAGAGAGAAAAGGGAGAGTCTTGTTATCCTCAAAGCTTGGTCAAAGGAGAGTTGAATGTTAGGCGCATAAAGTGTGACATGACCATGCCTCTCCATCTCTTGACACTTGGCAATTCATCTTCCCAAAGTGATCCAAGGGCTCCAAATCCTCCACCTTTTTCGGCAGCCAAGGGAGTGTCAAATGTCCAAAATGCCCTTCTTGAGTTATATAGGCAAAGCTTCAAGGTTGAGGGGTAAAACGGTCATTTTACCCCCAACGTTCAAAACGTCATTTTTCTCGCTCCGAAAATCTTTGATAGGGCGACGGCCAATCCGAATAATGTTAGAATTCTTGTTTTTTCATTTTCAATCTTTCATGGCTCGTTTCTGATAGTTTTCTCTATCAGACGTGGTTCCAGCCTATCCCGAACCGACGGGCGACTTTTGCAGACTTTACGCGTATCAACCCCGTGATTCATATCACGTTTAGGGCTCGTCAATTCGTGGCGACTTTGGTTGTCATGTAATTGCAAGAGTCTATTACTAGTTTCCTCAATAATCCTTATGGCCAAAGCGCCGTTTTCTATCCGAGATCCCCAGGTCCACGTATCTCGTCTCGCATTAGCCTTTCTCTTTTGGTCAGTCTACTCGAATTGATCAGGTTCAAGCGAAATACGACTGAAATCCATCTCTGGATACACACTTCTCATCACTGAGCCTAAAATCGATTGAAAATCAGAATGTCACATGAGCCACCCACTTTGGGGCTGCGAGATGATTCGATCTCTAAATGACCCGTCGGTCCATATGAGACTCTCGGGTCCGGACCTAGAGATGATTTGATCATCATACAACTCTCAACGCCTATTTTCAATCGAGATGAATCGTGTCAGTATGGGACTCTCTAGCCGCGCGACCTCGTCAGGTCAAATGGGTGTAACTCCCTCCCAATACGTTGGCCAAAATATAATTTCTCGACAATCTCACACACCAATGCACTTATAATTTTTTTCGGCCATCCCACACGCCATTTTATTCATAAAATTTCAATTGTAGAAGCCCCAGATTTTTATTTAAAGAAAACAATTCATGTCTCAAAATTCATCATTCAAGAACAACTTATGAAATCAAGCAGGTCATTGTCTACTTGAGGCATTCCTTTCAAACGTCCATCACTAGACACAACACTTTTCAAGTCATAACTTTCTCAGGCAATTCAATGATTACTGTGACATTCTGATTTCCAGTCAATTTTAGAAACATTAATGAGAAGTAAGTCTAGAGATGTAATTCAGTCGTATCTCGCTCAAATCTGATCAATTCGAATAGGCTGACTAAAAGGGAAAGGCTAACGCAAAACAAGGTACGTGAACCTAGGAAACTCGGATAGGAAATGGCACTTTGACCATAAGGATTGTCGAGGAGACATTTAGAACCATAAAAAAGCCGATCTCAGAACGATTAAGGAATGTATTTGCTAGCGTTATACGATTGGAGTGCGGGTGATGCCGCTTAACCAATGTATAATTTGTAAAATTTTTCTAAATTAGACAGTGACAATCGAGACCAAAGGGACTAATGATAGACCCTCACAATGACAAGACAACTAAAGTCGTCATGAATTAACGAGCCCTAAATGTGATATGAATCACAAGGTCGATACGCGTAATGTCTGCAAAAGCCGTCCATTGGTTCGGGATAGGTCGGGACCACGTCCTATAGAGAAAAATAATCAGAAATGAGTCTTGAAAATTGAAAATGGAGAATCAAGAATTCTAACGTGATGTTCGGATTGGCCATCGCCTTACCGAAGAATATTGGAACGAGAAAATGACGTTCCGGACGTCGGGGGTAAAATTATTATTTTGCCCCTCAAGCTTAAGCCTTGCCCATGCAAATAAGGAAGGGCATTTTGGTCTTCATACACTCCCAAAGGCTGCCCAAAAAGTGAAGGAAATCAATTTGGAATGACACTTAGGACAAGTGTCCAAAGATGGGCTAAAGAGTGGTCATGTCAACTATTTACCACCTACCATTCAACCCCTTGACTTGAGGATTGTATATAGTCTTTTTCTCTTTCTCTCCACCCCTCTTGACCGGCCATAGCACCCCCCCCCCCACAACTCACGACCACTTCATCTTCTTCCTCTTCTCTTTCAACGTCGCCGACCAATTGCTTAGCTCCTTTTCACTGCCGCCGACGCCACTCTCCGGCAACTATCGACCACCTGAGCCTAGCCTGACCTCCTGCCGACCTCCTCGAAGTGGAAGCAAGTCAATTGGGCCACCAAGGAGCTCCAGCCAAGCATTTCTCCAGAAGCCGACGAAAACTGACCAAATCTGAGGTAGGCCGAGTTTCTGACCCCTTAGGACATCGAAATGTTGGAATCTTGTGACCAAATTTTATGGAGATCTAAGGGACTTGTATATCTATATGTGGTAAAAAGTTAAGCTTGATTTGATGAATTTTTACCCCAAATGGGTCTTGTGAACCTTGGACAGAAACTGTCGGTTTACTGACTTGGAGGATCTGGCAACTTTCGAAGAGATTCCGACGACGACGCGACTTCAAACTCTTGGTGAGACTCTTAGACCCTTAGATAGACATGTTAAGAAGTAGGTTAGTGATTAAATAATAGATTTAGTGGAGATTTAGGACTGGTTATGCTCGGTTTGCATAGAACCGAAAATAGCCGATTCGGTTCTATGCAAGATCGAATATGTGGAGGTTGATGGCTATGGGTTTTGAGTCTCAAATTGGTAATTTAGACATGCTAGAATGATGAGGATGTGTTAATGAAGGTTTGTGATTCATGGATGGTTGAATCGGATAAGGAAAATTAACAATTGGTTGAAATTTCCTAAGTTGTGCGGTGAAATTGGTCTTGAACCATTGAGGGAGAAATCTTTGGGGGCTCAAGAAGAGAATTTTGTGGCAACAAACTCAAGGTAAGGGAATTCTAAACTTAGGATAGGAAGATTGGACTTAATTGGGTGAGTCGGCTGTTAGTTTGATTGATTTGTGAGAGATTTCCAAGAAAATTGTTCTTGGTACGTCCTAAGATGGTATAGGGGATTAATGTGTGCTAATGCTTGTGCTTGAATTATCCGCCATGCCTGAGTGTCGCTTGGATTGCCTTGCATGTCATAGGTGTATGATTGTGATTGAGTTGCACATTGCATTATGAATGTGAAATGAATTGAGAATCATCGCATGAGTGAGGTATGGCGAGACCCTGAGACGTGTGAGACGCGGGGTGATGTGGTGGATACCTTGAGGTGCTGAGGCGCGAGGTTAGAGGTTGTGTGGTGCCCTAATGCGATCGAATCGCGTGGTTGAGATGGCCACGGTCCTAATGCGTTTACGCGGGACGGAGATATGAGGTGTCGACACTGGCCTGGAGTATCATTGAAACCTGATGCGTTTACGCGGGTTGTCAATGACGTTCTGATGCGTTTACATGGACCGAGCTTGATGCGATCTAATCGCGGCCATGAGAATGAGACAAAAAGGGAAATGGTGGATGTGGAGATGTGGCAGGACGAGTGTGCATATCATTTGAGTGTGTTATGATCTGTAATTGTGTGTCTGCCATCCGTGTATTTGACTTATTGGGGTATGTGACTGCCTGAGTGGACGGTCAGCCTAAACTAGGGTTAGGACCCACCTTACTGAGATGTGAATCTCACTCCATTAGGGACCCCTTCTTTTTACAGATCCTAGGCCTTGACGATGTGGCCTACTCGTTTTCGAGACCCAAAGGAGATGTCCACTTATTTTGGCGAGTTCCTTGACGGGCAGGGAACTATCTATGTATGGAAATGTACTGTTGTCTAGGTAGACGAGGGTAGTACGAGCTAGAAGCCTCATCGGTATGAGGCCTAATTTAGGAAAGTCAGGAATGTGTCGACTAGGCCGCTGAAGCCCCATGAGGTGTCCCAGGGTGTCGTCCCTAGTTGGTGTCACCCAACTCGGGACTTAGACTAGGCTGAGGGGTCGGTTGCCGGTTCTAGGATTGAACCGAAGAGGACCCCGACCTTGGAGGACACGGAGGACGAGGTCATTGTTGTGGAGGCGACTAAGGAGGATCTCGCGGAGCCATCTACCAAGGCGACCATGGAGGATACTATCGAGGTTCACTCAAAGACCTTCTCGGAGTATGAGCCGATGGAGGATGCCGAGGACACCAGGGACTCCAACAGTTCTTCTTAGGAGCTCCCAGTTTGTCAATTGGTCTTTTGATGGCGACCCTGACCCTGTTTCCTTTGGATGCTGATGATGGATCATTTTGTGTGCTTACCCCGTCGCCCTCTTGTTAGCGGATTTAGTAGTTATATTTCTATTTGAACAGTTGGGTTTTATGTATGACACTATTTACGCTATCCAGGTCCCATTTCACTATTTGTAGGAGGAGTTATTTCATTATCGCTTCCGCATGCTTGATATATATATATATCATGTCTCTCGACTTAATTGTGGATCTTGGGACCACAAGAGATATTTGTTTTTCTTGCAGGGAGTCGCGTGGTCGTGCTTAAGGCGTAGGGCGTGACAATTACGGTCAATTCATAACTTCAAGCTTGACCCAAAATCACATTTTTCACCACTTTCAATCTTGGCTTTCCTTTCAATCAAAACTTTCGATTTCTCATCTCACATGCTCAAATAGCCATTAAGGCACACATTCATGGTCAATTAGGGCTTCCCAAACAATCGATTTTCAATCAAACATGGCAAGGAATGCCAACTCGCAAAACTAGACAGATTTGGACTCCTTTACGCCTGTCACAAAATCAGGCCTTGAAATCATTCAATCCCACTCAAAACTCCATCCTTTAGTAACATAACATCCTAATAAAGATTTAGGCATGACTTACCTCAAGCTTAGGCCAAGCAATTCCATAAAACGATCGACGAAATGTCGCGGCACCAAGCTATCCACTTTTGGCCTTCCACGACCTGGTTCAGTCTCACGAAAATGGATATTTTTCTACTGATTTTTTGAGGAAATAAATTCTATTATCTTGTCCTTCAAGATCTTACGAACGTGTAAGTAAAAACGGAGCTCAATTTGGATACCGGATGACCTAGAACGAGCCATTTTAAAATCAGTGCGCAGTAGGAACAGATTTACACGGCTCTCAGTTTTCACCTCAAAATCAGCCCTTCAAACACTTCCAATTCAACCACAATTCTTTTATTGATAACTTAACACCCTAACGAAGGGTTAGAAGTCGACATACCATAAACTAAGCAAGTGAAATCCCACAATTTGAAGCCACAATTCTCGATTCCAAACACCGACTAGCGTAGGGCAGTTTTCTGTCCTAGGGAAAACCATGCGTAATCGGCCATGAAATTTTAATCCAACTCACATACTTCTTGCCAACATGTAATATTATGTTCTACAAAGGCTTACCCATAATTTCCAAGTCAAGCAACGCCTCGACGGACCTCAAATGTGTCTCTATTCCAAGCCGGTCAGCGGCGGACAGATTCTGCCTTCGGTGAGTCCACAAGAAATCAACCATTAAAAGTCCTTCCAAACTCCATTATTGCCCACAAAAATCTTTTTAACACATAATACTACACCTTAGGATGGCTTACCGGCGATTTCAAGCAAAACAAAGCCTCAATGATCCTCAAGGTATCACAGTTTCAAGTCTGACCGGTGGGCAGTTTCTGTCCTCTCGAAGACCATGAAAAGTCAACCATTAAAACTCATCAAAATCCAACCAAATTCATGGACACAAAGATATATGTCTTAATTAGGCTTGAGAGGTGATCTTACCAAAAATGAAGCCAAAACAAGCCCGGAACTCCAATATAAATCTCCTCGGGTCGGTACAGGGCTGGGCAGCGACCTTTCCTCACTCAAACGGACCTACGGAACAAACGGCTAGATGGATATTTGTTCATAATACCTTGTTGGAATGGCAAGAGCAAGATCTTTCTATTGGTGGGTGGCTCGTTGCAATCAGAAAATGGATGAAGAAGTTATGATTGGAACACTGGAGGTAGTCGGAATTGGACGAGAGAGAAATCGAAGAGAGAGTTTGAAGAGGAGGGAGTTGCTCGGCCAAATGGGGGAAGAGAAAGAAGAGAGATAGGCTTATCCTTCAAGCCAAAGGAAGAGAGAGAGAAAAAAAAAGTTGAGGTGATACCTTAGGCCTTTAATGGCTAATTAGCTTAGGCAAGTGAGGGAATTAACAATGCATTAATGGCCATATTATCTTGTCTCCATAATATCTTGAAGTCAAATGACCACATTACCCTCAAATTTTAGACCAAGATAGGGAGGGTAAAAGACTATTTTGCCCTTGACTTATTCTTAAGGAATGTGTATTATTCTAGAGGCAAAATGGTAATTTTCGCTTGTAGTAAAAAATTTTACTTTTTCCCCAACTTGGTTACCCTCGATGAGGCGGCGTCCAATTCTTTTCAAATGTTCGAATATCCACTTTCGAGGTCCAATTCATGTCGAGTTATCGTCAACTGTAATTTCAGTTTATCTCAAACTAACGGGCGACTCTTGCAGGCTATGGGTATCAACCTTAACGTTTCTCAAGCCGTGGCGACTTTGGTTGTCATTTGATTGTGAGGATTTATCGATAGTTCCTGCGATCCTGATTATTGGAATTCTATTTAAGAAGTTCTCGCAAATTACACATCGATTAAGCGGAATCACCCACGTCCCAACGTATAATGCTAGCAAGGTATTTCCATGATCATTCCTAGATCGATCTCTACTGACCCAAAATATACCCTCGACAATCCTTATGGTCCACGTACCCAACTCCACGGTAGTATTTTCCTTTCGGTCAGTTAACTCGAGACCGGCCAACTTCGAGCGAGTTATAACTAAAATACACCGATCGATATCTTTCCATTCCATAGCCTCGAGAGGGGTCGGAATTCGGAATGTCACAACTCTTCCCCCTTAAAGAAATTTCGTTCTCAAAATTTGCAATCTTCTAATTATCCAATCATATGGGGTACAGACGCCTCATTGCATTCTCACTCTTCAAGATGACTCCTTTCATAGCTTGACGTTCTCATTGTCCTTTCCGACAAAAGTCGTCCGTTCCGACAATTCCCTATGACTTGTTTCCTTCAGTCCTCAATCAGTATTTGCTTCTCTCTATTCTCTTTAAACATCATAACAGTGGTCGGTGGTACACTTCGAGCATTCGGACCTTCCTTTTAATTTGCCTATTGATCCAAGGAAATATGTACGTCACACTAAAATCCCGCTTTTCAAATTCTTGATCGGAAAGCTTTTTTAGGACGTCGTAGAAGGCTCAGGATCCTTTGCTATCACGATCGTTACTGGTCCATCATGAAAACATACTCCTTGTGATCATCCAATGACCAATTAATCCACTAGCTTATCACAATATGCTTTCCTTTATTAGTATATTTCCTTGTCTATGGAACTCCATGGTTTGCATCTTTAATTTCAATGTTTCTTCTCTAGATACTCGAAAGTCCGGTTACTCTTATTCTCAGCCCCCCTTAGGCAACTTTATCCACATTGCCTCCCATTCAATTCTCTTGGGCAAGTAAATACTTCATATTCTTATGACCTTCATAAACTCGAAACCTTTATTCACTCAAGTTGTGTTTCCCCCAACTTCGTCGTAGGTACATTTGCAAACCCACTCAATCATACATTAGATGTCCCAATTCATATGACCTTACCATTGCAATGTACATGCAATGCTATTTCAGATTGACTTGTTACGTCTCAAATTTTTTTTCTGCGACACTTCATCATGATCCTTATGATCTTTTCACTTTCCAATAGCTCGGTCATTGACTGGGCTTAAATCCTTGGGATCCTTTTCATATCCATTCACCCATTCGTGTCTCATCTCATCTTAATCCATTCCCTTAATGGAATAGCTCTTCTAGAAAATTTTCTCACACGTCGATAATAATTCATTTTAATCCATCAAACTTATGAATCCTCAAGCTTCTATAGCTCACGTTGGCCTTAATCAGTCCATCGCCATCTCCTACCTTTGAAGATTCACAGGGATTCCGCTCCCCAAAACTGTATAGCCAAGGAATTTCACCATATCAGGCTACAACTCATGTTTTTCAAATTTGGCGTATAACGAGCGTTTCTTAGGGTTCATAAGATGCTCTCAAAGGCTTAACATGTTTCCTCACAATTCCTTAAACGAGTTCGATCATCGTCTCTCAAGATGGTAATCATCAATCCAATTATCCCTTGGATACCCAATCCGGCTATCATCAGTTTCTTGCCATCGGGTGTCAGATCATTCAAACTGTCCTTCGTACTATCTGTTGAGAATTTGTATCTTAACTCTATGCTTTCATGGGTCCCCACTTAGACCATGTAGTATTTTATTCATGTTTGTCACTCTTCCCTCAGGAAGCATCCTTGTCTCACTTACTGGGTTTCATGACTAGTTAATGTGACTAAATCTCAATTTCATCCATCAACTAAATGTCAACATTATCTTAGAATCATACATTGTCCTCCAGACGAGTCTCTAAGAATTGTTTTCTGGAGACGAATTGAGCTCTACATCTTCTTTTCTGCCAAGATGCTCAATCTTGACACAAAAACAATTAGAACTTCCTCTTCCTTCCACATTAGGGTCTCTTACCCTATGAAGGAAGCTATACACTTCAGCGGCATTCTCTTACTTCGAATCCACCATGTCCTTCTTATTCCATAGGACGTCAATCTTAGAGTCTATGTCAACAATGGTGTTTGTACTCCAGGATTCAGACGCCACCATACTTGACATTCTCCTTCCAATGACTCAGTCACCTCAAGTAACAAGGTTCTAAGGAGTCAAGGTTCTTCCTCGATCTCCGTACATGTACACCTTGGATGTCCAAATCACTAACTCAAGTCACTTGGTGGTTAAAATCCAAATAACCTTTTTCGCTTATTCAACCATTCATTAAAATCACGAGTAGTTAGGAGTATCAAGTCCATTCACTTTTCTTTCCATCAATGACCATCTCATGGTCCCATCGTCCTCCAGGAAAACGTCCTATCCTTTAGGGAATAACAACTTATAATTCCATCTCTAACGGTTCCAGTTCATTCTCGACCAATCTCATAGAGCCATTAAGCCCAGGAAAACTAGCATGCCGGTTTTCCCTTAATGCTTCCCATGACAGAAGAGACAGGCTATCAATTCAATATTTTTTTTTCACCATGGGCCTTATACTCATGTAATCAGCCTATCAACTATTCCTTATAAGCACTTTCTATGATCCATAGGCGTTAACTTTCTCACTTATACCTCTTCCAATCATTCGGCCTATTCATGTATGCTTATTATAGCTTCTTCAGACTCTTGCAAAGTTATTAGAGATCAAGCAATCCTTGCTCTCGAGTAACCTCGGAAAGGTACCCTCCATTGCACAATTTAACGAAGGCAGTCCATTTAAGTACCACGCCTTCAAGGAAAACTCTTTCTTTGGTGGTATTTTACTAATAATCTATAGCCTCTTAAGGTTAGGAACTGTCAGGGTAACTTTCTTTCTCTAGTATACCCAAAACCTCTAAAGTTTCCTTTCCAAGTTCTCAATCCAGAGAAAGGCAGTTTCAGAATCATCTTCCCCATCAAACCTCAATCGATCTCCAGATGCATTTCACAAGCTACTCAAGACTCTCGTGGTTCTTCTCCACATTTCCCATTTGGGAATGAATAGTCTCATAGTCGCCTTTCTCATGACTTCCATCACTTAATTCATCAGCACTTGCATCAGTCACCTCAATGACTTAGGCAATAATGACAGCTTCTTCTTGAGTCTGCTCACACCGATTCCTATTTCCATTCAAAGTTCTCATGATCCCTTCAACTCTTAGGTCAGGTGCACTTTTCAAACTTGAGCCAAATGCTCTTCCAGCGCTCATATTCTAGTTGTTCATCTTTACTCGATTCTCATGATTCCTTTCAGGTGTTGAATCTTTACGTATCTTGTATACTTGAGCCAAATGCTCCTTTAGTGACCATACTCTGGTCATTCAACCTTACTAGATACTCGTGACATTCGAGTCACTATAATTCCCTCCAGAAATTAAAGACCTAAGTCATTCATATAGGTTTAGTAGTCTCAAATTGCTCCTCATCATCTATGGCCAGCAAGCAACCATCCAGTGGTTCTTAGGCAATTCTTAACTATTTGCCCATCATCTAAGGATTTCAAACACTCTTGATCATCAACTAATTATCAAGTCAGCCTCTACTAGGCAATTCCGCAGCTAGTAGCCATTTACTAAGCAAACTCTTGAGTCACAATTCATTAGGTCAAGTGCTCACACCTCAAGTCTAAACGTATCTGTGACTTAGCAATAACTCAATAGGCTATCTCAACTTCACAAGATGCCAGTCAAATGGCATTCATTGCTAAAACTCACCTTACAGGCCAAACACAATCGTCAATTTCCTTTTTCAAACGACACTCACTGCCATGTACGAAGCTCCTAAACATGCCAAAAACATACGCCATTACAAATGTCATGAAATTTTGAAAATTCAACTTGAGGTCACTTCAATGCAATACATCTCTTAACCAAAATTAGACTCAACCCGATACCTAGACTTTCTATTTTAATTTATGACTTGGGTCATTCCTGCCTCCTAGCTATCTTAGAAGCCTGCTAGGAGCCGCTCCTTGTCCGAATCTCTCTATCCCCGCATACATTCCCCGCCCTCGTTAGACCTGGTCATTGCAGGCTGTCCCAAGACATACATCTACGAAGAGATTCACATTCCATAGTCCCAACTTCACTACGGTTTATAGGTATCCCATCAGCTTGTCCCATACAAAGCGACGGTTTATTAAGTCTGATAATGATATGTTCATGCATTCATCTTCCTCAACTTTCATTTCAATGCCATAAACACATGCACTGAATGATCGTCCTCAATACTCACCACACCACATTCGTTTTCAGATCAGTTCTTATCCATGGAAGGTTTCTATTTCCACAAATGACCATCTCACAGAGCAATTGCCTATGTTTAACCATATACCTCAAGGCCACAATCATGATCATATAATCCAATCGACCCTTTACTCATAAGCAATTCTCTATTAACCTCAAGCACATTCACAACTTCAAATCCATGCTCATGGCTCCTCAATTTCTACTCGCTTCCTTACAAACCTCAATCACACCATTACGCAAGATCATCAATTAAAATCGATACTATAACCATTAAAGCGTAACACAAGTTCAAGTCTATAATCCTCAAGAATCAGCAATCCATACTTAACCCTAAAGGTCTCAGTACCTAATTGTCCTCGAGTCATCGCTCCTTATCACTTCAAGTCTTAAACAAATTTGATCGGGCTAGCCTTGCTTCGATACCACTTAAATGGGGATGTCACGTCCCAAACCTGGCGAGTATGCGAGCATCCCACCTTCGCCGTTAACGTTAATGTACTCCCAGGATCCAACGGCCAATAACATAAAACTCTATATGAAGCATGCATGCGAAAGCGAAACCAAACTCCATAAAAATAAAGCGACACGGGATGACTTAGGACAAAGGGGTACAGCTTTCATAAAGGTCATTCATACTTCAGAGGTTACAACTCTAAATCCCCAAATATATCATTTCCTCTCTAAGGTCACAAAAGAATAATCTTCATTTCCTCCAATGACTTCTCCAAATGTCAAACTATGACAAACTCGGTTTCCTTCGTCTAGGACCTGAAAAATGTAATCCCATGACGGGAAGAGAAATATAATCTCAGTAAGTCAAACCTAACCGTAAACTAGGCTGTCAGTACCTCCAGTCACTTTTGAAAAACGCGGGTATTTTGGTATTAAAACATTGGCATGCTTAAAATAGGGTACTTGTCAAAACCTGGCATTCCAGAACTTCAAATCGACTTGACTCAGTCACAAATCATGGCAAAAATTTGAGCTTCGTACGGTGGTAGGGTTTTCAATCAAAAGGAAGCACTTGACATCATCTCAAAAACATGAGGCAAATTTCACTTCTTTCTCAAAAGTATCGTTCCTTGAAATTTTTAGAAAACACATTCTTTTCTCTCATGCCCCTTTCTAGCCATTTTCAAATCATGAGGCAAATTTCCAAACATAAGACATAAAATTTTTTTCACAAAATCTTTCTTGATTTTTCTAAAAAATAGATCGTTCCATATCCGCCCATCCTGGGTCGCCCACTTAGGGGTACGAGATGATTCGATCTCCATATGACCCGTCGGTCCATATGAGACTCTCGCGTCTGGACCTAGAGATGATTCGATCGCCATACGACTCTCGATGCCCATTTTCAATCGAGATAAATCTTGTCAGTATGGGACTCTCTAGCCGCACGACCGAATCACATAGTGGGTAGTTTTTGTCCTCTCGAAGACCATGAAGATTCAACCATTAAAACTCATCAAAATCTAGCCAAACTTCTTAAACACAAAAATATATGTCTTAACTAGGCTTGAGAGGTGGTCTTAGCAAGAATGAAGCCAAAATAAGCTCAGAACTCCAAGATGAATCTCCTCGGGTCGGTACAGGGTCGGGCAGCGACATTTCCTCACTCAAACGGACATACGGGACAAACGAATGGGTAGATTTTTTGCCATAATACCTTGTTAGAACGGCAAGAGAAGGATCTTTCTATTGGTGGGTGGCTCGTCTCAATCGGATAATGGATGAAGAAGTAATGACCAAAATAGTGGAGGTGGTCGGAATTGAGCGAGAGAGAAATCTGAGAGAGTTTTGTGAGAGAGTTTGAAGAGAAGGGAGTTGCTCGGCCAAATGGGGGAAGAGAAAGAAGAGAGATAGGCTTATCCTTCAAGCCAAAGGAAGAGAGAGAATGAGAAAAAGTTGAGGTGATACCTTAGGCCTTTAATGGCTAATTAGACTAGGCAAGTGAGGGATTTGACAATGCATTAATGGCCATCTTATCTTATCTCCATAATATCTTGAAGCCAAATGACCACACTACCCTCAAATTTTCAACCAAGATAGGGGTAAAAGACTATTTTGTCCTTGACTTATTTTTAAGGAATGTGTATTATCCTAGGGGCAAAATGATAATTTTCGCTTGTAGTCCAAAATTTTACTTTTTTCCCAATCTTGGTTACACTCGATGAGACGGCGTCCAATTCTTTTCAAATATTGGAATCTCTCAATGTCCGATATCCACTTTCGAGGTCCAATCCATGTCGAGTTATCGTCGACTGTAATTCCAGTTTATCTTAAACTGACGGGGGACTCTTGCAGGCTACGGGTATCGACCTTAGGGTTTCTCAAGCTGTGACGACTTTGGTTGTTATGTGATTGTGGGGGTTTATCGCTAGTTCCTACGGTCCTGATCATCAAAATCTGATTTAGGAAGTTCTCACAAATTACACATTGGTTGAGCATAATCACCCGCATCCTAACATATAACGCTAGCAAGGTATTTTCATGATCATTCTTAGATCAATCTCTGCTGGCCCAAAATATACCCTCGACAATCCTCATGGTCAAGGTGTCAATTCTTATTCGAATTGCCTATGCCTACGTAGCCGACTCTGTGGTAGTCTTTCCTTTTCGATCAATTAACTCGAGAGCAGCCAACTCCGAGCGAGTTATAACTGAAATACGTCGATCAATATCTTTCCATTCCATAGCCTCGAGAGGGATCGAAATTCGGAATGTCACAATGATGCTTTGTTAACGGCTACCTATTTACTTAATCGAGTGTCTACTAAATCAGTTACTTCCACCTCATATGAATTATGGACGGATAGAAAACGTGATTTGAGTTTCCTGAAACCTTGGGGCTGTGCGACCTATACTCATGAATCGTCCCACAAGTATGGAAAATTGGGTCATAGAGGCAAGAAGAGCATATTCATAAGATACTCTTAGTACTCAAAAGGATATGTCACTTTTTTAGAGAATGAATTTCCTAAAAAGGAGGAATAGGCGAAGGAAATTCCCTATTTGAGGTATTAGAGAATGACAATGATGCAAGTGAGAGCAATGCGAGAAATAAGGAATTTATTTCCAACCAATCCCAATTGTAGTATCTTGATAACACGATGCAGTCATTACCTAATCTAAGTGGGAGCATAATAGAGAGTGAAGTAACTAGAGCATAGTCTTCTCCACGGCGAACAAGTCATAAAAGCATTCCCCGTCGACGCTTTGAAATTGAAGGGGAAGCTTTCATTGTTGCTCCACAAATTATGAATGAACCAAGGAATGTAAATGAGGCTCTATCTTCCCCCGATAACGGAAAATGGTTACATGTAATGGAAGAAAAGATGGAGTCAATGAGATCGAATCAAATCTAGGAACTGATTGATCTTCCAAAAGGATGTGAAGTAATTGGGAACAAATGGGTTCTCAAAATAAAACAAAAGGCTGATGGCTCAATTGAAAAATATAAGGCTCGCCTTGTGGCAAAAGGGTACAATCAACAGGAACGTGTTGATTATGAAGAAACTTTTTCTCTTGTTGTGAGATTTACCTCAATCTGCCTTATTCTGGCAATAGTGGCAAGTATGATTCTTGAATTACATCAAATGAATGTGAAGACTGCTTTTCTCGATGGAGAACTAGAAGAAACATTATATATGCAACAACCCATTGGGTTTGTTGTAAAAGGCCAAGAACAAAAGGTATGTCGACTTTTAAGATTGATATATGGCCTCAAACAGTCTTCGAGACAATAGTACATACGTTTTCATAATGCTATCGCAGCATATGATTTTACAATGATTGATGAGAATCATTGTGTGTACATTAAAAAATTCAAAGAACTTTTTGTAATTATATCATTATACGTTGATGATATTCTTATTGTCAGAAATAATATGGAGTTAGTTCAAACAGTCAAGGGTTGATTATCGTCCAACTTTGAAATGAAAGATATGGGAGAAGCTGCGTACATTCTTGGAGTTAAAATTTCAAGAGATCGTTCAAAAAGTCTCTCTCACAAGAGACATATATAAATAAAGTCCTTGAACAATTTCATATGTGAGATTGTAATCCTATCGACACTCCTATTGCCAAGGGTCAAGCTTGAGCAGCAGATTATGTCCTAAAACTCCACAAGAACAGGAATGCATGGAAAAAGTTCCATATGCTAGTGTTGTTGGGAGCTTAATGTACGCTATGATGTGTACAATGCCTGACATTTGCTATGCTGTTAGAATGGTGAGTAGATACCAATCCAATCCAGGTCAAGCTCATTGGAAAGTCGTCAAGAGAATCCTAAGGTATCTGAAGGGTACTGCAAATTATTGGCTGATTTTTCAAGGAGGAGATCTGCACCTTGAAGGTTATATAGATGCTGATTAGGGAGTAGATTTAGATGAGAGAAAATCGACCTCTAGATTTGTTTTCTTATTGTGCAATGGCGCAATATCTTGGAGTAGTAAGAAATAAACATGTATAGCCTTATCGATAATGGAAGCTGAGTTTGTGGCTCTATCAGCAATAGTACAAGAAGGAGTTTGGTTTAAGAGATTTATGGATCGTCTGGGTGTTGCTGGGATATAAATGGTCCTTTGCAGGTTAATTGTGATGGCAATCATTTATAGCTTACACCAAAGATCCTAAATTTTATTGCAAGACCAAACATATAGATACCAAGTACAATTTTGTGAGACACATGGTTGCACAAAAGGTTGTGAACATCCAGCATGTATCTACGCACAATATGATAGCAGATCCTATGACTAAGCCGATCTCCAGAGATATATTTCTCGATCATGTAAAGTCCTTGGGACAACGTAGAAATTGATGTACTGAACACTTACATTTCTTTTTCTCGAAGTTCACAATAAATTATATTTGTTATCATTAACTGATGTCTAATGAGTGTACTTTTATACATTTTAATGCTTAGTGCATCACATTGAAAAAGTATGTTAGACATATGGAAGATTAGCCCACTCACATGGGTAATCGCCTCTATTTGCTAGGTGACGAATAGAGATGAGACTTTCTTTTCAAGCTCATTATCTAGGTGATAATTGAGAGTTCGAGCTTGAAATTTTTTATGTTGCCTTAACAGGAGTGTTAAGATGAGGACATAATAAGTAATGCCCGAAAGTGAAGTAAACATATATTTCACTTTATCTATTTTTTATGCCAGATGTGAGTTCTATTAGATTCTTTGAATATAGTAGATTTGAGAACTCAAGCTAGACATTGAGTATGTCTAAGCTATCATTTGTACGATATTAAATGTAGAGACATACGCTTCATGGGAAAGGAGTGAATACCGTAATACGTACTTCATATTACATATGCATGAGACGACTAAGATGAGTTGGCAAGATTTACTGATCTCAACTCTATAGCCGTGTGAGACTCTTGAGGATATGAGTTCCTCAGTTAAAGTGCCCTCAAGACTGTGACCTATTCTTGAGATTTTCGTTTAGTGTTTGCTATCTTAGAGTGTTGCCAATGATCATGGGATTGATTCGATCTAATGATGCATTTCTAGAAAAGCAAGCTGGACTGAGATTGAGAGGCTTAAGGAAAGAGGAAGATCAATCTTGATTTTGAATGTCACATTCAATCTTTGTATTTACAGGTCAACCAATTATGATTATTTGAGTTTAATCATGATTGTGAATACAATGTATTGTAATTGAGTACTCAAAGGGATCAAGTGAGATATAATGATAATGTGACATATTGATCTAGGGTACAGCACATCAAATCTACTCGAAAATAATAAAGCCCAAAGTGAGTTACTATATATTCTTAACAGATGTATGGTAACGAGCTCTCAGAGTATGCTGGTCACACGAATTATTTGCCTATATGAACTTTGCAACAAGAAGAGAGAGGGGGATGTTTAGCCCTTTATCAGCAAGTGAGAAATAATGGATTTGATTGCGCCAATTAAAGGGCAAATCAATCCTTGCCAATATTACATTGACAGATTGGCAATCAGAGAATATACTTTCCTATTCTACAAAAGGAAACAGAGAAGATCTCTTTGGGAATTGAACGTACATTGGTTACGTTATTCACCCAATTCAGAAAACTCTCCCCAAGAAGCTCTCTCTCTTTTGTAGATTCTCACGAAGAACAAGAGATTGTCAAATCGCTTTCTTGTTTGCACACTCAAAGCTCTTAATCCGTGGTATTGAGGTATTTCTGTTATACGTGATTTACTTCGTTGATCGATGATACAAGTGGATTCTAGGGGCATGTGATTTAGTATGATTCATACGTATGGGTACGTATATGTTGGTTCGATTATTGCATGATAGAAATTCGCACGTTTCGTGTAAGGATCCGTATGTTCGGTTTATGGGTATGAAGATCTTTTTTGTTCCGCTGTTTTGTATGGATCTCGTATTAGTGTTTAGTACGATAAACCCTACAAATTTTAATTGTTCTAGCTAGATTAACGACTCGACGTGCACAGAACTTGTAAGACAAATTCTATTTCGATTCCATACCATCAATAGGTTGTGTTCTATCTTAAGAGTGTGCTGGTTCGATCATGGAAAAAAGGAAAATAATATGGAAGAATGTGAGCGTGGCAAAGATTTGTCTCAGATTACCTAGGAATTGAAGAGTAGCGGCCCGGATTGTGGTTCGAGGACTCATTGAGGTTCGGCCACCAAAAATCCCGAAAAGATTGAGAACTTATTCAGGACCAAAGATGAAGATTTTGAGAGATTAGTCGATCTATGGATGTCCTCAAAGCTTGAGAGCCTTGGCCGAATGCTACTAAGGTTATTGGACTTGGGTTTACTTCATTACATAGTTGTTATTGTCTTAAACTAATTGTGATGTTAGGTGTGTATTGAATTGGAATGAAAGACAAGCGCATACATGGTTGTATTAGCTTGTGATTGGTCTAACTGCCATGGTAAGTAATATCTTTCATTGAGTTAACACCATTAATGTTGAGATACTTGGAACCTTGTGCTATGTGTGGGTAATATCCTGAGCCATTTGCGAGGAGCGCGAGTATTACCTTGAGCTATGTGCGGGGGAAGTACAACTGTGAAATTCTGAAATCCAACCCTTTTCAAAGTATGAATGAATGAGATATCTCATCGGTGTGCTTCAATTAAATCTCATTCAGAGTTGGCCACTCTTGAAAAGATTAATTGATAGGAAAAGGCTAACTAGGATTTAAGTACGTGGACCAAAGAACTCGACCATGGATTGGCATCTTGACCATAAGGATTGTCGATGGAACATTTTGAGCCATTATAGGTCGGCTTAAGATTGATCTGGGAATGATTTGCTAGTGTTATACAATTGCATCACGGATGATTCCGTTTGACCGTTGTATCATTTGCAAATTAACCTAAATCGATTCCTAACGGTCACCGCCCTTTAGAACTAACGATTTACCATCGCAATTACATGACAATCAAGATCGCCATGGCTTGAATAATTCTTAAACGTGACATTAATCACGGATCGATAAGCGCGACTCCTAAATGTCGCCCATTAGTTTCAGATATACTGGGATCAGAAATTGATCGAGTTTGGGCATGAATTGGACTTCGAGATTGGATGTTAGATATTCAAGAATTTCAATGTTAATAAATTAGACGTCGCTTCATCGAGGGAAATTAAGGTTAGGGTGCACCTCGTACGAATTGGAAAAGTGAAATTTTGAACTGAGAATTGGAAATTAACCTTTTACCCCTCGGTTTGATTAAGTCAAGGATAAATTGATCTTTAACCCTTTCCTCACATCAGCCGAAATTAAGAGGGGCATTATTGACCATAGTGGTCTTGCAATGATTCACTAAAAACAAGAAAGTGGAATAGTCAAAACCCCTTAACCAACTCTCTTACACCTAATCATTCCTTGCTACTATTCACTTCAAATCAATGTCATAACCCCATGAACCACTCCCACCATATCTTACAATTGGAATTGGAGTATATCACTCTCTCTCCCCCCTCCTTCGGCAAAACCCCTAAAAGAACACTCTCTCACTCATTTTTCTCCCTTGATCTCTCTCCCTCTCTCATTAGCAGCCCGTCGTCACCCACTCTTCTGGCCATATCTCCTCCATTCGTTGTCGATTGCTAGTGAGCCACTTATCGTTAGAAAGCTCTTTCTCTTACAGTTCCAACAAGATATTATGGGCTCAAATCCACCTAGTTGCTTGTCCTATAGAGCTGTTTGAAGCAGAAATGGTCGCTGACCAAGCTGACCCAAACCCAAGAGCTTCAATATTGGATTCTTGAGTCATTTCACCCCAATCTCTTGGTAAGACGCTTCTAAAACTTAGTTAGGATGTGTAGCAACATGTTTATAAGGTTAAAGTTAGATTATGAAAGCATTTAAGTGGCTGACTTGTGGTGTTTCTCTTCGGAACCAACTCAGTGTCGCTAACCGGCTGAGACCATGACTTTGGTGGCTGTTCTTAAGGTCTCGCCCGACTTGCTTTGCTCATTTGGAGAGTAAGTGACTTCTAAAGCCTAGCCTAATATGCTAAAAAGTTAGTTGATGGAATTAAGAGTGATTCTTGTGGATTTCCATGGCGCATTTCATGTGAACTTCAAGAGGGGACCGAATCAATTTTGCCGACCAACTTGAGCCGTGATCTTGCGCCACTTATTTCGTGGAATGACTTGACCTAATCTCATGGTAAGTTACTCTTAAACCTTACCTAAGACTTTAGGCTACTAATAGACGTGTTTAGTGGTGGATTTGAAGGTGATCAAAGGTAGTTTAAGGGTTGTGAATGTTAGGGATATCGTGCTTCTGAACGTTCCTTCTGATCGTTCCTTCTGAGCGTTGCTTCTAACGTTGCTCTTGATGTTGCTTCTGAACATTCCTTCTGAACGTTCCTTTTAAACGTTACTTCTAACATTGTTTCTGAACGTTGCTTCTGAACGTTGCTTTTGATGTTGCTTTTGAATGTTGCTTTTGAACGTTCCTTCTGACGTTGCTTTTGAACGTTGCTTTTGAGTGTTCCTTCTGAAGGTTGCTTCTGGCATTGCTTCTGACGTTGCTTCTAAACATTACTTCTAAGCGTTCCTTCTGACGTTGCTTCTAGCATTGCTTCTGAGCATTGCTTCTAAACATTACTTCTGAAGGTTGCTTCTGAGCATTCCTTCGAACGTTGCTTCTGAATGCTTGGTTCTGAATGGTGCTCTTGATTGATGAATAGTGTAGCTCACTTTGATTGGCCATTTATTGATTGAGTTATAAACTTGTGTGCACATTATACCTGGATGCTCTAGATGCAGGGTTTCAATATATCTTGAGGTGTTAGACGCGGGATTGACTTGAAGCGTGCTAACGCGAGTCTTAGAATTGCATTGTAATCTGAGGCGTACTAACGCGGGCACAACAATTACTTAAGCTGAGGCGCTAATGTGTGGGCTTGGACATTGATAGTTGGAACCATAATGTGTATTATGCTATCCTATAAGCTTATGAGCTATCGAGTGCTTAAGTACGAAACTTGATCTTAAATTGTAATTTGTGACTTAATTTGTGAACTCCTGAGTTCGAGACTACAACATGTTCTTGCTTTTTGCCTGATTTAACGAATCGTCTCTTATTAGAATGCATGATAAGGAACGATTTGGAGAGCGACTTGAAATATCGAGGGCATGATAAGGAATGATCTGAGGGAAGGTCTCGATAGATAGAATCGCTTGATAGGAATTGTTTTGAAGAATGGCCTTGATAATTAGAATTACAGGATAAGATATGATTTGATGTTGGCCTATAGTATGAGAACTAATTGTTAAGGATTTGTCTGGAGGTACTATTGGCCTAGTCTAGGTTTAGAAATTTACTTGCTGAGTTTTATTCTCACCCCGTCGTAGGATAATATTTTCAAGTCTCGAATGGTAAAGCTCGAAGGATGTTACTGATTGACTTTGGAGATGTCTTTTGAAGTAAATGGAGGTCTAACTCTATTTGGTTGTATCTCCTTTGTGAAATTGAAGATCGTGTAGTTTTGTAGGGTCAAGTTTCATCTATAATTGATTTGTGGAAGAAGGCGTTTTTTGAACACTGACGGTTGTAGTTTTTGAAATCAATTTTGAGGTTGTAAGAATATTTTTGGTATAAGTATAAATCCATCTCTTCCCATCCTAAGTCATCTTGTTTTAAATTGTATGGAGTTTGGGTTGCTTCCATTTGTGCATTTCATATCGTGTTCAAGATGTTAGTCGGTGGATCCTTGGGAGAACTTCTAGTTATTAGCTTTAGAGTGATGTTAGCGAGCCTAGAGGAGACACGAGGCATGACAACCCCGTTGAAGTGGTATCATAGCAAGGTCAACTCAATCCAAGTTGATTGAGATTTGGAGTAAAAAGGAGCGATGACTTTAGCATGATTAGATAGTGAGACCTTAGGTGGATATAAGAGTTTAGCACGTTTTGCACGTCATATGAATTGGCGCTTGTGATCGGTGCACTTGTTTCACATCACATTGAGTAATTAAAGTTCGTAAAGCTTCGTATTTTGCATCAGATGATGTTTGGCATTCGTATTGGCCTACTTCGCAATTGTGTACGTAGCATTGAGTGTTGTTTGGCTGAGGCCCGGTTAAGAAGTTAAATAGCATGTTGTGATTTTGCTAAGTTGCAGGTGCGGCAAGACTTAAGGTACGAGCAAGTATCTCGTTGAATTGATGCGTTAAGTGTTTACTTTATGTTCACCTAGTTGAGGCTTGCTTATAATCGACTGATGATTGAGGATTTTTTGGAATTGCTTGGTAATTGAGTGCTAGCTTGTGATTGCTGCTATTATGAATAGTTTATAACTGCTAGACTTGAGTAGATAGCTTAGATCTTTAATTCCTTGATGGAATTGTTGTGGTTCAAGTGATCTGAGGGCCTAATGAGGATGAGCAACCAAGGCAACAATACCAGATGAGCGTCTAGCTCGAGACCACAAGTTGTGGAGGACCTAGGAGTTGATGGGATCATAGGAGCCTCAAAAAGGAATAGGAACCTGATGGGTAGATAGACTCGAGAAGGAGCTTCCTTTGTCAACCAAGTCACTAAGAGTGCCGTTGCTGTCGCTAACTGAGTAATTAGTGGAGATCATGGGGAAGACAATAGAAAATGGGAATGAGAGCTGCACGATGGAGAGCTTGAAGAAGAGTTCATAAAGATGAGATCGACTAAGTTCGATGGAAAAGATGATACTGAAGCTGTCTTCCTTTGGATCGAGAATTTGGAAAGAGACCTTAGAGGTATTTAGTCCACTAAAGAAGGAAAGTGATCTTGACAACTATTACCTTTAGGAGGCTGTCGATGATTGGTGAAAGCCCGCCAAATGAGGAGTAATCCTTGAAGTCATGAAATCTAACTAGATTGCCTTCGTCAAGTTGTTCAATGGAGAGTACCTTTCCGAAACTACTCGAGAACAAAGGTTGCTTGAGTTTTAATAGACTTGCAAGGATTTGAAAACGATCGACCAATGCAAGACAGAGTTCTCAATATCGCCTAAGTATACAAAAAGGGTCAAAGACTCTTGAATAAGACAAGTAAGTCCCTGAGTGGATTGGAATTTGGAAGTCTTATGGTTAGTTGTTATTTTTGAATCAAAGGAACTGTAATGGATGTTAATAAAGAAGTGGATGATCGGAAGAGGCATGAGTAAGAGAATTTTCGATCATGGAATACAAGTAAAGAGTTTTTCACTTGTGGAACATAGAATGTGCCTGTAAGTAATGGCCATTACCTAGGCATAAGGCTTATTGTGGTTATCTTCTTACTGTCATGAAAGATATTAAGGAAATTGACGTGACAGTCTGTCAGACCTTGCGGATCATATAAGATTGGGTGAGACTGAACTAGAACCATTAGGAATAAAGAGGTGAGCTATCGCCCAAAGGGATAAGACGTTGATTTCCTCAAGATTGCTCGGACCATAAGATAGTCGTTAATGGAAAGTAAAGTGAATGGATTTGATAGTCTTAACTATTTGTGATTCGAATGGATGGATGGGAAGCAAAATTGTTGTTTGGATTATAACCGCAAAGTGACTTGACTTAATCGATTTGAATATTCGAGGTATGGATTTATGGAGACCAAGGAGGAATCCCGATCTCTCATAACCTTGTCACTTGAGTTAACCGGGTTGTTGGAAGAAGAATGTCAAGTATGGCAGCATCTGAACTCTAGAGTAAAGACACCGTTATTGACATAAACTCCAAGATTGACGTCCTATGGGACGAGAAGGACAAGATTGATTCGAAGTAAGAGAATGCCACTGAAGTGTATAGTTACCTTCGTAAGGTAAGAGACCCTAGTGTGGAAGAAAAAGGATATTCTACTCATCTTAGTATTAAGATTAAGCGTCTGGACTAAGAAGAAAGACCCGAGCTCAAATGACATATGGAAATTATGTTCGCGAAATCACTTTGTAGACAATGTTGAATTATAGGATAATGACGATATTCAGTCGAATGGATGGAGTTGGAATAAGTCGTATTGGCCAGTTATGGAATCCAGCAGTTGAGACACTAATGTCCCTCTCGAAAAATGTGATAAAAATGAACAAAATGCTTCATGAACAGATTGGGGACCCATGAAAGCAGATATCCAAGTCATAGACTCTCGAATGGACAATGCAAAGAATAGTTGGAACAATTCGATATCCGATAACGGAAGAATTAATGATAACTCGACTAAATGTTCAAGGAGTATTTGAATAAGTTGATACCGCTTTCATAGAGGGTATGTGCATTTTACTCAAGTAGTCATGGGGAACGTGCACAACCTTCGGAAAGTATCTCATGGACCCTGAAGAACACTCATTGTATGTTAAGTGTGAAGAGCGCGAGCTTTGGACTTGATAAGGTGATATTCCTTGGTCGTATAGTTTATGAGAAATGGAATCCCTGTGAACCCTTGAAAGGTAGGAAACGATGATGGATTGACTAAGGCCGATGTGAGCTACTGAGGCTTAAGGTTTTTAAGCCCGATGAATTATTGTGGATGATGCGTGGGAAGGTTCCCCGCAATAATTACTCCACTAGTAAGACTGACTAAGGACAAAACGCATCGAAAATGGATGAGTAAATATGATAGGAGTTTTCAAGGACTTAAGTCAAGTAGGTGACCGCGCTGATATTGGTGTTTCCATTTAGGAATCAAAATATCATGACAAGTATAGTGATGCGTTGCAAAAAGGAATTTGAACACAACGTGGAAGGTTCGCTGCCTATACGTCGCTACAGTAAGACTTAATAAGACAAATAACCCAAGGTGTGACTTGAAAACGTCAACTGCCGCCTTTGCATGAGAAACAAGAAACATCATTTTGAGATAAGGAGAATTCTAAAGTTGTGCGGACCATCAGAACCTAAAGGATCAGTTTCCCGAAAGGAATTGAACGAGAAGCAACGGGGATGGATGAAGTTTCTTAAGGACTAAGGAAGATATTCTATATCGCTTTGGAAAGGCGAATAAAATAGCGGATGTATATAATTAGAAATAGAGCATCATGCGATTAATGGTCAAAGAACAGACCTTACCTCACGGAATGAGAGATTCAACTATTAAATTGAAAGTTTGCTAATTGGCTAGTTTGATGACTACCTTGAGCATCAACTTGAAAGTCAGGAAGGGATTAGAACGTTGCGATGATTGGACCCTAATATTCAAAGAATTATGAAAATGAATACAACAGAAAGAAAATCCAGACTTTTGAGTACCCAAGGATGGAACCTCGAAGTTTCATGGACGGTTGTAGTATCCAATGATAGAGGACTTAAAGGAAAAGATCATGTTGGAAACTCATCACAATAATTGTAGTGTTCATTGGATAATACAAAGAAGTACCAGAATTTGCGTCGGTACTATTGATGGAATAGAATGAAAGTAGAAATAGTCAAGCTTGTGGCTAAAAATCGGACGTACCAACAAGGGAAGGAACGACTCGATAAGTTTGGCAGGTTATCCAGTCGTGGGAAATTCCCAAATGGAACCGGAAACAAAATGTTATGAACTTGACCATGGGATTATCTAAAAGGTCAAGAAGATCATAACTCGATTTGTATAATCATGGATGAGTTGATTAAGCCAGGGCAATTCTTGACAGTGCTAAAGGACTTCGCAATGAATGAGTGTGCCGAGTTATATAGGCGTCAGATAGTTCGCCCGTATAGAGTTTCGATGACGATTATGTTGGATAAGATTCTAAGTTTATCGTAACATTTGGAAAAAGTCTTTAGGGCGTCGTGGGGACGAAGTTACAATATAACACGTCCTATTTTACACAAGCAAATGGACAATCTGAGAGGATGATTCAGATGTTCGAAATTATGTTGTAAGCGTGTGTTCCAGATTTTGAAGGAAGTTGGAAGGAACAGTCACACCTCGTGAAATTTTGATTTTCCAGTCATTTTCAAACTCATTAATAAGAAATATATCTAGCGATGTGTTTCAGTCATATCTCGCTCGAATCTGATCAATTTGAGTAGACTAACTAAAAGGAAAAGGCTAACGCGAGACTAGATACGTGGACCTAAGGAAATCGAATAGAAAATGGTGCTTTGACCATAAGGATTGTCGAGGGGGACATTTAGAACCACGAAAGGCCTATCTAAGAACGATTAAGGAATGCCTTACTAGCGTTATACGATTGGAGCGCGGGTGATGCCGCTGACCAACGTATAATTTGCAAAATTTTTCTAAATCGAATGGTGACGATCGAAACCATAGGAACTAGTGATAGACCATCACAATTACATGACAACCAAAGTCGCCATGAATTGAGGAGCCATAAATGTGATATGAATCACAAGGTCGATACCTGTAACGTATGCAAAAGCCGCCCGTCGATTCGGGATAGGCTGGAACCACGTCTAATAGAGAAAACAATCAGAAACGAGTCTTAAAAATTAAAAATGGAGAATCAAGAATTCCAACGTCATGTTTGGATTGGCCGTCGCCTTATCAAGGAATATTGAAAAGAGAAAAACGACGTTCCGGACGTCTGGGGTGAAATTACTATTTTACCCCTCAAAGCTCTAGCCTTGCTTAGGCAATTGAAGAAGGGAATTTTGGTCTTTCAACCACCCCAAGAGCCACCAAAAATTTGAAGAAATTGGGGCCATTCGATCACCTTGATTGACACTTAGGACATGTGTCAATGGATTAGCTAAAGAGTGGTCATGTCCACTTTTTGCCAACTACCATTCAACCTTTGACTTTGAAGGTTGAATATAGCTCCTCACTCTCTCTTGGCCGGCCATACACTCCTATTTTAAGCGAGAACCACCATCTCCTTCTTCCTCTCTTTCTGCCGCCCATCAACCATTTTTTGTGCCACCGTTCGCTAGCTCCGACGACCCCCTCCGACCACCGCCTGGACTCCGACCGACCACACCCTCCTAACTCATCCTCTTGCTGACATCCTCGAAGTGGAAGAGTGTCGATTGACCCACCGAGGAGCTCCGGCCAGCCATTCTCCCGAAAGCCGACGGAAACCAACACAATCTGAGATAGGCAACGTTTCTGACCTCTTAGGACATCGAAACGTTAGAGTCTTGCGACCAAATTTTGTGGAGGTCTAGGGGACTTGTAAAGTAATCTATGGTAAAAAGTTGAAGTCAATTTGATGAAGTTGTGACCCCAAATGGGTCTTGTGATTGTTGGACAGAAACTGTCGGTTTGCAGTCTTGAAGGAACCAACGACTTTCGAAGGAATTTCGGCAACGACTCGACCTCAAATCTTCGATGAGCCTCATAAATCCTTAGATAGACATGTTAGCAAGTAGGTTAGTGATTAAATGGTGGAATTGGAGTAGGTTAGGGGCTGGATGTGCTTGGTTTACACAGAACCAAACATAGTCCGGTTCGGTTCAGTGTAAATTGGTTTTGTGGAGGCTGTTGGTTGTTGGTTTTGAGTCTCAAATTCATCAATGAGACATGTTAGGATGTTGAGGAATGTGTTATTAAGGTTGGTGGTTCATGGATGGGTGAATTGGACAAGAGAAATTGACAATTGGTTGGATTTTCATAGGTTGCGCGGTGGATTTGGTCTTGGACAACTTGGATCGAATTTGAAGAGGTGCTTGAGGAGAGAATTTGTGATATTAAGCTTGAGGTAAGGGAACCCTAAACCTAAGATAGGAAGATTAGACTAGATTGGGCGAGTCGAGTAAATTTTGGGTGATTCTTGAAAGGTTTTTATGTGATTGTTCCTTGTGCATCTTAGGACGGTATAGAGGATGGTATGTGTGCTAATATTCATGCTTTGAATTGGCTATCTTGTTTGCACGTTGATTGAATCGTCTTGCATGCCATGGATGCATTGTTTACGCATGAGTTGCATTCGGCCTTGTGTGCATGATTGGTGATTGTGGCATTATAGAGACAAGACGAGACCTTGATGCGTATGAGACTCGGGGTGGTGTGATGGTTATCCTGAGGCTCTGAGGCGCGGGATTGGAGTTGTGGGGTACCCTGATGCGTATGAGACGCGGGATTAAGATGACCACAGTCCTGATGCGTTTACGCGGGACGGAGATGTGACGTGTCGACACTGGCCTAGAGTATATTGAAACCTGATGCGTTTACGTGGGTTGTCAATGACGGTCTGATGCGTTTACGCGGATCGAGCCTGATGCGTTCTAAAAGGGGCATGAGAATGAGGCACGCGTTAAGGGTGGAAGTGGTGATGTAGCATGGCGAGGTGTGCATGATTATATGAATGTGTTATGACGCCATAACAGCATGCTTGACATCTATGTGTTGTCTCGATAACTGATTGTCTCGCGTGTTATTTGTATGAAATGCTGGTTTTTATGATTGTCTGAGTGGACGGTCGGCCTAACCTAGGGTTAGGATTCACCTTACTGAGATGTGAATCTCACCCCGTTGGGGACCCCCCTTTTTTGTTACAAATCCTAGGCCTTGAAGATGTGACCTATTCATTTTGGTGACCCCAAGGAGATGTCTACCTATTTTGATGAGTTCTTTGACGGGCATGGAACCATTTATGTCATGAAGTGTACCGTGGTTTGGGTAGACGAGGTAGTACTAGTTGAAAGCCTCACAGGTATGAGGTCTAGTTCAGGAAGGTCGGGGATGTGTCTACCGGGCCGTTGAAGCCCAATGAGGTGCCTCAAGAAGTTGTCCCTAGTTGGTGCCACCCACCCGAGACTTAGACCAGGTTGAGGGGTCTGTTGTCGGTTCAAGGAATGGACCGGAGAGGACTCCGACCTTGGAGGACACGGAGGAGGAGGTCATTGTGGTCGAGGCGACTGAGAAGGATCTCGTGGAGCCGTCTGCTGAGGAGACCATGGAGGACATCATCGAGGTTCGCTCGGAGACCTTCTCAAAGTACGAGCCCACGGAGGACACAGAGGAGATCGAGGACTCCAGCAGCTCATCTTAGGAGCTCCCAATTTGTTAGTTTGATCCTTTTTTTGGCGACCCTGGCCCTGTTTTCTTTGGATGATTGAGGATGGGCCTCTTTTTTTTTGTATACTTACCTCGTCCCCCATGTTAGCGAATTTAGTAACTCTATATCTGTATGAATAGTTGGATATCATGTATGACAGCATTTGCGTTATCCAGGTCCCACTTCATATTTTGTATGGATGAGTTATTTCATTAATGCTTCCGCGTGCTTGTATATTATACATCTCTCGACTTATGTGTGGATCTTGGCACCACGAGAGATATTTGGTGTGCTTGCAGGGAGTCGCGTGCTCATGCCCAGGGCGTAGGGCGTGACTCAACTGGTCGAGTCACTTACAATAATAATTACCTATATAGATGCATTTGATGACGGGTTTGTTATTGGCTCATGCTTTAGTCAAGGATGATTGAGTGAGGACTCATTGTGGTTGGTTTATCTTGGTCCAAAATGACTATAATAGGGACTGACTTGGTGGCGTCTGATTGTACTAAGCCTTTTTGGATGGCATGGGTGGGTCCTTAGTTTATCATGTAGACCCAATTGCTTGAGCTTATGTATATGTCGTCACATAATATCTTGAAGCGTGATGACGCGGGGATTCGCACTCATCTTGATGCGTTGTTATGTGAGATGTTGACCTGAAGTGTTAAGACGTGGGTTTCGAGAAGTAATCTAATCTGAGACGTGATTTGCAGATCTTTGTTAAGTCCGATAGTCAATACATCATTACTCGAGCCTTGGCTTTTATGATGAGTCACATGGATAAACGACATGGATCTTTAGAACTTTAGGTAGGAAGTCATGTCTTCCTCAAGGCATCACCCATGTGAGGCTTATCTCGATTTGAAAAGTCAAGTCTGAAGTATGTAGGCCAGTTTGAGATTTTGGAACTAAAGGTACCATCGAGGAAAGCGAAGAAGGGATGAGGCTTTAGCACCTCCAGTTAATTTGAGATAGTTCGGTTTACGGTAAATTTCGAGGAAGAAATTTTTGTAAGGGAGAAAGAGTTGTGACATTCTGAAATTTGACTCTTTTCGAAGTATGAATGAGATATCTCGTCAGTGCGCTTCAGTTAAATCTTTCTCGGAGTTGGCCACTCTTGAGAAGACTAATTAATAGGGAAAGGCTAACTAGGATTTTAGTACGTTGACCAAAGAACTCGATCATGGATTGGCATCTTGACCATAAGGATTGTCGAGGGAACATTTTGAGCCATTATAAGCCGGTATAAGGTTGATCTTAGAACGATTTGTTAATTTTATACAATTGGATCACGAGTGATTCCCTTTGGCCATTTTATGATTTGCAAATTAACCTAAACCGATTCTCGACGATCGCACCCTTTGGAACTAGCAATTTACCCTCGCAATTACATGACAACCAAGATCGACATGGCATGAATAATTCTTAAACGTGACATTAATCACGGGTCGATAAGCGCAACTCATAAAAGCCGCCTGTTAGTTTGAGATATACTGGGATCGAAAATCAATCGAGTTTGGGCATGAATTGGACTTCGAGATTGGATGTCGAATGTTCAAGGATTCAATGTTAATAAATTAGGTGTTGCCTCATCGAGGGCAACTAAAGTTAGGGTACACCTCATAGAAATTGAAAAAATAAAATTTTGGACAGAGAAGTGGAAATTACCCTTTTGTGACATTTTGATTTCCAGTCAATTTCAAACTCATTAATGAGAAATGAATCTAGAGATGTATTTCAATCATATCTCGCTCAAATCTGATCAATTCGAGTAGACTAACCAAAAGGGAAAAGCTAACGCGAGACATGGTACGTGGACCTAGGGAATTCGGATAAGAAATGGCGCTATGATCATAAGAATTATCGAGGAGATATTTAGAGCCACAAAAGGCCAATCCAAGAACGATTAGGGAATGCCGTGCGAGTGTCATACGATTAGAGCGCAGGTGATGCCGCTCAACCAACATATGATTTGTAAAATTTTCATAAATCGGACAGTGAAGATTGAGACCATAGGAACAAGTGATAGGCCCTCACAATTACATGACAACCAAAGTCGCCACGAATTGACGAGCCCTAAATGTAATGAGAATCACAGGGTCGATACGCGTAAAGTCCGCAAAAGTCGTCCGTCGGTTCGAGATAGACTGAAACCACGTCTAATAGAGAAAACCATCATAAATGAGTCTGGAAAAATTTGAAATTGAGAATTAAGAATTTCAACATTATTCGGATTGGTCGTCACCCTATCGAAGGTTATTGGAATGAGAAAAACGACGTTCTGAACGTCGAGGGTAAAATTATCCTTTTACCCCTCAAGCTTAAAGCCTTGCCCATGCATTTGAAGAAGGGCATTTTGGACTTTATACACCCCCAAGAGCTGTCGAAAAAGAGGACGAATGGTGGCCATTGGATTGAATTGGAATGACAAGTGGGACAAGTGTTAAGAGATGGCTTAAAGAGTAGTCTTGTACAACTTTATACACCAACCATTCAACCCCTTTGACTCGAGCCTTGTATATAGCATTTTTTTCTCTCTCCTCACCTCATTTGGCCGGTCATAGAACCCCAAGAACCACCGAAACCTCTTCTTCTTCTTCCTCTTCATTCTGCTCGTCGGCGACCAGTTTTGGAGCTGTCGTTCGTCACCCACGACATTACCTTCCGGCCACCACTTGGACGCCGGCCGGCCATACCAACCTAGCTCTACGTCTTACCGACCTCCTCAAAGTGGAAGCACGGCGTTTGGACCACCGAGGAGCTCCGGCCAAGAGTTTTCCCGGAAGCCGACAAAATTGAGCTCAACCTGAGGTAGGTGAGGTTTCTGACCCTTTTGGAGGCCGAAATATTGGAGTTTTGAGGTCAAATTTTACGGAGGTCTAGAGGACATCTGTATGAATCTGTGATAAAAATTTGAGAGTGATTTGATGAATTTTTTACCTCAAACGGGTCTTGTAAACTTGGACAGAAAACTGCCGAAAAACTGACCTTGGAGATCCAGCAACTTTGAACGGAATTCCGGCGACCATTCGACCTCAAACTCACGGTGAGCCTCATAAACCCTTAGATAGACATGTTAAAAGGTAGTATAGTGAGTAGATGATGAAATTATAATTAATTTAGGATCGGTAGTGCACGGCTTGCACAGAATCAAGAAGAACCGATTTGGTTCTGTGCAAGACCGGTTATGTTGGGAGTAAGAGCAGATGATTTTGAGTCTCAAATTGATGTTGAAGACATGTTAAGATGATGAGAGTTGTGTTATGGAGGATTAGGGTTCATGGATTAAGGAATTGGACAAGGAAATTGATGAATTGATTGAATATTCTAGGTTACGCGGTGAATTGAACATTTGGATTGTTTGGCAGAGACTTTGAGGCACTTGCAAGAAGAAATTTGTGTTATCAAACGCAAGGTAAGGAAATCCTAAACTTAGGATAGGAAGATTGCACTCAATTGGTTGAGTCGAGGATTAATTTGATCGATTTATGAGAATCTTCCAAAGGGATAGCTCTTAATATATCCTAAGTGGTTATAGGAGGTCTATGTGTGACATTGCTTGTGTTTAAATCATATGCCATGTCGAACGTCATTGATTGTCCCGCATGCCATGAGTATTCAAATTGTGCATGAGTTGCGCCTATTGTTTTATCTGTGAATTGAATAGAGACATGGCATGAACATGACATGGTGAGGCCCTGAGGCGTATGAAAAGCGAGGCGAGAAATGGATACCCTGATGCGATGTAATCGCGGGGTGGAGTTGATGTTGTGTAGCGCCCTGAGGCGATCTAATCGCGGGGTTGAGATGGCCACGGTCCTGATGCAATCTATTCGCGGGACAGAGGTATGAGATGATGATATTGGTCTGGAGATTCATTGGAACCTAATGCGTTTACGCGGGTTGCCAATGACGGTATGATGCGTTTATGCGGACCGAGCCTAATGCGATCTAATCGCAAGCTGGAGAATGAGACAAGCAGGAAGAGATGGTCGTGGTGAAATGGCAGGATGAGGTGTGCATGATCATCTGAGTGTGACATGGCGTCATAGTTGCATGCCCATCATCTATGTGTCATTATCCTTACTTGTATGTGCCTGTGTGATTATGAGTTTGGAAAGTTGGGATAAATGACTGCTTGAGTGGACAATCAGTCTAACCTAGGGTTATGACTCTTTTATTAAGATGTGTATCTCACCCCTTTTGGGGGCCCTTCTTTTACAGATTCTAAGCCTTGACCATGTGGCCTATTCGTTTTGGAGACCCTGAGGAGATGATTGCATATTTTGATGAGTTCCCTGACGGTCAGGGGACCATTTACGTGAGAAAGTGTACCGTGATGTGGGTAAACGAGGGTAGCACAGATTGGAAGCCTCATAAGTATGAGGCGTGGTTTAGGAAAGTTGGGGACGAGTAGATTGGGCCGCTGAAGCCCCATGAGGTGCCCTAGGGAGTGATCCCTGATTGGTGCCACCCCGGTAGGGACCAAGATTAGGTAGAAAGATCAGTAGTCGGTTCTAGGAACGGGCCGGAAAGGACCCCGACGCTAGATTTTACTGTGGAGAAGGACGAGGTCATTGTCCTGGAGGAGACCGAGGAAGATCTCGTGGAGCCGTCCCATGAGGAGACCATGGAGGATACCATTGAGGCTCCATCAGAGACCTTCTCAGAGTATGAGCCTACGGAGGATGCAGAGGATACAGGGGACTCCAACAACACACTTAGGTGTCCCAGTTTATTGGCTCGATCTTGTGATGGCGACCTCCGACCATGGCTATTTTGGATATTGATGATAGTCATTTTTTTGACGTGCTTACCCCGTCGCCCCTTGCTTAGCGGATTCTAGTAGTCGATACTTGTAAGAACAATATGTTAATATGTATGACAGTTGTTATGCTATCCAGGTCCCATTTAACTTATATTTTTGTACGGAGATTTATTTGAGTACCGCTTCCACATGCTTGTTGTGTATATATATATATATATATATATATCATCTCTCGACTTGTTTGTGGATCTTGAGATCGCAAGAGATTATGTGATTTGCTTGCAGGAAGTCGCGTACTTGTGCCCGAGGTGCGGGGCGTGACACTTTTACCCCTCGATTAATGCTCATTCTTTTAGATTAAGTCAAGGATAAATTGATCTTTAGCCCTTTCCCCTACTTCAGTAGAAATTAAGAGGAGCATTATTGCCCCAGTGGTCTTACAATGATTCACTAAAAATAAGAGAGTGAAATAGTCAAAATCCCTTCAACAACTCTCTTACACCAAGTCATTCCTTGCTACTATTCACTTTAAATCAATGTCATAACCCCATGAACCTTTTCTACCATATCTTACAATTGGAATTGAAATATATCACCCTCTCTCTCCCCTCGTTTGCAAGAACCCCCACAAGAACACTCTCTCACTCATTTTTCTCCCTTGATCTCTCTCCCTCTCTCGTTGGCAGCCCATCGCCGCTCACTCTTCTGGTTATATCTCCGCCATTCGTTGTCGGTTGTTAGTGAGCCATCTATCGTTAGAAAGCTCTTTCTCTTGCCGTTTCAACAAGGTATTATGGACCTAATTCCGCCCAACCGTTTGTCCTGTAGAGCCGTTTGAAGCAGCAATGATCGCTGACCAATCTGACCCGAACCCGAAGCTTCAATGTTGTATTCTTGAGTCATTTCACCCCAATCTCTTAGTAAGACGCTTCTAAAACTTAGTTGGGATGTGTAGAAACATGTTTACGAGGTTAAAGTTAGATTATGAAAGGATTTAAATGGCTAACTTGTGGTGTTTCTATTTGGAACTAACTCAGTATCGCAAACCGGCTGAGACCATGACTTTGGTGGCTGTTCTTGAGGTCTCGCCCGACTTGCTTTGGTCATTTGAAAAGTAAGTGACTTCTAAAGCCTAGCCTAGTGTGCTAAGAAGTTAGTTGATGGAATTAAGAGTGATTCTTATAGATTTCCATGGCTGATTTCATGTGAACTTCAAGAGGGGACCAAATCAATTTTGTCAACCAGCTTGAGCCGTGATCTTGCGCCGCTTATTTCGTGGAATTACTTGACCTAATCTCGTGGTAAGTTACTCTTAAATCTTACATAGGACTTTAGGCTATTAATAGACGTGTTTAGTGGTGGATTTGAAAGTGATCAAAGGTAGTTTAAAGGATGTAAATGTTGGGAATATCGTGCTTCTGAACGTTGCTTCTGATTATTCCTTCTAAATGTTGCTCCTGACGTTGCTCCTGAACGTTGCTTCTGAACATTGCATCTGACATTACTTCTTATGTTGCTCTTGAACGTTCTTTTTGAACGTTGCTTCTGACATTTCTTCTGAACGTTGCTTTTGACGTTACTTCTGATATTGCTTTTGAACGTTGGTTCTAAACGTTCCTTCTAAACATTGCTTCTGACGTTGCTTCTGAACGTTGCTTCTGAGTGTCCCTTTTGAAGGTTGCTTCTGACGTTGCTTCTGAACGTTATTTCTGTACTTACTTCTAAATGGTGCTCTTGATTGATGAATTATGTAGCTCATTTTGATTGACCATTTATTGATTGAGTTATAAACTTGTGTACACATTATGTCTTGATGCGTTAAATGCGATGTTTGAATATATCTTGAGGCGTTAGATGCGTGATTGACTTGTGGCGTGCTAACAAGAGTCTTAGAATGACATTGTAACCCGAGGCGTACTAACGCGAGTACAACAATTACTTAAGCCTGAGGCACTAATATGCGGGCCTGGCCATTAAAAGTTGGAACCATAATGAGTATTATGCTATCCTATAAGCTTATGAGCTATCGAGTGCTTAAGTACGAAGCTTGACCTTAAATTGTGATTTATGACTTAATTTATGAACTTCTGAGTTCAAGACTGCAACGTGTTCTTGCATTTTGCCTGCTTTAGCATATCGTCTCTTTTGATTAGAGTGCATGATAAGGAATGATCCGAGGGAAGGCCTCGATGGATAGAATCGCTTGATAGGAATCATTTTGAAGAACGGCCTTGATAATTAGAAATGCAGGATAAGATATGATGTGATGTTAGCCTATAGTGTGAGAACTACATGTTTAGGATTTGTCTAGAGGTACATTAGCCTAGTCTAGGTTTAGAAGTTTACTTGCTGAGTTTTATTCTCATCCCGTCGTGATATAACATTTTCATGTCTCGAATGGTAAAACTCAAAGGATGTTACTGATTGGCTTTGGAGATGTCTTGTCAAGTAAATGGAGGTCTAACTCTATTTGATTGTATCTCCTTTGTGAACTTGGAGATCGTGTAGTTCTATAGGGTCAAGTTTCATCTATCATTGATTTGTGGAAGAAGGAGTATTTTGAACACTGACGGTTGTAGTTTTTTAAATCAATTTTGAGGTTGTAAGAATATTTTTATTATAAGTATAAATCCATCTCTTCCCATCCTGAGTCATCTTGTTTTAAATAGTTTGGAGGTTGGGTTGCTTCCGTTTGTGCATTTCATATCGTGTTCAAGATGTTAGCTGATGGATCCTGGGAAGAACTTCCAGTTATCAGCTTTAGAGGGATGTTAGCGAGCATAGAGGAGACACGGGACATGATTACAACCCTGACCCATGTGTGAGGGAGCGCTAAGTATTGATGTCCATAAGCTCTGTGCGAGAGATGATCCTGAGCTAAGTGCGGGAAATGTACCCGAGCCTTGAGCGGGAATTATCCTTGGGCCTTATGTGGGAGACGGTAGATGTCAGGGCCCTACGATCATTTATTATTGGCATTGCATCTTTATAATCTTAAATCTATTGTGAAGCATCAGTCATTGTGAGGTGAACTTGTGTAGGCATTGGTAAAGAGCATAAGATTAGGTGGTGTGCTTGAGTTATTCCTTTTTGCGTATATGTCATATGTTGATGGTGTGTAATCTGGTTCCCTATTCTAGCGTAAGTCTAATTGGCTAGTTAATAACTAGTTAAAATCTGGCTAAGTGACTTGGTTAATATGTTCCTTGCGGGGCTAGTGAGCTCGCCCTTGTATTATTTACATCTTTTCATATTAACAAAGATGGCCGTACCTCCTAATACTTGTTTTGATGTGCCTATTGATTTTGATGAGAAGTACTATGATCTAGTGCATGTTGAAGAACCCCTCCTACAGTTAGTTCTATATGAGTATATCTTATACGTATATGACGGTTGTGTTGCTGGAATAGTACCACATAAGTTCTATGATGTCTTTATACCCGTTGGGGAAGTAGTGTTTGGACCCTTCTCTTACGACCTTTTGGATACCTCCACGAGCCCATGGAGATGGAAGGCGTGCTTTTGGGAGACGATGATCCTGAGGAGGGGGAGAAGGCACCCGAGCCGTAGCAATTTCCACGCCATGACGACTGGAGATGTCACTTTTTGGGACCGTCTGGCGTATAGTAAATAACACGTGGAGTAGTTACCCCAACCTTCTAGATAGCCAGGCGCTTTTGGAAATGTAAATATGACGTATATGGTGCATATATATAGACAAGCTTATGAAAGAAAAAGCATGTCATGGATGACTAATACAAGAGTAAATCTTTTGGGAATGTTGATGTTTTGTTCTTCGTTCGAATTGATGATTTACTCTATCGATCCCTGTGGATCCTTGTGTTCGCATGCTTTGCTTCCGCCGTAAAATAAGCAAGGACTAAATTACGCATCTGTTAAATGTGGCGGCCTGGGACACCACGGCTCCCACATTGGTGCTAGTAAGGTCAGGCTATTGAGTGTGGCTGAACAGTGTTTGACACTGCAGGAGTTGGAATTGCACGAGTGTAACGATAATGTCTTGCGTGGAATTGCTGGTTGCAAGAATTTACAAATCATGAAATGGGTTGGCGGTGTGGATTTTATGCTTCTTACGTTACTGATAGTAGCCCAACTATTTTGCCACAACGGCGTAGGGGTTGGTGAGGCTTGGGCTTTTTGGATGTCAGGGAAGCTTTGATGGAATTAAAGCCATTGGGCAGTATTGTCAAATGTTGGAGGAATTGACCCTTTGCGATCACAGGATGGATGTTGGTTGGCTGGGAGGAATCTCCTACTGTGAGAATTTGAAGACTTTGAGATTCCAATCTTGTAGAACCATCGATTCTAGTCCAAGCCGGACGAGTTTTTGGGTCTCTGTCGGGCACTTGAGATTTACATCTGCAAAAGTGCCATTTGCAGGATAAAAGTAGTGTCAGGGCAATGCTTATGGTGCGGCATTTGTGCAGGACTGCTGGGGTTTAGAAAATGATATCTTTAGCCTGGCGAGTTCATGCAGGTAATCAGTCCTCAAAGCTCCTAAGTCCTCTGTTAATATTGAAGCAACTTGTCAATTTCCTTTCCCATGCTAACTTTAAAAATGATTTAGATAAACTTGTTATTCACATATGTCATTCTAAAATTTAGGTTTTCTTTTGGTATTTTCCAAATGAGCTATTCTGTGTGAAACAAGTTTTTTCAAACCGATGACTGAATTTTTAATATTAATTTCCATGTTGATGCCTTCGGAATTTGTATACATTGATTTTGTTGAGTTATGTTACTTTATTGCTTATTATGCTCAGGTTTCTTGTACTAATTATATACTCGTTTCATTATGTGATTAATGCTTGTATTAGGAGGTCTCGTTATCCCGGCCTTGGTCTTGTGCAATTATTTGATAAATGTAGACAAGTTTTTGGTTATGTCTAGCCAATCTCTCTCTCTCTCTACTCGGTTCAGCTATTCGGGATTAGCCTATTGAGGATTAGGTTCCAAATTTGTCTAGTGCGTTGTGTTAGGCGAGTCTTTCTTAGTGTATTTTATACTCAGATTGGTCAAATATGTCAGTTGATATCTTCGTTTATACTGGTTTTATACGCTCTGTATCTGAACGTTCTCAGCACTATTTTTCTAAGTTTAATGTTGGCCTACTATCTAATATTGAGGTCTTCCAATTTGATTATTTAGTTTTGTGTGCATCCGCCGTAAGTTCTCTTGTTTTTTGTTGCTATTTTAATTATTTCTCTGGAATATAGCGTGCATTGAGGTTAGGGGGGTCATTGATACCCGACCCGACCCAAAACACAACATGGGTAAACCCGACCGAGACCCGAACAGACCTGGACATGACCCAAACATATCAGGTCGGGTCTCTTGTTCGGGTCTTCGGGTCGGGTTTCATGTTACATATCGCTTTCAGCCTCTCTGGAGTTCAAAGGCTGATTGCATTTATAATTTGCAGTAGAGATATCAGCCTATTAGACACACCCGAAGAAACAGAGAGACCCATGCTTTTGTGGTAATATGAGCTTTGCGCACATTGTCTAAGAACTTGAGATAGAGATGTCATAGACTATTATTAGATACAAAAACAAAACAAAAAACTCCTAAGCTGAAAAAAGGAGAAACTGAGATCCTACTAACAGAAAAGAAACCACTTTTAGGATGCAAATTGAGATCCTACTCTGGGAATCCCATGGAGTTTCAAATTGATGGCATGTCTCGTCCCCCCGCACCTGAAGATAATGGCTTTTCTACCCGCACCTGAAGATAATGGCTTTTCTACCGTTGGATCGCCAATACAGTCCCATGGCATCAATATCCAATGCACCGTAGCCAAACGGTCGATTGTCCGAGCCAAATGGACTATACAATAAATGAGCACGTTTGCCCCTGTGAACCACCCCATGCCTCAATATCACGATCTAGTAATAGATTTCTTCCTGGTGGCAATCACATAATGGAAAATTATCAACCAATGGTTTCAGATGATAGTTTGGACTGCTGGTTTGCTGATGCACTCGTTCAGACTCCACTTTCTGCGTCCAGTCTAGGACAGGGCCTGGCTGCGCACCTTGAACTCCTTTTCTTCCTGTAAGCGATCATCCGTCACTTTTCACTTTTAGTATTTCTACAGCATAAAACAAACTGAGAGCATTAAGCAACGATAGGCAAGTAGGCTTACCGTGAAGTACATCATGGAGCAATCCCATGGTTGCAAACTCATACGCGAGCACACAAAGATTACTTTCAACACAGTAATCAAGCAACTCGACAAAATTTTTATGCTTCAACCTTGATACCATGGAAACCTGAATGCAAAAATCCATGAGAACTAAGGGTGTACTGTCATTATTAAGTACATTGAATGCCACGAATATTAGTACCAGTATTCATTGTCTAAGATGGTGTTTACCAGAATTCAAATTCTACACATACCTGCGTCAGAAACTCAACGTTTGACCCGGCCTCAGATGAAGCGTCAAGCTTTTTGACAGACACAGCTTTTCCTCTATTTAAGTTAGCATAGTACACTCTTCCGTAGGATCCTTCACCAATCAATGACTTTGATCCAAAATTATCAGTCTTTTCTCTTAGCTCCTCCAGTGACAAAGCAGGAACCTCGATAGGTGGTGCTGCCTTTTGCACTTCAGGTTTAACAGGAGCAGACGACTCTGAACTTTTTTGATGCCCTATGCCAAATTTGGGAAAAGGAAAGATTAGGAAAACAAATAGAAATGATTTGCTCTACTTCCTCTGAAAGGACTACTCGCCAGAATATGTCAAGACCAAGAATCATAAACATCCAACACGATGATCTTCATTCAGATTGCAACAATGTATCAGCTACTTCAATTGCTCTACTATCTAACAATTTTTTTTTTTTCTGGGACTAGTGGCCTGGCTACAGTCTATAATACCGAGGAAACAACAAAGTAAGACATTAAACATTCCAGATATCAGTCATCTTCCTTAGGATCTTTAGGAACTATAGCCAGTCATTAGGCATAGTAAAATAGTTTCGAGATGATAACAAAGAAGCCCTGGGGCTTGATTTTATTCAATTCTATCACTGAAAAGCACGAAATCTTTCTTCTTAAATATTTCCGAAGTTGCCAAGAGCTTACCCTGCTAACATCAAAGACAAAAAAGAACTCCACATGCATATAATTAGCAAAAGAGAAATATATTTTAAGTCTCATGAAGCCATATGTAAAAGCAGATGGCTCACTTCCACTTTCTCGAGTACTTTTCGAGAGATACCAAGTTCGGCTCCATGGTTGAATTTGAAGACTGCAATAAATTCATGATCCAAATGAGAACGTAAGTATCCATTCTAATAGACAAGAGTACACATATTAAAACAATAATATTTTCTCACCGGCATCAAAATTTTCAAATTCTTGAGTCCTCCTCAATCAAAAATGGAAGTGGTGTGGATCGTAGCCGATCCTGACCACATACAACAGCCTCCACCATGCTTGGGCTCAAGGAACTACAAAAAGCATCAAGTACACGACCTCCTGTGCTGAATGCGGCCTCTGATGCTACAGTCGAGATGGTTACGGCCAAAATATGGGCCACAATAAATCAAGTATTGAGCATAATTTCACTAAAGCAACTCAATGTCTAATAAGTCTCGGCAAAATTAGAATACTTGCAACAGAAATTTCCCAAATTTGTTCTGCATTTCCATAAACTATTCCACTGACAGCTCGGAGTAGCAGACTACGTTCACGAAAACAATATCATGGACACCATATGCACAAGTAAACCCCCCCCCAGGAAGCTTACCAGAACATGATCGATGCACAGAGGAGTCAAACCGCCGCGGTTAAACCATTCCTTCGCCACCTTGAACGATCAAAGTACACACAGTAATTCCAGTCAAGCAATCCCCAAAAAGAAAACCCACATGGAGGAGCATCGCAAGATGCGCTTTTTCCCCCAAACTCGAAAACCTAAGCGACATAATTGAAGGTACCTCAGAGGGTTCGATGATGAGGAGGCCGAAGCGACGAACGATTCTGAGAATCAAGTCCCTCCGGAACTGGTACCTGGGTTCCCAATCGGACCTCTGGCCGCTAAAGGCCAACCGCGCCATCGCGACGACTTCATCGTCCCAGTCGGGGACTTCCCTGCAGATGAACTGAGCGAGAGAGTCGCGATCCAACTTCCGGTTCGAATCGGGCTTGTCGTGGCGAGATTGGTGGCGGTTCGAGAGGCGCTCGAGCATCGCCAGATGCTTCTTGCGCAATGCCACAGCTTCTGCGGCGTCGGATCCATCTGCTTATCCTTCCATTGTTTCTCGCTCCGAGAAGCAGAGGAAGCAAGAGATAAACGAAACTGATTCGAAGAGGAAGAAGGCGATCGACTGCTCCCATTCCTAACCTCACCCATCTATAGAAGAAGAGAAGCTGCGCAGCCTTCGTGTGTTCTCTCCGTAGGGTTTCTTTGTTGTTTGGGCTCGCGAGCTGGGCTTGTTTTTTAGTCTCACCTTGTTTTTGTGTTTAGGCTTGGCTTTACCCGAACACAAACAATATTAAAACAATACCCGATTAATTTATTGGTACCCGAAACAATTTAAGGCTTGACCCGAAAAGTTAGGAATTACTGGGTCGGGTCGGTTCCTGTTTCGGGTCGGGTAGAGTTGCTTTGCTGTTTGGGCTGGCGAACTGGGCTTGTTTTGTTTTTCTTGGCTTTACCCGAACACAAACAATTAAAACAATACCCGATTAATGTATCCTAAACAATTAAGACCCGACCCGAAAAGTTAGGAATTGCTGGGTCGGGTCGGGTCCTGTTTCGGGTCGGTAGGGTTTCTTTGTTGTTTGGGCGCGTGAACTGGGCTTTGTTTTAGTCTCACCTTGTTTTTTGTGTTTTTAGGCTTTACCCGAACACAAACAATATTAAAACAATACCCGATTAATTTATTGATACCCGAAATAATTGAAGGCCCGACCCGAAAAGTTAAATCGACAACAAGAGCCGGATGGAAGCATTGAAGATGAATTCTTCAATGATAATAACGAAGAACCACAGTCATGAGTACTGGAACGGGTAGCGATGATTGACAACGAGGTAAGTTTAAGTCTAAATTCTTCTATCCTAATAAGATATATATAAGCGTTTAATGATAATTCATTAAGTTGAAGCCCATTCATTCTCTCTTTTTTTCCCCCAAATTTAATTATAATGTATAATTTGATTATAATTTATTATTTTTATTTCATAATTTACTTTTTAAAAATTCAAAATTGTTTTTAAAGAAAAAAAATTGGCGGTTCCGTGAATTGGAACCGGCTCTTGAACTGTTGATTTCGAATCGAAACCGCCTTTCAAGGGGCCGATTCAGCCCTAGCCATGAACCAGAACCGGCTCCTAGACATGGCAATTTAGAACCGTGGGCCCAAAATCAGCTCGTTGATCGAGTGTGCGATTTTAAACCGGAACAGGCTTTCACGGGTCGGTTCTTGTTCCTGATTTTTCGAAACCTCCCCAGAATCGCCGATTCCGGGTCAGTTCCAAACCACCACTTAAATAATATATATATATATATATATATATATATATATATATATATATAATTTATAATGTTTTTTATTACACAAAAAATAATGTTCCACAAAAAATAATATTTTTTCTAAATTTTATTACAATGTACAATTTAATTAATGATTATAATTTATAAATAATAATTTATTTATTTTATTATTTTAAAAATAAAATTTAAAATTCAAAACCGGAACTGGGAACCCGCCCGAAACCGGCCACGTCTATTCGGAACCGTGGCCATGTCTAAGTCGATGTGCTTGTGCTAGCAAGTTCATGTCTTTTTGTATGTTATGACTTCTCTTGTCATTCAACTTGTTCGGGTATATGTCTCCGTAATTAATTTTTTTATTAATACCACGAAAAATCTCAAACTATTACATATATATGATGAATGTATCTAAAATTAATTTTTTTTATCACAAAAAATCGAAACTGATACACTTATGACAAATCTATTACAAAATAATTTTTTTGACTATATCCAAACTGTTGACAAACGATGAGTAAAAATCTCAAACTATATATATACCCATCAATTGCCATATGTCAGAACTCAACAATTTCATGGTAAAATTTAATTGAAACTAACGAATAGTGAATTTATCACTGGTGTATCAGTTTAAGATTTTTTGTGGTAAAAAAATATTTGATATAAATTTGTAGCAATTTGAGGCTCTTCGTTTGTGTCAATCCTTGACTGACGCCAGAATTTAAAATACGACTTTAGCAACAACGGAATTGTTCAAGGTCTTTTGTAACATCTCAAGGGCACTTGTAAAGAAAGGGGTAGAAAGGCGTAAGGATCAAAATGTGTAAAGATAAAGATAAATCAATTAGAATCGTAACATCAAGTAAGACTAATCCACGTAAATAACTTGTGATGACAATAGTAGCAACTCTTCTATTCAATAATCAGCATATAAAATGAATACTGACGAAGCATAGAGTAAGGATGTGCTTATTACAACATATTAACAAATGTTGGCGTACACCCACACTTAATAGGTACAAGAAAATAAAGAAAATAAAACCTGTGCCAAGCGCGGGCTTTTCACCCACACTTAATAGGTACAGTTACAAGAAGGTTGGAATTTTCCATAATTACTAATTTGCAATGTCAAAGCTCATTAAGACTAATGTTTCTTATTGTTAAACGAACTCATGGTACCCAACGAGGCAAGCACAAATCATCGTTGGAAGCAAAATTAATAGAGATTGCAAGAATTGTACTCTTCCAATAAGAATGATCAATCATTTGGAATTTAGACTCTAATGTGCCACTTTTAGGGCCAATTCTTAGGAAAGAATATATGATACTAATTGTTGGAATATCACCATCTGCAATACACACGAATGGATTAAGGCAACATCATGAATAACCAAAGTTTTGCATGTAAAGCGGCAAATCAATCCAATATTTTTCAAATTTTTCTCGATCAAGAAATTATTTTTTTGCCTAACTTAAAAAATTATTCAAATTACAACTAATATGCAAAAATATGAATATGTGGGTCTACGTGTCAACTACTGTATATGGCGAAAGTTGCAGGCATATAGGATTACAAAAAGTCAAAGTTCGTCTACTGCATACCTATATTGAGCAAAAAGTAGAAACTGAAAGTCAGAACATAACAATGTTGTTAATAATGAGTATATCAAAAGCACTTATTTTAAGCATCAGTTAAGTAAATTTCACGGTCTCAATGTACCGATGGCTCTCATCTCATGCATAATTAATTTACTGAAAATTAAGTTGATCCAGACAAATTATAATTAACAAGTATGCTGGGTGCACAGGTTAATAATAGCACCCCCTAATGACAACTTATACGACATCTTATTTAAATTGTGTTCAATTATCATTTACAAAATTCCTTGTATATATAGTACTAGGGTACAAAAGGACTCGCGATTAATCATGTTATGGTGTCGTGCTTAAAATATACAAAGCTAAAATTATACATGTTAATGGAGTAATATTTATCGCAAAATACCTAATAATATGTATTAAAAAAGAGAGATGTAGTTATTAAAGTTCTTATTCAATAAATCTTCTTGGCAAAAGAGTAGCATTTTAGATTAGGTAAACAAGTTATATAAAGGAATAAATGGATATCCTAAAAAATTCATCCAAGATCCCGGATCACCCAATGCTATTCCCAATCCACTCATTTTAACATATATAGAATAAACGAGCCTGATTTTTTTCAAGAATTTCTAGGTAACCCTTAGTTCACGATGTAAACAGATTTTCGACTTTATAATGGCAAGCTAGTCATTGGCAAACATCTTATATACAATTTATCAATTTTCTACTTCTTGTGTAGTCTTATTTTTTGGGATAATAGCACAAATGATTCATGAATTTTGATATAATATATAATGTAATCCCTTAATTTTTTATTCGTTCAAAGTGGTCTTTGAATTTTAACCCAGTGTATAATTCCTTGACTTAAATACGTATTCAAACTTTTCGTAAATGTTGAGTTATTGGACTAAATTTAAGAATTAAAGTTCATGGACCAGATTATACATTGAATCAAAGTTTAATAATTATTTGTAATATTTTCTTTATTCTTTTCTTTGTAAATAACCCATGTTTTGAATATTTAATTAAAAAAAGCCATCTTGGATCTAAGAAGAATTTGATGTCATTTAAAAAGCAAAAAATTTGAGTGAAATATTCACGCCATTAATCCCTGTCGTATATTAAATTATTACTAATTACAAAGGAACATAAGCACGAATCCTATAAAAGATTATATTTAGGTGCAAATAAATTTTGTGCCATGAAAATATTTGCTTGGATAATCAGGGTTAAAAAAAAGAATAATGACATTAATTATTTGTTTTTCCTTTTTTGATTCTTTTTTGTCAAATTTCCCCTTTTTGGGTTGAAAATACATGCATAAGAAAATTGGGAGCTTATATCATCAGGTGCGAGAGGGAGGGAGGGAGAGCTTCGACGACGACGAAGAGACAGAGGAGAGAAGGAGCTTCATCCTTTGCCCTAACCGTCGCCATTTTCAGTCTCAGGTAGGTGCATGTGAATCCCTAATTCCCTTTCTCCTTCCACTTCCTCCATTGAAGATCCCACCCCGCCGCTTCACTTCACTCCCTCTCGCCGAATTTCCAATCGAATTGCCTTCCCTTCAGAGACCAAGTTGCACTTTGACCTGGAAAATCCGTCCGAATCATCGGGCCGTAGTCGCTAATGCGAAATGCTAGTGTGGATGCTAATTTTTGCTTTCTAAATAGCGTGTGGCGATGCAGAGTTGCTGTTTTATCAAGCGCTGTTGCCGTTGAGATTCCACGAATCTGGGGTGATTGGATGATTGAGGATGCAACCCCGGCTTTCGGATTACCTCTGAAGAAGGCATTGTTGCGTTGGTGCGTGGTACTATGGCTCAGCAGTCGTCACGTCTCAATCGGCTGCTCACTCTTCTCGACAGTATCCTTTCGTCTTGTGCTTGTTGGATCTGTTGTTGCTCTGTTGGTACTGTCAATTGGGTGAATTGCTTTTTTTCTCTTAACGAATTGTGTTGTAGCTGGTTCGACTCAGTCTACGAGGTTTGCTGCTGCTCGCCAGATTGGAGATATTGCCAAGTCGCATCCCCGGGACTTAACCTCTCTCTTAAAGAAGGTATTTTTTGTTTTCCAATGTCACTGGGACAACTCTAATCTAGGGAAGATGTGTCTCGCTGCTGTTATCTAGAATCGCGCATTAGAAATCTCATTCGAGCACAATTTTTGGGAATTTTTCTTGTAAATTGTGCTGTTCAATATTACTCTTCGAGGAAGTGCCGGCTGCGGAGGCTAATATGCATGAATATCGTTCTATTTCAAAGTAAAATGATGAGACCTCTGATACATAATTTCATTGTAAACAAGAGAGAAGATGTCCTGATAGGGGTTCTCTTTGGTGCAGAAACCCAATGTTTATTTGGTATTATTAGCTTTTGATGCTGCAGTGTCTGAGGCTGCCCTGTGCTAGAGTTTTGGCCGTAATTGGTGCTTGACAGATGATATTTACATGTGCTGTATTGATGAGGATTTCAGGAAGTGCTAGGCTAGGTGAAGGTTTGGCAAGTAGTTAAATAAGATCCTTCAAGTATGATATGTTCCATAAAATGAAAATAAAAAAGTTATTTCTTACAGCTGTGATATTAGTTTTTTAGGAAGTGCTAATGTTATTTGTACCTTATGATTCTCATTCTCTTATGTGAGTTTAATTATTTTATTAGGTTGCTCAATACCTTCGTAGTAAGAATTGGGATACGAGGGTTGCTGCAGCTCATGCAATAGGTGCCATTGCTCAGAATGTTAAGCACACATCTGTGAATGACTTATTTGCTGCCGTTGAGATGAAGATGTCGGAGGCTGGGATAGATGGCACTCTCGAAAACATCCTGGCATGGCCTTATCAGTCTAAATTTGTGTCAAGCATTTCATTTCGAAGGTTGCATGTGTTTCATATTCTACTTCTGGTTTGCCTTGAGTGATTGTTATGTCTGTGTTAAGAGTGGTAATAAACTGGAAGTGCCAGAACCAGATCTATGCGTAGGCATAGTAATATTTTCTGATTTTTCTTTTACCTTACTGTAACAGCTTTGATCTCAACAAGGTTTTGGACTTCGGCGCTTTACTGGCATCAAAGGGTCAGGTAAGCTGCTCTCTCGGACTTTTAAATTAGTGTTTAATACTTCTTCGAGACCCTTTTTTGATAATATTATTGAGTGCCAGCTTATCATTTTCGGTTTGTGGGTTTTTGCTGCCTACGCAAATGGAGAACTTTTCTCAATGTGTACAATTTAATGAGCAACTTATAGTGCAAGCGCCAAAAACAGCATTTTACCTCTGGTGCGGTTGACTATAAATATTTTGATTAGCATCATGTGAGAAAAGAGAAGTTTGTGAGGAAAATTGGCACTCTTCTCCCTACGTGCAATCTGAATCTTGTGAATGTCTACCAGCCTTACTTTGACGTACTCTCCTCCTTCTTAGTGCTGGCATCTACTATTTGTCTATATTCAGTCTCTCTCATTCTCACGGGAGGAGAGAGATCAACTAATACCATGGGATTAAGTATCCCATACGTTTTCCCCTATATGGCTGCCTGTTTGGTCTAGAAAGCCATTTGATGGAGGATTTGGAACCTCAAAAAAAGTAGAGAATAAGTATTAGCGGATGTTACTTATATGTGTGAGTGGAGAGCTTGCTTGTTATGCCGCCTAGAAATTTCAGTTGCATAGACAGAAAAGTGGTACTACTTCTATTTTTCACTGTATCTGGGTTGCGCTCGAGAAGGAAATAGGAAGATGAGTGGTTCAGTAAAGTTCCCCATTTTTTTTTCTTTTTCTGAACTTTTCTAATAAAGGATAATTTTTTCTTGTCGTTAGGTAATGTTTCTAGGTTGCTCTCTCCTTTTTGTTTCTTTGAATGAATTGTGCAAAAGTTTTGAAGTGCCATTCTATTGAGGGATAGTTCCATGAATGGTCTACGAACTTTAGTCCAATGTGTAACGTGGTTCCTAAAGTTTTAATTTCTTTAATGTGGTCCTTTAATTTTAGCCCAATGTGTAATGCTGTCCCTGCACTTTTAATTTGTTCAATATGGATCCTTGAACTTTCGTTAAATGTTCAATCTAGTCCCCAAATTATGATATCCCTCGATTCCGTCTAGTTGTTGGCTTATCGAACTAAATTTGATCATATAGCAAATGTGTAGGGATCATATAAAACAAATTAAAACTTAAAAAACGGCACTGCACGTGTGGCTGAAGTTTGGGAACCACATTGAACAAATTAAAAGTTCACGACCACATTGCACATGGGGCCAAAGTTCAAGGACCATTTTTGTCATTTTCCTTACTAGTGATGATAAGTGGCTAGGTCATGTTGAGCGAAGACCGTGGGATGCCCCAGTGAGTGGATGTGAGCAACGGATGGAAACAATGGTAAAAAGGGTAGGAGAAGACCCATAAGTTAATTTTCCAAGGTAGTCATATTCTGTCAATTTGGTGGAGAAAAACAAAACTTTGGAATATGTATGGGTTGATCCTTGTCTTGAAAATATTGTGAAAGATTTGACCCTTTATAAACTTAGTGACTCGTTGAGAGGAGGTGATCATCAAAGGGGTACATATCACCAAATGCAAATTTCGCAAGGTCAATTACAGGAACACTTAAAAGTACAGGTGTTGTGCGGGCAATTGACCACTATAAGCATTGACCTTTGAGATTCTTGTGTAAACGCCAAGTGTTTGAAAACTTGTTCCATATTATTGATCAGACATGGCTCTACTAAATTTCAAGGATATTTTTGAATATCCATTTGCCACGTGTAATTGGCATTCCATGACTCTGGAGTGGAAATCTCCCCAATAAATTCCTAGCCAATGGAGTCATCGTCAAGAACGAAAGTCAACTACATATTTTCATTGGGGTGTATCATGGTCATTTCTGGAGCTTTATCAAAATGGTGGCTGCTATTTTAAACTTGGGAAGAGGAGGAGGAGGAGGAGGAAGAGGAGGAGGAGACTTATTTTTGTTTACTTAAAGTTTAAAACCCTGATCTGATTGTGAGAGATTTTCTTGTACAATTGTTTTCCCAATAAGAATAAGTGAAACTTCATTTAGAGGTTTACTTTTCTGCTTTTAGGCTTCGTGAAGCCTAGTTACCTAACCAATTGCACCTGGTAGGGTTCAAGGAAAACCCAAAAGCTCCACCTGCGATTTAAGTGTGTGTTTCCAGCTGGTCATTTTATGTCAACTCGCAATAAGGTCTATCTTACCCAACAACATGTGATTGAGATTTAACAAGATCGCCTTGATTTGACTCATAAAGTCATATGATCATTATTCTGACCATATGAGATACACATCTTGATGGATTCATATTGTAAGGAATATGAAATGTAATCCTTATTTTCTTCATAATAGCTGGCAGTAACAGGCGATGCATGTGCATAAAAGAGCTGTATTTTTTTTTCTAGATTAGTAAACTATCATCAACCAGAGCAATGAAGCAAGCCTTATCACACTAAGTTGTACGGCTCTATGAATCCTCTTATCTTATTGAACTCGATCCTTAATTAGATTCTGGAACCTTCAAATGCTTCATGGCTTTCCTTATGGTCTCCTTCCCTGTCCTTCCAGGTATTCCCAGCCAATTTTAGCTAGCGTCTCAAATCCTTCCTAAACATCTCTTTACTGAACATTTGAAGGTCTTTGACAATGGCCAAACTATATCGACCGACCTCTTCTACTATTATCCTTGATTGAGGTGATACCTACTTTTTCCTGAGTAGATACATTTCTATTATGTGGAGAAAAGATGGAGGTAAAAGGAACTCCAACCTATGGGCTGGTCATCATGCATAAAGGTTCGAAGAACTCCTATTTTCTAGGCATGGACATGGAATGTGAAGAAGGAATTGAAAAGTTGGAAGTTCTGAAGCAGGGAAGTTGACTTGTTAATTGCAGTAGCATCTTATGTATGATTAGGATATTGTTGTTTAGATTAGGTTTGCTTTAGAACAAAATTATAGTTCACTTGAAGGGCTTTGCTTGGAATATGATGGCTTTCATCAGGGAGAGCTCCTTACAATTGGTTTAATTAGTATTAGTACACTTAAATTATTTTTTAGTCACAACATTTGGATTTTTTTCTGTTTTTACATAGAACCAAGCTTCAAGTACGCACTCTACGCTAATAGAACTTCTTTGGTTTCAAGGGTTTGTTCTTTGGCTCTCCTTCTGTAGATTTCTATTTGTTTTACGAAAGATGTTTCATTGTTATGATCTATTTTTCAACATTTATTATGTTTAATGTCGGTGAAACTTGTTTATTGTAATGGTCTCTTTCTTGGATTTTTTTTTTTTAATTTAAATCCCTAGAAGCAGATTCATGATCCTTTTTAATTTTTATTTTTTCCAATCATGTATTATAGCTCCCTTTTAATGCATTGGTGCGCAGGAATATGATGTTTCAACTGACAATTTAAAGAGTCCTCGGGAGCGTCTGGCCCGCCAAAAGCAAAGCCTTCGACGCCGTTTGGGTTTGGATTTTTCTCCCTTCTGTTTTTCATAATTAAATGAAGATGACTATATTGTACTTATTTGGGTATGAATTATCAGTCACATCCAGTTTTGCGTGTGTTTTAGATTGATCATTCTGGTTTTCTAGATCAATGCTGATATCGAATATGATTCGCATAACAAAGATTTAACAACTGTGACATGGTAAAAATTATGTTAATAAATGGTAAAGACAAGTATTATATTTTTGAGTAAGTGTCGAGAAAAATGTGTTCTGTAAAAACGAAAATTAAACATTGTGATTTATGATTCGATAACATTGCTGTGGACGGAAGTAAATCAGCTGTAATAGGGGATAGCAATACTGCTATGCAATGATTTGTCCATATTATAGTCGGTGGGGGGAGTATCCTTGTTTTTTGTCTTCAAACAAAGTGACAATGAGTATCTAACAAATTTTTGCTAACAAGAAGCAGCAACATCAACATCAAAAACACCTTTATCCCAAACTAGTTGGGGTCGGTGGTCGATGAACCCCAAAGAATCATAAAAATAAAAGCAAAATCAAGAGAGGGAAAAAAGATAAATGTGTAAAAATAAATAAGTAAATATATATATCTATCTATACACTACTCCTCCACGACACTAATAGCCTTCTTCCACTCCGTCTTAAGACAAACCGTACGCCAATCTATTTCTCACTCTATTAAATCTTGTTTTACTGTTTTTCCCCTAAGTAAGTTTCGGCCAACCTCTTTCTTTCTTCATGTTATGCTCTCGATAGCAAACTTCTATTCGTACCGGTGCACTAAGGGCCTTCGGAGGATATGCCCAAACCATTTCAATCTATGCTCTCTCATCTTTTTCGCTACCGGTTCTACTCCAACTTTTTGTCGAATCCCTTTATTCCTTATCTTATCCATCCTTGTATGATCACACATCCACTTTAACATTCTCATTTCCGCTACTCCCATTTTATGCTCATGTTTCCTTTGTGCTGGCCAACATTCAGCTCCGTATAACATGGTAGGTCTGACTGCTGTTCTATAAAATTTTCCCTTTGACCTAAGAGGAATTTTACGATCACACAAAAATCCCGATGCACTGCGCTATTTCATCCAACCTGTTCTGATTCTATGGCTTACATCCTCATTAATCTTTCTCTCCTTTCGCAATATTAATCCCAAATATCTAAATGTATCTTTCTTGGTTACCTCCTGTCTTACGGCTTCTTGATCCTCTCTTCCTGCTGTGTCAAGCTCACATTTCAAGTATTCCGTCTTACTTCGACTTAGCGTAAATCCTTTAAATTCTAACGTGTTTCTCCATACTTCTAACTTAGCGTCTATACTTCTAACTTAGTATTAACTCCAGCCCTGGTCTCATAAATAAGCACGATATCGTCTGCAAATAACATACACCACGGCACCTCATCTTGAATATCGTTTGCGAGCTCTTCCATAACCAAGGCAAAAAGGTAAAGGCTCAAATCAAAACCATGGTGTAAGCCTACTGTGAATGGAAAATAACTTGATGTGCCATTACAAGCCTTCACACATGTAGTAGCACCGTCATACATGTCCTTGATTGCCTCGACATACTTTGAAGGTACTTTTTTCATCTCAAGAATCCCCCACAAAATCTTTCTTGAAACCCTATCATACGCCTTTTCGAAATCTATAAACACCATATGAAGGTCCTTCTTTCTTTCTCGATATCTCTCCATCAATTGTCGTATTAAGAAAATAGCCTCCATGGTAGATCTTCCTGGCATAAATTTAAATTGATTAGCAGAAACCTTAGTCTCTATTCTTAAACGATGCTCAATAACTCTCTCCTACAGCTTCATTGTATGGCTCATAAGCTTGATGCCTCTATAGTTAGAACAATCCTGAATATCCCCCTTGTTCTTGTGTATAGGCACAAGTGTACTCTTCCTCCATTCATCAGACATCTTATTAGTATGGAGGATCTTGTTAAAAAGATTAGTCAACCAACTTATTGCTACATCCCCTAAACATCTCCACACTTCAATAGGAATACTAGCGGGTCTAAAGGCTTTACTAGTGTTCATCTTTTTTAATGCCTCCCTAACTTTCCGTGCTTTAACTCTACGCACAAACCTTCTATTTAAATCATCAGAAGCATTTTCTAATTTCACCTCGCTTCTATCGCTCTCCCCATTAAAAAGTTTGTTAAAATTACTCGTCCACCTGCCCTTGACGTCTTCATCTCTTATCAAGAGTGTTTGATTTTCATCCTTAATACATCTAACCTGTGTTAAGTCTTTACTTTTCTTGTCTATTGACTTTGCAAGTCTATAGATGCATTTTTCTCCTTCTTTGCTGCCAAGTTTGTTGTACATATCGGTAAAAACCTTGCCTCTAGCCTCTCGTACAGCTTTCTTGGCACTTTTTCTCGCCAATCTAAACTTTTGCAAATTCTCTTCATTAGAACATTTATGTAGGCATTTGAAACACCCCTTCTTTTGCTTAATTGCCTCCTGCACCTCTTCATTCCACCACTAGGTTTCCTTTGTTTGATGTTTATTCTCTCTACTTTCCCTTAACACCCCTTTTGTCATTGTCTGGATGCAGTTATACATCTCCTTCCACATCATATTTACTTCGCCCTCTAGTCACCACGGTCCTTCCTGTAACATTCTTTCCTTGAACTCTGTTTGTTTCTCCTCAAGTAACTTCCACCATCTTACTTTAGGGTGCTGCGCACTTCTCTTCATCTTCTGTACTTTGTTTTACCGAATTTCTAAGGCCATTAACTTATGTTGTGTAACTACACATTCACAGGGTATACCTTACAATCTACATACGAAGCTCTATCCTCTCTTCTGGCAAGGAAGAAATCAATCTGGCTACAATTTTGACCGCTGCGAAAAGTGATCAGATGTGATTCTCTTTTTCTAAAAAAGGTCTTTGCCAACATTAAATCACAAGCTAATGCCACACTCAAGATGTCTTCGTCAGCCTCATTTCTAGTCCATATCCAAAACTCCCTTGAACTCTGTCAAAACCTCCACTACTCTGACCGACATGTCCATTTAGATCTCCATCTATGTATACCTTCTCCTCGCGTGGTATCCGCCTTAAAATCTCTTCCAGATCTTCCCAAAATCTGCTCTTCTTGGACGCTTATAATCCAACTTAAGGGGCATACACACTAAGGATATTCATAATCAAATCCCCTACTACTAGCTTAACTAAAATAATCCTATTTCCTATTCTTTTAACATCAACAACTCTGTCCTTGAAATTTTTATCTATCAGAATCCCAACTCCATTTATACTCTTTATTGTGCCTGTATACCATAGCTTGAATCCGGTGCCATCCAATTCCTTAGTCTTCTCTCCTTTCCATTTAGTATCTTGCAGGCAAGCAATATTCACTTTTTTTCTAGCAAAAGTATCAGTCAATTCTCTCAATTTACCCGTTAAGGTTCCTACATTCCAACTCCCCAATCTAATCCCTATCCCTTGGGCTTTTCTTGCCTCTCACACTCGCCCACGGAAGTGTGAGGACCCTTGCTCATTTATCACTACATCCGGGCATCGATGTGGCGCATCACTCTGGGAATGATGGCCCAAGGTTAGCTTCCTTGCCCCTTGCACCCACCTATTTTGGTGCAAAGACCCTTGCTCATTTTTCGCTACACTCGGGCGCCGATGCAACGCGTCACTAAGAAGGGTACGCTCCAACGAAATATCAATAGGGTTCATCTCATAAATGTAACTCTTTTTTTATAACCGGTTCGCTACGCCTGACGCAACCCTCCTCCTTTACCTGACTTGGGATAGGCTATGTAGACTACATAAGCAGAGTTTGCTAACAAAAAGCAGCTTCTGAATAAATTGTTTCTGATTTATCACTTTTACATGCTTGATGCCTGATCCAATCATAAGCATGTGAGTCGTACTCTCCTTAGAAATTTTATATGTGAATTTTTCATGATGACCACAATACATATTGGAAGTAATTAATTTTATTCTCATATTTTTCGCCACGATTTCCTATTTGTTCAACATTAGAACTTTCAGATGAATGTGAAACATTCCAGCTCCTGAATGTTCTGAAATGCTGAGGAGTTAGTGCTACTTTTAGGTCGGATGAGGATGTGTTCGTTCATTATGTGTTTTTAGAACTTGGTACAAATAAGTGCTAGCTATGTGCAATTGGGGCAAATGGGCTGGATGTTGAACTCTTCATGGTCACGCATGCTTAAAGTGAAGTAGGCGAGGACTTAATTATTTGTTTTTTGGGTGAGGAGCGCTAGTACATCTTGAACAATTGTTTCATGAACTCTGCTGGTTGATTATTTACATATTTTGAAAGAATAAAAATCTATCATTTATTTTGGCTCAAAAGATCCTGGTTTGATGCACCTTCTCCCCATTTTGTTGAATTTCTGCTTCATAGGTTTTGCATTTTGCATCAATCTGAACCTGTCGCCTAATGCTAAGTCAATGAAAACAGGTCTGGATGTCTGTGAGCAGTTCATGGATGTCAATGATATGATAAAAGATGAGGACCTTATTGTGCAGAAATTGCATCCTCATGGAAATGGTCTAGACCACAAAATTTATGCGTCAGCTTCTGTACATAATATTCAGAGACTAGTTGCAAAGATGGTTCCCTGTGTTAAGAGGCCAAGCGCTAGGGAATTGAATCTTTTGAAAAGGAAAGCAAAAAGTACTTCAAAAGACCAAGCCAAAGTTTGGTCTGAAGATAGCAATACAGATGCATCAAATGCACATGACACAACTGCCCCAAAGGGCGCTGGTCCAGAGTTAACTGTTATTAATAAGGTATTGGAGGTTTCACATCATCTTTTCCTCATCTTTCTTTGGATGCCATGTTTAAACGTTTAACTTCTTGATGCCTTTGTTTGTGCACGTACATGTGTTCATCTGCGGTTGTGTGCAAGAGAGGGAGGGAAGGACAGGATGTGTTTTTGTTGGTGGAATTGGTTTACTTCCCACAATGTTTCCAAGTTATGACCCCTTGGTCCTAGTGATTTTTTTTTTGGAAGCATGTTTTCTTATCTCCAATGGTATTTAGGAAAATATTTGTCATTCGTGAAAGCGGAGCAATCTCATTCGAACTTTTGCAAGTGCTTGTAATTCTCTTGTGTAGAAACCTGGAAAAAATTCTATAACTTCATTCCTTTTGGTTTTCTACACTTAAGTGAAATTGAAAAGGAAAAATGCAAGGTTTTAGATGTTGGCTAGCATTGCATTTTTCGGAGTAATTCAATTCTTCAGAAGAATGACTTAGGTTTGACCTTGAAGGGTAGCCTTAACAATAAAGTTATTACCATGTGACCTGGAAGTCGCAAATATTACAACATAAGGCTGCGTACATTAAAGCCAAAATGATCCGACCCTTCCCCAGACCCCTGTGCACAGCAGGAGCTTCATGTATTGGTTGCCCTTTTCTTATAACTTAGGTTTGACATTAGGGCTTTGAAGTTTACAGAATTCTGATAGAGCATGATCAAACTATTAAATGTTGAGGTTGTGGTTCTATGGTGTATGGGTTCGATGATCAGAGATATGGTTCACTTTTTGTTCTTCATGTGTAGGTAGATTGTTCCCTTGATGACGATGCTGACCACGATGGTGAAGGACCATGGCCTTTCCGTAATTTTGTTGAACAGCTTATTCTTGATATGTTTGATGCGGGTACGTTTTGTACATTAAACTGAGTTTAGATAATGTATTACGTGTGAGTAACCATTACTCTGGCTTTGGATGGTCAGTTTGGGAGATTCGGCATGGAAGTGTCATGGCTTTAAGAGAAATTTTAACTCATCATGGTGCCTCAGCTTGTGTCTTGTTGCCCAACTCCAGCTCCGCTGTTATGCCTTGTGACTTAAGAGATGATGGTTCCGTATGTTCATCCGAAGACAGAAGTCATACAACTACATTGAAGAGAGCTAGATCCATTGATCTCAACATGCAAGTTTCTGCTGATGATTCTGAGCTAGAAATTAAGAGGCCCAAGACTGAAGGTGCAGCCTCTCCATCTCAAAATACAGTGGCTACCACTGCTGAGAGCATGGATATCGTCGGCGACAAAGATGTTAAATGCAATTTGCATGATGTTCAACCAGATGGTGGGACGATTAAGGTGGATGATGCTGAGTCTTATCTTGATGATGAGTCTTGCTCTCATACAGAAGAAGCTGGTGTAGCAGATTTGAGGGGTTACTCTAATGCAAAATGTCCGCTAACGGATCCAGATATATTGAAACATCTCCCAGAAGGCTCTGAGCTAGTGAACTTGGTTGAAGTGTCTAGGCATTCCTGGCTTAGAAATTGTGAATTTCTTCAAGATTGTGCAATTCGTTTTCTGTGTGTGCTGTCCCTTGACAGGTATGTTGCACAATCCTATATTCATTTTTTTCCACAAGCAGTATCCGCTTTTAGCTCTCATGCGTGTAGGTAGAGGGACTAGTGAGTGGCATCAGTCACTCGATTGAAAAGAGACGGTGAATTTGGGTATTGACTATCTGTTTCAGCCCTTTGAAAGCGCGATAGAATTTTTATTTGTTACTACCTTTTCATCTTCTTATCAGTGCGCTGCAAAGGAATTTCTTGATGGGCACCAAGTGCATTCCGACTTCACATAACTTCTAGATGCCTTATGTACACTATAATATTATTGGGAACATTTGATCAGAAAACGTACTTTTCCCATTTTACCTGAAATTTTCGGGATAGAAATTGGATTACAATCTGATCGTTCTGGTGCTTTCCATACAAAATTTTTTACAACTAGGCTTCTAAGTTCTGGAAAACTATGAAAAAGTACGAGACAACAGTACGTGTCAATATTTACACATTTTGAAAGGTTTGAGGTGTTTGGCATAAAACAAAAATCAAGTTCCCCTCCTTACAAGAAAATGAATTGAAAGTTAAAAGCAAAATTACTCCAAATATACATGAAATACTGGCTCTGACTTTAGAAGTTTTGGCTTTTTTTGGCAGATTTGGGGACTATGTATCTGATCAGGTTGTTGCACCAGTTCGGGAGACTTGTGCGCAAGCATTAGGTGCTGCATTTAAGTATATGCATCCTTTATTAGTTAATGACACGTTGCATATTCTGCTTCAGATGCAGGTAAGTCAATGGAATGAATCTTCCAATCCTTAGTGATGCAAACTTAAATTTCTTCTTTCTTATAATGTATTAGATCTATCTCTCTGATATCATCTGCTTAACTTTTCAGCATAGACCAGAGTGGGAAATTCGCCATGGAAGTTTGTTAGGTATTAAGTACCTGATTGCTGTGCGACAGGTAAGACACTTGTATGTCTTACTGATATATACTAATAGTATATGTCTGGTATGAAATGGTCACCTCTTGTCACGTTTCATGAGGTTCTCTGTATTGCAAGTCATCTTCAGCAATAAGAAGTACAAATTCCAAAGAAAATATGGGTTGTCGCTTTTTTAAATATGAACAAAATATATGTAAGATACAGTAAAACCATGTAATTGTTTGCTTGTGTTGTTATTGCGAATAAATGTCGCCTAGTTTGCGTTGGGTCTTTCTTTATCAGCTACACATACTCGTTTGCTGCATTTAGGATATGCTGCATGGTCTCCTTGGTGCTGTCCTCCCTGCATGTAAAGCTGGGCTGGAGGACCCTGATGATGACGTCCGAGCTGTAGCTGCTGACGCTTTGATCCCTGCTGCCTCTGCTATTGTTGATCTCAATGGTCCAACCTTGCATGAGATTGTCATGCTGCTTTGGGATATCTTGCTTGATCTGGATGACTTAAGCCCCTCAACTAGCAGGTAGTACAGCCATTTGAGTTGCTCTTTTGGTTGTTTGGCACATCTAATGGTAACCCCTTTTGTATTTATTTCGTTGACCGGTCGTAGGTCCTTTTCTAGTGCTCACTTGGGTAGTATGTACTCTCTTAGTGTCCACTGAGCTATTATTCTGGAAAGGAAATGTATTGTTTGAAGCAAGCTGGTCGAAATCAGTTTACCTTGGATTCTTTGGGCCGTTGCGGAACTGAATTGTAAGGTTTAAGATTTTACAAATCGCATGAAACAAGGCAAGTAGTAGTTTGATAATCATTGATAGAGGAGCTATACAGTTGCTTGTTTGGCAAGTATTTATTAAGACCAGTATCTTGGTAAAAAAGCTGCAATATTCCTAGTTTAATTCCTTTTTATCTCTTATTCAAATTGACATATTTTCGTATTACCAACCGATTACAGCCATTTGATGTACTAATTTAGAATGAATTGACCAGATCTTTTAATAATGTAATGGAATTAATGGAATATTTATATCATCAAAGTTGTTTGTAACACTAATAAATGGGAAGTAGATAAAAATTTGTAGGAATATAGTGATGAAGACGGATCTCTTAAAAGGAAATCACCACTTCCATTAGCTAGTACTTCATCCTAAACTCAGTAAATGATGAACACAAGAAGAAACAAGAAATGGCAATTGATAGAATGCTCTAGTCATCACTTGTGTAGGCATGTAAGCATGGTCATTTGCTCCATTTTGCAGAGACACTAAGGCATCTTCCTTTTCCTTCTAACTTTTTGTTTTATTTGTATAAGTGAAACAATCCATCTAATGATCTTGAATCGAGTTAACATGATTTCCCTCTCCAACTCATAAAATCTCACGAGTTTACAAGTTTGACTACTATGCTTCAAAGTACTAGCTCGTAAGGTTTATTTAACTGAAACCGCTTCATGACTAAATGCGACCACCTCTCGGCGTTGTTATATTTTTTTGGGTTCCTATTGCTAGATTCACACATTGCTGGCTGCTACTTTTTGCATTGTAACTATTCACATTGTAGATTTGTCTATTGACTTACACTGGATTTGGAATATTTTGAGTAATTCGGTGGTTTTTGTTTATTGGTGAATTTGAATGTTCATTCTAATATAGCAACCCCCTATGTTGTTCAGACTTTATTCAGGCAATTAGTTCTCTGGTCAGATCATTTTCGGGTTGTATGGGTCTGTATGTGGAGTCATTTTATTCATATTCGTTGTTTAGATTGGAGTAATGGGTATTACTTTTCTTAATTTCCCTTTTATTCAGATTCGTCGTTTTTTCCCGTTGTTCCACTGCAGTGTGATGAATCTGTTGGCAGAGATCTACTCCCAGGAAAGTATGATTCCCAAAATGCTTGGGACTTTGGCATTGAAAGAAAAACAGGACATGGACCTAAATGACATGGTTAGTGCGGATAATTTTGGAGAAGGAAAAGATTCACAGGACAATCCTTACATGTTATCTACTTTGGCGCCACGGCTCTGGCCATTTATGAGGCATACTATTACATCAGTCCGTCTGTCTGCTATTCGCACTTTGGTAAGCTCAAGGATTTCTTTTAGGGGTGCTGTGTTTTAATTGGGGTCGATATCTCTTTGGCAAAATCCAGCTTAAGAATCAATAACGTATGTACAAATGAACATGTCCGCTTGGAAAGATATGATCTGCAATGTGGCAGTTATAAGGTTTGTGTTGCTCAGCTTTGTGCATGGATGCTCTTTTTCCCTGATAACTAGAGAGAACTGTATGATACACCAAAATGAGCTTATTTATAAGCCAAAGAATCTACCATATCAATCCCATTCATTACATCCAAGAGTAAATACGTAGAATTCCAAAAGTGTACAACAGTAAGCCAATTTATGTTTTCGTGTCATTGATTTTTGTTGAAGAGAGAGCTGCAGATTCTTGTTATTATGATTGCTTCATCTTGATAAATCTTTTCCTAGTGGTGACTTATTGGACTTCGTTTTTAGGAGCGGCTACTTGATGCTGGTTTTAAAAGAAGCATCTCCCAGAGCTCCAGGTGTTCGTTTTGGCCTTCATTTATTTTGGGGGATACAATAAGGATAGTTTTTCAGAATCTGCTGCTGGAAACAAATGATGCGATTTTGGAGAGCTCCGAGAGGGTTTGGAGGCTTCTTGCTCAGGTTTTGAATTTGATGAGATGCAGGACATTCTTAGAAAATCTTTTCTTCTTTGATTTGTCTACTTGGGGACAATAAGCGATATTTAAAATCCTAATTAGTCTCTGAATCTGCAGTTTGTATATAAAAGTGTTGCCTTTTCCATTTATTTCTCCAAAGTTACTCCGTTATGCAAATTTATGCTGCCCAATAGTGATTTGATGGAATCTGCTATAATACCTCCTTGAAATATTAGGGAACCATGCAATCACGTGAAGGCCTTTCATATAGGATGCTTGCCTGTTTATATGTTGTGGATTGTCGAATGCAATATAGAATCGACTATATCAAGCTCTTCAAAATAACGACGGAAGGATATTCTGAACCTGAATATCTAGAGTAGCCAATAAATAGGTAGCTGCTATTATCTACTGCTGGTTTCCTGAGAGTGGGTCCGGTAAGGGTGGGGTGCATGTTTACCGGAAGTGACATTTTCTGATCTTCAGATTTCCTTAACAGCTTTACTTTGTCCTTCTTGTGATCACGCGCTGCCGTTCATCAACCAAAATGTGTCGTTACTTTGACTTAGGAGGTGGCATGATAGGATTTGTGTATTTCAAGCAGTGTGTCATCGCCAAATTTAACTCATATATGCTTTCAACTTTAGGAGGGGAAGCGTGGATGAGCCATAAATGTCCTGGAAATAGGGTTGATGTTGTTTCTCATTGTAGTTCTTGCTCATGTTTGGAATAATGAAGCAAATTTTTTGCATATACACACAAGTCATCAACGCTGTGAAAAAGTTTAAAGTGAATAAAAGAATTAAAGAAACGACAAAGTCGAGTACTTGGACATTTATGTCAAAACAGGATGTTTTGAAGTGAGAATTTGTGTATAAGTTAGCTCTAATTATCAGAAACTCTGGTCTTACTGCATTATTTGTGCTTATCACACTGGGGCTCAACATGTGACTAGCAAGAGTTCTTTAAATAGGGGGCTCTGTCTGGATCTGAGTCCTTCAACTGGGTTGCCATAGTGAAAGTTCAAATTTGTTTTTCAGATTATTTTATCGAAAAATAGCTGTCTAGTGTTAACTTGAACATACTAATTGCCTACTTTGGTAGTTCTTGCTTTTTTATTTTATGCATAATCTTTTTTTTGTCTTCATTGAGGATTTTTGTTTTTTTTTTGGGATTTTGACACGAATGTCCATTTTTTGTGGGGATCATTGCTAGTGCCCAGTTGAAGACTTGGAAGCTGTTGCGAAGTCTTATATGTCTTCTTTGATAGAACTTGCATCTACTCCTTATGGTTCCCAACTGGATTCTGCAAAGATGTTTTGGCCTGTAGCTCCTCCTCGAAGGAGCCAGTTTAGAGCTGCTAAAGTGAGAGCTGTGAAACTTGAAAATGACCATTACCGAAACAATTGCTTGGATTCTGGGGGAGGAGTTGTTCCACAGGAAAGAAATGGGGATGCTTCTGGAAACTTGGTAAAAATTGTTGTAGGTGCTGATGCGGAGATGTCAGTGACTCATACCAGAGTTCTTTGTTCCTCGGCTTTGGGAATCTTGGCTGCTAATTTGCGAAAAGAATCTCTTCAACGCATTGTTGATCCTTTATGGAGTGCCCTGACCTCTTTCTCTGGGGTGCGGCGACAGGTACTACTGCTAATTTGGCATCAAGAGGATCTCTCTTTCTAGACATTTATGTATGCGTATCCATGTTTATGTGCATGCATTGTCTGTTAGTTTTACACTTATACCTTTTGTTCGGAAATGTCTGGCTGACCTTCATTGATTGATTTCTTATTCTTGTCAGGTGGCATCCATGATTCTCATTTCCTGGTTCAAAGAGATTAAAAGTGGGCATCTTTCTCAGGATAAGTGCATTAGTCCTGCGATTCCCGAAAATTTGACAAAATGGTTATTGGAATTATTAGCATGCTTAGACCCAGCACTCCCTACAAAGGAGTCACCTCTTCCCTATTGTGAGCTCTCAAGGACATATGCTAAAATGCGGAATGAGGCCACTCAGTTGTTGCGCATTGTGGAGTCATCAGGAAAATTTATATATACATTATCTACAATGAAAGTTGATGTAGAAGGCTTGAGTAGTGATGATGCAATTAACTTTGCTTCGAGACTGCCAACTTTTTCCGATGATGCCTCCAGCAATGAATCTGTGGCTAAGCACATCCTTGATGATATTGAATCAGCCAGGCAACGGCTTTTGACTACTTCAGGCTACCTAAAATGTGTTCAGGTAAGTCTGAGATGCGACTGACCATTTTCAGTATGCTGCAGTTGACCAAATAATGTTTTATACTTTGTCCTTTCTTTCAATGAGCACATACATCTGTTTTTTCCTAACTGTCCTTTTTAGTCCTTTCCTCATATATACATATGTATATATATTTATGTACATATTTATTTTTGTTTATTTATTTTTACATATTTATCTCATTTCCCTTGATTGGTCTTGCTTTTATTTTATGTATCTTTGGGGGTTCATCGACCGCCAACTTCAACTAGTTTGGGATAAAGGTGTTATTGATGTTGAGTTTTGCCTGTTTCACATCATTATCCATTTTTTTTCACGCATTTACATTCCTACCTTTTTTCCCTCGTCATGATTTAGTGCTTCAGCCTTAGGTTTCTGGTAATGTGCATTTTGGTTGACATCCTCACTGAAATCTGCTTATATAGTCTCTGTATGGAAACCCTCCTCTGATGTGGAGAATATTAAAGATGCACTTATGCACAGTCTACCTAAGATGATAATGGTCTTCTCTGGGCTAATGCACTACATTTACGTACTGCCAACAGGCGAATCGTATTGTTGTCATGATCACGTTGCACTTTGCATTTAAAACTCCGTGGCTGTACTTCATGCTATCTGAATTTTCTTTTAAGTTTGGATGGTAGTTATTTGTGATTATCCACATCTTTTCCAACAATTTGCAGAGTAATTTGCATGTCACCGTGTCTGCTTTAGTAGCTGCTGCTGTTGTCTGGATGTCAGAACTTCCAGCCAGATTGAATCCTATAATCCTTCCACTGATGGCTTCAGTCAAAAGAGAGCAGGTAGTGTTTTAATCTGTTCCTATGTCAATCACACAGGTTTACATGCTGTGTTGAACTTTGACTTAGCCAGATCTCTCTCTCTCTCTAGGAGGAAATATTGCAGCATATGGCAGCCGAGGCACTTGCTGAGCTCATTTCTCGCTGTATTTCGCGAAAGCCAGGCCCAAATGACAAGTTGATCAAGAATATTTGTAGTTTAACATGTATGGATCCTCGAGAGACACCTCAAGCTGCAATCATCAATTCTATGGAAGTTATTGATGATCAGGATCTGCTCTCCTTCAGGAGCAGTTCTGGTAGGCAGAAGTCGAAGGTTCACATGCTTGCTGGGGGTGAAGATCGGTCGAAAATTGAAGGATTTATTAGCAGAAGAGGGTCTGAACTCGCATTGAGGCATTTATGTGAGAAGTTTGGTGCTTCATTGTTTGACATGCTGCCGAGACTATGGGATTGCCTTACTGAAGTCTTAAAGCCTGCCAGTGATGTGGACGAGAAAGAGATTATGATGGCAATTGATTGCATTAAGGATCCCCAAATGTTGATAAATAATATCCAGGTTGACACTGGTACCATTTACTAATTTTTTCACATTGTTAAGCATTGGATAGGGTGAAAATCATCTATTCGGGAATCTTCGTTTGGAACTAACCTGATCATTTGCCTTTAGTATTTGCAAAGTTTACTCCACTCTGATTTAACTATAGTTTGTCTCATCTTGTGACTCTGGTGCATCTGATCTGCAGTTGGTTCGGTCAGTGGCTCCAATGCTCCATGAGACGTTGAAACCCAAATTGCTGACACTTCTTCCTTGCATCTTTAAATGTGTACGTCATGCCCATGTGGCGGTAAGATTGGCAGCTTCTAGGTGCATTACTTCAATGGCAAAGTCAATGACATTAGAAGTGATGGCAGCTGTTGTTGGAAATGCCATCCCGATGTTGGGAGATATGACATCTATTCATGCCAGACAAGGCGCTGGTATGCTTATTAGTTTGCTAGTCCAAGGACTGGGTGTGGAGCTGGTTCCGTATGCTCCATTGTTGGTTGTTCCTCTGCTCAAATGCATGAGTGATTGCGATGCTTCTGTGAGACATAGTGTCACACACAGTTTTGCTACCCTTGTGCCTCTTCTTCCATTAGCTAGGGGCCTTCCTCGGGCAGCTGGAGTGACCGAAGCCTTGTCTGGAAATGCTGAAGATGCGCAATTTTTGGAGCAGTTGCTTGACAACTCACACATCGATGACTACAAGCTGTGCACTGAATTAAAAGTAACCTTGAGGAGGTAGGAGTTAAATTCTGTGTGTTTCTTGTTTAATGTTTCTGTGCATGTGAATCTTATTTTTCTAATGACAAATGGAATGGTACTAGTTTGAAAAACTAGAAGAACTGGAAGGATACTAGTTATCCTTTCAGTTTGAAAAGATGCATGTCTTTTGTGTGGTAATTTTCTCTTCTAAAGTACTACATGTAACTAGAATAGTTCCGTTTCCATCTAATGAAGTCTTATTCGTGAGATAACATTTAGGAACTTCCATCTAGGAGTTGGAACAAATGCCAGCAATTAATTTTGGTCCAGTGGTCACTACTTGCAGTTTTACTTACGATTGTGACCGACTCCAAGATGAGGATTTCTAAATGATTTGGTTTCTGTACTTACATGAAAGAAAAAATGAATGTTGTCGCCATCTCGCAATTTGACCTGAGATAAGTTCATTTTAACCTTGCTGGATACGCTTAAAGATGTGCCTGTGCTGTCAATTAATGCAGACCAACCTCATTGTGTGCTTAATTATTAAAATGCAATTAAACCATGATGAATATTCATGGATTACTGTACTCTTTGCTCCAAGGGTGATTTGCAAGTGAGCCCTAGTATTTTTTTTCCCTGTTTTGGCATTATTATTCCATGTACTTCTAATATTGGTAAAATAGCCTTGCCTTTTGACTCTCACTAGGATTTTTCATGTAATCGGTGATGCCATGATGGGATATCTTTGAATCAGTCAGATGGGGTCTTTTAGAAATCTCAATAGCAGTATGACTGATGGACTATTACTTATGATAGGTGAAGCTTTCGCAAACAAACTTCCAAGAATTGGTTGAAGGTCTTCAATTTTCATATGCAATTTGCTTAACGATAGTACCATATAGAGAAAAGTTTGACTCCCATGATTTATTGATACGTTAACAGATATTCAAATATCACGTAGTAGTGGTGTTACCACAAGTGCTTTCTTTGCTGCTTTAACTGTTAACTGTCTTTAATCACTGTTAATCAGAGACCTAACAAATTCTTGGCATTTTGTTTGCTTTAAGCCAATTCAACGTACTTTGAATTTTAAGAACCCATAAAAAATTATGTGGTGAACTGATGTTGTTATTTGTCGGATTTGAGGTGATACTAAAGAAACGTGTGATTTCAAAGTCAAGAAGAGAAAAGCCAAAAGCTAAGACAAAAAAAAAAGCACAGTTAAAACCCATTAGTTTTGGATTGATCAATACCTGTTGCTTTGTCTTCTTAGTTTCTACATTACCTTGTTATTATTCTTGGAAAATTTTCTGACGCTTTTTGTGTTATCATATTCATCTACGGTAATCAACTTATACTCCTCGATAAAATTCCAAATTGTGAATTAGGAGTTTGATGGATGGATAGAGCGATTGGCAACATTCGTCTCCACCCAATCTTATCATCTGCCAGCTAATAGATTTATCAAAATCTTGTTGCTGGGTTTACTTGGGTTTTGTCCTTTCTACAGTTCTTTCCCAATGATACTATAGTGTGACAGGAGATCTCTTTTGCTACTCCTTGAAACTCTGAATCCCCTGGAACTTGGCCAACACTCTGGATGCAGATTAATTAATTATTAAATAGCCTGTAAAGTATGGATCTGTTGCATTTTGTATAAATTTGTGATCTTTCTCGTGGATTTATGTTCCTTTTATTCTATACATCTTAATTTCACTAAAAGGATTTGCTGCAAAGGATAGGTTCAAAGGATAATATGCGCTTTGACATTTTAAAGTTGAAACCATATCTTTGCTTGTAGGTATCAACAAGAGGGAATAAACTGGCTTGGATTTCTGAAAAGGTTCAAGCTTCATGGGATATTGTGTGATGATATGGGGCTTGGCAAGACGCTTCAAGCATCCGCTATTGTGGCCTCGGATATAGCTGAGCACCATTCTATTAGCCATGGCGAGGGTCTTCCTTCGTCATTAATAATTTGCCCGTCAACTCTTGTAGGACACTGGGCTTTTGAAATAGAAAAGTACATCGATCCATCTTTAGTATCAACTCTCCAATATGTGGGTTCTGCTCAAGATCGCATTTCCCTGCGTGAAGATTTCGATAAACACAATGTCGTCATTACATCATATGATGTTGTCCGCAAAGATATTGATTACCTTGGACAATTAATGTGGAACTATTGCATATTAGATGAAGGACACATTATCAAGAACTCAAAGTCTAAAATTACAACTGCAGTGAAACAGTTGAAAGCTCAGCATCGGCTTATTCTTAGTGGAACACCGATTCAGGTAGGTTGTTATTGCAATGTTCCTGAAAGAAGAAATTGAACTTCTTGTTTCCTGACAAATATTTGGTTTTATTTCTTTTCATGCAGAATAACATAATGGATCTTTGGTCCCTTTTTGACTTCTTGATGCCAGGGTTTCTCGGAACAGAGAGACAAGTATGTATCCTGCTATTATGCATCACTAGTTCATTGGCCCAGTTCTTAAATGATATTGTTTTGTTAGCTATGCTTTTCTGGCTTGCTTATCCAAAATCAATATGCTGTCTGCTTGGAGCTGTAAGTAGTGAAGGCAAAAATCATACGAAACCATATGAATACTCAATTTGACAAATCATAGGAACACTCAATTTTTGGAGGAACAACCCCAACCAGTATTCACCTCCATCTCAAATGAACAGATTTAAGCCCCATCAAACACGCTTAAAAGCTTATTGCTTCTGGATGTGGATCACAAGCATGAGTGTGGTAAAAATTGCTGAAATATTGTTGTTACCATGATTTACATTGTCTTGCTGTTCAGTTTTGCTGCTAGCAGGTGCTGCTCCTTGTTGTAGACTTTTATCTGTTTGTGAAGAGATCAAAGTTATTATGTTTTGGGAAGCTATGCATAATAACTTTGTCTTGCGGTCTGTTTTGCTGATAGCTGGTGCTGCTACTTGTTGTAGACTTTTATCTTTTTGTGAAGAGACAATGAGGACCTGCTTTTTCTTTTGTGTATGGTCGAAATGAGCAGCATGATGGTCACCCTAAAGATTTTCCTGTATAAGAGGACAAGTCTCTTTTCTATATCTTGCACGAGTAGTCAATTTTGGTGCATACTAAATTTCTCTGTCTACCATGCTTTCTCTTGGCCGAAACTAACCTTGGATGTGGCTTGATAAGTAAAGATGTTTTTTGCTTCCATTTCTACCGCCACTGTAATATTTTGATGTGACTTGAACAGTTTCAATCTACCTATGGCAAACCACTGTTGGCGGCTAGAGATTCAAAATGCTCAGCAAAGGATGCTGAAGCTGGAGTACTTGCTATGGAAGCCTTGCACAAGCAGGTCATTATTCTTCTGTTCTTTCTAGGTGATTCTTTTTAAATCAATGTCCCGGTCTCAAGTTTGAAGTTTTTTCTCATAGGTCATGCCTTTTCTGCTTCGTCGGACCAAAGATGAAGTATTGTCTGACTTACCAGAGAAAATAATTCAGGACAGATATTGTGACCTTAGCCTAGTTCAGTTAAAACTCTACGAGCAGTTTTCTGGTTCTCATGTTAGACAAGAAATTTCAAGCATGGTGAAAGTAAATGAGGCTGAAGATACGAAAGATGTAAAAACTGCTTCGTCTAAAACATCCACACATGTTTTCCAGGTGACAAAGTGAAATTCTTGTTTGGTGCTCACTACTTCTCTCGATAAGCTTCTATGACCTCACATTTGCCCTATTTTTCTATCTCAGGCACTTCAATACTTGCTTAAACTCTGTAGTCATCCATTGCTTGTCATTGGGGAAAAGATCCCTGCCTCGCTCGAATGCTGTTTGTCAGAACTGTTTCCCGGAATCTCAAACGTTATTGCAGAACTTCATAACTTGAATCATTCTCCCAAATTAGTTGCTCTTCAGGAGATTCTTGAAGAGTGTGGAATAGGCCTGGACACTTCGTCTTCTGAGGGTTCTCTTCCTGTTGGGCAACACAGGGTTCTAATATTTGCTCAACATAAGGTAATCTCCTGTTCAACTGGTTACTCTAAAAATCTCACCTTTTTCTGTTATGTCTGTTTGACAGAGGTACCTTGTGTAGGCCTTGTTGGACATCATCGAAAGAGATCTGTTCCAGAACCACATGAAGAAGTGAGTCTGTGTGGGCGCACGTGCATGCGTGCGAAGTGTGAGCTCATTTTATCTTCCTCTAGATCTATGCTCTTACATCCTATATTGTATGGTATCTTGTGGTGAAGCAGTGTTACGTACTTGAGGCTGGATGGATCAGTAGAGCCTGAGAAACGTTTTGACATTGTGAAGACTTTCAATTCAGACCCTACTATAGATGCCCTGTTACTCACAACACATGGTACGTCATTTGTCCCTCTTTTTTCATTTTGCTAATGAATAATAATAGATTTGTAGCTCATGGGGGAAACTTTGCTTTAAACCTGAAACTATTCGTTTTAAAAAATGCTTCACATATGCTAACTCTAGAGTTTGTGTTGCAGTTGGTGGGCTTGGCTTGAATCTGACCTCTGCCGATACACTTATTTTTATGGAGCATGACTGGAATCCTATGCGAGATCATCAGGTAATTGTTCCTCCCACATTATATGATTCACTTCTGGGTTTTAGTTAAACTTATTAATTGGGCATCATTTATTCAAAATCAGCCTATAAAATCCAGTAGCAGATGTTGGAAGAAGAAATCATTCATGATAATTGTTCCTCCCGGTCTTTTATGATTCACTTTCCAGCTTTTTAAGTTAAACTAATTGATTGGGCATCATTTATTCAAAATCAACCTATAAAAAAGCGAGTAGCAAATATTGGAAGAAGAAATCATTCTCCCGTCTCCTAGCTTATGGTCTGTAAGTGGAAATTTATTAGGAAGAAAGAGTCTATTTCACATTGAAGCAAAACAAAATCATTTTTCGATGAAAAATACATAACTATGTGAGAAATTAAACTCTTTAAACACTAAATCTAACAAAAAACTCTAGTTACTTCAAAAGTAAAAAATTCTTGTTAAATACAAAGGCACAAACGACAACTAAATGCTTTTGCCTCTTCCAGCAAGCTCTCATTATGTTTGTGCACAAATTGTTTTCAGGCTATGGATCGAGCGCACAGACTAGGCCAGCGGAAAGTTGTCAATGTACACCGCCTCATTATGCGAGGCACCTTGGAGGAGAAAGTCATGAGCCTCCAGAGATTCAAAGTGTCGGTTGCAAATGCCGTTATCAATGCGGATAATGCTAGTCTGAAAACAATGAATACTGATCAACTGCTTGATCTATTTTCCTCAGCAGAAACTGGCAGAAAGGTAGTGGTATCTGTTTCTTTTCAATTCTTATCATTCGGTGTGTCAAGTTCTTTGGTGGCATAGTCTGTTATTATTAGTGATACTCTACTGCTTCTGCTGCCGACGAGTCTCTTTCAACTGTTGAGGGTGTTGGAGCATGGACTTTTAGTGCTTGCTTGTAATTAGAGAATATTTTATATGCATGTAGAATTTTTTCCCTCCCTATCTGCCTTCCTTAATATTTTTTATGTGTTTAGTTAAAATGATCTTCTCAAGTTTCTTTTTATTTTCAAATTACTTCTCTCTCTTTTTTTCTTTTTTTTTTGGGTAAAGGTGAGAAGACAAATTACTTCTCTTATTTCTTATTATTTCATCCTTTTTCGAGGATAAGGAAAGGGGTTAGGATTGAATGGTTGGTGTGATCTCGGCATCCTACACATCAATACTTCTTATCGATGTGGTTAAATATCATTAAAAATTTAATTTTCAGGGAGCTATCGTATCAAGACGTGCAGATGGCAACTTTGATGTTGACCCTAAGTTGATGGGTGCTGGGAAAGGTCTGAAAGCCATCCTTGGTGGATTGGGTGAGCTGTGGGATCAATCCCAATATGCTGAAGAATATAACTTGAACCAGTTTTTGGCAAGGCTGAACGGCTGAGCCCAAGCTTGAAGCGGTGTACAGGTTGTATATCTCAGGATGAAATAGGATCAAAATTTTGGTGTTATAGTCGTAGGTTCTTTTTTCCACCTTTACTTTTTTATTACCTTTTTTTAAATGGCCCTCCTTTCTAATGAGTCCTGCCATGTTCGCTTCCTCCATTTCTTTTTCCTCCCATATGTGCTTTTTTTGTCTTCTGTGGGGGGTTGTGCAGAGAAGATGATTGGGGTCGTTAGTGCAGGAGTCCGGCATGTGGAAAAGTTAAGAATATTGAGTGAGTTGGTGTTGGAAGGGGAACAGAAGTGTAAATTGTAGACAGATGTATAGACATTCGGCTTCATTGACTTAATAAGATTTATTACTTTTGGTCCTATGCGGATATTTTTGACTCAAGATTACACCCTTATGATATCTTGATAACACATGCTCTTTCTTTATACTTAATCTTGATAATGTACTTCAAAGTATTTAACAGTGCTGAGACATGATATCTTATAGCCTTATGTCCCGGACCGAGCTCCCTCTGGACCGTGACACTTGCTTATGCCAAGTTGTTTTTGGGTTGAGGTTACTGTTACTTGGTATACAGGGGCATCCTTGATTTATTTGCTCTTCGTCCAGGTATGCCAGCTACATTTACGAAAAGCATGTTTGATCTTCTACTTTACATATAGTTATACTATTTTTCAGTAGAGAACTTGCCATTATCTTGCCACTAGAACAAGCATAAGTTTTACAGGTTCCATTCCCGCAGGGATTTTTCGGTGGAAAAACTCTGGCAAGTGCGAGAGCATACTGACATCTTTAGATGAAATTGTAGCCATTTGCAGCTCACTCATGATGCCCGGTTGATGTCTTGATGGCTTAACTGCAGAATGGATCTTCGACCAGAGCTCTCTTCCTTCGATGATTGTTGGATGAACAGGTCGTCCTTGGTCTTTGCTGTAAATAAGCTTATTTAATGAAATCATGTTGGTTGACCAGGTCATCGTCAGTCTTTGCGGCAGTACTAATACAGTCTTGTCAATTGTTTGTCATTTTCTAGTTCTTGATTAGCATGTTATGGAGAGTGTATTATACAGGAGGTGAAATTGCATGTGGTGGTTCTGGTGCATGTATCGTCTCCAATATGTTCCTAGGGTATTCCATTTTGGTGTGCCTAAGTGGTAATTTGAGGATGGAATACGTGAACCAGGTTCATGGAATTCTAGATTAGTTGTTCATTTTCTTCAGCCAGAATAGAAGTTAGGCGACTTATGGTGTGTCACAGTCTCACTAGATACTGGAGTTTGATATCCAATTATATCCGGCGGATGGTATACGCTATATGTGATCTGTGGACAGGTGTCCCGATACCCATTTTATGCCCGACTAGAGACAATGATACCTCACTGTCCAGAGCGGCCGGTCAGGCGGGTAGTGTTACTGCCGGTTGAATCTCGTTATGGCCTTGGAGGTTCTCCTGACTGCTGCATTGAAATGTCATTTGGAACTAAAATGATCATTCACCTGTTGATTCAGATGTCAATATGTAATTCAGCTCCTCGTTGACCTTTAAACAATAAATCAAACAGCGGCACCGCTTCTCTTCTTTTCCATTTTTTGTAGGCAAAACTACATTTGACTATTTTGACCACTAAACATTTTCAAATGACTTCTACGAGTTGGTTGACCGAATGTGTTTTCCAAATGATGCGTACAATCCACATTCTTGACGCGTGAAGCAGTATGCTATCTTGCGTTAAATGAATGCAGTAATAATGGTAATCCGTATTCAATAATTTGAAAAAGAAAATGTCACGGTTAAGAAGCAAAAACAATAAGTGAAAATTAAAAATCGATATAGTAAGTGTTCATAAAAAGGAGCCAAAACAAATCGGGAAATAAGATGAGCAAAAAGAATGAAATAATTAATAGGGCCAATACTATCAAAAATCTTAAATTGATACATATGTGACAATTTTATCCGAAGTTATTTTTTTTACCATGAAAAATTTCAAACTTGTATATCTATGATAAATTTACCCAAAATAGTACAGTCATGACAAATTTACTCTTCGTTAATTTTCGTTAAGTTTTACCGTTAAATTACTAAATTTGATAACACGTGACTATTGTCGGGGATACACTTTACCCTACATAGGTGTATCAATTTGAAATTTTTCGTGATATTAATTCAATTCAACGGAAATTAACAAAGGGTAAATTTGTCATATGTATATAAATTTGAGATTTTTTTATGGTAAATTATACCAGTTTAGGAGTTTTGGTAGTTAAAAAAAAATAGTTTATGGTAAATTCATCACAAGTATATCAGTTAGGGATTTTTGGTGGTAAAAAAAAAATTGAGGTAAATTTGTCATTAGTTTATCAGTTTAGGGTTTTTCGCGTTATTAACCCCTAATTAATAAACTAACTAAATTATTTAACATAAATAAAACTAAAGACAAACAAATTGGTATATTGGCCCACAAAGGGAGATGTATAAGAAATTGCTGAACCAGAAAGTAAGAGAAGATTGGAATTAAAATTGGTTACGTTTCAATATATTATTCTTAGAACGAATTCAGGATACATGGTCTAAAGTTAGGATAAAAGAAAAATTCGATACTTGTAATATTTGCTTATGAACAAAAGAGTGCCGAGATATAGCAGCAACTAAACGAGATACTAGTGACATAACAGGATTATGATTTTCCAATTATATTTTGGAGCCAAAGCAAAATTCATGATTTTCCTGACATGTCATTACGTAATTAATAAAAAAAATTACGTGATTAATCCATTTGTTGGTCAATATACCAATGGGGGAAATAAGTAGGCTCCCGGAGGACAATTATTTAGAAAAGAAATAGCAATAACATAAAGAATCGGATAAAAGTATCAAAAAAAAGTCCTAAACCTATTGCATTAGTATCAATTCAGTCATAAATTTTTTTTTATGCCAATTCAATCCTAAACCTTTTATTGGTGTCAATTCAGTCCTAAATTTTTTACATTAGTGCCAATTTAGTCTCAAATATTGTACATTTATGCCAATTGAGTCAATTCGATCAATTTTGATAAAAAAAAATTATTGGCGACCATTAATTGTCCTATGTGGCATGGCTTGAGCTAATGTGGATCCTTTTTATATTTAAATATTTTTAAAATTTTTTTTTGAAGAAAACAAAGAAAAAATCTTAAAATTATAGAATAATATTAAAAAATTCAAGTCAGCATTTGTCATGTCACATAAGATAACCGATGTTCAAGTTAGCTATTTTCAATCGAAATTAGTCGAATTAACTCAATTAACATAAATACAAAAGATTTAGGGCTAAATTGGCATAAAGGCAAAAAGTTTAGGACTGAATTAACATCAATAAAAGGTTTAGAACTTAATTGACACCAATGAAAAAGGTTTAGGACTGAATTAGCATAAAAAATGTTTAGGACTTAATTAGCACTAGTGCAATAAGTTTAAGACTTTTTTGACAATTCTCCCATAAGAGAGTGGATATATATTGCTACAGTTGGGTTAGATTTTTTTTTTTTTTACGTCTGATTCTGTTATATTCTATTTTACCATACAAGCCACATTACATGCAGTTTGCGAACCTTGCTCTCTCTCAATCACTTGTCCCCATCCCCAACCCCTTGAGAAGGTGGGGAACCAAATTCGAGAGTTAGGTCCGATTGAAGTAGACCAAAGTGGGTGAGATGTCACATGCACATGGTCTACGCAATATATGCTTCGATCCCAAGAAGACAAAACGATGCAATTGGGGTGCGGACAAGGTCAGATAAGGTATTGATAATAGTAGTGACTCTATAACAGAAATGCAATCGACATACAACCGATAAAGAGTGAAATTTTCTCTAATTATATTTCTAAGGGTGTCACCACAAACACTATTTTCTTAGAAGTTCAAGTGGTCGGAGAATAATAACCAATAATGTGTTTATAGCATATTTATTAACACTATACTCCTGTGTAAACCGGCATTTACATGCGAAGTCAGTGTGGGAGCGATCCCCTGGCGAGATAATCAAAGGGCAAAATGACACAAATAATCCCTAAACTTTAACAAAATGTGCAATCTGACCCTTGAACTTTTAATTTGTTCAATTTAGTCCATGAACTTTGGCAGAATGTGCAATTTGATCCCTAAACTTTTGAATTGTTTAATTCAGTTCATGAACTTTTAGTAAATGTTCAATATAGTCTCTAGACTATATGAAAATGTTCAACGTTATCCATGATATTAAATTAACAAAATGACTATATTGGACATTTTCCTATAATTCAGGCATTAAATTGAATATTTACTAAAAGTTCAGAAACTGAATTGAACAAGTCAAAAGTTTAGGGATCAAATTGCACATTCTACCAAAATTTAGGGACTAAATTGAACAAATTAAAAGTTCAAGGATCAAATTGTGCATTTTGTTAAAGGTCAGGGACCATTTATGTAAATATCCCTAATTAAAGCAGACAATATACCTAGGAAACAAGACCTGAACAAGACCTGACCTGAAATATTATCATGCCCAAAAACTCAAATTGAAAATACCCAAAATTCAAGTCAGTTCGGGTATATTGTTCAGTTTTGGTGCCCATATTCCAATCGATTTTGGCAGGAAATCATTGATTTGGATGCTAGTAGTCCTACGTGGCACTATTGATACCGACTTGGAAATTTTTGTAATTTTTTTTCCATTCCTTATTTTCAAGAGAAAATTTAAATGAATGCAAAAACGGCTTGATACTGTCAAGAACTCATAACTATTGCATGGGAATAGGTTATCTTCCATGTATTTTTCTTTTCCAATATTTTTCTATTAGAGCTTTTCTCATTCCTTTTATCGAGCATAATGATGTGAATCGAGCTTTAATGAGTTCAAATATGAAACGTCAAGCAATTCACTTTCTTGGTCCAAGAAGTGCATTGTTGGAACTGGGTTAGAACACCGGCGGATCCAGATTCAAAGGTTACCGCTCTAGCCGAACTCGAGGGAAAGATCATTTATACCAATACTGACAAGATTATCTTATTGGGCAATGAGATACTTTAAGCATTCCACTGGTTATGTATCATTTGTCCACATTAAAGTAAGTTGTGCCAAGCCAGTATCTACGTCAAAAAATTCTAATCAAAATTGATTGAAAGGATTATATCGAAAAAAATGAAAAATTCAAAACTTCAAGATATTTTTGGTAATTTTGGCAATGAACGACAATCAAGTGCTTCATATGTGGCCTCATCTAACAATGAGTGCTTTTCAGGGCACCCTAAATAGAGCAAACTCATGATGTATAATTTTGTAAGATCACTACCAACTATTCAAAAAGTTTGAACTTGTTAATGAAGATGTGGTTCAATGTTTAAAACTCCCTCTCACAAGTATGTTGAATTTTGGCCTAAGACTAAAGCGTGAAAAATATAATGGGGAGGCAAATAAAGAGCCTGAAAAGATGTAAATTCAGGACCTTAGTATCATATAAGATTTTATGAGACCACCGTTAACTATTTGAAAAGCTTAAGTTTGTAAAGTGAAAATATGATCTACTGAGGTTTTTTGTTTTTGGTCAAATAACATGTGAGTTGAGTAAGAAAGGTTTATACTCTCACTGATAGTTGAGTGGATAAGAGCATGAGGGAAGGATTCAACTTTAAGGATGTGCACGATAATATTTCTAGAAGTAAATTTATGCTTCAAAAGTGCTTTTGGAGCAGAAATTCATTTGGTAAAATTTTTACTTCTAAAGTAAAATTTCACTTTTGAAGTTATTTTCCTCCTAATTTGAGAAGTTAAAACAAGTGGCTTCTCAACTCAAGAAGTGCTTCTTAGATCAAAAAAATTTCACAAAATACTTTTTGCCTCACCTTCTTTGATTACACTCTCACCTTCTTTCGATTAAGCCTGCCTCCGTCGACTTTAGCCGTCACCTGCCGTTGACCACTGACACCCACCGCCGTCGTCGACAACCGTCGACTACCATCATCACCAACCACCATTGGCCACCACCTATCGCTGCCTGCGACTACCGCCGATCGCCGACCGTCACTTGTCGCCAGCTGTGATTGCCGACCATCACCCTCCGCTAGCCGCCGCCGCCGAGTTGCCGTCTCTAGTAATCGGAGTGAAAATAAATAATAATTTTTTTATTTTTAAAAAGTAAATACTTATTTTTAATCATAAAAATTATTTTTTAAAGAAATTTTTATTTTTTTAAAATGAAGTAGAAATTTTTCGGCCGCTAACAATAATTCTTCATAGAAGATTCTATGTTAATAATATTTTAGAATTAGAAATTTTTAACCACTACCAAACAAATTTCTATGATAAAAAATTAATTGTTGAAGCAGAAGTAAAAAAAAAAAAATCAACTTTCGCTTTTGAATAGAAGTAGAAAAATCAAATTCTGGTTAGAAGTTAATTTCCAAAGAGAAAGTGTTATCATGCGCATCCTAAAAGACCGGCTTGAGTTGAAAAGTGCCTTAAAAAAGGAGGTTTTTTTTTTTTTTTTTTTTTTTTTTGCTTTCCTCCGGGGAAATCACTCTTTTTTTCCCCCCTTGGGTTTACGGCTATGGCATAGCCTAAATTAGTTATTGATGATGGAAATGATATCAAACATTGTTCTTAATGTCTATTCGAGATCATTTTCCAAAAATGACAAGCTAAAGAGTTGATGGGCGGACCCGCCAAAAAGTGTCGGGTTAATGAATATCCAGACACAAGCACGTAAGTGTCTTACTTACTAAGTTTAGGGAATATTAATTAGATAAATACGGAAGAAATTTGTTAGAGGATTCGAACCTCGTACTAAAGTCGCAGGAAACATCAATTAATAGCTAGAGGTCTAAAACCAAACTCAAATCTCTAGCTTTTGAAGCTCCACCTGGTCTAGCCGTTTCCTACCATATGCTTGTGGCAAATGCTGGGGACAATTGATTATGGTTTGCTGAGTTTTCTTTATGTGTGTTGAATTTCTTTTTGTCAGTGCGTTCGGATCTTTAAATTATATATTTAATGTTTATGGTTGGTACTTTCGGTGGAAAACCCAGCAAAAATGGGACGAATCAGTTAATTAATTGATCCTTAATTGCCTCAGTCAATGTTTTATGAAAAGAAAGAAACTTCGACTCAGCCCTGCCAACAAAGGACTGGTGATTTCGCAAGAAAATTACAAAAAAAAATCTTAAATATGTTATAATTGTGTAAATTCAATCTTATTTTTTTTTTGGTAAATCGAATTCTAAACTTCTTTCGATTTTTTCAATTGAGTCCATCCGGCTAAATTTTTTACCAGAACTTGATGACACTAGACGTCGGACGTCCATTGGCTGTCGTACATGGCACTACTGACACCAACAATGAAAAAGGAAAAAAAAAGAAATAATAAAAACTTCAAAAAAATTCACATAACATGATTGGTGTTCATGTCATCAATTTTCAAATAAAATTAATTGGATGGACTCAAGGAAAGAAAATTTAGAAGTTTTAGAATTGAATTTGCAAAAGAAAACAAAATAAAAATATTAGTATTGTATTGGCTCGCAACCCCTCACCCATTGGTTGGCGGCCTCCGTTAGCCTCTAACAATAATAAAAAAAAAGGACATACAAAAAGATAAAAAAAATTTAATAGAATTTTTTTAAAAAAATCACGTCAATGCCTACAATGCCACATATGTCATCAATTTCCATCAAAATTGGCCGAATTGACTCAATTGAACTTATTTAAAAAGATTTAGGATTGACCTAGCAAAAAGATTATTTAATATTGAATTGACACAATTGTAATTGGTTAATTTTTTTTTTTTTGGGTATTTTTCACATGGTTCCGTCTAACCATCAATGAGGGTAGTGAAACCATCGCCAGGCTTAGGCGACTTGCTTCGACATCGAGTCATACAAATTGCTTGAGCAAGGATCTCGCCTGCAGGATGAGGCGGGAATAGATGTGGGGAGTCAGCGTTGGCGACGAGCTTTTCGGCGGAGGATGGCGCTCATGATGCGGTGGACGATAGACCCTTGCCGGCCAGTGCCAAGGGAGTTGGGGAGGGTCGAGCGCACACCAAATACCTAATCGTTGTTTGTTCCAAATCTCTGTCACTGAAGATTCGTAACGAGGTTAACGAAGGTTGCGATTGCTTCACCCCTTACACAAACATTTTGGTACCTCTCCTTCTCTCATATGGACACGGCTCTTTGTGGTGTCTCTTGCTCTGTACATTATTGCTTTTGGGAAAAATTGTCCATAAAATTATAAAATCTCAATTTGACAAATTTAGTCATAAATATTTTAATTTTGTGAATTAAGTCTTAAACATTTTGATATTTTGGCAAGTGAATTCATCCGATTACTTTACGCTTGATGTACTACGTGATACGGTCGGTGACAACATAGACAATTTTTGTAGTTTTTTTTATAAACCAATGTGACAGTTTTCTTTTTTAATTTTCTTTATTTCTTTTCCTTCTTGTCCTCCATGCCCGGTAAGGCTTGTTGGCCAGCCTTCGTCGGTCACAAGGGAGGACAGGTCACAAAAAAAAAAAGAGAATAAAAAATACAATAAAAATATATAAAAAGAAATAATAGTTAGCGTCGGTCGGTCGTCCTACATAAGTCAGTGATTTTCTTTTTTGTTTCTTTTTTTTTGTCAAAGCATGCTTTATTGATGATTTCAAAAGTCAGTACATTGTGGTTAGGCCTCTGAACAAAGCAGAGCCTTAAGTATGGGTGTGGACACCTTGTTGGTTGGAAGGGAATTCCGCCGCTGGGCTTGGGCAGTATGTGAAAGCTAAGCTCTTGTCAGCTCGTTCCAAAAGAAGATTAAACTCTTGCAGATTTGCATTCAAGGTCCACGAAGTACAGAATACGGTTTGTACTTCATCGCTGGGAGGATTTCCTTGGAGCCGCCGAGCCTGAATACCTTGGAGATCTGCTACCGCATTGCTGCAATCGGCCTCAATCGTGATATGGGATGGCATCCAACGATCAATACAGAGACGTACTGCCTTGCGACAGGCAAATATCTCAAGTTGTTCCGGATCCGTCGCAGGAACAGTGTGGGTGAAGTGCCGCCGACATCGACCCTGATCATCACGGAGGATTCTGCAACGGAGCCTGTGCACTCACCTTCAAGTAGCAACGCATCAACATTGATCTTCATTGCGCCAGCGGATAGGGGACACCATTGCAAAGGTGAGTCGAGCTGTTGTTTGTGTTGCTTGGTGGGGGTTGTGTGATTCTATCGGACAAAGCTAATTTCGGTAGTCACACTTGTATTGATTACATGCCATGAATCCAGCCGTTGCTGTCGGAAAATATAGGCATTTCGAATCTTCCAAATCTGCCAGAGGATGTGCGCAATTAGAGCTCCATATGGAGTTCGCTTGTGAGACCTTGGGGCTAGCATTGCAACAAGCCAGTCTTCAATATGGGTGAGACTATAAGCATTAATAGTGACGGATACTTGCTGATCATTCCATACTTTTTCTGTCTAGGGGCAGAGTAGAAATAGGTGCTCAAGTGTCTCGGGATGTTGGTGATAGAGAGAGCATATTGGTTGAGGTAGGATCTGTCTTTGCACCAGATTCTCTGTTGTAGGCAGAGCGTTTTGACCAAGACGCCATAGGAAGTGTTTGATTTTTGGGGCACTTGGAGTCTCCAAATATCAATGCCATAACTGTTGGGGCGTCGATAAGATGAAAATGGATCGTGGGGTGTTCGGCAGGGGGATGTGTGTAGAAGTTGTGCATAGGCTAATTTGATAGAATAATTACCAGTGGGGTGCGGTGCCCATATCAGCTTTTCTGGAGGTCGGAAGGGGTTGAGTGGGATGGCGAGTATTTCATCCACCACTTAAGCAGGGAAGTAGGTCCTCAACAGTTGTTCATTCCACTGCATAGAAGGCCTAATCAGTTGAGCTACTGTGAGTGGTTATCCTTCTTGCGGCTGTCCTCCAATGCATACTGTTCGCAACCAAGGATCCGTTCTAATAGAGATGCTCTGACCATCCCCCACTTGCCATTGAATAAAAGGGGCAATGTGGTCCCTTCCAGCAATGATACTTTGCCACCCCGAGGGACGGCCTCCCCTGGCAGCTTCCCAAAGGGAGCGGTAGGAGAATTATAAACCTTAAAATAGAGCTGCGTGATGGCTGGTCGGGCTGGAATGCAGCCGCTAAGCCGTTTTCTCTAGCATTGCCTTATTAAGCTGCACCAAGTCTCGAAAACCCAGGACCGCTCTCCATTTTATCACAGGTAAGAGTATCCCAGCTACGCCAATGGAGTCCCGACTGAATTTGGCTATTTTTCCACCAAAAGCTTGCAACCCTCTTTTTGATTGCTCGACAAACTGATATTGGTACCTTGAAAACAGACATAGCGTATTGGGGGATAGTTTGTATAACCGCTTTAATGAGAGTTTCCTGACTAGCCGTAGAAATAGCTTCTCCTTCCATCCCCCTAGCTTTCTGTGTACCCGTGCCAAGATCCAGGAGAAAAACTGCTTCGTTTGGCCCCAATCAGATGGGAGGCCAAGGTACTTCCCTGTTTGTGTGATCCCGAGAACACGAAACTCAGTAGCTAATGTGTGTCTCAACTAAGGCGGACAGCCACGGCTGAAAAAGACTCCAGATTTATTAAGGTTTGATGCCTTGGCCCAATGCATCGCAATATTGGTGTAGTAGCTGGGCTAGATGTTGACGCTCAGAAATCTTGTCCTCAAGAAAGAAAATTGCATCATATGCAAATAATAAGTGTGAAAGGATTGGGCAGTGCCGATTGAAAGTAATACCCTTCAAAGTACCCTTCTTGCACAACTGCTATTAGCATGGATGATAAGACATTGGATACCAGAATAAAAAGATACGGCGAAAGTGGGTCAGCTTGAAGTCAGGGACGGGGCACTATTGACTTGGATGGTAAAGCTAACAGTGCGGACACACTCCATGATCTCCGCCACCCGTTGAGAAGCCTAATGAGGCAATCTTCAAGGAAATCCCACATAAGTAGGTGATTTTCGGTTAAATAATTTTTTTACGTAAATATGATCTCTCCTTGATCCCACGAGTGAACACTGTCACCTCGCTTATTTTTCTCGGAGTCAAGACGCGCAAATATTTTTTTACGTAAATATGATCGCTTCGCGATCCCGCGAGCAAAAGTCGTCATTTCGTTCGTTCGTTCGTTTTGTTCGGAGTCAAGATAAATAAATATTTTTTTACGTAAATATGATCGCTCCGCGGCCCTATGAGCAAACACCGTCCCATCGCTCGTTTTTATCGAAGTCAAGGGCACAAATATTATTTTACGTAAGTATGATCGCTTTTGTGGTCCCGCGAGCAAACGTCGCCGCTTCGCTGGTTTGTTCGCTTTTTATAAATCGAGACTAGTAAATATTTTTTTTTTACGTAAATATGATCGCTCCGCAGCTTCTCGAACAAATACTGTCGCCTCGTTCATTTTTCTCGAAGTCAATGCGCGTAAATAGTTCTTTCATGTAAATATGATCACGCCTCGTGAGCAAACACTGTCGCCTCACTCGTTCGCTTGATTTTCTTAGAGTCAAAGCACGTAAATACATTTTTTTATGACAGAATCGTGAAGTAACGAGACGACGTCGAAAAAATATTTTCATAAATTTAAAAAATTAAAATGCTTTGCTCGAGGGAACGGCGGGGGCGGGGGCCCCCACTTGGGGCCTGCACCCCCAATTCTCCCACGGCAATTATTGCCATGGGAGGGAAGGGGCCCCACCCGCGGGTGGGGCCCCTAGGTCTCCTTCGGCAATTTAAATGCTGGGAGACCTAAATAAGTCAATATTTTTAAAAAAATTAATTTTATAAATATTTATTTTTTTAATATTATTTTGAAAAAAAATCCCTTATTTCTCTCGCGGGTTTGCAATTCTTAAATTTAAATTCTGTATTTCTTAATCAAAAAATTGCTGAGGCAGGACATTGACGTGGATAGTCACATGTCATCACGGGCCGATTTATCTCACGTTCCTCCAACACCGTGCGGCATCTATGATCCAATTCTAAGTCAGTCTTCTCGCGACTCGCTTGCGACTCACTCACACACTTGGTTGCCCACGAACAAGAGAGAGAGTGCAAGGGAAACTCTTTGTATTGGAATTTTCGAGTACCCTTTACAATGGGGTTCGGTCCCCGTATATACACGATTCGGGTCAAAGAAGAAGCCCCTCGGGTCAACCTGGTCAGCCCCCAAAATTCCAGCACCAGCTCCACCAAAACACTGTTCCGGCCATTGTTCATGTCAGCCGTCCAATCTCAGTCACCGTCCAAGTCAGCCACCCACTCCACCAGACCCCACCAGCTCATATCAAGACTTTACCAGCTCAGCAGATTTTCGGGAACAGCTGGACGTTAGGTGGATCGGTGGGCCCGAGCAGGTACACGTCAAGTCGCTTGTTGGCCGCCCGCTCGATCGTCGCTTGATCGTCTGGTCGAGCATTGGGCATGTTTGGGTCGATCGTCGTTCGTGCGCTGGGCGTGCGCTGATCGATCTTGCATTGTGCATAGATTGGCCACCTGGCCATCTCGTGTGATCCGTGGATCGATCGCTCGGCCAGCCTGCTTAATCCTTGCATTGTTCGTTCAGCCGAGGGTCATGATCCGTGGTTCGATCACTCGATCGTCCGCTTGATCGTCCTGCACGATCCTTGGGTCGATCCCCCGATTGTGTAGGAGGGTTCGCTATCCAGCCGCTCGGCCATTCCGCACGATCCGCGAGTCAATCATATCACCCCCCGCGCCCCCGGGCACGAGCACGCGACTCCCTGCAAGCACACCACATAATCTCTCGCTGTCCCAAGATCTACAATCTAAGTCGAGAGATATAGTAAATATATCAAGCATGCAGAAGCGGTAATGAAACAACTCCTCTGTACAAATATAAGTTAAGTGGGATTTGGATAGCATAGAATTTGTCATACATAATAACCAACGGTTCATACAAGTGCAGAACTACTAATATAGGATAGACAAGGGGGTGACGGGATAAACATACAAAATAAGTCATCATCAAAATCCGACAGGAATAGGGTCGGGGTCGTCACCAAATCCTAAGATGAACTGCCGGAATCATTGGTGTCCTCAGTGTCCTCCGTTGGCTCGTACTCTGAGAACGTCTCGGAGCGAACTTCAATGGTATCCTACATAGTCTCCTCATGGGACGGCTCCGCGAGATCCTCTTCGGTTGCCTCCAGGACAATGATCTCATCCTCCTCCACAGTAAAATCCAGCATCAAGGTCCTCTCTGGCCCGTTCCTAGAACCGACTACTGATTCCTCTGCATGATCCTGGTCCCTACCGGGGTGGCACCAATTAGGGATCATTCCCTGGGGCACCTTATGGGGTTTCAACGACCCAATCGACTCGTCTCTAACCTTCCTAAACCACGCTTCGTACCTATGAAACTTCCAATCTGTGCTACCATCGTCAACCCACACCACTATACACTTCCTTATGTAAATGGTCCCCTGATCATCGGGGAACTCATCAAAATACGCGGTCATCTCCTTAGGATTTTCAAAATGAATAGGCCACATGGTCAAGGTCTAAGATCTATAAAAGTAAGGGTCCCCAAAGGGGTGAGATACACATCTCAGAAAAAGAGTACTAACCCTAGGTTAGGCCGACTGTCCACTCAGACAGTCGTGATCCCCAATCATTTAAACTCACAGGCATATCAAGGAAATGCAAGTACATACAACAATGCATAGGTGGCAAACACGCAATTATGGCATCCCAACACACTCAGATGATATGCACACTCGCTATGCCACATCACCACATCCTCCATTCCCCTCGGCCTCATTCACATGCTCGCGATTATATTGCAACAAGCTCGGTCCGCATAAACGCATTAGACCGTCATTGACAACCCGCATAAACGCAATTATGGCATCAGGTTTCAATGATTCTCTAGGCCATTATCAGCACCTCATATCTCCGTCCCATGATTAGATTGCATCAAAATCGTGGCCATCTCAACCTTGCGATTAGATCGCAGGTGCTGATAATGATTCTCCAGGCCATTATCAGCAGCTCATAGGTTAGGCCGATCGTCCACTCAGACAGTCGCAATCCCCAATCATTCAAACTTACAGGCATATCGAGGAAATGCAAGTACATACAACAATGCATAGGTGGCAAACACGCAATTATGGCATCCCAACACACTCAGATGATATGCACACTCGCTTTGCGACATCACCACATCCTCCATTTCCCCTCGGCCTCATTCACATGCTCGCGATTAGATCGCATCAAGCTTGGTCCGCGTAAACACATCAAACCGTCATTGACAACCCGCATAAACGCATCAGGTTTCAATGATTCTCCAGGCCATTATCAGCACCTCATATCTCCGTCCCGTGATTAGATTGCATCAGGACCGTGGCCATCTCAACCCCGCGATTAGATCACATCAGGGCGCTAAATAACTCCTCCCCCACGCCTCAGCACCTCAGGGTACCAACCACATCACCCCGCGTCTCGTACGCATTAGGGTCTCATATCGCCTCCACCATGCCACCAACACAACTCATGCACACAAGGTCAAGTGCAAATCATGCATTAACAATGCATCCATGGCATGCAAGGCGATTCAAATGCACATTCAAGTGTGACAATTTACTTAGGACAGAAGCATAATTAATCAATTGAAACATCTAAGCTCTTCTAGCATACACGAGTATTAATCATCTTGACATCCCTTGCAATTCAATCAAACTATCATCCGACTCACCCAATTGAGTCCAATCTTCCTATCTTAAGTTTAGAATTCCCTTACCTTGAATTTGATAACGCAATTTCCCTTCTTGAGTCCTCAAGGCTCGGCCCCCTATGGTCCAAGACCGAACTCACCGTGCAACCTAATAAAATCCAATAAATCCGTCAATTTCCATATTCAATTCCTCAATCCATGAACCCTAAGCCTCCATAGCATAATCCTCATCATCTTAACATGATCTACTTATCAAATTGAGGCTCTAAACAAATGGCCCTCAGCCTGCAAATGTTCAGCCTTGCACATAACCGAACAGGTTCTTCTCGGTCTTGTGCAAACCGAGCTTGTCCAGCCCTAAATCAACTCCCAATCCATCATTTAATCATTATCCTACCTTTTAACATGTTTATTTAAGGGTCTAAGGGTATCACCATGAGTTTGGAGTCGAATCGTCGCCGGAAACCCGCTGGGAATTGCCGGATCCTCCAAGGTCAGTACCGGCAGTTTTCTGTGCAAGGTTTACAAGATCAATTTGAGGTCAAAACTTCATCAAATCATTCCCAACTTTTTACCACAGATTGATATACATGTATTCTAGATCTCCACAAAATTTGACCTCAAAATTTCAACATTTCGACCTCCTAAGGGGTCAGAAATGGAACCTACCTCAGATTGGGTCAGATTTCGTCGACTCCCGGGAAAACGCTTAGCCGGAGCTCCTCGATGGTCCAAATGGCTCGCTTCCAGTTCGAGGAGGTCGGCAAAATGTGGGGGTAAGCTTAGGTGGTCGGTGCGTCGGAAGGTGATCGCCGGAAGGGCTCGTCGACGGCGGCGAACAACACGGGCAGAAGTGGTCGGCCGGCAGCAACTCTCGGCAGGTTGAAGAAGAAGAAGAAAAGGAAGTCTCAGTGGTGGTGGGGTGTTATGGCTGGCCAAGTGAGGTGTAAGAGAGAGAAAAAAAAACCTTATATTCAACTTACAAGTCAAAAGGAAGAATGGTAGGTATAGAATAGTGGACTTGACCACTCAATGCTTGATCTTGTGACACTTGTCCTCAATATCAATCATGTTTGATCCAATGGTCCATATTCTCTCACTTTTTCGACAGCCTTGAGAGAGGGATAAAGACCAAAATGCCATTCTTTATTTGCATGGGCAAGGCTTAAGCTTGAGGGGCAAAATGGTAATTTCATTCCGATGTTCAGAACGTCGTTTTTCTCGTTCCAATAATCTTCGATAGGGCGACGGCCAATCCGAATATAACGTTAGAATTCTTGATTCTCCATTTTCAATTTTCAAGACTCTTTTCTGATGGTTTCCTCTGTCAGACGTGGTTCTAGCTTATCCCGAACCGACGGGCGTCTTTTGCATACATTGCGCATATCGACCCTGTGATTCATATCATGTTTAGAGCTCGTCAATTCGTGGCGACTTTAGTTGTCATGTAATTGTGGTGATCTATTACTAGTCCCTAAGGTCTCGATCGTCATCGTCCGATTTAGGAAAATTTTACAAATTATACGTTGGTTAAGCGGCATCATTCGCGCTCTAATCGTATGACACTTGCAAGGCATTCCTTAATTGTTCTTAGATTGGCCTTTTTGTGGTTCTAAATATCCCATCGACAATCCTTATGGTCAAAGCGCCATTTTCTATCCGAGTTTCCTAGGTCCATGTACCTCGTCTCGCGTTAGCCTTTCCTTTTTAGTCATTCTACTCGAATTGATTAGATTGAACGGAATACGACTAAAATACATCTCTAGATTTACTTCTCATTAATGAGTCTGAAATTGACTGAAAATCAGAATGTCACAATCACCCGGTCGTGCGGCATCATTCCTCGCTCGGCCGCCTGATCTTTCTGTACGATCCGCGGGTCGATCACCCAGTCATGCGCAATTGATCAGAGATCGTTCGCTCGGCCGCCTGCACGATCCGCCGCTCGATCACCCAGTCGTGCAGGGTCGTTCATGCACCGATTCTTTGGCTGTCCCGGATTCTGTCCTGATCGATCAACTGGTCAATCCTCTTTCCGCTTGGCTACTTTTAGGCACGATTCTTTGTGGATCACGGATCGATCCATCAGTTGATTCGATGGATGCATCGCGGCCAAATTTGGGTCGAAATTCAACGGACCATGATAATCTCCCGCACCAAGTCGGGCAACGTCCTCGTTGCCTTCTTCCTCATGGAATGCCTTAATCTCTTCTCGGAGCTGCCATAGGGCCTCTTCCCGCTCCCAGGTCGCCTTGTCCTTTGAAAGACCTCGCCATTGGATCAAGTATTCCCACCTTGGCACCCAGTACCTCTTTCGGATCACTCGATCAGCCAGGATCTTTTCAATCTCCTGATAATAGGAGGTCTTGGCCCCAATGGGTGCTCAATGTGTATCTACTCGATCAGGGTCAGCCTCATCCTCGTGAAATGGCTTCAGCATGCTTACATGGAGCATCGGATGCACTTTTAGCTTGGCCGGCAGCTCCAACTTGTATGCCACCGGTCCAATCCGCTTGATCATTAGGAACGACCCCTCATGGCGTCGAATCAACGCCTTGTGCACGTACCTATAGCGTAGTACATGGTGCATTTTCAACAACACTCGATCACCAACCTGGTATTTGACCTGTCGACGCTTTTTGTCCGCCCACTTCTTCATCCTCTCGGCCGCCCTATGCAAACACGCTCGGGCCAAATCAGCACATTCTTGCCATTCTTGCGCACTCTTGTACACTGCCGGACTACTCCCTCGGTATCCCGTGCATGACCGATGCTGTAAAAAAACTGATCGGTCCGTCTTCCTCGCTCTTGGCGAAGTCCCTTCCCGCGATCAAAAAGCTGCAAAAGCCCGAAAGAGGTTGGCAAGTCGGCCGGAACGTGAACAATAATGAATCACGACTCGCCCGCGTCGCGTCGCGTCACTCGTCTGAACTTCTCTCTCCTTGCTTCTTTTGTCCAACTGTCATCAATGTGATCGCTCACTCACTCTCTTTTTTCTAGACTCTAACCCGCTATCAACGCCTTCAACTCGAGTGAAAAGAAACTACTTTTCCTGCTCGCTCATTTTCAAGAAGAATAGCCAAAATATTCTCCAGAAAGTGGACCCGACTTTAATTAATAGTCTTCGAATCAAATTAAATGTACACATTTGAGGATGTGCGGGAGCTTCCTCGTTGGACCCAGCGAGAGCTCTCTTCCACCCCGTTTCGTTCATTTTGCTTTTTCTTCGTCGCGCTTGGACTGCTGTGGTATCCCTTTCCTCTCTCGTTTGTTTTTCCTAAGGTTTGTTCCCTTTCCATCATCTTCTCATTCATCATCTGAAACCAGCGGTGGCCACTGGCTTCCATTTTACGGAAAGCCGTTGACTCCATGCCTGTCCTTTCTTTTCCTTCGGTTTTCACGCACCTCTCAGTGCATCTGTAACGTGGGTGTTCAACCCTCTTCCCCATGACTGCATAAATCGCGAGATCTAGCTCGACCCCTCCTCCTCCTCCTCCTCCTCCACTATTTATAATTACGGTTGATTTAATGCCAACCCAGGAAAAGTATCGGCCTTTGGGTCTTTCCTTTTTAAATAACCCCCCTTTGCTTTAACGGTTTTACTGGCCTTTTGGTTTCTTGTTCTTGAATCTTTCGATTTTTGAGAGAGAGAGACAGAGAAGATGAGCGGCGGAGGAGAAGAAGGGACGACGTTGGAGTACACTCCGACGTGGGTGGTCGCCCTTGTCTGCACGGTGATTGTAGCCATCTCCCTTGGGGTCGAGCGGCTCCTGCACTACACTGGCAAGTTCCTCAAGAGAAAGGACCAGAAGCCTCTCTATGAAGCCCTCCAGAAAGTTAAAGAAGGTCCCCTCTATCTCTCTCTCTCTCCGCGCTCGCGCTATCAAGTTTTCTGTTCTTGGTGAAATGGGTCTCACTTTCTATCCACGTTTTTATCGAATTTTCGGTTTTTTGGTGAAATGGGTCTCATTTTCTATGCAAATGATTGAGGTTTTGCTGCAAAAAAAAATGGGGTTTACAGAGCTTATGTTGTTGGGGTTCATATCGCTGCTGTTGACGGTGTTCCAAAACGCGATATCCCGAGTGTGCGTACCCGCGGACATCACGAAGCACATGCTCCCTTGCAGCGTCAGAAAAGCCCCTGCCGAAGGAGAGAACGCCACGACCTCGCACTTTCAGCTTTCCTTCTCCATTGCTCCGGGAAGAATCAGGAGGCTCCTTGCTGAGACGTCAACGTCATCCGAGACCGGAACTTGTGCTGCGAAGGTTATTGCCATTATTTTTGGCTGATCGTAGTGGTTTTGTTGTTATTAGCTCGGGCATGAGCTTTGGTCTTATGCGCATGGTGAAGGACTGAAGTAGAGTAATCAAGCTTCTTTCGTTGTTTAATTATATTGGATACCGATGTTGTTCTAAGTGTCTATTCTAATTTGCTGACGGTGTCTACGTTTTTTCTAAAATCATGTTGCTTTCTCCTAGTATTATAACATGCGACACAATTTAATTAAACTAATGGACCCTGTGTGTTGTCACTTGTCACCATTTTTTTTTTTTTGATCTCTGCTCTAGAGGAATAACTAGTGGCTCTTGTCATGCAACTCCTGATGCCACCAAATAAAAGTCAACTGAACTATTCTGGGAAGAACTGAATTATGACTAGTGGGTTTATTTGATGATGCAGCGAGACCGGTCTACATCATTAGACATTGATAGTGATGTTACCATGAAAGATGTCAACATTATGGTGCTTTCAGTGACTTAAAAGGTCATACATGAGACTGCTTTTATTGCATTTTAACAATTTTCATGTCAAACTTCTAGTTCAATCTTATTCACATAGATGCACTTTTCACATTTGGATGGTTCTCTAACAATATCCCTTTTCTTTCCTTTAGAATAAGGTGCCATTGTTGTCTACTGAGGCATTGCACCATCTTCACATCTTTATCTTTGTCCTAGCGATAGTCCATGTAACTTTCTGTGCTCTCACCATTCTGTTTGGAGGCGCAAGGGTAAGACAAGACACTCATGACTTTTTCTTTCTCTTCTAAATTGACCTTCCTGACATTTTATGCCTATTTTGATGCAGATACGTCAATGGAAACACTGGGAGGATTCTATTGCCAAAGATAATTATGATAGTAAGCAAGGTAATCTATTAGACTGAGAGAATCACGTATCACCTGTCTCTCAGGTTTAGAAAGGGGAAACAGATGAGAAGACTTCCCTGGCAGTCTGTGCTCGTCTAAAACCTAAAAGTTGCTGTATCTGCTAATATGCCAAGAAAACGATGTTAGTCTATTTTTTAGTTGCATCTTCGCACTCTGATGCAGTCTACATGCCCTCGGCATTGTTATTCATTTTGGGATGTTATGGTTTCTGTCGATATTTATTTTACATCCAGCCGTTATTGCGTCTGCAGTTCTAATGTGATGTTGTGATGACATGGATGATGGGCAGAGTATCCGTGGTCCTTCACTTTCAGTTTGGGCTTTAATTCTTTAGGTTAGGACACTTGAGTTACACTCCATCGGTATGCTGGATGTCGAAGTTGGAGCTCTGGAGCTTGTGTTTTACTGCAAATTTTCTCTTGCTTTTCCTTTCTGTGCATTTACTTATAAACCCTGAATATTAGGGATGGACTTCTCTTTGTTGTTGGTGAGTTTTGTTAAGGAGGAGGAGGGAATACATTTTAATTAAGGGAAACGAAAAACACACTTCAGTGAACTTTGTTGAAGAGGCTTTTTAATAACATGATAGGTCCTCTGGTTTCGGATGATCTGCATGGTATTTTATCTTTTTTGCTTGATAACAATAAACTTTTTAATAATGCAGCTTTAAACAAGGTCACACATGTTCATCAGCATGCCTTTATCAAGGAGCATTTTCTGGGTATTGGTAAAGACTCAGCTCTTCTTGGTTGGTTGGTGAGTTGCTATCTCCATTGTGGTATAGTCTGCATGTATAGTTTGTTTGCCGAACTGAATCTATGACTTTTGATATTGCTACAGTGTTGATAGTATGAGACTGTCAGTGTCATCCTTTGATGATCTACATCAGGGTTGTTATTTCATCTATGTGTCTTCATTGTAGACGTCACTGTCATCACTTCTGCTTGCTGGGTCATTTGTTGTTCGTTCTATGGAAAAAAATTTCATCATTTCTGTTCAGGACGCTATTCTTCTCTCTCTCTCTCTCTCTCTCTCTCTCTACACCCTTGTCCTGTCCTTTTATGGCATGTCCTCATGTTAGGACATAAGTACAGTGATGATTTGGATAGAATCTGCTATGACAAGCGTTCGCTTGAATGAAATAGATTTCTTGCTGCTTTATGGTTTGTGATCGAGATCAAACAGATGAAAATAATTCTTTGATCTTTGAACAAATACATCATCAACATCAACAACACCTTTATCTCAAACTAGTTGGGGAGATCTTTGAACAAATAGTGGTTAGATAATTTAGACATGTAAATTAGCAAGTGATGAGAATGCTAGGGTTGATAAATGATCAATCAACAGACAATGCACTGTTTACAATGTGTTTACTAGAAGGAATCTGGTCCTTTACTTCGAAAGTCTCTAAGGAGCAAGCATGCTTTTTGTGATGGAAGCCACTACTTTTTGCTAGTGTATCATATGCAAATGGATGTTGAGATGAGGAATAATCCTGTATTTATTAATGCAAAAATCCGTTTAGCGGTAATTATCTTTATTTGCTTACAAACTTTCTCTTTCAGCATTCATTTTTCAAGCAATTTTATGGTGCTGTTACTAAGGCTGATTACACCACACTGCGCCTGGGTTTTATTACGGTAGGTTACAAATTTTCAAGAGTGATTCTCTGCTTGAAATAACTAGTTTAGCATCACGAACATTGACTGAGCATTGATATGCATCTTTACTTGTTCTTTATCTATATGACAGACGCATTGCAAGAGTAACCCGAAGTTTAATTTTCACAAATACATGATACGTGCCCTGGAGGATGATTTCAAGAGAGTTGTGGGGATAAGGTATTTGATTTCTTACAATTTGTTGATGATAAATAACTAACTGCCATGTTGAGCGCGGGGGATGGTGAACTGCATAGCTGATGCTAATAGTTTGCCTGCCTTGGTTGCAGTTGGTATCTGTGGATATTTGTGATTGTGTTCTTGCTGCTGAATGTCGACGGTATGTGAGTATGTAGCAGATGCCTTTGATGATTTACTGTTTAAGTGGTCTTTTCGCCTTCACTATACTCCGCATCATCAAGTCCTGTTCCTGCTTTAATTTTATAACAATCTACATTAATGAAACTATTTATATAACTCCATGCCCGTCTTTATTGATCTGCACGCCATTATTCAATCTTTTAGTGATGCTTTTGAGGTATATCTCTGCTTTGAGTTTATAAAAAATGCCATATCAAAAGACCATAACTTGCCAGGTCCAATCTATTATTGTACATGCACATTATTTTCTCACCAGTGCCATCTGCGCAGTTTCTGTATTTGAGTTTGGCCCGATGCTGTGATTGTTATCACATGAACTCTGCTTTTCACTTTTCTCCATGCAGGCTGGCATACATACTTCTGGATAGCATTCATTCCATTCATTGTGAGTTACCTGTTCTGTTCCGTTTAAATTTATTGCGGATGTCCATCTTCATAGCAGCAGCCATTTAATACTTTCAGTAAAAGTGAGCATATGGCAGTGGTTAATGAACTGAAAATGGAAAAAATGAAGCAGGTGCTTGAAAGCTCTTTCTAAATTGTATTTTCTGCAAGTATGGATGAATATTTTAAATAGAAGTTTGATTGAGAACCTAACTGAGTTTGTCACTTAAAAGTTCTTATAGTTGGGATTAACTCTCATGTGCGGATAAAATGATAGGCACATTGGGAATGTTCAGTGTTTTTAATGTTCTAATATTGGTTGGTTTTATGGATTTTTCCCATAACAACAGCTGCTGTAAATGCCTTTTAATTTGGATGAAAGTGAGAGATTTTCCCTGAAGAGTAGTTTTTTTACTAATATTGAAAGAGGTGCATGGTTTTATTGGTAACTTTGCTTTAGCCTTTAATGATACTGTTTTTACTCTTTGTTGATAAGGATGTCCGTGAGCCATGTAGACTGCTGGATTTGCTACATCCTTTTCATATCTTGTGATAAAACCTGCACATAATGTTGAAGTTTGTTTTCCTTAACTGGATCTTTAATTTTCAACTGATAGTTTTTCATTCTGTCCTGTGGCAAACTTTTTTCTTTTTAATCCGATGGCATAGACAGGATGTGCTTAAATAGCATTATGGACCTAAAATTAGCTTGCTTTGCTCCTCGTTTAGAGATCTTTTTGGGTCCATTATGTACATACAATTGGTGTAAACTGAGAATATTTCGTGTGATTTTCGCTGACATGTTGGAGCTGGTCATTTCTGTGCGTCATTTCTGTGCATCATTCCTCCAAACAGTACCAGACTTGCAAGATAGATGACTTTAAGAGGAAACAAGACTTCGGTTAGCAATATCATGCAGAAAGATATATTTGGATTTAATGGATTTTCAACAGAGAAATGAATAATAGGCGTTTGGCAAGGTGAAGAGAAGCCAACTTAGCTGTTGAATTATCTGTTTCTAGTCATTATAGATCACGGCTTGAAAACATGGAGCAACTAGGATACTGTGCTTATGATAAGGTTTAGTTTTTGTGGATCACACGATCTCATTGACTTCAAGGGGGAGGTTTTTTAAGAACGGCAGATTTACATTTTCAGGTTTGTACTTCACCAGTCTTTTGAGTAATAGAGAGAGGCTGTAAGAAGCACACAGATGTGATGTTTAAGTATTCTAGTGTCTCCCTCATGGCCGTGGTAGGCCGGTGGCTGGCAGTCCTTTTGTGACTGTAATTTCCAAGAAGTCAAGAGCTCCAATCTGTTGAACGTTATGCTAGTCTTCCTATTTTGTTTTGCTGAAGGAACATTCTCCGTACAGCATGAATATTACCGTAAAGGGCAAGTTTCAAATACCTAATAATATTGTAAAAACGATCCTGCATGGACAAAGGTTCACTCTGAATGCAATGCAATGGACTGTGTCATTAGTACTTAGAGGGAAATTGCTCCTTGACATCCTATTTTCTGAAGTGATCAGGATGCTCCTAAGGTCATGTTGGGTCATTTTTAGCATGTTTTACTTCATTTGCATTATTTTCAGTCTTGTGAGTCTTTATAAGTGTGTTTCTATCACTTGTGAATGCTTGCTGATTGTTAAGTTGACTATGCTCCATTTGCTATCTATTTGTGATATGTCCTACCTTAGTGTTTCTTATCTGCCGGTAAAATGTCGGGATGCACCTGCTGTTTCATGTTTCCAAAAGTTCAGTCATGGTTGCGCATGCAATCTTGAAACCATGATTGATCACTAAATCATGTGCATTTCCACTTTTTGATAATGTCTCCAGCTTCTGCTGGCTGTGGGAACAAAGCTGGAGCATGTTATCACACAATTGGCTCATGTAGTTGCTGAAAAGCATGTTGCAATAGAAGGGGACCTGGTTGTTCAACCATCAGACGAACACTTTTGGTTTCGACGCCCCCGAATAGTCCTCTTCTTGATCCATTTTATCCTTTTCCAGAATGCTTTTGAGATTGCATTCTTCTTCTGGATCTGGGTATGCCGTTTTGTGGGTATTGTTGCAGAAGCTGATGGCAACAAAGTAGGAATTTAGCTAGCGGATTGATGGGAAATCATGGTTCCTTGTGTCTGCAGGTTCAATATGGCTTTGACTCCTGCATAATGGGACATGTCCGTTACATTGTTCCGAGGCTTATTATTGGGTATAACCCGTGATCCGATTTTATTTCTATATCTTCAAATAGTTATATGACATTGCAGAAGAAAAATGTTTATCCACTTTCTCACTTTTTTGTGGGCGTATTCAGCGTGTTCATTCAGGTACTCTGCAGTTACAGCACTCTGCCCCTATATGCCATAGTCACTCAGGTGGGTCCTCTTGCTGCTAATGTTTGATCTACTGTCTCTCTTTCTCCCAACATAATGCCGTCTTACCTTCTTTCTCTGATGGAATGAAGATGGGAAGTTCATTCAAGAAGGCCATATTCGACGAGCACTTGCAGGTAGGCCTTGTCAATTGGGCACAGAAAGCGAAGAAAAAGACGAGAGCAGCAGGTGGCGACGGCTCCGGCTCTGGCCAAGCGAGCTCTCATGGCGGTTCTACTGTCCGAGTTCAGCTGGGAAGAGCGTTCCGCAAGGCATCTGCGCCCGAGGACATCCAACCCACGCCTGGTCCTGGAGGGTCTACATGAGTTCGCTGGCTATACACCGCAGATGTTAAGTTACTGGATTACATTTTGTAGAGTAGTAGTTGTACTTTCAGAAGATCATACCTAGTCAGTATGTTGCCTGAGCTTTATCCGCGGCTATTGGGGTTGCTCCGGAATAGTTTTTGCTTGAGATTCAGGTCCAGTTAAAGTGAAGTGTACTTTCAAATGTATGTCGATGTAAAGTATGTGTACCCGAAGAAGGAATTCTTATTATCTCGCTGTCGGAGAGTGATATACAGGATGAAAATTATATCGTCTGGGTTATAGACAATTATAAATCGTCATTTTCCTTGAAAGTACGTTAGAAAAGTCAGTTGCTAGTATAACAAAATTGGAAAATGATGACATTATTGTTCTAGTAGAACATGTGTACCTTGGTTTTTGGGTCGTAGAACGAGTACTTCGCTGACAGAGAAACTCGGAGAATTATAGGAATAGATAGGTCGCCGGTTGATCGTATTTAGATGGTTTACGATACCATCGCGAATTGTATATCTTATCTTTTTAGCACATCTGGGTTTCTTATAATTAAGAAAAGAAAGATTATTAAATCACTTTATCTCCTTTTTTTTTTAATGATGTTGCTGTAAGAAATTGTGGACAAGCATATATCTAGGCGTAAGTGTTCACCGATTTCATTTTATTTTTTTGGTCGCAAGTGTTCACCGATTCGATGTGTAAAATGTTAGATAAAAGTAAAAAATTCTTAAAAGAGATGGCCAGAAAACCACTGACCCTGAAAGTGTTGGTTGAAGCAGTCAAGCATTTGGTCAGACTAGGATTGATTTCACAATCGAATTACAAACCGGTCGTCCATTTTCATCCCCTTGCCTGATAAAGTAATATTCAAACTATATTGTTCTGAATTCAAATGTAATTTGTGGGGCTACTCCAATCAGCCATCTTATGGCACAGCCGTTCTAGATGCACATGAAAACCTCCAGAGGTTCTAAGGTTTTCATTGACTTTGTTTGATATTATGTATTGTCTTTTGTTGGTGTGTTTTCCAGACTTTTCACTTCGATCCTGTAACCTTAAGTTTTTGGGAGCCCGGCGTGTGACTTTTTGGCTCTAAACAAACGTCATAAAATCATGTAAAATCAGCTGTAAGTCTATCCGCTTTTACAGTATCCGCTGCACATGAAATGTATCCCTTTTGGATCGTCTTATATCCATAACGCGCTTTTTACAGTATTCGCTGCACATGAAACGTATTCCCTTCTTGATTGTCTTATGTCCGTAACCACTGCTTGAGTAAGCGTCGCTAGTCTTTGAAAGGCAATTGACGTAGAGAATGTATGCTCCTATCGAAAAGGCAATGAGGGAAAGGAAGGAGAAGGTATGAACCGATAAATGATTTTAGCAGTCGGTTCTATTTCAGGTTTCACGAATCCTATAAACGAATATGCTTCTTTCAGTTGCAGATGAATAGGAGCTTTTAGCAAGATCGACTGCCCTCGGACTTCTTTATTTCTTCTTTCTGGCCTGAAGGCTTTCATTTGCTTTGATGGTATCCCATTATAGAGAAATGGTTGCCTCTTTCCTTTTGGAGTTCACGCCATGCAATACCGCAGCACTACTCATTAAAGATATAATAATAAAACAAACAAGGGAAGCCTACTTCTATCAAAACAGACACTTTCATCTCTCATCTCTGGCCCAAAACACAATGATATCCATGATAAGATGGCTCCAAACAAACGTCAAAAACCCGTGAAAAAACACATGGCTATCCGACGCTTTTGCAATGAGTTAGGGATGCACTCTCCGACGTGTGGGCGGGCCTGGCTACCGGGTGCCCGACCCGTTTTCCTCTCCTGGGCCCACAATTTCCCAGGCTTTGGACTTTTGGGCTCTTGAGGCTTATTGACCATTTTGGGAAGCCACTCGGCGGCCGTTGGGAAAAATACAACCCCCCACTCTCAACCGAACTTGAAACTTATTCGGAACTCCCAACTCAACCACCAGATGTACGGATGAGCACAGGCTGTTGAGACTTGAGACCTAAAACTTTACGCCCACTTTTTTTGTAATAATAATAATAATAATAATAATAATAATAATTAACATTGATGGAGGAAAAGAATTTGACTACAAAATTCACTTTGGGGTCCATCTACCTCTAATTCTCGTCTCTCTGATTTTTGTTTTGTCTTTTTTGCATAGCGTGGAGTTGAACATAGCATCTATGATACTAGCATCCCCACTCCATAATCCTTTTACTAGCAAGATCCCATGCCTATTGAAACGCCAGACCATAGTTTAAACAGGTCTTTTTGACAACCATATTAGCACCCAAATCTTACAGTCATTTTTTGAATTTTCAGCAATGGCATCTCGATTTTCGAAGTATCGAGGTAGTTTCCAGTTTCTCGATTTTGATCGCAGTCGTAGAAGCCAGGAATTGCGACAACAAATCGAGTCGGTTATGACCATGAGAAAAGTAATCGCCGATCAAACTATGGTCAAACAAATTGATATGTGAAAGAGGTTTCCGAGCCTACAACGTATCTAGTGGTCTCGGAGTTGAACTAGACTTTCCATATCCCTGAGTTATTTGATCACTTTCGAAAATGGTAAGTTATCGAAATGACACCTGGTTCATCGACCGGAGTTTAGCCCTCGATATGATATGGATAAGTAACACTTGTAGTATTCTAATTATTAGGCAATGAGAATAATGGTAAAAGCACGTATCTCATCATCATCAAAGTCAATCTCAACCAAATTTAATTTACTAATAACCACATTTGATACAACCTTCGTGCATCTTTAAGTGAAATAGACAGTGCCTCTAGTAGAACCCATGACCATAGAAGGCTCCTTGCACATGTTTGACAAGGCATTCATCAGTCCTGTAGATATCTTTCTTTAAAATGTTAAACGTGACATTACAAGTCAAGATTGGCCGAATAACACCCTACACCTATCTATCGAGCAAATCTCAATAAGCTTGCTTCATTGACTCTAGCTTCTCCCAGTACAATGGTAAGTATAGGTTTGTTTTATAATGGTGATCCTCAAGCGGCACCTTCCATAAACCAAATTCATTCCTATTCTATTGATATTCACCTTTCGTTCTTTTGTTGTCGTTGATTCACTTGAACTCGGCCAAGCACGTCTTTGATACCTATTGGTTCCAAAAACAAGCGTTCGAAAAATGAAATAAGTAGAATAGGGAACTAAATCATACAAGATTTTAAGTGGTTTAGTTGACATGACCTACTCTATGAGGAGAACAATTGATGACTCCAATATAAATCCAAGTGATATAACGAAGATTACAATTATACAAAAGTCATTCAAACGGTGTCATTATAATCCTACCCTAACCACACCCAATAAAATCTTGCAATGAGATTTATTAGAGTAAAAACACTTGCAATTATGTTGCTCCCTTTGCTGGGCAAAAGTTGACACCCAAACAAGCGAAACAAATGAAGATTATAACCATACTCGATGTCCTCAAACATTCTCAGCGTATTCCTACACCCAACTAGACCCAATGGAATCATGTAGCAAGATTTACTGGCTTTAAAACACTTGTAATTTCTTCATGAGGTAATCCACGGGCACACCGTATGGTTGATTGCTATAAGAGAAAGCTCTACTGTTCTCTGTGATGGGCAAAAACTAACTCCCACCAAAAATGGGAAACCTACTGAAATTATGAAGTCTGCTTGAACCAGCTTTAAATTCGAGATACATTCTCAAAACAATGGTGACGGGGCAACACATTTGCACGATGAGACCAACAATACATAGCGAATGTGTAGTTGCATCACATTAGATTGACATAATTGTGCATAGAGTTTCATCAATTGAAGAGAGAGGGGTTTAGCTGCATTTGCTATTGCCCGAGCACTTGGACGTCCATTCACATAGAGTTTCTAATGTGGGTAGGGAAGCCAAGAAACCATTTCAGGTCAACTTATTGGGACGAGACGAGCACGTCTCGACTTGGGACGTTCTTCACATGCCCCCTGATCGGACTTTTTCTTCAGAATATTTCTCTTAAACGTTTCGAAATGTCGTCAAGAGATTTTTCTTTTCTCCCTAAATAACGATGTTAATTTTTTACCCAGCAGATAATGATAAAACGTAGAATACAAGATAAAAACTTGGGCTAAGCATTGGGTCCGATTCAATTTGAGAACCGGATCGAACTGACCAAGATCGGCTGGTTTGATGGAGAACTAATTCGGTTATATTCTAAGGTGGCCAAAATCACTGGTTCTACCCAAATAGAACTAGATCTAAACCATTTTAAGTGATCTCAGAAATTCGACCGAAAAAAAAGTCATCTCAGAAAGAGAATAATTTTGCACCAAGAATTGAACTTATGACCTCCAACATGAGTAGATAACAACTTAAATCATTTGACAAACAAACGTTTATTTTTTTTTTTTTTTTGGTAAGGAACAAATGTTTTTATAGCAAAGTAGTGCAACTTTTTTATTTTATGAGAAGAATTGGTTTTCTATCCAAACCACAAAATTAGTTGGCTCATGATCTACCCAGGAACCAGAACTGAACCAAATTGGCTGTTCTATTTTCGACAGCTTAGATATTTGGTTCCAATCTTTTGGAACCAAAAGCCACATGGTCAATGGTCAGTTGTGGGCCGGGAATCGACTCAAATACCGATTACCCTAAATGAATACCCACATATGATTGCAAACATTTACAAAATAATAATAAGAATTCCTAGGTAAAATAACAAAATATATTACTTACAAAGTTTAAAGTTACGGACAGAGCGGAAACACGACAATCTCAATTCGAAACATAATTAAAAAAAATTAACAAAATACATCCGATCCTAAATTTTGCAATTGAATCTTATCAAGTCTCGAACATTTACTAAGAAGTACAGACTTTTAGAACCATTAAATTGCTTCAATTAAATCCCAAATATATACGAAAAAACTGCAGTTAAGTTTCGAATTTGATCATTATCACCTACCCAGTGCCATGTCTGCCGACCAAACTGATATGCACCTGAAATTTCAAATTCAAGAAATAATTTTCAAAATCAAGAAATAATTGATTGGATTCATAGATCTCGCATGTCAACATCCTTAAAAAAATTAAAGAAAATCCAAGAGATCGATGGAATCTGTTATTTAAATTGGGCTCTCTTTATCCTTTTCCTACTTTATTATTATTATTATTATTATTATTATTATTATTATTATTATATATTGAAACATTGCTGTCCTTATCCTGGAAGCACCACATTCCACGGCATTATATTATCTTTGGCATGCAAAGTAATTTGTGCAAACACAACGTGGGTGGGGACCTCGGATTTGATTAGATGATTAATTAGGTTTAACCACTTTTTCTTGTGTCCTTAATCACTTCCTGATTGGATGATTATGACTTTTGTCTTCTTTAAGATAACCATAAAAACAAAAGCATTTTTCATTGCACTATTTAAATAAATTCCTTTCGAACGATGAGCGTGCCCTGCGCAAGTTTTGGGACCACCGTAGCACTTGCAATTTGAGAGAAACATTGGATTGTGTGGAGGGTTGAGATTTTCTGGCACATTTAGGAAAATTAGGAATATATGTTTCTTTAAATAAAAAAAATTAATATCATATTTTGGATTATAAAGACTAAGTTCCATCATTTTTCATTGCAATCCACAACACAAATTGTCCACACGCAGCTGTAGTTCATTAAAGGCCAGAAAAATGTAAAAAATTACCCATTTATGGGTAACTCAATTAGTTAGGGCACACTTAAGATTGTGTGGTTAGATACACTGGTATCAGGTTCGATTCCCCAGATGAACACTATGATTTAAGTGGGGGGTCATGGCGATGGGTTGCTGTGTTAATCTTCTCTGAGAAATAATCGATGTGTACGCAAAATGGCCTTGTCACTTTGGTCATAAAAAAAATACAAAAAATTCATATTTAATCGACACTGAAATTCAATGAACATTGCGAAATTATGGTTGATAAGAAATCGAGTCGAGATAATAAAAAAAATATGGGCCAAATGGAATAATGAACTTTAGAGATTTAGAGACATAGGATGGTTATCGGGCAATGAAAATTCCCCATTAGTAGTTGGAATATCAATCGTAAACGAATGAGCATAGACTTTTTGGATGGACAGCTATTGACTTAGATTGAGTGGCGCAAGCAATCATCAAGGCGTAAAATGCAAGTTATCGACGCTCATCCAATTAGTTAGATTATAAAGAAAAAAAATTAGGTAGATTATAAGTATTTGCAAATAAACATAAGATCGAGACGAAGAAATGCTTGACGGTGATTGCGGATGAAATTCATCCATGGAATTCCGTGAACTATCAAGCAAAATGTTGTCGTTTAAGTACGTTTATTTCATGAAAAATAATATTTTAAAAATATTTTTCTAAAAACGGCTGCTTGCTTAAAATAATTAGTCGACAGAAAATATTTTTATTATGGTCGATAACTCATGACTAAGATTTCCATGGGCGATAACAAAATTTTTCGTTCATTAATTTTTGTAAGTGGCATAAATGATTGTTTTTAGAAGAATATTTTTTAAGACGTTTATTTTTTACGAAATTAACGGAGCTAAAGAGTGATTAAATCCAAATCCCTGTCGTGGGTTTGGATACATTTTCAAGGGGGAGTTAGTTTTGTGGGCTGACTTGACTATTGTTTGTCTTGTACAGTGTCTCTCATGCTTATAAATAGTGACTTCTCGTTTTTACAACTTCAACGTCACCAGTGATTTCGCCGCCCCACCCCCCCCCCCCCCCGCCCCCCCAAAAAAAAAAAAAAAAGAAAAAGGAAATCATCATCAGTGGTTAGCGTACTGGTTCCAATGCTTGTTGCTCCTTGATTTCCGAAAATCTCGACTCATCCGAGGAATGCTAATGCTGGGACGAGAATAGGATTTTGTATGCGTTGCCCCCGCAAATGGGATCGGCGATGCCGGGCTTGTCATTTAAGGCAATGCATGCGCGATGATGACCCTGAAATGCACCAATTAAATCGAACATTCTCTAACGAGTTTGAAAATCCGATAAAAAAGTCAAAGGAGAATCGATGCCGCTGATCGCTATTTTCGGATTTTTTGTTTTTTTGCTTGAATGATAATAATAATAATAAAAAATTGTAAACATCTTCATCAGTATTAGTTGGTGCTGGTATTCGAGACCCGCCATTTGCGGTCAATGTCAGCTGACTCGTTCCCCTATAAAGACGGCTTCGCTGTGTGGCCAACCGACATTGTCTATCTTCCTCCTCGTGGGCTGACCAAACCAACACCACGCCCAAGTTGCGCTATCTTAGTGGGCTCCATGTCGATTTAGTTTATCTTTTAAATTCTCATTTGGAATTGACTTACAATTCAAGGAATGGACACTTCAAATTTAGGCGTAAATTCACCCCAAGAGCTTGATCAACACAAATGCATTTTAGATGGTTTAAGTTGTTTTTCTCATCAATCATTTTTTTCCCATCTTTTATCTTCGATTGTCACAACTGACCTTCATTCGAGTCAGCCGTCCACCAGATATTGCCGACTCTTGCGAGCCCCTTCTCTTTGTGCCTCCTAAGCCGCGGTGGTCATAACCTTTTATTTATTCAAGGTTCCTAGCTTCAAGCAACCATAGATTTGGGGTCGCATGAGGTTGAGCGGCTATATGCATGGTGGTCATGACAAAGGCATGAGCTCCCTTTATTAGTATTTTGAGAGAGAGAGATAAAGGGGGGGGGGGTGACGATGGAGGCGGGGGGAAGCCGTGACAAGGGGGGCAAGCAAATATGGTGGTCACAAAGGAAGGGGAGGGAAGGGAAAGTTGAGGAAATTAGACTCCATTTGTTTCGTTGAGAATGAATGATTTGGAAAGCATTTTCCTAAAAATGGTAACTTGTATCTTTTAGAAAAATCAATATAGAATAAATAATTTTATTATTCACAAAGATATTTAAATATGAATTATTTCCAATAACAAAAATATTATTTATTGACTAGTTATTTTAATTTATAGAAGTGATAGGTTTTAGAAGAATGTTTTCCAAAGCATTCATTTTTAACGAAATAAATGGAGCCTTAAGAGTGGATTTAGATTTTTTAAGGATAATTTCTTTAAAAAGGGTACTTTCGTCCTTTTGAAGTAATTACGTGGTCTCCTTAACTCGTAATTGCAGACAATCCACACACTTAATTATGACTATGACCAATTTAAATTGCATGCACTCAAGTGTGTGCAAGACAAAATGAAATGGACGAAATTGGGGAAATGGATCCAACTTTTTTTTGGTGGGGGGGGGGGGGGGGGGTTGGGGGAGGGGGAAGAGAGAGAGAGAGTAGTGGTCAAGGTGGTATTTTATCAAAAAGCCATACTAAATTTCTCAGTGAAAAAAATAATAATATAAAAACATGAATCCTCCAAAGATAGTGGATGACTATAGGACTGACAATTCAAGTTATGCTACATTAATTGTTGTTGGAAAAAGGGGGTCTTACGGTGTGAGCCCATGCGGTCAATCACACCCGCTCCTAGAGATAGCTGCAAAAGCAATTATCTGCAGTTTGAATATAACAAATGTGAAAAGTCACGTTTGTTCAATATCGTTAAAAGGGAATCGACGCTCTTCCTCCTCCTCTGATGAAATATGACATATTGTCGTTGATGGAAGATGATGAACGTCTTTCCCCTCTACGTCGAATCGCATCGAAGGCGAAGTGACTCTTGAGACCGCAGAAGAATTTGTGGATAGTGGGTACGATTCCTCGTATGATCGTATTTCGATCGGTGATATAAGTTAGTGATAGATTTGGCATTAATCAGTAGTTTTTTCGCATGTGATTCGTTTAAAACCAAGGAATCAGTTTCCATCATTGGTATCAGAGCCAGTCAATTTTTATTTTCCTAATCGTAAGTTCAATCTTCGAGTTTTCTCACTGTGCTCTAATGTCGAATTTTACATCCGGTCATCATTCTTCGAGTTTATGCGGTCATTTTATTCCCCAAGCATCACTAACCATCATCACATATTCATTAAGCATTGACCTTGCTTGAATACTTTGAATCGAGTTTTCAAACTCAACTTCCATCGCTGAACATTGTTCAAAATTGCCTAGCCGAATCTAGGTCATGCGAGCTCAATTGGAGCTCGAGTTAAGTGTTCTGAATCTCTTATGATACTTCTGTGCTGATGAATTGACTTGAGATGTTATGAATTGCATGATTGGAGTAGCTATATCTGTACTGGTTCAAGTTTGCCTGTGTTTAATTTGTGGATGAAATGTGTTAATTTTGATATATGTGATGCAAAACGTTGAGACGAGTAGATTGGCATTGGTCTTGCTCGATTCCGTCGAGATTTCACTGTTAGATCATCGCTGGAGTCTCCCAACCGTCTATCGTAGAAGAAGGATGCTCGAGGAAGAAGACAATGACATGATGGTCAATCGGTCAAAAGTACCGACGTGGCGCTGACGTGGCATGCCACGTGGCAACCGTGTCAGCAGAGCCGTTAGAGTTCGGTTTGAATCTGTTAGATGATCGAATGGTCTAGGTTGCACTACGTGTTGGCTTGGTGATCGTTTGATCAGTTTTATAACTGTTAATAAAAATCAAATTTTAAAAAATAAAAATAATAAATCTTTACCCATCCATGGGCAGGTAGCTTAGTTGGTTAGGGCGTACTTGCGATTGTGTGGTTAGGCGCACTGGTCTCAGGTTCAATTCCCAAAATGAGTACCTGTGATTTAAGTGGGGGGTAATGGCGGTGGGTTGCTGTGCTAGTCTCCCTCGAGGAATAGTTGAGGTGCGCGCAAGCTGGCTCGGACACATTGGTTATAAAAAAAAAAATCTGATCGAACGGGCGAGAATTAGCCGAGTCGTTCGATCTTGGCCGTAGATCTAAGTAATCAGATCTGACGGCTAAGAGAAAGTTTGCTTTTGATCTGAGCCATAGGTTTTAGTAAGCCAATCCATTAGCCGTGGAGTAGCTACGTGGTTCATTAGGAACTGTCGGGTTAAATCCGGATAAGCTAAAAAATAAAAATACGGAACGACGTCATTTTAGAGCGTAGGTTTCATGGGTCCAGGTCTCGGCCGAGTTCCGACCCGATCCGATCCAAATCATTTTTAATAAAAATTTTAGAAAATTATTTTTAAAAATACAAAAATAAAAAATCTTATAAATTTTTTAAAAAAATGCCAGAAAATTCTAGAAAATCCAAAAAAATTGTAGGAAAATTGTACAAAATTCCTAAAAATTTCAAAAATTTCCAAAAATTATGGATTTACCACTAACAACTGGCCAATCCTATTTTTGGGATTTCTTATCCATCCTCCTAGAAATTGACGATATTACCATTTAGGGGTAAATCGCATCTGCTTAGTATATCAGATAAATCGATAACGTCAATATAAGACTTAAGATTGGTTAGGTGATCAATTCTTATACTTGGGTTTTCGAATCTTGTCTTTTTTCTAAAAATAACGATTTTAGCCCTCAAAAGGGTAAATCGTCTTTCTTATTCCGATCGAGCCGTGAAAATTGCTCAAAGTTAGGATTTGGGTCAAGAGGTCGACCAATCCTTATGTTTGGGATTTTCACTTCTCATCACTTTCTGAAATGACGATTTTACCCCTCAAAGGGTAAATCGCTTCTAAAATTTTAGAAAAATTCTGGAAATTCCTGAAAAATAGGAAATGGATTGGTTTGGTGACCAATCCTATTTCCACCATCTTTTGACTCCATGTTTAATCTAAAATGACAAATTTGCCTTTCTTGAGCACGTTGTCCCAAAATTCTTCAAAATTACGATTTTGCCCCTCAAAGGTAAATCATGTCAAAAGTACTCATAAGCCTTGATTGATATTTCTCTAGGCTAATAGGGTCTTATTAGGGATGGTACGTTATTTTCATGTGATTTATCCGCACATATTGGATCCTTGATTTGCGTGCTCATTTTATTGATTGTGTTTGCTAGGATAGTCATTCTTATCTGCATGAACTCCTAGTGTTCGGGTTCACACCTCACTCATCTGCATGAAATCTTAGGTTAGAAAAATCATTCAACTTAGGTGCCGAAAGGACGTCAACTCTAATAATTGGCGTAACAAAGTCCCCGATCTCATTTTTCTGGTTTCCGTAGAATTGAATAGAATGCTCCCAACTATTTGATAGGATTTCTAATCGTACCCTCCACAGAATGATTGGTGACGACTCCTTGGCATGTATACACATCACATGTCACTAGACCACACCGAAGGTCGATCACGTATACCGCCGTTGTGACTTGGGTAACGGGCCTTGGGAGAGACTTGCGTCTGACCAGACGGGACAGCCCATTAGCCCTCACAATCTCGAAAGGGTCGCGACATGAGCTTCTATCCGAAATCTCGATTTTGATTCTTGGCTAATGGTGCTTCTTTTAGGCCTTGATCTGATCGTATCATTTTTCTATCTTCACAAATTCTGTTTCAATTCCCTTTTCATTCACTCAAAACACACTTGCCCGCCTCACACACGCATCAAATTGGTATCAAAGCCCAAGGTTGGACTCGTTTTGAGTGATACTTTCTCTTATCATTTTTTTTTCAAAAAGACAAAAAAAAATGGCTTTTACGGGTGGAAGATCTTTGGCTTTGTAGGAATCTCATGGCGAAAGATAGGAACGTGCTATGGAGAAACTCCAGCAACAAATGGATCGAGTCCTTACTCTGTTAGAGAAACACGAGAGGGTTGCTCGAAGATGTTCGCCTAAGCTTTCAACAAAAGGTATGTCCTTCTTTGGGGATGCTTATTCTAACAATGCAGTGAATAGCTCCACACAGGAGAAAGAAAATGAAAAAGCCCTTGATTTAGTTTATGAGCTCCATAAAGAAAATGAAAAAACCAATGATCCCCATGTCATTATGAAGACTATCAACTAGGATTGTCGATTATAAAGTTTCGACTCTTTTCTTTCCAATAAGATAATTACTTCACCAAATTGATTTCTGCTGATTCCATGGCGATTCACTAGGTTGAATGCTTACCGATTAATTGAAGATTCAAAGGCATATTCAAGATGTGATTGATTGCTGATTTCAAGCTTTATCTTGATTGATTGCTAATCCGATGATATATCAATGTAGATGTGATTGATTGCTGATTTGATGATTAATCAATTTAGATGTGATTGATTGCTGATTTCAAGCATTTTCTTGATTGATTACTTGCAGATTTGAAGGCCAATCAATTACATATCAATTAGTCGCTGATTGGAGTTGTTTTTTTACATTTAGAAGATCTTTTAGGGTTGTTATTGGTTGTTCAAGGCTGGTGGACGATATTATTATTTCTATTTCTCTTTTGTTTTGTCTTAGTCTCTCTATAAATAGAGAGGTCTTTTCCATTGTAATACAGATCTAATGAATGAATGAGAGTTCCTCTTTGTGAGTTAAATTATTTTTATTTTGGTTCATTTAACCTTGGAAATTGGATTCTTCCTCGGTGGTGAAACCAAAGCCCTTTAGCTTTGGTTGATGGTTTTCCTTTAGACCTTGGTGGTGAGCTCCTATCCGAAATCCCGATTTTGATTCTTGGCTAGTGGTGCTTCCTTTAGGCCTTAATCTGATTGTATCATTTTTTATTCTCACACATTCTGTTCTAATCCCCTTTTTATTCAAAAATCACTCATAACACTCTTGCCTGCCTCGCACACGCATCAAATTGGTATCAGAGCCCAAGGTTGAACTTGTTTTGAGTGATACTTTCTCTTATCACTTTTTTTTTCAAAAAGACAAAAAAATGGTTTTTATGGGTGGAAGATCTTTGGCTTTAGAGCAATCTCATGGCGAAAGACAGGAATGTGCTATGGAGAAACTCCAGCAACAAATGGATCGAGTCCTTACTCTGCTAGAGAAACACGAGAGGGTTGCTCGAAGATGTTCGCCTAAGCTTTCAACAAAATGTGTGTCCTTCTTTGAGGATGCTTATTCTAACAAGGCTGCGAATAGTTCTACACAGGAGAAAGAAAATGAAAAGGCCCTTGATTTCGTTTATGAGCTCTAAAAAGAATCAAATGGAGAATGTAGCAAGTGCTTCAAGTGCTATGGCTATGGACATCTACAAAAGAATTGTCCTAACCAAATTGCTATCACCATGGAAGAAATTAAGAAAATTGATTTGGAACTCCAACAAACTCACCAAGAGCCATACTATGCTGGATTTGAATTCAATCATAAAAAAGAGACTCGAGAAGAGCCACACAACAAGGAGTCCCAATTCCAAGAGCAAGATGAGATCATTGATCAAATTGAAGAGGGAGAGATTTTAATCATTCCGGTACCATCAAGCAGTTACGATGTTATGGATGGTGAATCTCTAAATCAACTTGCTGAGAAAAATGCTAAGTTTATGTATGAGAAAGGAATGATTATAACGGATAGAAATCTTAGCTATCACTTTGATTTCGTATACCCAGAAGCATTCTCTCTCAAAGCGTTCATGAAATTGAGAAATGGGTTTGATATGATTTTATCTTTCCAGTTTGTCTTGAATGTCATTATTAATGTGAAGCTAATGTATTATCTTGTTCGTTGGAGAGGCCGCCCTGGAATATTTTCAAAGTGAAGTTTCTTTGGTAAGAATGGTTGTGGCAAATTTTGTACTTCTAATCTTGGAGATGAAGCACAACAAGATTTGAGCACAAATCTTTTCAGAACCTGGGGAAAATGATGCGGGGCATCATATTATGACACCAATGATCCCCACGTCATCATGAAGACTATCGACTAGGATTGTCGATTATAAAGTTTCGACTCTTTCCTTTCCAATAAGATGATCACTTCACCAAATTGATTTCTGCTGATTCCATGGATTCACTAGATTGAGTGCTGACCGATTAATTGAAGATTCAAAGGCATATTCAGGATGTGATTGATTGTCAATTTGATGATCAATCAATGAAGATGTGATTGATTGCTGATTTCAAGCTTTCTTGATTGATTGCTAATCCAGTGATTGATCAATGTAGATGTGATTGATTGTTGATTTGATGATCAATCAATGTAGATGTGATTGATTGCTAATTTCAAGCCTTATATTGATTGATTACTTGCAGATTTGAAGGCTAATCAATTATATATCAATTAGTCGTTGATTAGAGTTGTTTTTTTTTACAATTAAAAGATCTTTTAGGATTGTTATTGGCTGTTCAAGGCTGGTGGACGAGATTATTATTTTCATTTCTCTTTTGCTTTGTCTTAGTCTTTCTATAAATAGAGATGTCTTCTCCATTGCAATACAGATCTGATGAATAAATGAGAGTTCCTCTTTGTGAGTTGAATTGTTTTATTTCGGTTCCTTTAACCTTGGAAATTAGATTCTTCCTCGGTGGTGAAACAAAAAGCTCTTTAGCCTTGATTGGTGGTTTTACTTTAGACCTTGGTGGTGAGATTCTATCCGAAATTTCGATTTTGATTCTTGGCTGGTAGTGCTTCCTTCAAGCCTTGATCTAATCGTACCATTTTCCATTTCACACATTCACACACTTGTCCGCCTCACACACGCATCATTTTGGTCCAGACCAGAGGTCTGAGATGCCGTGAGAAAGGATAAGGTAAATTAATTTTTTTTTATTTTTTAAAAAGTAAATTATATTTTTATTAATAAGAAATTATTTAAAAAAGAGATATATTCACTAGTAGTCATTAAAACTTATAAAAAATGCAATCATGCCCTAAAACTTGTTAAATTAGTGCAATCAAGTCATGCCGTTAAAACCATCAATTTGTCTAATGGAAAATACTGACATGATATTTTTGAATTAATTTCTCTATCTTATGTGATATTTTTTTTCAATTCTTATTTAAATGAGCATAAAAATGAAAAGTTAGGGCTCGTGGCGTAAAGAGCACTGGTTTTGCTTCTGGGTTGCTGCCATTGAGCTAGTCCGCTAGACTCCTCTGCCACGAGCCCATGCCATTCCGTGTCGTACCAGTCACCCAAGAAGTACAGTAGGTAGAAATGCTTTATAGCTTAAGAAAAATTGGTGCTCTTTTTGGGCAATTTTTAAATTATTTTAAAAAAGATTAAAAAAAAACAACAGTGAGGGTGGCTAGCACTCGCTAGCCTCGGGCGTAGCCTCAAGCAAGGGCAGGTGAGGCATGCCCAGATCTGGGCGGAAATCTTGAGCTAGACTCAGCTTGGCCTTGAGCTGATTCTACAGCGCTTCGCGTTTTTGGTTGGGCAGATATCTCACTGATCAAGCCGAGGGCTGTTGCTTGGCTTTTTTGATCCTAGGTTGGTTTTGTCGATAATGGTTAGAGGTGATTATCAAGGATTTTACAACGTTTGATTGCGTGGGGCCAGTGAGGCTTCGTTTGAGGCTGGCGTTCAACGGACGCTTCTCCGAAGAGATTTTTACGTGTTAGATACACCACCATGTTTGACACTCTCCGAACATGCTTTCCATTAAGTTCTGGATTGGTGAGGCCATGTCCTTAGCTCGCGTATTAGTTCGCATTGGGTACTTAGCTCGCCTCCTCTCATTCCTTGCGATTGTCTCCCTCACAAACATTTTCTAGTTTTTTACTAACATTTTTAATCAATATTTTTCTAAAATATGATGTGGTCTTATGAGTTTGAAGCTAATATGTGGGGTCATCAACTAGTTTTAAGGCAAAGCAATCATATCTTAATGCCAAATATGAAATAGCTATGAAATTTAGACATATTATGATGTTTGGAGTTCATAAAAATGATAATTTATTATGTGTATATAGAAATATACATTTAATTATAATGTATCCCAATGCATCGAAATTTTCTATTTTTTTGAAAAATCCCGTGTTGGAGTATCGTGCCCCATGTCTCGTTTTGTGTCGGTGCCACATAGGCCCCAGCCACTTTAACCCAAGGCTGGCGACCGCTACTACCCCCTTCAGTAATGGGCGACGATGGCGATTGCGCCTCACCCTACCCTCTCTCTCTCTCTCTCTCTTTTTCTTTTTTTAATCTTTTTAAATTTAATATTTTTTAATTTTATTTAACTAAGAATTAAAAAATAATAATAAATAATGTGACATAGGATAGAGAAACAAATACTCTGTGTTTGGGATTTTTGGTGGTATTAACCCTTTTTCTTAATGAATTATAAGAAACAAATACTCTATGTTTGGTTAAATATGGAAGTATTTAAGTAATATGGATCAGGTCGAATATATGTCATTATATCTGTATTATATAAAAAGGGATCAAAATGGATTAAATGGGTCAGTATGGATCGGATCAATGCAACCTTACCAAATTCGACCTGACCCACTTGTTTGACAGCTCAAGGCATATGCAAGCAAGCATAAAAAATGCCCGTGCTTTTAGCGTGAATGTATGAGCTCGACCTTTGTATTCATTAATACAATTTTCCCCATAAAATTGATCCCCATTTGCATAAAAAATTAATGGGCATATTATATGTAAATACATCAGTTTTTTACATTTCAGTTTTTTTGAATAACATGTGTTTTTGGTTAGGATCGATAATTTTCGTAGAAGATTTTGTGTTAATTACATTCCATAAATAGAAATTTTCAATTGTTACCAAACGAATTTCAATTCCGATAGCAAAAATTTTGTTTTATTATCAAACACATTTCTCTGATAAAAAATCAACTTCTGAAGCAAAAGGATGTCAAAACCTTATACAGAAGATGGATTTACGTGTTAAAAGCACGAATAGGTATCAGAGAAATTTTCTGAAGTTGATTGGTTGAGTTGGCCTCATGATGTGTGCATGGGTGAGTGATTCTGTCGATGGAGTTATTTATTTATTTATTTATTTATTTTTGCAAGTTATGTGTTTGCCAATTGGTGAAGATGGAATGAAGTATATGGATGTAAAAGGATGGTGTAATGGGGTTTTTTGGGATAAATGTTTGGATTAGTGTGTAAAATTGTAAAAGGTTGATAATTGCAATGACCACCTAGGCATAAAGGATGCGCCGTGACGCATGTGTGGGCAAGTGATTCCATCTTCACTGTCAAGTGGTCAATATGGAAAGAAATATATGGATGTACAAGGACAATTTAAGGGAGTTTTCTAGGGTAAGTGTTTGGTAACCGATAGAATACGATCACCGCCTAGGCATAGAGAACACATCACTAGTTAAGAATAAAGATCGGGATTTAGATAGAAGTTTATCATCAAGGTCTAAATGTTAAACCATTAATCAAGGCAAAAGAGCTTTTGGCTCACCATCGAGGAAGAATCCACCTTACAAGGCTAAAAGAAAGGTAAACAATTCAACTCATGAGGAGAAGTTCTCATTTGATCAATCAGTCTTTTTGTTTAAAAATAAAATTACAATCACTAATATTCCAAAACAAGGGTAGATTACAATCACTACAAAGGCATAAAGGACACATAACTAGCAGAGGATAAATGTCAAAATTAACGAAGATCACCACCAAAGCTTAAAGGATGCACCACTAGTTAAGGAAAAATGACTTCGAGATGGGAGAAACTCACTATCAAGGAAGAATCCACCTTCCTGGAAAAAGGGATTCTTGGTTCACCACCAAAGAAGAATTTGCTTTTTAGGGATAAAGAATCGACTGTTCAAATCTCCCAACTCGTGCTCCGTGACTTAAGTGAGGATCGCGACTGGTGGTTGGTGTACTAGTCCCCCAGAGTAATAGTCGAGGTGCATACATGCTGGCCCAAACACCTCGGTCATAAAAAAAATAAATAATCGAGATGGATATTTTCTCACACAAAAGAAAATGTCATATCTTCTCTAGCATCAAGTCTGCATTACAATGGAGAACTCTTCATCTATTTAGAAAGGGACTCGGATATAAGAAATAGACAACCATTAAGACATGGGGACTAGAGAGAAATTAAAGAGACAAAGGGACTCTCTAAAATATTAAAGACATGGAACCACAAAGCAATTACGAACCTAGGTATTAGGAAAAGAAAAAGAAAAAAAAATACCGAAACCAGAAAAGCATTAAAGTTACCGAGACATGTAAACTTAACTTCAGCCTTGTGGTTCATTTTCAAAATTCGTCCACCAGCTAGACCATCAAATAACCATCTTAGATTATCTCCAAATAATTAAGAAAATAGCTCAGAATAGTCTCATATTGATATGTTGTCGGTCTGCTTCGAAATTGGCAACTATCTCAGTGAATCGATAGCTCAATCTCCAAGGGAAGGGTCGATTACTCTATAGCCGATAGTTTACATATTTATTCTCAATCTATCATCATAAGTTATAATCATGATGTGCCTTGGCTTAAATGAACCTCGATGTAGCTAGACTTGTCGATGGAACCATGTTGAAACTCAATGATTCTTTCGATGAGTCGTATGCTCCCACACCACCCCAAGACTCGAAGCTTAGACGATAAGCCAATGAATTAAATTGAAAGTGGGATACTCCCCCTAAAAGTCCTAAATTATATTTACATAATTCACCCGAGTCCTTAAACTTTTATGTTATTGCAATAAAGCTGTGCACCTTCCTTGAAAGGTGCAATGCGATGTATTTTATTTGATACAATCAAATCCTAAACCTTTAATCGATAGTAGAATTAATTCTAAAATTATATATCTATTTGAAAAATGCAATTGAAGGTCACCATATATATAATTATAGAATGCCACATTGCCAATTTATGGTAGCGTTTACACATTGAAAGGACTGGATTATACTTTTGGCCAAAATAATTCAAAGTCTCAATTGTACCTATTGAAAGTTCCAAAACATGGCTATGTTCTATGTCATTTTTGGATTCACCGATGTTTCCTCTACTTTCGGTTGGATGAAATATGCCTTGTTTTTTTCCTTTTTCTTTTTTAGCTTACAAGACAATTTATTCTGGACTAGAGTTGCATATGTCAATAACCCACTTAACTTTACCGTTACTTAGGTCACCCAATCTTTCTTTCATTTTAAATCCTATTGGAGGAGCGTTATCACCTAGAGGAGGGTGAATAGATATTTACAAGTATTTTAATAAATAATTGCGCAATTATAATCAAATAAGCTCAAAGCTTAACCCTCAGATCATCAGTACACATATGATTGCAGAATAACCAGAGTGCACAGATTTACTAATTTACTATCATAAGATATAATTAGAAATGAGTAGGATAGAAAAACTACATAGAGGATTTATAGTGGTCTGGCTTTGTTCACGCCTACGTCCACTTCTATGTTGGCAGCCAATCGACTGAATTCCATTAGTTAATTGCTCAGAAGTTACAATTAAGTGATCTCCCTTGAGATGAATGACTCCTCATTTAACACTTAACACTCATGTATACGCCTTGAATATATCATGGAGAATATGTGAAGTTGAAGTTATCTCGATCTTGGAATTCAGAATCCTATTCCCTTTTACGCCAATCTTTTTGTTATTCTGGCTAGGCTATACACCTAGAGGGAGTGAATAGGTGTATTTAATCAAACTTAGATAAATAAGGTGGAATTGAAAATATCGAGTTCGAAAGAGGCACAAGTATTAACAGAATCATGTAGTGCTTCTACCAGAAGTAAATAGATGCGAATTTAGAGAAGCCAATGCACACAAGATTATAGTGGTTCGGCTTTTGAAGGCCTACGTCCACTCTCTCACAGCCCACTGGCTGGATTCCACTAAATAATCAAATAAGGAATTTTACAGGGATAAGAGCAATTGCTTGAATTCAAAGAACTTTCGATAGAAGCGAGCTATGCCTCTACCAAGGCCTTTTCACTCTACACACCCTTTCTCTGTATAACTCTCTTACAAGATTTCAGGATAACACGCTTATAGACAACAATGAAGCTCTCTTTGCATAAGGTTGTTGATTTCTTGGTTTTTTTTCTTGTTCTTTGAAATTTGTGCTCTTTATAGTCCTCGTCCTCCAAGCTTTCCGTTGGATAGATTCACCTGAGGATCAGTCACCAATACTAGCCGTTGGTTGATTGACAAAAGATCACTAATCGATTACGATGAGATACACCAGAAATATGGAAAGATTTTATTTGCCCATACAAACAAATCTCAAAGTAAAAAAATAAGGTAGGTGTCTAAAGTTTTGAATATCAACCAAGATCTCCTTTTTAAGGAAAACCTTTGGAAGATATTTTTGATTGACACAAAAGCAATATGACTTAGTCATGAAATCTTGTCCAGATCATTGATTGTTAGTGGGGAAATTCTATTTGTCAAGAAAAAGAATGATTAATATAGAGGATAATTTTCGAAACAAATCTCAACTTTTCTTCCAGAGTTGAAATTATTTTCTTCATGAAATTTGCCTGCTTCTGCCAAGATAGATATGTTAGAACCTTAAAAGGTAACGGAGATATGAATCCTCTGTATTCAAGCAAAAGTCTTTTCATCAAGGTATAGTAGTTTTGTTTCCTTCAAAATCAAATATAATATTCCTAACAATCTCCCCTATTTTGATGGAGACAAAATCTTTCCAACGAGTATGAAAAGAATTTTGAAAAACTTACTGTGTTGACCTTTGGTATGTTCTCCCACTTTTTGTCAGCATAAAATTGAAAAAATATATATATAGTGCAAGACAAACATCAATTTATTTAGGCATGCAGTTTTATAGTACGATAGTACACTGCATGTTCAAATAGTTCGAGCAAGTAGAGCCATAAGCGAAAAAAACTTTAGATGCAAAATAAGATGGTTCAAAAAGGTTCATTTTGGGGGTTGCTTAGAGGATAAGGGTCTGGAAGTGTCTATGTTGAAGGGTGCATAAACAAGGTTGAAGGTGGACAGGTCACTAAGTCTTATGTCAAACACTTTTGTCAGATTCTTCAGTTCTCTTGCCAACAAAACTTAATTCTGTCCAAACTGGACCAAATCTCCCGATACTTGATCTTGTGCTTTCTTGACCTCTTGTCGGAGAAAATCTTCCATGTTTTTCATCCTTCCTTGAAGTGTTTGAATTTGCATGAAGAGTTCTGCTATGAGAATATTAACTTGCTTCTGTACCTTTTCTTGCCCTGTTGGAGATTTGTCATAATTTTCATAAAATTCTTCAATACTTTGATCAGTTTCTCCCCTGCGTATCTGCTCCTTCGGCGAGTCTTGCAAGGTTAACTTCTTCTATCCGAACTATATTCTCTCTGGACCTGCTAGCTTTGTCACTTTTAGTGACTGCAAAACATTCCTCACGAAGTTTTCTCTTTTCCTCCTCTGTCTTTCTTCCTTGTTCCTCTACTGCTGCTAACTCTACAACCTTTCTCTTCTTCTCGTAGTCGATCACCTTTTGAACAGCTTCTGTTGCTTCTTTCTGTTCTTGTTCATTTGTTCTTTCTCAGATAAAGTTTCAGCTTCTACCTTCTCCTTCATAGCAGCTTTTGCTTTAGCTCTTGCCTCTTCGAGTGCTCTAGCATGTTTCTCAGCTTCCAACGAAGCCTTAGCTTATGCTTCAGTTTGAGCTTTCTCTCATTCTTGAGCATCAAGCTCTTTGATTCTATCTTCGGCTTCCTTGATAGCCTGCTCTTGTTCCTCTATCAAATTCTTCTCGCTCTCCTCTAGTTGTGCACTTCTTTGAATTAGAGTAGTCTCTCCTCTTTCCATCAACTCTTCAGATCGGGCCTCTAATTCAGCTTGATCAAACCTTTTACTAAGAGGTGGGGCTTCATCAGATAAAAGTGCTCTCAAATTCTGATGATTGTCCAGATACAGAGTCTTTCTTAGATCTCTTTCCTTTTCTTGACTCAACAGTTTTCATCAATGCCTTCCTCTTAAGCTTTCCTTTCAAGCTCATCAGTGTCTCAACAATTATCCTTCTTGCCTTGTCATCAAGATCACTGCCCATTTTGATAACATTTCCTTCTTTATCTATTCATCCATTGGGTGTAACAGTAAAGTGCATTTTAAATAGAGTATCAACCCCAACTGTCATATCTAGTAGGATTTCATTCTTCATCTTTGAAGGAGACTTAATTTCCAAAGCTCGAAACAACTTTGTTATCAGGGCTACATAGGGAAGTTGTCCAGCTTTCTTTGTCACTGTTCTATACATTTGAAAGATAATAGTGTAAGATTTACCTTTGATAATGGAAGCCACCAACCTAGCCTCATATCTCGATAAATCTGTGGTTGAAGAAGCTTTTGGTCGAATACACCCAATGAGAATTTTATGCACAATCTTGCACAGTAGAGGCATTGTGGCATAATTGATGTATGTCCTTGTGCTTCTTTTAAAGTTGCTATCCTCAGTTATCAACTTATAAGCTTCATCATACTGTATCTCTATTTTCACAAACTCAGATCTTTTACTCCAATAATAGATGCAAGAGGTTCAGCAGACACAACATACCATTAATCTCCAACTATAAATGTCATCCTGTTAGGATTCTTGGTGAAATGAAGATTCGAGTATGACAGGGCTACTAACTCAGGATAGACAGTTTCAGAGTCTGTGCAAATGCTTACCAAGTCTAGTTTCTCAAACATGTTAGAAACTAAGATGCCATGACTGTCAAGATACTAAAAATCAACTATCTTATGTGGCATTACTTTCCTCTTCATGAAATTATTGAAGGAATCAAGATGTTGTTGACATTTGAAAAGTTTTGATTGAAATTTTGTGTCTTTAGCAAAACCACCAAAATGTTGAAAATTTTCAAACAACAAATCATGATCATCAATTGCTCTTACTCTAGACTCAGTATCTTCCACACCTTTAGCAGAATCATAGTTCTTGTCTACTTCCTCTACTACTTTTCTTTTCCCTTCGAAGAACCAACATTCCTTTCTCTTATACCAGCAGACCTAGAAGGTTCTTCTAACTTCTAACTTCCGATTCAACATCCATACTAGATTCACGCATCAAGTTTATTGATTTCTTAATCCCTTGAAGGGTTTTTGAGGGAGAGGGAGTTGAAACTTTCGAACCTGAACTCAGACGAGCGTCAGGGGTTTTAAAAACCTGTAAAATTCCTTCCTTTGGTGGTGAGTTTGTAGAACCACACGCCTCTCGTTCCTCAGATGATCTTGATATGTTGTCTGAGTCTTCGTCCACTAGGGTAATTTGTGAAGGCTCACTTTTTGAGAATCTAGCGGTAATGGTTGAGGCTCTTTGAGACTGGCGAACAAACGTGGAAATTTTCTATGGTTTGTCGGAGATGGGTTTGCGAGGCATTGAAGGGAAGATGAATGGTTTTTTCGAGAAAAGTTTGAAACTTTGGGAAAGTTTGAAGCTTTTCGAAGGCGGTTGTGTTTTGGAGAACAAGAAATTGTTCTTTTTATAGAGAATGAGGGAACGATTTATTAGTTATCAAGCGATTTTCAAAAACATTCATGAAAATAGGGATTTTGAAGACCGACAAAGAGTAGTTTTTCTAGGAAAGTGAATATGCATGAAAATATGTAGACAATCAATCACAAAATATTCGGTCAATCAGATTAAAAGATTTGAAATCATACCTTCACTTCTTACTAGTTAGAAGGAGATTTAGTTTCCTTCTTTAAGTTCCTTCCTTTATCTTCTTAGAGCTTCATAAAAGGATTAGTAATTCCAAGGCTTTCTTTAATAAAATCAAAACTACCTAAACTGAATATGAATATCATTATTTTGTACATGATCTCGTACGAAGTGGTGCTTGATCTCTATGTGCTTGGCTCTTGAATGGAGAATAGGATTCTTCGTTAAGTTGATTGCACTTGTATTATCGAACTTAATCTCAACGTTGAATTCTTCAATACCAAAATCTCAGAGTTGTTACTTCATCCATAAGATCTGTGCAAAACAGCTTCCAAGAGCGACATATTCTGCCTCTGCCGTTGATAGAGCCACTGTACTCTGTTTCTTAGAGTACCATGAAACTAACATATTTCCTATTAGTTGGCACGTTCCTGATGCACTCTTTCTATCAATACGACAGCCAATAGAGTCAACATCAAAATATCCAATAAGAGTGAAACTTGAGTTATTAGGATATTATAATTCAAGTGATGAGTAAGTATTGACATATCTAATAGTCTTTTTAACAACGATGAGGTGTGACTCTTTTGGATCAGATTGAAAATGAGCATACATACAAACACCGAAAAGAATGTCTGGTCTAGAAGCAGTAAGATAAAGTAAGGACTCGATCATACTTCTATAGAGTTTCTGATCAACCTTTTTACCATTCTCATCTTTGTCAAGTTTTGAAGAGTGAGACATTGGTATCTCGGTCTTTTTGCGCTTATCAAGCCCAAACCTTTTTGCAAGTTCCTTCGCATATTTTTCTTGACAGATGAAGGCGTCGTCTTTCCCTTGCTTGACTTGTAGACCAAGAAAGAAACTTAGCTCACCCATCATACTCATTTTAAACTCATTTGTCATAATATGCGAGAAGTTCTTGCACAAAGTTTCATTAGTAGATCCAAAAATAATGTCATCAATATATATTTGAAAAAAAGAATATTCTTACCTTCTCTGTCAATGAAAAGAGTGGTGTCCACCTTACCTTTTTCGAAATCATTTGTGATAAGAAAAGTACTCAGCCTTTCATACCAAGCAAGTGGTGTTTATTTTAGACCATATAAGACTTTGTTCAACTTGTAAACATAACCAGATTTTTCGGGGTCTTCGAAACCAGGTGGCTGATCTACATACACCTCTTCTTTGATACAACCATTCAGGAACACACTCTTGACATCCATCTTAAAAAGTTTAAAGCCATAATAACATGCATATGCCAATAATATTCTTATAGCTTCTAACCTGGCTACTGGCGCATAAGTCTCGTCATAGTCAATTCCTTCTTCTTGTAAGTATCATTTCGCAACTAATCTTGCCTTGTTCCTTATGACTCTACCTTTATCATTAGGTTTATTTTAGAATACCCCTTTTGCACCGATGACTGGTTGATTTTTTGGTCTTGGAACTAAATCCCATACTTGATTTACTTTAAATTGTAGCTGCTCTTCTTGCATTGCCTCTATCCAACTTTCATTCGATAGTGCTTCTGTCAAGTCTTTTGGTTCAATTTCAAAAATAAAGGCAAAAGTACTTGTCATATCTTTGAAGGAGGCTCGAGTTTTGATTCCATGTTGCACATCTCTAAGAACGAGTTGTAGTGGATGGCTGGACTTGTGCTTCCAATTATGATCAAATTTTTCTTTCTGCATTTCATCTATAGAACCAGCTGATCTTTGATAGACCCAGATTGAGTAGTGTCATCTAGGGAGTTGGTTTGTCCTTCATCTTGAGATGCAAAAGTATTTTGAATATCTTCTTCCACTTGGGTGATGGTGTTGTTTTCGTCAAACTTAACGTTCATTGACTCTTCCACAATACGTGAGTTTTTGTTGAAGATCCTGTAGGCTTTGTTTGTAGTGAAGTAACCAAGAACAATTGCTTCATCGAATTTCTCATCAAACTTACCAATTCTATCATTTGCATTTTTGAGAACGAAACATTTGCAACAGAACACTTTCAAGTAAGAAATATTTTGTTTCCTATTTTTAAAGAGTTCATAATGAGTTTTGTCTAGAAATGGTATGAGAAATACATGATTTGAAATATAGCAAGCAGTTGAGACTGCCTCTGCCCAAAAATATGATGGAATTTGACTTTTAATCAAAAGAGTTCTTGCCATTTCTTGTAAAGAGTGATTTTTCCTCTCTACAACCCCATTTTATACTAGAGTATAAGGAGTTGAGAAATTGTGTTGCAAACCATTTTCAATTCAATAAGATGACATTTTTTTATTTTCAAACTCTCCACCATGATCGATTTTAATGCACGAAATAGTGTAGGCTTTTTCATTTTGAACCAATTTTGCAAAGTTTGAGAAACAGGAGAAAGCTTCATTTTTGTGAGCAAGAAAGTATACCCAGGTAAAACGAGTATAGTCATCTAAGATCACCAAACAATACTTCTTTCCACCAAGACTTTGACTCCATATTGATCCAAATATATCCATATGCAAGACCTGCAAAGCTCGATTAGTAGAGATAGTGTTGATTGATTTAAAGGAACTCCTTACCTGTTTTTCGAGAGTACATGATGTACATAATTCAGTTTTATCAAAATTGACGTTGGGTAGTCCTTTCACAAGCCTTTTTTAGCATAGTTTGATTATTTGTTTGTGACTAATATGTCCAAATTTCCTATGCCATAGATCTGCCTCTTCTTTGATAGAGACAAAACACTTTTCTTCTTGTGAGTCTATATCTAGTAGATAGCTATTCCCATGTCTTCTCCTAGTGAAGATTTGAGTTTTGTCACTACTTTCTCCATTGCATCTGTTTTCCTAAAAACATATCTTATGACCAATATTACAGAGTTGACTTACACTTAAGAGATTATAGTTGAGTCCTTCTACAAGTGAGACATTGTTTATCGCCAGTTTTCCAATCTTGACTGTTCCTCTGCCGATATCTTGCCCTTACTACCTCCAAAAGATACAATTCTACCATTGACTTTGAAGATTTCCATAAATTTGCTTGCATCACCTGTCATATGCCATGAGCAACCACTGTCAAGGTACCATTTGTTTTTCTTCTTCGGTACCTACAACAAATAAACAGATTTACGAATTTTTTGGTACCTAAACCTTTTAGGGTCCTTTCACGTTAGTTGAATCCATCATTCTTGAGAAAGATCCTCTAACAGGTCTCCAACCCTTGAGACACTCATTTTTGGGGTGAGTTTTATCTCCACAGTTTGAACACTCAAGGAATTCGTGGCCAACATGTTTTACAAAATGTTTTTGCAAATGTATTTTGTGAGATTTCCTTGGAGGTCTTTGTTTTTGGCTTTCCTCATATTTTAGAAATATATTTTGCAAAACTGTATTTTCTTCCATTCTAAGACCACTTTTGTTGTAATAAGGAATCCGAATAGAGAGGATGTCTTCCAAATTTTTTTTATCCTAAACAGAATTTATTTCGCATAGTCGAAATATCTTGTTTATATAAAACATTTTCATCTAAAAGAGAATTGCATTTTTCTTGTAGATCAAAGAAATCCTTTTTGAGAAGATCAGATCTTTCACATAAATTTACATTTTCCTTTTTAAGAAAATCACGATTTTGAACCAAAAAAGAATATTCTTTTTGAAGAAAGTCAATCTTTTCATTTTTATAAAGATCTTGTTGCCTTAGTTTCGAATTCTCCACTTTCAAATCAGGGACTCTTTTAACAGCTGTCTTGAGATCCAAACATGATTCATCAATGTAATCAGACACTTCATTAGGGATATAAAAAAACTTATCTCTTTTTCATCATCTGAATCTGATGTTGTCATAAGACAAATATTTGCACAATCTTCATCGTCACTTTCTTCGCACTAAATGTCACTCCACGTCTAAGCTTTCAGAGCTTTCTTTTTCTTTTCAAACTTGCTTCGATTTTTCTTCAGAAATGCACATTTAGGTTTAATATGTCAATGTCTTCCACATTCAAAACAAGTTACCTCTTTGCTTTCATAATTTTCGGTAGAAGATTTTTTATATTGTCTGAATGAGTATTTTCCTTTGAAGTTTCTCCCTCTTTTGGCCATCTTCCTAAACCTTTCAACCATTAGTGCCAGCTCTTCATCATCATACTCTGCTTCTGATTCCGCTTGAATTAATCATCTTTGATCTCAGGGCAATTTCCTTTCTTCCCTTTATCTCATCTTCGTCATTTTGATGTTCAGACTTGCAAGATGATAATGTTCCTACAAGCTCATCAACTGTTAGAGGTGAGATTCTTGATGTTTCCTTGCAAGCACCCTCATCAACTTCATTTCATAACCACAAACACATGCATAGCATGTTCATTCTCGCCACTTGTCATATCACAATCGTTTCCACATCAAGCCTCAATTATAGAAAATCTCTGGTTCCACCAATTACTATCGCATCTCACAGATCAATTGCCTATATTCAACTATATACCTCAAGTCTAGTCTCTATTCAAGTCAAATTCACATGCATTCGATCACAACCGATATTTAATCCAAATATTCTTTCCTCGCTTCCCTGTATGCACCTCATCTCATATCACCCAAGACTGTCAATAGCAATCGATAACTAAACCATTAAGATAGAATGCAATTCAAGCCTGAATCCACTAATACCAGTTGTCTCTTTATAACTCATATTCTCTAACTTGGGTCATTGACAAACCACAATCACAATCATATACTCCAATTGACCCTTTATTTAAAAGCTATTCTATAGCATCCTTAAATCTAGGCTTATAACTCTTCAATCTCTACTCATTTCCTTGAGAGCCTTAGTCATGAAATCACTCAAAATCATCCATTAAATCGACACTATAACCATTAGTGCACCTCACAAGTTCAAGCCTATAGTCCTCAAGATTTAGCAATATCTGCTTAATCCTAAAGATCTCACTAGCTAATTGTCCTCAAGTCATCGCTCCTTATCACTTCAAACCTCAATCACATTGGATTGAGCCGACTTTGCTTTGATACCACTTAAACGTGGATGTCACGCCCCGAACCCGGCAAGCGCGCGAACATCCCACCAGGCCGTAAACAAGTTGTGCCATCCAGGATTCTTCGGCCAATCATATAACAACTTGACAAAGGAACAAGATCGCGGAAGTCATAAAATTGCTCCGTACAATGCCATAATGAAATGACTCAGGACAAAGGGTATACACCTCTTATAAATAAAATTCTCTCAGAAGTTATCTAGCCAAGCACCCAAAACTCAACTCCTAAATCCTCAAAATCAGATACAATCCCTACGGCCACAAAATACACAAAATCATTCATTCCAATACTTCATCGAGAGCTCATCCTCATCTCGCCTGTACTTCCTTCTTCAAAGATCAGAAAAAGCTAATCCCCCACTGGGATGAGATATATATATATATATATATATATATATATATATCTTAGCAAGTGAAATCTAATCCTATACCTCAATACCAGTCCTACCAGACCACCCACATATGCCACTCATATGCAAAATATCAAACAATGCAATGGCAAAGGCGTCACACGACAATAACATCCATAACCAGACATGAACAATCAATATAACAATAATGCTCAATTATTCATCCAACTGTGTCCTGGCATTTAGAGAAAGGATCAGGAAATACTTACCTTGATCAATTAGCAAAATGTCACACAAAGTGATTATCCTCAATGCCACAAGTATGAACTCTCCACGAATTCATTGTCAACATAGAGATTTATCAATCTTAAATAAAAAACCATGGAATGCTCACTTCCATTGACTCAATCTTTCCCTAGCCACATCATTAGTAATTCAAGACACCTTTTATAACAATTGGACACATGGCAATGCTCACTCTGAACCCTTAATGTGTTCGGTTTACTCAGCCATATACATGGCAAGACACAACTTAGAGTTTCGTGCACCAATTTTGTCATAAATCACCTTTAAACCCCAATCTACTTCTCATTAACTCATCACATCACAACTTATAGGACATTACAAGTCCAATTGATGTTCAATTACTCCTTTATCAGCCCTAAACAAAATCGGCCAACAATAGTTCATCCTCAAAACAGATTCGATTTTGGTTTCCAACCGTTAAATCCAGCCATACTTCAATCCTAAGCCTTATTCTTCACACAATGAATATACTAAGATATTCATTTACAATTTTAAAAGGCTTGTCGCGAGTTTTAAATTGGATTGACACCCTAAAGACTTCGAAATAGCCCGGTCTCCTCTTGATTAGAATCTTTCCCGTTTTGATCATCAATGTTCAGCCATGAAAATCCAATTTAAAACCATCAAACTTGTAACCACAAACCATCTTACCATATTACTAGATGTTATGAAGTTCTCCTAAAAAATTTGAGGTCATTTGGAGTCCGGAAGCTCCCAAAAACGCAGCTTCTCTAAAACCGGATCAGAATATGACTTTTGTACACTCAAATAGACCTACGGGATAAACGGCTGTACCAAATTAAGCTCATAATATCTCACTAGAACGGAAAGATGATAAGCTTTACGATGGAAGTGTTTTTACCTCAATCTGAAGTCAGACGACGAAGTTATGGCCGAAACAGTGAGCCGATTTTTCCCTGTCCGCGAGAACCCATTCGGCCGAGAGAGACTAAAGGGAGAGGAAGAAGAGAGGGGAAGGGTAGCTTTACGATGGAAGTATTTTTACCTCAATCCGAAGTCGGACGATGAAGTTATGGCCGAAACAGTGAACCAGTTTTTCCTTGTCTGCGAGAACCCATTCGGCCAAGATAGACTAAAGGGAGAGGAAGAAGAGAGGGGAAGGGTAGCCGGCCAAAATTTGAGGAGAGAGAGTCCATTCCATTCCAATAATACACTTTGGGTCAAATTAATAAGATTGATAGGTGAGGCTTAAATAATGCTTAACCTCTCTAATGGTGACATTTAGCAAGCTTCCATTAGTTACTCCATTGACTTTGACTTCCATTGACTCTTCCTCATTCAATTTTCCACAGCCATATATAGGAGGAAAAATGACCAAAAATCACCTTCTAAATTTCTTAAAGCAAGGCCAAAGGTCGAGGGGCAAAATGGTCATTTGGCACTTTTTGTCTGAAATTCATTTTTTTAGTATAAACCACCCTCAATGAGACGACGTCCATTTTAATCCAAATATTAAAATTTCTCAATGTTCAAAACCCAAATCTCAAGGTACAATTTCATGTCAAACTCTCGTCAATTATAATTCCAATTTATCTCAAATTGACAGGCGACTCTTGCAGGCGCTACGCGTATCGACCTTATAATTATTCTTAAGCTGTGGTGACTTTGGTTGTCATATAATTGCGAGGGTATATCGTTCGTTCCTTCAATCCTGATCGTCGGAATCCGATTTAGGAAATTCTCGCAAATTATATATTGGTTAAGCGAAATCACCAGCGTCTCAACGTATGACACTAGCAAGACATTCCATGATCGTCCTTAGATCGATTTCTGCTGGCCCAGAATATTCTCTCGACAATCCTTATGGTCAAAGTGTTATTTCTCATTGAAACTCCCTAGGTTCACATACCCGACTCTACGTCAGTCTTTCCCTTTTGGTCAGTTAACTCAATAGTGGCCAACTCCATGCGAGTTACAACTGAAATATACCGATCGATATCCTTCCATTCAATAGCCTTGAGAGGGTTGAAATTCGAAATGTCACATAGACCAAAAATGTCACGCCCCGAACCTGGCGAGCACGCGAGCATCCCACCAGTCCGTTTATATTACCATAGTCTCCCATGATCTCTCGGCCAACAATCAAAATATAAAAATGAGACAAAGTCACGGAAGCAATTAAACAGCTCCATACAAATTCACAATAAGATGACTCAAGACAATAGGGTATACACTTCTCATCAATATCACAATCAATTACAAACCTAACTCCCAACAATATACAGTTTCTACGGTCTCACTCAGATTCTTTATGATTTCCGTCAACGACTTTCTCAAATGCCAACCCATGTCAAGTTCGGGCGTCCTTCACCTAGGACTTGAAAAAGTTAATCCCCAACAGTGTGAGATATAAATCCCAGCAAGTAAATCCTAAGCCTAGACTTGATCGCCAGTCCCCCCAGACTACATAACAAACGATAAACAGAAGTTTAATCAGACAATATCACATGGCATATAAACAAACACACATAGACTTCAGAGTCATTGCAATCATTCACTGCCTGGGCTCTCAAGCCGCAATGTACTTCTCTGGACACTCTGGCCAATTGATATCACTAGGGCTATGCTCATGGCCAATTGGTATTACTGGGGCTCACAGCCAATTGCTGTAACCGAGGCACTAAGCCAACTGATATCACCGGGGCCACAGGCTAATTAATATCATTAGAGCTCCAAGCTAATGCGATCTTCGGGGCTACAAGCCAACGATCGATGGGGTACTATAGCCCATTTATTTATCATCTGCATTATAGCCATTTACAAAGCATAGGAATCTTATCTATCTACATAGCATAGATATTATAACCAATTCAATAACATGGGTTTCATATCCAATTCATATGAATCCATGGCTTAGTAGCCGAATTATATTACCAAGCTCAATAGCCACTTACATCACACGGCAATTAATCCCACAACTAGTTTTCTTGCCATTTCATTCGAATTTTTTACACCATCCCCACTTAAGGTGAAATACCACACGACCATGCAAGCATCCGTGTCATTCGAGTATACAATTCATTAATTCAATCATGGAGAATCACAATTTCACTCTAGGAAAGCATGTATGGCTCGATCCACACACATTTCATGCGATCATTAACAGTTCAAACACCTTAGATGCACAATTTCATCAATTCACCTTCCAAACTCATCCAATAATGTCCTAACATTCGAGTAAAGGTTTTAAGGGACATTTATCTCTTCAAGCAAGCTAGCAAATTCAATCCAAACGACTCTCCTTGGTCAGCAAGCTCACGGCCACAGTAGGGGTCACGCACTGTCCTAGGAAAAATATTTCCAAATCAAAACTCAACCATTTTTCAACACCACTTTGTCAATACCTCAATTACACATCAATTGGCAACCCACAATGTCTTAATAATCATTTATAGACACGACGTCATCTCCATGAACCTCCAAAATATTCGATTTAAATAATTTTTTAACAAAGCAGAATATAACTTGAGTATCGTGCACCACTCAGCCCTTAAATCACCTCTAATCTCCAATCCAATTCGTATGCTTCTCAATAACATCTCATATAATATCTCATGGTGTCTCACTAATCATTTCAAAGTCAAAACACCCATTTTTTAAGTCCCAACAGATTCGGTTCTACCGGAGTACTAATAAGGCAGAATCGATTTTGACCTAACCCGCACAAATCATTCCATAAATCAATTCGAAACTTCAATCCATCACAAAATCAACTTACTAAACCTTAATCTACATGTTTAGAAAGCTCATCAAATATTTGGAAGTGAAATAACACCTGAAGGACTTCCAATCAGCCCGGTTCCACTCGTTGTACATGCAGTCAGATTCTGCCTTAGAAAGATTGCCACAAATCAAACATGGAAACCCATCAAAAATCAATTAAACTTACAACCAAAAAGCTCAGCCAACTTTAATAATATGAGTGTAGAAGACCTCACCAAAAATTTAGAGTCATTTGAAGTCTCGAAGCCTTCAAAATAGGTTTTTCCCCAAAACCGGTCAGAATCTGATCTCGTCTTGACCTTTGCCCACTCAAATTGACCCACGGGATAAAAAACTGAGCCAACTCAAGCTTATAATATGTCTATAGAACCACAAGATAATAAGCTTTAAATGACGGTGGCTTTGCCTTAATCTGATGTCAGACGATAAAGTTATGGCCGAAGGAAGGGAGGTGGTCGGGACTGGTCAGGCGGGACACTTTCAGCCGAGATAGAAGAAGAAGAAGAAGAAGAAATGGAGAGAGACGGTTTTGGCCGACCAAATGGAAGAGAGAGAGTGGGTCTTCCATAATAATTGAGCTTGGTCAAATATAAGATGGTTAGGTGAGATTAATTAATGCTTGGCCTCTCAAATGATGACACTTGTCTTCCTCAAAGAGTGACACTTGTCACTTAATGAATATCCAACTTGTCATTGACTTCCATTGATCATTCATTCCTCAAATATTCGGCAGCCTTTGTGGGTTAGAAATGGCCAAAATGACCTCTATTAGTTCTTAAGGCAAGGCCAACTGTCGAAGGGCAAAATGTTCATTTTACACTTTACGTCCGAAATTCCATTTTTTCAATATAAATCACCCTCAATGAAGCGATCTCCATTTCAATGGAAATATTGGAATTTCTCAATGTCTAATACCCAAATCTTGAGGTCCAATTTCATGTCGAACTCTCGTCAACAGTAATTCCAATCTATCTCTAACTAACAGACAACTCTCGAAGGCATTACATGTATCGACCTTGGAATTTTTCTTAAGTCATGGTGACTTTGATTATCATGTAATTGCGAGGGTTTATCGCTAGCTCCTACAGTCCTAAACATCGAAATTCGATTTAAGAAATTCTCGCAAATTACACATTGGTTAAAAGAAAACACTCGCGTCCCAACGTATAACGCTAATAAGACATTCCATGATCGTTCCTAGATCAATCTCTACTGGCCCAAAATATTCACTTGACAATTCTTATAGTCAAAGTATCATTTCTCATTCAAATTTCCTAATTTCACGTACCCGACTTCGCGTCAGTCTTTCCCTTTTGGTTAGTTAACTCAAGAGTGGCCAATTTCGAGCGAATTATAATTAGAATACACCAATCGATATCATTCCATTTAATAGCCTCGAGAGGGACGGAATTCGGAATGTCACAACTCTTCCACCCTTAAAAAATTTCGTCATCAAAATTTGTCATTTTCCAATTATCCAATTTCATGGGGTACTGACGCCTCATCACATTCCCATTCTCCAAAGTAGTTCCTCACATTACTTGACATTCTCACTTGTCTTCTTTGACAAAAGTCACCTTCCTCCATGACTTGCATCCCTCAGTCCTCAACCTGTACTTGCTTTTTTTTATTCTCTTAATGTCTATCAGTGATACATCTTCGAGCATTTGAATATTCCTTTCAATTTGCCTATTAGTCCGAGGATAATACGTGTATCACACTGCAACCTTGCTTTAGAAATTCCTAGTTGGGAGGCTTTTCCAAAACGTCGCCTTAAATTCATGTTCTTTTCCTCTCACGACCATTACCAAATCATCATGAAATCATACTTCTTGGTGCCTTTATAATTTGGCATAATCATCCAATTCAAACGTGCTTTCGTATCGTCGGGGACGACCAAATTCCATTAGCTTACCCTCGATTGTCCAAATCGAATCATAGCCTTCTTGACTTCTCAAGGAAACTCATGATTGAGTCCTTAATAGCTTTTCCTCGATTATATTCGAGATTCTCCATTGACCAATTAATCCACCAGCTTGTAACAGTCAACATTCTCAACTCTCGTAGTTTACACAGCTGCGAGGTCTTCCTTACATGAGTAACGCTCCCGTATCCGTAAGTAATTTCATACATCAGCGTTGCCTCTTGTTCAATTCCCCTAACGAAACTACTACCTTATTCTCTCGTGGTAGATATCGACTTAAAGTTTTCTTCTACCCATAATGTTTCTCGAACTTTGTTGCTAGGACAAATGCAAACCACCCCGATTATGCATTCGGCGTTCCAACTCAAGTAGTCTTACTGTCACGGTGCATTCACACAGCCTACTTCATTTGCCTTACTACGCCTCAAATTTTCTTTTGACAACACGTCGTTATGATTCTATTAACCCTTTTGACTTCAAACAGGATCGCCATTATCAACGTAGTCATCAGCTTGACTCAAGTCCTCGAAAATCCTTGTCACGTTCATTCATCCATTCGTGTTACGTCTCGTTTTTAGTCCATTTCACCAATGGAACAACTCTTATGGGGAATCCTTCCATGGTTCGTCTATTGCAATTCATCAATCCTAGGAAATTTCAACTTCCAGCAACCCACGTCAACTCTAGTCAATTCATTATTGATTTCATTTCTCAAGTGGTCCACAGGAATTTCACTTCCCATAAACTTCACAGTTAAGGAATCTTATCTTATCAGGTCCGCAGCTCATGCACTTCACATTTAGCATATAACGAGCATCTCCTTAGAGTCCATAGGATACTCTTAAAGCTGTTCATATTTCTCATGACTCCATATCATGCCCTCGATACTTCAAGTTGCTCTCTAAATTGTTCCTTATCATGCACTCTAATAAAAAAAAAATATTTGCTAAACTAGGCAAAAAGCAAGGACATGTTGCAATCTCGAACTCAGGAGTTCACAAATTAATTCATGAATCACAATTTAAGGTCAAGCTTTGTACTTAAGCACTCGATAGCTCATAAGCTTATAGGATAGCATAATGCTCCTTATGGTTCCAACTTTCAATGGACAGGCTCGCGCATTAGCGCCTCAGGCTTAAGTAATTGTTGTACCCGCGTTAGTACGCCTTAGGTTATAATATCATTCTAAGACTCGCGTTAGCACGCCTCAAGTCAATTCCGCATTTAACGCCTTAGGATATATCCAAACCTCGCGTCTAACGATCAAGGCAAAATATGCACACAAGTTTATAACTCAATCAATAAATGGTCAATCAAAGCGAGTTACACAATTCATCAATCAAGAGCACCATTTAGAATCAAGCATTTAGAAGGAACGTTCAGAAGCAATGTCCAGAAGCAACGTCAAAATGAACGTTCAGAAGTAACGTTCAGAAGCAATGTAAGAAGCAACGTAAGAAGCAACGTCAAAAGCAACGTAAAAAGCAATGTTTAGAAGGAACATTCAGAAGTAACGTTCAGAAGCAACGTCAGAAGGAACGTTCAGAAGCAACGTCAGAAGAAACGTTTGGAAGCAATGCTCAAAAGCAACATCAGAAGGAAAGTTCAGAAACAACGTCGGAAAGAATGTTCAGAAACAGAAGTAACGTGCAGAAGAAACGTAAAAAACAACGTCAGAAGCAACATCAGAACCAACATTCAGAAGGAACATCAGAAGGAACGTTCAAAAGTAGAAGCAAAGTTCTGAAGCAAGATATCCTCAACATTTACAGTCCTCAAACTACCTTTAATCACCATCAACTCCACCATTAAACACGTCTATTAGTAGCCTAAAGTCATAGGTAAGGTTTAAGATTAACTTACCACGGGATTAGGTCAAGTAATTCCACGAAATAAGCGACACAAGATTAAGGCACAAGCTAGTCGGCAAAATTGATTCGGTCTCCCTTGAAGTTCACATGAAATCAGCCATGAAAATCCACAAGAATCACCCTTAATTCTATCAACTAACTTCTTAGCACATTAGACTAGGCTTTATAAGCCACTTACTCTTTAAATGACCAAAGCAAGTCAGGCGAGACCTCAAGAACAACCAACAAAGTCACAGTCTCAGCCGGTCAGCAACATTGAGTTGGTTCCGAATAGAAACACCACAAGTTAGCCACTTAAATCCATTCATAATCTAACTTTAACCTCATGAACATGTTATTACACATCCCAATTAAGTCTTGAAAGTGTCTTACCAAGAGATTGGAGTGAAATGAGCTTAAGAATCCAATATTGAAGCTCTCCGGTTGGGGTCAGATTGGTTAGCGACCATTTATGCTTCAAATGACTCTATAGGACAAACGGGTGGGTGGATTTAGGCCCATAATATATTGTTGGAACGGCAAGAGAAAGAGATTTCTAATGATAGATGGCTCGTCGGCAACGGATGACGGACGACGGAAATATGGCCGGAAGAGGGAGTGGCGACGAGTTGCCAAATAGAGAGGGAGAGAGATCAAGGGAGAAAAATGAGTGAGAGAGTGTTTTTATGGGGATTCTGCCGAATGAGGGGAGCGAGAGAGTGATGTACTCCAATTTTAATTGTAAAAGATGGTGGGAGTGGTTTATGGGGTTATGACATTGATTTGAAGTGAATAGTAGCAAGGAATGACTAGATGTAAGAGAGCTGGTCAAGGGGTTTTGACTATTTTCAATTTCTTGTCTTTAGTGAATAATTGCAAGACCACTATGGGTAATAATGTCCCTCTTAATTTCGGCTGAAGTGGGGGGAAAGGGCTAAAGACTAATTTGCCCTTCACTTAATCCAAAAGAATGAGCATTAACCGAGGGGTAAAATGATAATTTTCACTTTTGAGTCCAAAATTTTACTTTTTCAATTCCTATGAGGTGTACCTAACCTTAGTTGCCCTTGATGAGGCGACGTTCAATTTATTAACATTGAAACCCTTAAATATCCAACATCCAATCTCGAAGTCCAATTCATGCCTAAACTCGATCAATTTTCGATCCTAGTATATCTCAAACTAATGGGCTACTTTTAAGAATTACGTGTATCGACCCGCGATTAATGTGACATTTAAGAATTATTCAAGTCATGGCGATCTTGGTTGTCATGTAATTGCGATGATAAATCACTAATTTGAAAGGGCGCAATCGTTAGGAATCAATCGGTTTAGGTTAATTTGCAAATCATACAATGGTCAAACGGAATGACCCGTGATCCAATTGTATAACACTGAAAATCGTTCTAAGTCCAATATTAGACCGGCCTATAATGGCTCAAAATGTTTCCTTGACATTCCTCATGGTCAAGATGCCAACCCATGGTCTAGTTCTTTGGTCCATGTACTTGAATCCTAATTAGCCTTTTCCCATCGGTTAGTCTTTTCAAGTGTGGCCAACTCTGATTGAGATTTAACTGAAGCGCACCGACGAGATATCTCATTCATTCGTACTTCGAAAAGGGTCGGATTTTAGAATGTCACAGTTATGGCTTGAATAATTCTTAAATGTGACATTAATCACGAGTCCATAAGCGTAACTCCTAAAAGTTGCCCGTTAGTTTGAGATATCATGAGATCGGAAATCGATCAAGTTTGAGCATGAATTGGACTTTGAGATTGGATGTCGGATATTCAAGGATTCCAACGTTAATAAATTGGACATCGTATCATCGATGGCAACTAAGGTTAGGGTACACCTCATAGGAATTGGAAAAATGAAATTTTAGATCGAGAAGTGAAAATTACCCTTTTACCCCTAGGTTAATGCTCATTCTTTTGGATTAAGTCAATGGTAAATTGGTCTTTAACCCTTTCCCTAGCTTCAGTCGAAATTAAGAGGGCATTATTGCCCATAGTAGTCTTGTAATTATTCACCAAATACAAGAGAGTGAAATAGCCAACACTCATTGACCAACTCTCTTACATCTAGTCATTCATTGCTACTATTTACTTCAAATCAATGTCATAACCCCATGAACCACTCCCACCATCTCTTTCAATTGGAATTTGAGTATATCACCCTCTCTCTCCCCTCATTCGGCAAAACCCCCACAAGAACACTCTCACTCATTTTTCTCTCTTGATCTCTTTCCCTCTCTCTCATTGGTAGCCCGTCGCCGTTCACTCTTTCGATCATATCTCCACCATCCGTCGTTGGTTGCCGGCGAGTGTATCGCTAGAAATCTATTTCACTTACTGTTCCAACAATATATTATGGGTCTAAATAATCCATCAAACCGTTTGTCCTATAGAGCCATTTGAAGCAGCAATGGTCGCTGACCAATCTGACCCGAACTCGAAAGCTTGAATGTTGGATTCTTGAGCTCATTTCACCTCAATCTCTTGATAAAATACTTCTAAAACTTAGTTAGGATGTGTAGCAACATGTTTATGAGGTTAAGTCATATTACAAAAGGATTTAAGGGGTTGACTTGTGGTGTTTCTCTTCGGAACTAACTCAATGTCCCTAATCGGCTGAGACCGTGACTTTGGTGGCTATTCTTGAAGTCTCGCCTGACTTGCTTTGGTTATTTGAAGAGTAAGTAACTTCTAAAGCCTAGCCTAGTGTTCTAAGAAATTGGTTGATGGAATTAAGAGTGATTCTTGTGGATTTCCATGGCTGATTTCATGTGAACTTCAAAGGCGGCCGAATTAGTTTTGCTGACCAGATTGAGTCGTGATCTTGCGCCTCTTATTTCATGGAATTACTTGACCTAATCTCATGGTAAGTTACTCTTAAACCTTACCTAGGACCTTAAGCTACTAATAAACGTGTTTAGTGGTGGATTTAAAGGTGATCAATGGTAATCTAAGGGCTGTGAATGTTGGGAATATCGTGCTTCTGAACTTTGCTTCCGCTTCGGAGTACTTGCTTCGAGCGTTCCTTCTGAACGTTGTTTCTGACTTTGCTTCTGAACGTTGCCTTTAACGTTATTTCTGTACGTTACTTCTACACGTTACTTGTACGCATTGCTTTTAAGCGTTGTTTCTGAACGTTACTTTTGAAGGTTACTTCTCAACGTTGCTTTTGAACGTTTCTTCCAAATGTTGCTTCTAAACTTTTGCTTCTGAATGTTACTTCTGAACAGTGCTTGGGTGCCTTTGTGCCTTGATTGAAACAAATGAATTGAATTGTCATTAAATGTTGACTGGCCATGAACATGTGTGATTGTTCCATCTTATGTTAACTCGATCTTGATTTAAATTGATTTCATTGAATGGCCAATTGAATGAGCTATGGGTGTTTGATCCCAAATTGAGCTATGGGTGTTTGTTCCTAGCGAGGTCAAGTGCGACTCGAGAGTTATATAGTCGATCGAATCATCTCGGAGGAGCCGTGGAGTCGAGAGTAGCTATATTGACCGAATCATCTTGAGGTTCAAACGCGAGAATCATTATAATCGATCGAATCATCTCGAAGGTGCTTGAGTCGAGAGTCGTTATAATTGACCGAATCATTTCGCAGTGCTTAGAAGCATCAAAGGTCGATGTGATTGAATGAAATATCATATGTGGCTAACTGATTGTTTATATGCCTCAAGTACAAAGCTTTGCTTTGGAACTATAATTCATGATTTGAATTATAAGCACCCGAATTGCGATTTCAATGCATTATTGCCTTTTTCTTGTTTAGCATATTGTCCCATTTGATGGATATAAACACATGATAGGACTTGATTTAAAGGTTGGTCTCGATGGATAGAATCACTTAATAGGAATCGATCTGAAGAATGGCCTTGGTGACTGGAACCGCGTGATAAGAAATGATCTGATAATTTATCTGGAATGTAACACTACATGTTTATGATTTATTTGGCGACAATATTGGCCTAGTCTAGGTTTAGGAGTTTACTTGCTGAGATTTATTCTTATCCCGTCGTGGGATAACATTTTTATGTCTCGAATGATAAAGCTCAGAAGATGTTCCTGATTGGCTTTAGAGATGTCTTTTGAAGTAAATGGATATCTAACTTTATTTCATTGTATCTCCTTTGCGGACTTGGAGATCGTGTAGTTTTGTAGAGTTAAGTTTTATCTATCTTTGATTTATGGAAGAAGGTGTATTTTGAATACTGACGGTTGTAGTTTTTGAAATCAATTCTTGAGATTGTAAGAATATTTTTTGTACAAGTATAAATCCATCTCTTCCCATCATGAATATCTTGTTTTAAATAGTATGAAGTTTGGGTTGCTTCCGTTCGTGCATTTCATATCGTGTTCAAGATGTTAGCTGATGGATCCTGAGAAGAAATTCAAGTTATTAGCTTTAGAGGGATGTTAGCAAGCCTAATTGAGACACGAGGCATGACAGGTGGGGTCCACGACGCTTCGCCGTTGGCCAGCGGGAGAGGGCCGCAACCTCCTCCCAGATCTAGGCAAGGATCGTCGACCCTCAGCTGAGCTCTAGTCGGCGAAATCGCTGGCTGGCAACGAAGTGCTGGCAACCCGCCGACCATGGTCGGCCCCCCTCCCCCCGGCCGATGGTGGGGCAGCGGCCACAGGCGGAAGAGCGGCCCCCTCTTGCTGGTGTTACTTTCTTTCTTATTATTTTTTATTTTTTGAAAAATAGAGAAAATAAAATTGTAGAAAAATTAAAATGCAGAAAAAAGAAAATTATAAAAATGCCCCTAATAATGGTGACTCATGCCCTTTTTTAAGGTCGATATTTAATTCGGGCCCTTATTTGAAAACAATACTAAATTTAGAGTCTAATTTGAGACAATAAGGACACTTCATGCCAAACAAGGTCAACTCCAGATTTTTATTTAAAAAAATAAAAGGATTTGGAACTCTTTTTTGAAATTTTTCCTAAAATCAATAGTTGCGTGCCGCTGTTTTTTGTCACCGTTAAAAAAAATTTAAAAACAATTTCTTTAATGTGTGACTTTAAAATGATTAAAGTATACAAAAAAAAAATTTAGTCACGCTAAAATCACATCTATAGTCAGGTCGCGCAAAAAAAAACGCATGTGAAGCAAAATTTCTTTAACTCATTTTTATTAGTGTGAAGATGTAGAATGGCTCCGTTTTGGAACCAAACACCACCGCTCTCTCTCTCTCTCTCTCTATCTCTCTCTCTAGATTCCTCTTTGTCTTGTATTCGTTCTAGGGTTTCAATTCCACCTACCTGAGGTTCGCATAAAATAACCCATTCTTATTTAAAAAGCACACTTCCTTATATTACTCGACTTATTCCATTTTGTTTCGAATTCATTTCCTCCGTGTGTGTGTATGGCTTCAGGTTTAGATTTAGGTTCATCAAACCCTTTTCTTCTTCACCTCCAGAGACCTGACCTTCACCTCCAAAACCCACCTGATTCTGAAGATAATGGCCCCAACACCCCCACCCACTTCTCCGCCAGCGGCAACAGCCTCGACCTCGTCTCGCCGTCCTCGGGGCCTGGTCACCTGGTCACCCGCAGGCCCCGGGGGAGGCCGCCCGGCTCCAAGAACAAGCCGAAGCCGCCGGTGATTGTCACCCGGGAGAGCGCCAACACGCTTCGGGCCCACATCCTGGAAATAGGCAGCTGCCAAGATGTCTTCGAGTCCGTGGCGGTGTATGCGAGGAGGCGGCAGCGGGGGATCTGTGTCCTTAGTGGGGCTGGCACAGTCACGGACGTGAGCCTCCGTCAGCCAGCGGCGGCTGGCTCGGTGGTGGCGACCCTGCACGGCCGGTTCGAGATCCTGTCTCTGTCGGGGTCCTTCCTGCCGCCCCCAGCCCCACCCGGGGCCACCAGCCTCACGGTGTTCCTGGCAGGGCCGCAGGGCCAGGTGGTTGGGGGGAACGTTGTGGGCGCCTTGATGGCCTCGGGGCCGGTCATCGTGATCGCTTCTTCTTTCACGAACGTGGCTTACGAGAGGCTGCCTTTGGAGGAGGAGGAGGAGGTGAATCCGATGCAGCAAGGGGGTGGCGGCGGAGGGGTCAATAACCAGTACCCGGATCCTTCATCAGGTTTGCCATTCCTCAATCTTCCACACAGTATGGCTCATCACTTAGCAGTTGATGGGTGGAGTGAAAATGCAGCTGCAAGGCAGGGTTACAATTGACCCGCACCAAAATTACATTAACCACATCTTCTGTAATCTCTCACTTGGTGTCTGTAAGACGTTCTCTCTCTACTCTCTCTCTTCCTGGTGTTCTTTTGTTCATTCTTGTAAGTTTGATATTGGTGATGTGTGAGGAAAGACTTGGGCTAAGTTTTTGGAGTTTGATCTCCTAATTAGGACTTTCCATCATCATCTGAAATTGACATCGGATAGTTTCAACTCTAGACCAAACTCGTGGCGTTTCACAAGCTACAGCTCACGGCACAAGAATTAAAACTATGGGACACGCATGCTGTAGCAGCAAGTCAATAGTCCTTTTCTTGAAACGAAAGACATGGGAAAGATGAAAGCAACTGTTGTTCTTATCATCAGCAGACACTAGGGTTTGTTTTGTGGCCTTGATTTCTTGCCAGAGTGATTTTTCTAAGATGGGAGCATTTCTTGCATTTTCTCTCACATGGTGCTTTAGCATATCTCAGATGCTCATTAGAAATTGGGCTGCTTCATAGGGTTGTTTGTCTTCGTGTTTTCCTGTCAGTACGGGGTGAATTTGAAAAACGTTAGACACGTATAGCAATTTGTATTCTGCAAGTTACATCATTATATACTAGTTGAGGTATATTGATCAGTTAAATAACCTGGACAATGTTTTTTTTTCCAACTTAAATTCCTTACTATATATTTAAAAGATAGCTCGACTGAAGTTATTCTTTCTTGATTTATTAAGATTTCTATAATCATTTCGCATACACGTACCGGTGCACACTTGTGACATTTGTCATCGCACTTGTCTTGGCTTGATGGAGAGTGTTATGACGAAGAATATGATTAATATGATGGTTCAATAGCTCAGAAATAGTTCGGTTACGTTTAGTTTTATTTCCATTCGTAAATAAACTTAAGTCATTTGACATTTTTCGTTTATTGATTGACCATAATGTTTGACAACGCACGTCCTTATAGGTAATTAATTCATCATCATTTTTTTAAGTAAACAATGTTTGTTCATGTCTTACTGTTACTTCTATTTTTATTTTTCTATTTTCCCAAAATGATAAATAAATAAAAAAACTACTAGTTACGCAAAACTGAAACAAAAGCGGTACGATTTTTAAAATACTAAAAAAAACTCTATCATGTTCCTTTATTTTAGAAGCAAAAACAATTTTGTTTGTTAGACATAAGCATAATCTAACTATTAAAATTAAAAGTAAAATTGTCAAAGGAGCTAATAGCCTTTACCACATGATGTGAGGGGATCACTAGGTATTGATAAGCAGCTTGCAGCTGCCATTGGATTTGAAAATTTAATCCCTGCATTTGGCCGCAAGTATGTTGTGAAGAAGGAAAAAATGAATGTTCCTACTTAGATGAGAAATCGCAGTCTTATTGGTGCCAAAATATCGGGAGAATTATCATAAAAGTGATAAACTTATTGTTTGTGCTAAGTCAGCACTGAATATTTCAATTGCTCCTAATTGAGCCCTAAAGATTTTAATTTTACCAATTGAGTCATGAACATTTTCACGTTTTGCAAATTCTTCGTCTTTCAAAATTAAAAATAAAAACCTTTCGCGATAACATAACCAAATATGGGGCCGAGATCACTAGATTTTCTGTATGAATCAAACGCAAGAAGACTTCGCACAACTCACACAGTGCAGCAATCGAACCCTAAAAGCTAAACAACTGAGAATGCAAGACCTAAAGATCCCATTTGGCTGTTGATGATTGCCCCCAAACATAAGACCAGAGAGATGTCTACTTTGGATGGAGAGGAAGGGGTTGGAACTAACATTTGATTTGGATGAGCAGGGGATGGATGGTGCGAATTCGACGTTAAAAATTCTGTTCCCAGCGGATCGGGAGCATTGCTCCGTGATCCGTAAACTTTGCGATATCGGAACACTTCCGCACTGTCGCCGCATTACTCACTTATCGAAGAAAGCGAGAAAAATTGGAGTGCGTTATTACAGAAAAGAATTCAACACCTTCCTCGGATGCAGATACCGCAAAAGAGGACAGAAACCCAATGCTTTGGCTGGTGCAGCCGTTCATAGGAGATCCTTACAAGGTCAGCAGGAGAACTGCGACTCATCTTAAAGAAGAATCAGAAGTCACAAAAGCATGCGAGTTGATCCGGTTGATGAGGTTTACTCCCGAGATTCTTTGCGGGTGTATTAGCGTTGTAAAACAGTAGCATTGGGGGCGGGACGAAGCCGAGGAGGTATCGGATGCCAAGTGGCGATTTGGGTCTCGAACCCATTTTTTTGACACATGTATTGTGGGCTAAATTGGAATCAAATACGGGTCTTGGTGGATCCAAAATAGACCCATTTCTCACCGGTAACCAACTCAGCCGAATTCGGCCCGACAAAACGGGATTACCCGGGAACTTTCTCGGGGAAATTTCCATCGCGGATTGCCCCGAGTGGGGAGTGGAACCAAGATTGCTCAGAACTTTGCTTCTAACCTTCTGGAAAGTTGATGACACAGCGATGTCACGAGAGAAGGCAGTTACAGTCGGATGTTCACATCACAGGCATGATTTCGAATTTCGATTGTACAAATACATAAGTTAAGAAAGGAATGCATAACTCAGCCATGCATTAACTTGTAAATGGAAACTCATGATTGGCACGTGCTTTTGCCAACAGGGAACGGCGATTATTTCACAACATAGTTAAATTCAGGCACGAGACTTCTTTATTCACCAATAAAAATAAAGAAAAAAAAATACCACTTTTGTGCTTTTGCCATCTGTCCTTTTAGGTTGTTGATTTATATTTCATTTTTATTTTTAATTTATTTTTATGCTACAAAAAAAATCATTATTTGCTGATATTATGGTGATATTTACAATATGAACTATTTAGGTGGGCGTGACCTCTGGGCCATGTAATTTATTACATGGCATGAAAATGAGTTTATGTAGATTAAACAGGTCAATACCGCTCACATCATGTTTTTGAATATGCGAGTTTCATAAAAGTACTTAATTCTGCACATTGCAAACACAATTGTTCCTCCCAATGGGTGAATTGATTGGGCATAAGCAATGAGAAGCCATAGCTAGCAGAATCAAGCAATTTGGCAATACTAATCTCAAGAGGCCAATAATGGGATGTCTATGTCATAAGTCGGGGTAAGCAAAAAAGATCGCCCGAGCCAGATCAGGACCGATCCAATAGAAAGGGTTGGGGATTAGATTTAGGCCATTCCTAAAGTGACAAAACACATTTTGTGGTCGTGGAACTAAAACTCTCTAAAACATCTCAATTGAGTAACAATTCATCACTCTTAATTGACCTAAGAATTGTAAACTACTTATAAGTCCAGGTAAAAGACAATTAGTGATGTACCTGCTAATTGAAATTGTAAATTACATCAAGTTCTAGTAAGATTGAAGGTCCTGACAACTGTAACTGCCCTAAGGAATAGTAGGAAACTTGTGATTATCTTAGATATCCTTTTTCAATATGCATAATAAATTTATCTAATGATAGTACCGTTGTTTTCAAATTTGTAAGTCAATGGAATAAATCCTTAAAGTTAAAGTAGTTATCCTTGGTAATTGTATTTTCCTTAATTAATCGTGAAATTTACAGCCCTAAGGTCATTGACCTACCTTAAATGTCAGTAAGTTCCAGTTTTTTTTTTTTTGGTCGGAAAGTTTATAAGGTAAACGGTTGCACTTTTTCGAAATTGTTTTTGCAGGTAATTTTTTTTCGTTCAATTCGAATGGTCTTATAGTGATTGATCCCATAAAAGACCCTACTGGACCACAAAATTTCCACGTAAATAATCAATAGACCGCGGGGTTTGTGATGCACGATCTTTCTCTCGTTACGTGTAATTTATGCAGTAATCGAAACACTTTCAGGGAGACTCTTCAATAAGATTCAAATTATGGTGATATGAAATTTCACAAATTGTTTTGATTATTATTGTTATTTACTCATTTTATTGAGCCGTCCTGAGTAATTTCAGTAATAAGTCTTTGGTCATTTGATAATTATTTTTTGGGTTAATATTACAGAAAATCTCATACTATATACCTGTAATAAATTTACATCAAGTTAATTTTTTGACAGTAAAAAACTTCAAAATGATACATTTATGATAAATTTACCATAAACTGATGCACCTATGATAAATTTGTCTTACGTTAGTTTTCGTTAGAGCTAACTGTCAAATTGTTAAATTGGATAACATCTAATAGTTGACGGGTGTACTAGTTTTAGATTTTTATAATATGTTTGTTATATGTGTATCAATTTAAAATTTTTCGTGGTATCAACTCAATTTAACGGATGATAAATTTATCATAGATGTACTAATTTAGAGATTTAAAGTAAATTTGTATGCTAGTTTAGTATTTTTTATGGTCAAAAAAATAATTTGGGATAAATTTATCACGGATGTATCACTTTGGGATTTTTCATACTATTAAAAATTAATTTTATTTTCATATTTCCCTACTTACTCAAATATTCTTTATATCGTTACAAAAAAAAAACTTATTTTTATTTTTTTAGGTCGGAGGTCATTTGATAAATTAGAAATCCCAAATGATATACAAAATCAAATATATCAACAATCTAAATCCAAATCAATTTCAAAAACATGAACATCAACGACAATACAAAATAGGACATGCTGGCTAAATTTTTTCAAACTAACAATTTTACCTTAAACGAAAAAATATATAAGAAAATGCTCATTTAAAATTAAAGATTAATACCATAAAAAGCCTCAAACTGATACAGTTGTAACATATTTATCCTAAATTAATTTTTTAACAAAAAAACCCTAAATTGATATACCTTTGACAAATTTATCATCCGTTAAATTGTGTTAATACTACAAAAAATTCTAAATTGATACACATGTGACAAACAGAGGGTAAACATCTAATGTTGATACACCCATAGCACGTTAACGGTTAGATTTAAAGAAATCTAACATATGTAAATTTATCATAGATGTACCAATTTGGGATAAAATTGTCACAAGTGCATCAGTTTGGAGTTTTTATTATAAAAAATAATTTGTAGTAAATTTGTTACATGTATATCAGTTTGGGGTTTTTATGTGATATTAATCCTAAAATCAACTATCCTTACCAAAAAAAAAATGCTAAAATCAACTACAATCATCATAAAGAAATTCAAGGAGAAGGCTGTGAATTTGTAAAAATTGTTGGAGTTCATATGTTAGTTTTCCACTGGTTTGAAAATATGAAAATAGAAGAGTGGATGATCGACAAAATTGAAAATTTAATACAAACAACGCAAATTCCCATTCCAAAACAAAGCTTAAAAGCAGAACAACTACGTCTAGAAAAAAAAAAGGTCATATTAAGAAATAATTATCCATAATGGCTACCAGAATAATCGATTGACTGTATCTTGAGATTTATGATCAATTACTAATCTAGAAGAAATTAATAATGAATCGGTACATCACGGACAAACATCGCAAAAGCTTATCATGATAAAGCAAGTCCTTCAGATTTACTGTTCGAAAAAAAAATTAAATCTCTTTAAAAATAAATATAGTGCTAATTCAATTTTAGGCCCCGTTAAAGAATGTTTCGAGGCATTTTTCAATTATAATTGAAGAGAAATTCTCATTTAATTATAATGCAATAAGATAAACTAAACCAAAGGAAACAGAAAACCCTAGAAAAACCCTCGACTCAAAGCTTTCCATTGTCTCCTCAGTTCTCCGACTAGTCTCCTCCTCCGCATCGCCGCCGCTGATCGCCGTTTGCCATCTCTCCGGCGGAATTCGCCGCTACACCTCTCGTGCGCATCTTTCTGTTTCCCTCTCCCCTTCTTATCAATACGCTCTCCTCGCAGTATCGCTTGTTTATTTGCTCGCCATCTCAATTCGTCTCTGTATTCCCGAGTTTTTGTTCTGATTCTTCCAACTGTGGGCGTTTTGAGTGGCCACCTCTCTTCCAAGAGAGCCGCTGTCCAGCGAAAGCCGCCGAAATCTATTTCTTCAATCATGATTTTCACCAATAAATTCAGGGTGCGCATAGATTGGAATTTGGAATTGGCTGGATATATGTGTTCTAAGATCTCGATTTATTGACTTATTTGATGTTAATACATCCAGAAATTGCTGCGCCTTGTGCGAATTCAGTTGTGGTTCTGCTCATTTCACCGTATTCATCGACAGTTTCTTTTCTTTTATAAATTTCTGTATGCTGCGATTCTTTTTAGATTGGTCAGGCAGAGTGATCGGGAAAACACTGATCTTTTCCAGCTAGTACGCCGTTTTGTGTAATGGGAATGGCTAATTTACGGTCGTCTTTTTTTTTTTTTTTATTGCTTTGGTTTTCTGTCCCCTGTTCAGTCACTCTTAGACTGATCAGAAATGGCTTCTCATTTCGACCAATATGATTAGATATCAGCTATTGTCCGACCTAAGTCACGTTTTGGCACCCTCTTTTCTGCTGATGGAAACCTTTAATTGGAGCCTCTTTGTTTTGGGCAAGAATGCTCTTCTGCTTTTGCTTTTATATGGATTTCTGATGTTCTTAAATTTTTTTTTTTTTGGCCTTTGCCTTGGACTTTCTTTGTAGACATAAAACTATGAAGTCAAGTTTGAGCAATTTCCAGCAGATGGCTCGAAAGATCCTATGAACTATGATGACATCTACTTTATGTTGTTGCTTGTAGATAATATGGTTGAGTATTGAGCTCTATCAAATGTTGATTGCTGATCGGATTGCTTTCTTGCTCTTAGACTCTGTGAAAGGTGAGGAAGGATCAACAGAAGAATCTAGACAACGAAAAAGTTGTGCAACGGATAACTCTTCAAGATGAGGCTCTTAACCCACAACATGCTTTCGTCAAATATTAAGGGAGTAACCAATGGCTTCCCGCTGGGCATTGTGGTAGAGAAAGTAGTTGAGAAGCCAGTGGAGATGAATTCTGACTTCCTCAAGAATATGTTTGCCAAGATTGAGTGGAAAGCTCTCGCGGATGCATCTCTGTCCATGGGCTACGCCGAGCTTCCTGACCAGGTGGATTCCTCAATGCTCGACTCTGTCGAATTTCTGCAGAGGTTTCATCATGCCCTTTTAGAGCTACACCTTGAAGAAGGCGCATTGGTTTGCCCAGAGACCGGGAGGAAGTTTCCTGTCAACAAGGGAATACCCAACATGCTCCTCCATGAAGATGAGGTCTGATTTTGGTTGAATCGACTTGACTCTGTTGTGCCACATGCGAAGCGAGCTTTAGTGAAGTTATGTTAGGCGGAGGTGCAAGTTAATTAACCATCAATTACTTCGCTTGTTTAACAGACTGGGGGTTTTGTGGTACATGGTCTAATTGAATGATGCAAGAGGGTTTAATAGAAGAAAGAGCTTGCACTGCAGTTTGAGTCGATGTAATTATTGTTGCAAAATATTTTACCTAATCGAGTCTTTATGAGTTATCTATTGACATTTGAGGCATACTTTGGTCATGCCAATCTACGATTTCTGGGTCCAGATATTGATGTTATCTCTATTCATTTTTTTTTCCTGTGTTGTGTCTCTTAGTGTGTCTTATTTTTTGCATATTCTGCATCTGTGGTGTTTCTACAAACTGAACTGGTTGTATTGGTCTGTTTGTTGACTTGAACTTGACGGTAAGGTCTTGGACATTCTTCGTCAAGTCCCTGACAAGAGCATGCATGTGAATATGTGAGGCCAAACCCATGGGAGAAAGTCTTGGTTGTAATTGTAAATAGTAGTCTACATAGTACATTTTATTCTACAAGCCCACAAGACGTGCAATAATGAAGTCTTTGACACATGAACTCCCACAGCTTGGTCTTGTTACCTAATGAGGGAGGCTGTTGGAGATACAATATTATAGAAGCTTCATCGCAAAATATGCTATTCATGTACTCATCTACATGCATGATGACTCAATAGATGACTGTAAATTTTTCCTCCGTGTTATTGGACTGGAAGGGCGGGCAACTTCTTTGGTCTAACTTGTCAGGAACATGTAGGAACCTTTCATAAGCGAAGGTGTAAAATTGAATGTATTGCGATGACCTCCTTATGTGCCAAAAACATTAGTACAGGGCGGCCACTGTAGCACCTTTACACACTTGAATATAGAAAGTGCTTTTGCGAAGAGAGCTTGTAAGGAAATAAGAATTGTGATTGGACGACGTATTACAGGTTTGGTAAGCTTGGTAAGCGATTAGTTGACTTCTTCATCATGTTTTGCTGTTATGGATCTCACTGTTTTCTGATACTCTAATAGTCTAATTCTGCTGATGAAGATGAAGTTTCATCACATAAATGGGAGTTCTTAGCAGAGAACTCTTTCTATCAGCCTTTCCTCGTATCTGGTAAACATATGATTCTCCTATCGTACTGATTTTGACTCATTACTTGTGTTACCAAAAGATTACATGACAGAGCAAGCATTTGGGTTTTCGTCACTGAAGAGCTGTGGAGCATAGACGTAGTGAATGAAGTATGGATTTCCCTCCTTGGTCTTCACCTCCACCTTCTTCTCTTCTTTGAACTCCACGATCTCTTTGTCCTTTGTCTCTACAATCTTTACCTTCTCTTTCTCTACCGTCACCTTCTTCTCATCCTCCTTCTTCTCCACCTTCTTCTCGGGTTTCGGGGGTATGATCTCCGCCCGTTTGTGCACCTTCCTCTGCATGTACGACAGGAGCTTCTCGGGCTCGATCGTTCCTTGGACCGTGAGCGTTTGAGCCTTTATGTCGGTCTTGACGCTGTAGATACCTGCAGTACCATTTGGACATTATGTATAGTCGGAATTCCTTCATCAGTGACAGTTGTCGGCAAGTCTGTACTATACCTCGATGTCTTATAAGCTTAGCCCGCAGGTCGCGTTCACATTGGTCGCAGTGCATGTAGACCTTCAAATGGTGTGTTCGCACGGGTAGCTTACAAGAAGGAAGCAAATTTTGATTAGATCACTCTTACTTTACACAGGAGACAAATGATGTCATGACAATAGAAAAAAGGTAAGTTAACGTGGATTTGAATATGGTAAAAGCATTCTTTTTTAGTATTGCAAAATTCATCATACAAATGTCGGATGCGAGGTTGACCTAATACGTGCATTGCTATTTTTAACAGGGCTATTTTACTTGGTGTTCAAGGCCTTAACTATGTGATTCTGTACAGCTCCTTGGTGACTGCTACGAAAAACCATGTCTCGTTCAAGAAAGAAACTTACTTTGGGATGATCGTGTGCACCATAGGTTAAATCTAATGAAATGGATGCTAAATAATCCTAAAAATATCACGTTCGAATCGGGAAAAAGAGGGAAAGAAAGTGATTGATGGCCATAATTAAGTGAACATGTCCAAATGTGCATGAAATTTTGCTAAAATGCAACTAGTTTCTGTCGATTAATTGGTATTATGATAACCAAAAATGCAGTGTCCGTGAATTTACTTCTTTGGGGGCTTCCTTGACGACTTTCTTCTCGGTTTCGACTTCCTTGATCTTGATCTTGGGCGATATCAACTCCACCTTCCTCTTGCTGAGTCTCTCTATTCTCTTATGGATTCCCAGTGGATCGATTTCCCCTTTCACCTTCACTTCGTTGCTCTCAACGTTTACTTCCACTTGGTGAACACCTGCTCTAGTGACCAGCATCAGCATCATCATTCATCACAATCCAACACAAGGGAATATATGCACACATCTAGTAACATCACGTTCACTCGATTCATCGGTTGATGTTCGTGATGTCTCTGGCGCTTAGCGCAATGCGATTGGCTGAGTTGTGTATTCAACAAAATGGGCTCGCCATAAGCTATATCTATGCATTTTTTTTTTCAAAAGGAAATTCGATTCAACATACCTTGAGTTCTGAGAAGAGGCCTCTTGATCTCACCCGCGCATTCTGGGCAATGTAGGTTAACTTTGTATACGGCAGTGATTAAGTTGACCTTCTTCTCCACGAACTTCTTCTCCTCTTTCCCTGCCATCTATTTTCGGGAAAATCTCACGAAAACAGACCACTGGAAAAAGGAAAAAGGAGATAGCAAACGATAGCTTGTTTAGAGCTTTTACGCTGAAGAGAAATGGTTTTTGCAAAGGAACCTTCCGCCAATTAATCATAAGGGATTGAGAGATCATGCTGGTGAGATTTGCTGAGGGTTGTTCAACAGCTGCTTGAAACTTGCTGGAGATGGAACAGAGGATTTTCTTTGGCGTGGGGGAGTAGGACTCGTTTTCTTACTATTTTCCCCTCCTTTTTGTTGCACCTGTGCATGTTGAAGTTCCAATGAAGAAAAATGGAAGCAGATGTGCCATTTGTCTGCTGGTGAAGGAAAATTGATGACCCTCACGAATAATCGTCATGATTTGTTTGTAGCAACATAGTCCCGCAACACTTTAAGCATACATGAACGGAGAGTTTATTGGAGGTAGAACGAAAGCTCATTCGTCTGAAAACCACGACGCAAATTAAGAGAGATTCCAATCAAAATGACAAAACCACAAAACGATAAGTACACTAGTAATCGCTGAATGTGAATCTTGGTTGTGAAACGGAAATCACATCATATGTATCGCTTGGGATCAACTTTACAAAGTAAACACTGGGATCTCTTAAATCGTAGTACTACACAATCAGGAGCTCTGAGTTATCTGATAGGCACACGTATCCTGCTTTTGATACACCAAATACCTCTACAAATGCAGAAAACTACATTTTCGGCTAGCGTGGTATCTGATTTTCAACTAAAGAGAACCGAGTATAATCACGCGAAATGTTGAGAACGTAAGTGCAAACCATCCTTTACAAGTTTACATGACACGAGCCCCACATGGGGCAGAATCCTAAGGCTTAGGTGAGCTCGGGGTACACGCATCTAATGCACTCAACACCCGCTCCCGTCATAGAGAACATACTTCCCCTATCTATCTCATTCATTTTACACCTTACATCCATCTATCACAAGTCGTCCTCTTAGAAATATCAAGATCAAATATACACAAGACTAAACACATTAACTCAATATATGTCATAAATCGCACATTACCAATTCTCAGCTAACTGAACAAAAAGAGCAACACTGAGTGCTAATATATTGGCATATTGAACCAGTATAATTGGATGTTTCAGCTGCCTCGGTAAGTGGTGAAGGAGAATGGGGAAAATAGAAGAGGAACATGAAAATGCTCCTGCTTCTGTGTCTCTCTGATTTCGAAAACGATGGAAACGTAAGGGAAGAACCCGCCGGGGCAGTACTTACTCGTGTTGAAACTGATCCTGTATGTTCCCGGAGTGATATCATTGACGATGTCCATCAACTGACCACTTCGGCCATCTTTATCTGTACTTGAGACCCCTTGAAGTATCCAACCGCCAACTTCTGCTTCGCCGAACAACGGGCGGGATTTGTTGCCCCTCCACATCTCTAAGCGGATCTCCATGCCTGAGGCTGGGCATCCTTGAGAGACATCCAAGACATGCGATGTTATAGGTGGACGAGTTCGGGTTGTACTTTGTGCCATTTTGTTGGAAGAAACTTCTGAAATAGCTGTGAGATGTCCTCCAATAATGCTCGCACGATCTTCTAGAGCACAAAAGGAAAATTTTATCATGATCTGAACCAAAAGTAGTTTTTTTTTTTTTTGGTCAAAAACAAAAAGTAGTTCAAAAGCGTACATATTAGCAATTAAAGTCGTGCAAATATTTTTTCATTAAAATTTCTTGAAGTTAAATATTTTTGCATTTTGGTGGGAAAGTAAGAAGTAGTTTTTAGGAGTCAAAAAGCAATCGGATATAAATAGGTGACAAAAAGCTTGGTGTAATAGCAGATAGCTAATTTTGTTAAACATGTGATCTTCATGTAGAACTACATATATAGACCTGCTAGGAATTCAGGCAATACTATGTGGTTCATTGTTCTTTTGCACCCCGATCGTGTTTGATACCTTACATGCTCTTAGCTTCTGAGTAAACATTGCAGCGAAAATCATGACAGCCTTTAAGAACAGATACGCCAACCATATTGCATGCTACTGCAACATGGTTGGAGTGGCAATCCTAGACTCATAAGACAGATTAACCATGCCCCCGAAAAAGAACTTCATATATAAAAGGGTAAAAGCCCTCCCACTCGAGAGGAGAAAGGGAATGACAGATCCAATCTATCGATCTCAACGAATTCGACACAGCATCCAAAATCCAAGAGCTAAAAGTGATGCAAGAGAGAGAGAGAGAGAGAGAGATTGAACAAAGTGCAAAGGCGATTCAAAGTACTAGAACTTTTCCATGCTTGAGGATTCTTTTAGATTGATTTGTATAGGGAAAAACATGCAAAATAAAGGCAGAAACAGTTGCATTTTGTCAGAGTCATCTGTCAAATTAGCAGCTAGAGACATGCATGGGTAGAAGAATTGCTATGACTTCACAATAGATAATTGAAACCTTCATGCTTGAAAGATGAAATCTAGGGCATTAGAAGTACCTTCAGCTTTCTTTCCTAGTCCTGCAGGACCCTGATCACCAGTTGAAGCCATGTGTTCTTTGGCTGAAAAGAGCTTTGCAAGACGTAATTCAGTTACTTTCATCTGCTCTTCAGCTGCAATCTGAAACTCCTCTATGGGCCTATTAGAGTACCGTTTCTGAAAAAGAAAATGTTGCAAGTTGCTCACTTCTCAGTTGTGATGTCAACATGTGATGCTGTTAACTGCTATCTACCATGACTGAACGAAGCAAGAAAAATGCATAGTAACTTGAGTTTTCTCCTCTGAGGTACAAGACACATGGCTTCATGGAAATTGTTTCTGTGATGAGCACAATCTCATGTATCACAAAGCAGTATCCCTTGGATTGTCCATTATAAAAGACATGAACTCAAGTGAGCTCTCCTTACCTAAAAAAAAAAAAAAAAAAAAACTCAAGTGAGCTAGTATTACAAATTTTGTTTCAAGATTTACCTTCAGCTCCGCAAGTATTTCGGCACTTGTCCTTCCAGAAGCGCAAATAATAAAAATAAATCCAAACTTCTGCTTATATCGTACATTCCAGTCAGATAATTCCTGCAAATTACAGGTCCAAGAGCATGAGACTATTAGAGCATCCAATACGATTGCAATCAACAGTATAGTTTTCTCCATTACATTGGAGTAAATATTAGAACAATAAATTTTCTGCATAAGATGTTAACCTGTAAGATCAAACCAGTGGCAGTTGCCAAAGCTGTAGATTGCTCTCCTTTACTCCACCTATTGAAATGAATCTCCAAAATTACTCAGGTATAGCAAAGCATCAGGTAATACACGAGTAAAGAAAGACCAAAAACGTGCCAGAAAATGCAGGTGAAAGGGTATGTATAAAAAAGGGCACAACATTCGAAATACTATGGACCATTCAGGTAAGTGCATTTAGCCCATGATATGCTTCAATCACTTCTCCAGTATATTTCTTCTTGTTGCTACGTGACAATATCGTATAGGTTAAACAGGCACTTTTGTGTTGTCATAGAACACCTCTACCTCACAAAAGTGTGTAACAAAAAAGGACCACTTTAGTAAATTTGAAAAGAGAAGGATTCTTTCATATAAAACAACATGTCCACCTATTTGTCAATGTATTTGCAAGTTTATGAGATGGAACTTAAGTAGAAGTCCAAACGCCAGACGAAACAAGTTCACAGCACATATATTTGTAGCACCTGTCCCACTCCATGTAGAGATTTATGCATAACCTTTTTGTTCTTCTAGCTACATTAAAGGACAAACTGGTGTGTAGGATTAACGTAAATCCTGCTTAATGAACAGTTCAATGAGAGAGTTCACCTGACGAAAGCTGCAGAAAATTTATAACAATAAGAGATAAACACATCATGAGCAAACACCAGATCATCTACTTGATAATCATTACTCATCATGCATGGTAGGAAAGCATTTCTTAGACGATGGCATAACCCATGAGTTGTTTCAAAAGTAAATAGGAGCTTTTCTGCCATAATTCACCAATGAAGTGTCCCGGCATTCCATAACATCAACCAAACTGTTCGGCCATAACATAAGGTAAATGTGACAAGTGCAGTCCCACAAAAAAAAATAAAAATTGAAGATGGCTGCATAAGCAGATATCTAATGATAAACAGAACAGTTGTGTACACCTTTGGGGCTTGGCCCATTTCAAAAAGCCATGGTTGGTAAAGTAATTTGTCAATCACTTGCAGCATACAATCAACATAATGAAGCACATAGTGTCAAGAACCCCATCTTACAGAATGCAGGTTACCGTACAACAAGTCAACACTTCACCCAACCAATAAAAAACCCATCAATTTCCTCATTAAGAGGACCAGAGTAATCTGAAAAGGAATTGATTGGCCCATAAGGAAAAACAAATCATACTCTGTCAAATTGGTCAACCTCATTCCAAAGGTTCAAATAGCATCAAGTTTTCCATGGATAAACAAGGCATCAGTCATCCACAAGTGGCCAATTCATATAATTCAATGAAGGAAGCAACTAATAATGAAGAGCCAAATGAAGGAGCCAAAACATGACTTGCCAGTTGCAGGGCAATACCTTCTCCTGGCAAGCTGCAAAAATCTACCTGCTTCACCTATGGTTTCACCAATATTTACATCACAAAATTCAAAACAAGCACCAAAAAAGTGCTCCTTAACTGTGAAGACTTGTCATTTACATGGAAAAATCCAGTCTTTTTAGTTAGCACAGCGAACTCCAACAAATAATCTATGCCCAAAGAGCACAGCATGAAGATTTGAGGAACCCCATAAAGAAAAATCCCTACTATCTCTTCAACTTCTCTTTAAAAAAAAATGAAAAATGACGGCCATCAGGGCCAAGCGCAACAAATAAATCTTGCCTTTTTTTTTTTGTGACCTTTTCTCATTCCAGAGAAGAAATGATCAAAATAAAAGATGCAGAGAGAGACTTAACTGAGCACTGGCGTCACTTTTCCCAGAAGCCACCGATTTGGTCTCTCCGATCTGAGGGTGGGCCGAAAAAGCTTCGAGCCAACCGTTCACGTCAACCTCCAAATCCCCGGAAAGAAAACGAGATCAGCAATCTCCTCCAAAAACTCCAATTTGAAAAGGAAAACAAGAAGGAACAAAGCAACGGAGCGTGTAATCGACGCGTGACCGAAGAAAGAGAAATGGTGGTGGAGAGAGAGAAGGAAGGAGGGAGGGAAATTACTTTGTTGAACCAGATGTCTCTGGCGGTGGGAACGGCAGCTTGAAAAGAGGGGAAGGGGGAAGCTTTCGCCATTTCAGTGGCGAACCTGGTGCTCCCGCAGCAAGCTAAGAAGTCCTTCTCGCCGAAAGCTAACTCCATGTGGGTGGGTGGGTGTCTGCGTCGGAGCAGCAGAGCGAGGCTGGGCGATCGGAGAATGGTCGCCAACAATAAGAACCCGATTCGGCAAGTGAAGAAGACGATGGAAAGGCCAAAGGCCAGGCCAAGGATGAAACTGGTAAAATACTTTTCAGTGATTTAGTTTGGTATACAATTCCTCCGATGATGATTCATCACCTCTTTGTCTTAATTCCGGGAGTGCCATAACTTATCTGAGCCAATTCCATAAAAAAAATATTAATTTTAGGTCTAAGGACTATTCTGCTCAAAAAAAAAATTCTCATAAAAAAAACTAACTTTGTATCCAACGACGATTTTTGCTCAAATCATCTCATGAAAAAGTATAAATTTTAACTCAAGTCCTAAAATTGCCTCACTTAATTTAGAAACATTAGTTGTCCAACGTGATAATTTCACATTATTAATAAATCCACGTGACTTGCTAATATGGATTTAAGCCATTATTCATCGTTTTCTTAGCATGGAATTTGAAGTCTGCTTCACTCTGACACGACATGAAGAACGGCGGTTAATTTATTCATCGTATCCCTCACTCTACCCACAAGCATCAACTGTCCAATTAGAATCCAAAACTATGTATTACCACTCATGAAAAGATGACATGGATAAGATTCACCAAGCTCATGACTAGAGTATTCTTTTTTCAACAAGCTCAACTCTTTCCCCTTCGCGAAGCAGATGAATAACTACATATTTCGTACTAAGAATACAATGAATAATATCTTAAATTTACGTCAACAAGTCACCTGAATTTATTGATGATGTGAAATTGCCATATTGAACAACTATCGATTTCAAATTAAAGGGGCCGAATTTGAAACTCAAGTTAAAGTTTGTGCTTTTTCATAAGATAAAAAAAGTTCGGGCCAAAATCATCATTGGACCTAAAGTTGATGTTTTTTTATAAGACAAAAAAGAGTTTTTGCCAGAATCGTTTGTGCTTTTTTAAGGAATTAACCCTTTTTTAGGGAATTAGCCCAATGATGAGTTCAACTGTTCCACCCTTCTTCTCTTCTCTAGGTTAATTCACTTCCTTTGTCATTCGCAACTGACGTTCTCAGAGGCCGCGCAACAATTCATACTCGTAAAAAACTGTAACCAAACCGTCTGACCCCGCGACGGCGGCTTCCGCCTCGACGGTAGCGGAGAATCCCCTATCGACCTCCTCGAGCTCTAGTCCAGCAAAATAGGGGCATGGCAAGATTGTGCCTTCGACAACCATGACAAAAGAGCCTACAACACGAGCGGTTATGGTGGCGGCGCCCTCTATTATAGCAGCGCGAGCGGGGAGCCGCCGACGACGATGGTGGAGATGACGCTGAGCACGAGGTGGTCGCCGCTCCATTTCTATCACGTGAGCCTGGTGGACAGCTTCAACCTGCTGGTGTCGGCGAGGCTAGTAGATAGAGAAGTGGACGTCGACAATGCTAGTATAAGGATCAACACTCAGCAGTGACTTCATGATGACAAGTGAGATTAGTGGATTGAAAGTGCTTCTGGGCAGGCGTGATAAGATTCTTATTGGTAGAGCCAAAGATTATGTCATCAACTATATCTAAACTGACAAGATGTTTTTACCTTTCTTAATAAACAAGGTAGTGTCAACTTCACCGTTTTCAAAATTGTGCTCAAGAAGGAAAGAACTTAATCTTTCGTACCAAGCTCTAAGGGCTTGCTTGAGACCATACATGACCTTCTTTAATTGATACATATCGTCTGATCATGAAGGATCCTCAAAATCTGGTGGTTGCTCAACAAACACCCTTTCTTTGATAAAACCATTAAGAAATGCGATTTTGACATTCATTTGATATAAGATAAAATCATAATGACATGCATAAGCAAGTATGAGTAGAATAACTTCAAGTCTAGCAACATGAGCATATGTTTCATCATAATCTATGCCTTCGTCCTGTGATTAACCTTTAGCTACTAACTTGGCCTTGTTTCTTACTACATTGCCTTTGTTGTCCATTTTGTTGCGAAACTCTCATTTGGTGCCCAATGATTTGCTAATCTTTGAGCTGAAAGACTAAATCCCAAACATCGTTGATTCAGAGCTCTTCTTGTATTGCTTCGATTTAGCTTTCATCAACAATAGTTTTACTTACTATTTTTGGCTCAACATGAGAGGTCAAGGCTAAGGAGTTCATCATGTCTTTGATTGAGGACCTTGTCTTGATTTTTTTTAATCTCCCCAATAATTTGATCCTTTGATGATCGGTTTTGAATTTCGAATCTTTAGGCATTTGATTTGAGCTTAGAATATTGACAACCAGTTGTTGTTGTTGTTGTTGTAGCTGTTGAACAGGAGCAGATATTTGGAAATCCACCTCATGTTCTTCTTATTGATTGCCTTTCAACTCATATTTGAATTTGACGTTGATTGTTCCTTCAACAACCTGCGAGTTTCTATTGAACACACGGTAAGCTTTGCTACATGTGAAGTAGCCAAAAGAGATACCTTCACTTGATTTCGCATCAAACTTTCCAACGTCGTCATTAACATTTGCTTCCAAAGACGTGGAAATAAGATATGATAGGCTTTCTTCCTTTGAAGATGTGACATTTTGAATTCTGACTCTATCTTGAAGCTTATGACTGAATGAATGGCTATCGATGTATTTCAGATAAATTTCACTTAGAATTGATCTCTCTTTCGTCGACTAACCAAAGGGGAATGACTAACTAGGATTTAAGAACGTGGACTAAAGAACTCGACCATGGATTAGTACCTTGACCATAAGTATTGTGAGGAAATATTTTGAGCCATTAAAGGCTAGTCTAAGATTGGTCTTAGAACAATTTGCTAACGTTATACAAATGGTGCACGGGTGATTCCTTTTGATCATAGTATAATTTACAAATTAAACTAAATCGATTATTGACGATCGCGTCCTTTGGAACTAGTAATTGACCCTCACGAATTACATGACAACCAAAGTCACTGTCACGCCCCGAACTCGATGAGCACGCGAACATCCCACCTGCCGTTGATCTTTAATAATCTCCCAAGATCCCTCGGCCAATCATATCATAACTCAGAAAAAAAAAAATAAGGTTACGGAAGTCACAAACTGCTCCATACAAAATCATAATAAGATGACTTAGGACATATGGTACGTCTTCTTATAATCACTAATTACAAGTTCAGAGGATACAACTCTAACTTCAGGTTAACATGAAATCTCTTAAGACAAAAGTGTAAGTCTATCTCCTACAATCACTTCCTTGAATGCTAATCCTTGGCAAGTTCGGGCTTCCTTCGCTTGGGACCTGAAAAAGTTAAGCCCCCACTAAGGTGAGATATAAATTTCAGTAAATAAAACCTAAATCTAGATCTGAACACCAGTCCCCCCAAACCACACACAAATACTATTGGATGCAAGTATTCCGTAACTCAATATCACAAGGCATCAAACCATCTGACATACCAACAAGCCAGTCATGAATAAGAATTACAGCCTACCATGTTCAACCACTCGTCACCTAAGCTCTCAGCCGTGATGTATTTCTCTGGCACTCTTGCCAGCTGATATCACTAGGGCCACAAGCCAATCGATATCGTAATTACTTTTAGTTAATTTGTACCACTTGGGTCACAGGCCAATCAGTACTTCTGAGGCTCACTGCCAATCTATACCACTAGGGCCACAGGTCAATCGGTATCCTCGGGGTTCATAGCCAATTACCATTTCAGGGGCTCATAGCTGCTCAATACCACAGGGCCACAGGCCAATCGGTATCATTAGGACTTAGAGTCAATTGATATCACTAGGGCTACAGGTCAATCGATATCATCAAGGTTCCAAGTCAATGCGATCTCCGATGCTATAAGCCAACGTCGCTAGGGCACTATAGCCCATTCATATAATATCGGCATTATAGTTGTTTATATAATATAGGCATCATAGCCATTTATATAGCATAACATCACGACAAATTCAATGATAGGGCATTCTAGCCAATTCAAATAACAGAGCATCATAGCAACTCAATAAATAGGGCATCATAGCCAAACTATAACGCCAAGCTCAATAGCCATTTACATCACAAGGTTCTCTGACCGCAATATATACCTCAAGGGCTCATAGCCATTTCTTACTATTGGGGCTCTCTAGCCATTCTAAATCTTAATTGTCAATCACAATATGATCACTACACAATTGCATCAAGTAATTTAAACCACATGCTTCACCAATCGATCATTTCATCCCACCAATCTATCCAATAATGTCCTAATGTTCAAATAATAGTTTAGGAAATACTTACCTTGATCGATTAGCAAAACTTCACACCAAGCGATCCTTTTCAATTCCACAAGTATGCAACAAACCAATGATCTCTCGTCAACCTAGAAAAGTTCATCAATTTTCAGATCAAAAGCTATTGAATTTCACTTTCATTAAGCCAATTCCCTCAATAACCATTCAATTGGCAACTTAAGACGCCTTATCGATCAATTGAATCCATGACAATACCTCCATGAACCCTAAATGTGTTCAGATCATGTAGCAACACACACAAGGCAGAGTATAACTTAGAGTTTCATGCACCAATTTAACCTTAAATCACTTCTAACTTCCAATCCACTTCACATACTTCTCATTAACATCTCACATAACATCTTATGGGATCTTATGAGTCAATTTGAAGTCAAAATACCACTTAATTGATCCTCATCAAGTTCATCCAGAATATGGTTCTTCCCCCAAACAGAATCGATTTTGGTTCAATTAACACAATCGAGCAGTATCTCAATCCTAAGCCTCAATTCCTCACAAAATAAACGTGTTAGGACCTCAATCTATGTGTTTAGTAAGCTCACCAAGAGTTTTGAAGCGGAACGACACCTCGAAAACCTTTGAACAGCTCGGTTTCCACACGGTCTTCAAATGGGCAGATTATGCTCGATAAAAAACCTCCACAAACCAGTCATATACACCCATCAAAACTCAACTAAAATTACAGTCAAAGCTCAGCCAATTTTAATTCTATGAATGTAGAGAGCTCACTAAAAATTTGAAGCCATTTGAAATCCAGAAACCCCCAAAAACCTTCCCTCTCCAAAATCGGGTTAGATTTTGACCTTTGTCCACTCAAACAAACTTACGGGACAAACGGCTAAGCCAAATTAAACTTATAATACCTTGTTAGAATGACAAGACGATAAACTTTAAGATAGAGATGGTTTTACCTCAATCCGATGTCGGACGACAAAGTTATGGCCGGAACAGTGAACCTATTTTTGTTTATCCGCGGAAGTCCTTCTCGGCCGAGAGAGAAGAAGAGGAAAATGAAGAGAAAAATGAAGAGGAAGAGGAGAGAGAGAGGGTCATGGCTGGAGATGGTGTATAATGAAGCCTCTCACCCAAATAATTAAGCTTAAAATGACAAGATTGATTTAAGGGGCATTTAATACATGAGGCCTTCTTTGGTTGACACTTGGCAAACTTCCATTGGTGCTTTATGGACTTTGACCCCCTTTGACTCATCCTCATCCAATTTTCGGCAGCCATATAGAGAGGTCTAAATGACCAAAATGACTTTCTTAACTTTTTAAGGCAAGGCTAAAGGTCGAGGGGCAAAATGGTCATTTGACACATTTCGTCCGAAATTTCATTTTTTCAATATAAATTACCTTCAATGAGGTGACGTCCATTTCAATTCAAATGTTGGAATTTCTCAATGTCCAATACCCAAATCTTGAAGTCTAATTTCATGTCGATCTCTCGTCGACTGTAATTCTAGTTTATCTCAAACTGACAGGCGACTCTTACAGGTGTTATGTGTATCGATCTTGGGATTTTTCTTAAGCCGTGACGACTTTGATTGTCATTTAATTGTGAGGGTTTATCATTCGTTCCTTCGATCCTGATAATCAAAATTCAATTTAGGAGATTCTCACAAATTATACATTGATTAAGCGGAATCACCCGTGTTCCAACGTATAACGCTAGCAAGACCTTTCATGATCGCTCCTAAATCGATCTCGGTTGGCCCAGAATATTCTCTCGACAATCCTTAGGGTCAAAGTGCCATTTCTCATTCAATTTCCCCATGTCCACGTACTTGACTCCGCGTCAGTCTTTCCCTTTTAGTCAATTAACTTGGAAGTGGCCAACGCCGAGCGAGTTATAACTGAAATACACCGATCGATATAATTCCATTCAATAATTTCAAGAGGGTCGGAATTCGGAATGTCATAGTCGCCATGGCTTGAATAATTCTTAAACGTGACATTAATCACGGGTCGATACGCTTAACTTCCAAGAGTCGCTCGTTAGTTTGGGATAAACTGAAATGCCAATTGATTGAGTTTGGCAATGAATTGGACTTCGAGACTGGATGCCGAACATTCAAGAATTTCAATATAAATAAATTGGACGTCGGCTCATCGAGAGTAATTAAGATCATGGTTCGCTCTTATCATGCCTCGCCATTCCTCGCGAGCGCGAGACATCCGCCAAGGCATGAATAGTAATCCCAAGAACCAACAAATGACCTAAAGCATGAAATGAAACACGTATTCGGAAGGAAAATAAAAGAATAAACAACCTTGACAATATAATAACATAAGGAGATTCGAAATAAAATAAAACCACACACATATATACATAACATAACCATCGAGTTTACAACCAACGGACAGGAAAAACATAAATCAAACGCACTTTTGGGTTGGAGGAACTAACGGCTACAACCAAAAGACTACATCATCGCCCTGATCAAAAGCCTAGAATCAAAAGATTACAACCCCCAAAGCTTTCCATGGCAACATAGACTACTCTAAGGAACTACTCGTCTCGTCGTCGTCGTCCTCAGCTTCGTGTTCATCTGGAACATAACTAGAGAAAGTCTCAGATCGTGCCTCCGCAGTATCGTCCTCCATTTTGTTCTCTGAAGTAGAAACCTCTATCACCTCAATGTCCTCCTCGATAGTAGAGGTATTATCTAGTATATTCCTCAATCCTTCCACTGAAAATCTCTACTTTGACCTTGTTGCGGATGGGTGACACTAGCTAGGCACCACTCCTCAGGTACCTCTGTGGCCTTCGAATGACTACTTGTACTCTCACTGACCCCACAAAACCAAGTATCAAAACGATGCGGCTCCCATTCTCCTCTCTTATCGACCTACACAATAGTGCGCTTCCTAACATAAATTGTTCCCTAACCATCCGAAAACTCGTCAAAATAGACAGTCATCTCTTTGGGATCACCTATGTGGACTGGAAACATGCTTCAAGGCTTGGAGTCTGAAAAGCACGTCCCACTACTGGGTGAAATTTACATCTCAACAAGTGAATCTTAAACCTAAATCAGACCGCTAATCCTCCCAGACTATACAATGATGTAAAATGTAGAAAGTTCAACAAGGCAATTAGCACATGGCATTCAAACATCGAAACACCTCAATGTTATTGGCGTGAATAAGAATCACAATCAAGCATACTCAAAGCTATGAGGCCAAGCTTAATGTACTAGTATAAAATGAGCTCATAACCTCAGAAATTATCTCAATGACATCTCATATTCTCATCGCCAAGGGCTCTCTAGCCGCGATGTACACCTCAAGGGCTCGATAGCCAATTTCGTCGCGCGGGGCTCTCTAGCCATATTCATCATAACAGGGCTCACTAGCCATTTTTAAACACATAAGGGCTTAATAGCCATTTCTTTCTCACAAGGCTCAATAGCCATTTCTTTACAAAAGGGCTTAATAGCCATTTTCATCGCACAAGGGTTCAATAGCGATTTTCTTTACAAAAGGGCTCAACAGCCATTTCAAACACAAGTGTCGATCACGAATTAATTATCACACAACCATACAAGTCCTCATAAGAACCAAGATCACACTATACTAGTTTCATCATAAAATTCACCAATCAACTAATTCCTCAATCAAATTCACCTAGTAGTGTCCTAGCATCCTGGTAGCGGTTTAAGAATCACTTACCCTTCGATCAAATAATAATTCTTCGATCCAAACAACTTTCCAAGGCCGACCAGCTCACGGACAAACAAGGTATTCACACGGTCCTAGGAAAAATAATATTTCCCACATCAAAACTCAATCATCTCTCAATTCCTTTGCAAGAATACTTCAGTAACAGATCAAACAACAATCTAAGATGCCTTAACGATGATTTAAAGACATGGAGACACCTCCATGAATCCTGAAAGTGTTCAGGTCAACAGCCGCTACACAGGGTAGAATCGGTTTGCTTTATACCGCACAAATCAGTCCACAGTTCAATCCTAGGCTCTAATTCATTACAACTTTAACTTGCCAAAATCTTATTCTACATGTCTAGGGACCTTGTCAAGAATTTCAAAGCGAAATAACTCCACAAAGTCTTTCGAACAGTATGGTTCCTCTCGGTCCATAAGCTGTCAGAATCTACCTCGGAAAAACCATATCAAATCAGCCATGATAACACCCTAAATCTCAAACCAATGTGCAACCACAACTCAACCAACTTGAGTATTACGTGTTATGAAGATCTCACAAGTTTGAAGCAAAACGAAGACTCTAAGCGGAAGAACAAAGGCTTTACCTCAACTTGGTCAGAATATGTCTGCTTTCAATTTTGGGGTTGGTCGAGACAAACGAGACCTCCAACCGTTGATCAACCACATGGAATGTGTAGAGGAGAGGTTGAAGGTGATGCTGGTGGTCGACGCTCGGCCAGGGGGTCACTGGAGGCAGCGGTCGAGCAGGGCGAAGGCGACGGCAGCGACTGGTCGGGCTGGAGGGTTCTTGGCCGAGAGAAAAAGAAGGAGAAGAAGAAGAAGAAGTGAAGAGAGAGAGAGAGAGAGAGAGTTTCAGCTGAGCAAAGTTGGGGAAGTCTTCTCCAAATTATTAGGGTCAAAGTAAGGTGAAAGGTAAGTTTGAGTGAGAAATAAATGCTAACCACCAAGCCTTGACACTTGTCTTCACCTAAATAATATCTAAGCTTGCATTTGACTTCCTTTGACCACTCACCCTTCTCATTTTCGGCAGCCTATGGAGGTCTAAATGACCAAAATATCCTTCACTAACTCTTAAGGTAAGGGTAAGGCTTAAGGGGCAAAATTGTAATTTTAAACTTTCCGTCTGAAACTTCACTTTCCAACTTTAAATTACCATCGGCGAGGCGACGTAAATTCAGACCAAATGTTGGAATTCTTCATTTCCATTTTTCCAATTTCGAGATTCCATATAGTGATTGATTTTTTCGTCAATCGTAACTTCAGTTTATCTCAAACTAACAGGCGATTTTTGCAAACGTTACGCATATCGACTTCGTGATTCTCATCACACTTAGGACGACTCAAGTCATAGCGACTTTGGTTGTTATGTAATTGCGAGGGTTCATTGCTAGTTCCAACGGTCGGATCGTCATAGTTCGATTTAAGAAAATTTTGCAAATTATACTTTGGTTAAATGGCATCACCCGCGCTCCAATCGTATAACGCTAGTAATGAATTGCTTAATCGTTCTTAGATCGGCCTTTATTGGTTCTAAATGTTCCATTGGCAATCCTTATGGTCAAAACGTTGTTTCCTTGTTCGTGCTTCCTAAGTTCACGTACCTTGTTATACGTTAGCCTTTCCTTTTTGGTCAGTTAACTTAGGATTGATCAGATTCGAGCGAAATAAAACTGAAATACATCGATAGATATTCTTCATTCAATAGTCTCGATATGATAGGAAATTTAGAATGTCACAACTCTCCCCCCTTACAAAAATTTCGTCCTTGAAATTTACAATAAACCCAGCTATTCAAACAATTGGGGGTAATGACGCCTCATCGTTTCTTCACTTTCCCACGTAGCGCATTCCGTTCCATGGTGCTTCTAGATCATCTTGACTAATGGAATCGTCTTATTGCTTAAAACTTGCTCTTTCTGATTTTTGATCGTGACTGACTTTTCCATGCTCGACACCTTGTCGTCTACTTCGATAGTCTCATAGTCCAAAACATGAGTATGGTCCGGCCCGTACTTTCTTAGCATCGATACATGAAATACATTGTGCACTTATGACAAGTTTGGCGGCAGAGCGAGTCGGTAGGCCAAAGTTTCAATTCGCTCTAGAATCTCAAAAGGACCTATGTACATCGGACTCAGTTTTCTCTTTTTCCCAAATCGCGATAACCTTTCGCATCGGCGACACTTTGAGGAAGACGTGATCACTAACCTAGAATTCCAAAGGGTTGTGTCTTTTATCGGCATAACTTTTCTAACGACTCTGTGCCGTTCTTAGCCTTTCTTTAATAACCTTTACAACTTCAACAATTTCTACCAACTTGGGACCTGTTATGCTCCTCTCTCCGACTGCGTCCCAACATACAGGAGTTCTACAGGCTAGATCTACCATATAATGCCTCAAACGGTGCCATCCGGATACTCTGCTGAAAGCTATTATTGTAGGCAAACTCCATTAGATGCAGTTGATCCTCCTATCCATCTTTAAAATCTATCATGCAAGCTCGTAACATATCTTCGAGCGTCTGAATTGTTCTTTCTAACTGTCCATCTATTTGTGGATGGTATGCCGTACTAAATTGTAATTTATTTCCCAAGGCATCTTGAAAACTTTTCTAGAAATTTGCCGTGAACTTAGGATCCCTATCAGATGTAATCGTGACAGGAACTCCATCCAGTCTCACGATTTGACGCATCTATTATTCAGCGTACTTATCCATCGCGAAATCATTTCGTACGGGTATGAAATGTGCAGACTTGGTCAGTCTATCCACGACTACCCAAATCGAGTCATGATCTCTCTGACTCCTCGGTAATCCCATCACAAAGTCCATAGTTACATTTTGTGATATTAGGGATTGTACTTCTGATTGGTAGGTTATTGAATTGAACCTTTGGGAATGAATTAATGAAATTTTGATGTATCTGTCTTAAGTCATCGGGTGTTGATTTATTGGTATGAATGGAGTTGGCATTGCTTCCGCATGCATATTTTAAAAGAGTTGTAAGTTATTGGCCATTGGATCCTGGCATTTTCAGAAAAGTGCGGCTTGGTGGGATGTTCGCGCACTCGCCGGGTTGGGGACGTGACATCCCCTCTTATTTGGTATTAGAGCAAGGTCAGCTCGATCTACTATGATTGATGTTTGGAGTGATAAGGAGTGATGACTTGGGGACAATTAGATATTGAGGCCTATAGGACTAAGGAAGGATCACTGAATCTTGAAGATTGTAGGCTTGAACTTGTGTACACTTTAATGGTCCTAGAGTTGACTTTAATGGATGATCTCGAGTTATGTGGTGATTAAAGTTAAAGTGGAAGCAAGCTGGGATTGGAGAGTCACAAGCATGGATTTTGAGGTAGTAATTGTGCTTGAGGATAATAGGGAATTGCTTATGAATGAAGGGTCAATTGAGGTGCATGATTGTGATCTTGATTTGTCAATGACCCAACTTGAGGAGTACGAATTATAAAGAGACGATTGATATCAGTGGATTCAGGCTTGAACTACGTGATATTTTGATGATTTAGCTATCAATTACCATTGATAGCCTTGGATGATATGAGATGAGATGCATACAAGGGAGCAGATAAGGAATATATGATTAAAGGCCAGTCATGATCGAATGCTTATGGATTTGATTTAGTTAACGACTCCACTTGAGGCGCATGGTTAAATATAGGCAATTGATCTGCAAGATGTGATGGTCATTGGCGGAATTAGAACTCTTAAATGGATAAGAATTGATATGAAGACGATTTTGATATGACAAGTGGTGAGGATAGTCATGCTGTGCTTATGTCTATGGCTTGAAATGAAAGTTGATGACGGTGCATGCAGTGACTTATCGCTGTTGGACTTAATAAACCGTCGCTTGGTATGGGACAAGTTGATGGGATATATATAAACTGTAATGAAACATGGTATGTGACATGTGGAGCGGGGCTTTCTCCGTAGATGTATGACTTGGGGCAACCTGCAATGGCTAGGTTTGATGAAGGCGGGGAGTAATCGCCGGGACAAAGAAGTCCGGACAAGGAGCGGCTCCTGGTAGGCTTCTAAGATGGCAAGAGGCGAGAATGACCCAAGTCATAACTTAAAAGGAAAAGTCTAGGTATCAGGTTGAGTCCAATCATGGATAAAGGACGTGTGACACGGATTGATTCTCATCAAGAATGATTGAAAGTGGCATGACCTATGTAATGGCGCCTATGAGTGGCATGGTTAAAGGCGTCGTGCTTGAAAGTGAATGCCCTTGGAAAAAGAAAAGCGATGGTTGTGATGGGCCTGTTAGGCATGTTTGATGATTACCCTCATGTGATTGGCTTGGCCAAGGTTTGACTGGGAGGTTAGATGACGTAAGGGGTTTATACCCGTTGAACCGGGGCATGTTGAGATGAGATAGTCTGTTGTAACTATGCTAGAGTGGCGGATGCCTTTAGGCCTAGAGTATGAGCTTTTGACCCAGTGAATCGCTGCCTTGAGTGCTTGATTGATAGTTGCCCAGTTGAGGCTAGCCTAGTAGTGGCAGACAGTTGAGAAGTTGCCTCGTTGAGGTTGGCTTGAGGAAGGATTGCTGATCAAGGATGATTTGAGATCCTTGAATAATTGGCAATTAATTGGGAATTGCTTAATAACCATTAGGGTTGGTTGATGGTGAAAGATATTGAGATGAGTAGCCTGAGATTGATGGACTTGAGTAGATGACTTGAGTCGTGGATTCCTGGAGGGAATCACAGTGGTTCAAGTGACATGAGAACTTGATAAGACTGAAGGACCAAGGTATGGTCGCTAGAGTAGCACTTGGCTTGCGTATGTGAGATACGAAAAGATCTAAGGACTAAGATGGATCAGGAGAACTGAGTAAAGATGAGTAACCAGAACGCGAAAACCAGCAGAGCAATTGACTCGAGTTTGTGAACCACGTGGGACCCAAGAGTTAAGTGGGTCGCGAGAACCTTGAATAGAAATGAGAAATTTTTATGGGTAGGCGAGCTCAAAAGGGGCTGCCATTGTTACCCAAGTCGCTGAGACAACTAGTACTGAGGAGTTAAGTGATGGAAGTCATGAAGAAGGTGACTCTGAGTAAGTCTTTTTGAAATTGAATGTGTGGGTAGACCATGAGAGCTTGCAAAAGTGTGTAAGATTATGTATAAGGCTGAAATTGATTGAGTCAGGTAGAGGGATGAGATTCGAAATTGTCTCCCTCTGGATTGAGAGTTTTGTGAGAAAACCTCAGAGATTTTGGGTGCACTAAAGAAGGAAAGTAACCCTGGCAGTACTAGCCCTAAAAGGCTATTGAGGATTGGTGAAAGGTCACTAGAGGAAGGATTTCCTCGGAGCCATGAGATCTGCCTAGCCAACTTCTGTTGAGCTGTTCGATGGGAAGTATCGTCTTGAGATTGCTTGAGAGCAAGGGTTGTTTAAATCCTAATACTTTTGCAAGGATCATAAGATGATCGACCGGTGTGAGATAGGGTTCTCAAGATCATGTAAGCATATGGTAAAAGTGGTCAAAGACCTTGGAACAAGATGAGTAAGTCCCTGAGTGGATTGAAACTCGAGAACCATATGGCTGATTGTTATTCCCGATTTTAAGAAATGGTGACATGACTTGGCTAAAGATGAGAATGATTGAAAGACCTATGAATAAGAGAACTCCTACTCATGGATTACGAGCAAAGAGATGTTCATTATGAGTATAGAACGTGCCCACGGGAAATGGCTGATTACTTGGGTGCAAGATACATAGTGGAAAGTGAGTAGTAAGTCTTTTCTATTATGAATGAGGTCGAAGACGAATCGGTATGCTAGATTGCCTGAAGTTAATGATTTCCTGGGATCGGTTGATTGAATTGAAACCATGAGAAATGAAATCATGAGTATCTATTCCCTAAAGAATAGGGCATTGTTCTTAAAGGGCGATTGGACCATGAAATGGTTGTTGACGAAAAGAAACGTGAACAAACTCGATAGTCCTAACTGGTCGTGATCCTAGTGAATGATTTAGTAAATGAAAAGAGCGCTTATAGAATACTTGCAAAGTGATTTGAGGTAATCAAATTGAGTATTCGACATGGGAATCTATGAGACCCAAGGACGAACAGATATTGTCACTTGAGGTGACTAAGCTGTGGGAAAGAGAATGTGAAAATATGGTGGCATTTGAATCTTGGAGTAAAGGTATTGCCGTTGGCGCAGACTCCAAAGTTGCCGTCCTATGGAATGGGAAGGACAAAGTGAATTTGAGGTAAGAAAATGCCACAGGGTTGTGAAGTTTCTTCCTTAGGGTAAGAAACCCCATAGTAAAAGGAAGAAAAACTCTAAATTGTTTTAGTGCTAAGGTGGAGCGTCTAGACTGATAAAGAAGACGCCGGACTTGAATAACTCCTGGAAGTGAAGTTCGAAGGACAGTCTTGTAGTCAATGTTGAATTTCAGGATGATGTTGACATTCAGTGGAACGAACGAAATTGGGATAAGGTCGCCTAAGTGAGTATGGAACTTAGAGGCTAACACTAATGCTTCTCGAGAAGAAGGATGACAAGAATAAACAAAATGTCGTGCGGTCCTAGAGCAGACCCGTGACGACAGAGAGCTAAGACCTGAATTCTCAAGTGAAAAGTGCGAGGAATAGTTGGGAAAATTCGACACCTGGTGGAAGGAAGTTGAAAATCGCCAACCTAAGTGCCCAAGAAATAGTTGAGTTGGTCGTTACCGTCTTAAGAGGCGATGGTTGAACTCATGTAAGGAGCCATGAGAAACATGAACGGTTTTTGGAGAGTGTCATATGGGCTCTAAGGAAATGTCTATTTCATGTTAAATGTGAAGAGCGCAAGTTGTAAACCTAATGAAGTAGGATTCACGCATTGGAATAAGTGATAAATCCTTTGAAGATCAGAGTGAGTGATGAATCGACTATAGTCGATGTGACTTGCGAGAAGTTGAGATTTACTAAGATCGATGAACTGCCTTAAACGGACCGTGGAAAGATTTTCTACAAGAGCTGTTCCATTGGCGAAATAGACTAAGGACGAGTCGTGACATGAATGGGTGAATGAAAGTGAAAAGAGTTTTCGAAGACCTGAGTTAAGCTGATGACTACGCCATTTATGACGATTCTGGCTGGAAAATTGAAACGCTTATGAAGGTCGTAATGACACGACGTAGAATGGAACTTGAGGCATAACAAGGCGATTTGAATTGAATGCTGTTTGTACATCGTGACAATAATATCATATGAGTTGGCATGCTTAGAGCATGATTGGAATTGGTTTGCGAATATTCTTGCAATAAGGTTTGGAAAAATCTTACTTGGGTGGAAGAAGATTTCAAATTTATATCTACTCCAAAAAGATATCAAGCAGTAGTTTTCTGAGAGGAATTGGACGAGAGGCAACGCCTAAGGATGAAATTGCTTGTGGATATAGGAGCGTTGCTTGTGCAAGGAAGGATCTTGAAGTTATGAGAACCATAAGAGATTGAGAGCATGGACTACCTAAAGGGAATTGAAGGTGGGGCATGTGGAACAAAGAGATCACCCAAGTGTTGTTGTAGCGACATTCGTATCGCTAAATAAGGGTGAATTGTTTAGCAGATGCTTATAGTTAAGATTTGAGCATTAAGAAATGGGCAATGGGGGGACAGATCTTCCCTCAAGAAATAAGAAGTTCAACTCCTAAATTGGAAGTTCGCTAATGGACTAGCGTGATGGCTACTAGAAACACCTAGCTTGAAGGCTAGAAGGAAATTGAGATGTGCCATGATTAAACACCGATACTGGAGGAATTATAGGAATGGATGGAACCCTTGAGGCCTATGGACGGAAGTACGAGTTTGGTATCGAAGGGAAATTAAAGGAGATGACCTCATTGAAATTTGAAGGAAGAATTATGGTGTTTCCTAGGGATGGCACAAAGATGTGCCAAGAAGCACACACACACACACACACATATATATATATATATATATATATATATATATATATATCGGTAATAACGTTGAAAGTTGAAGTTTGCCTGTCTTGTAGTCGAGCACTAGACGTGTCGATAGAAGGGAAAGACATAACGACGAAAGCTAAAGGACCACTTTGATTCAAGGGAAATTTTGGATGGAGTCGAGAATGGATTGCTACGGAAGTAACCATGTGAATGTTTATGGAGTAAGAGGGCCATAACTCGATTTGATTAATGGAGGGCAAATTGATAAAAACCTTGAATCTCTGTTAGTGAGAAATGAAGCTTGAAAGGAGTAATACACCGAAGGGTATGGATATTAAGAATGCATTCTGGCGAGGGCTTGATAATAATGGTTATGGACAAATGAAAGAGATAAGGTGAACGCTCGAGGAAGAGCTACTGGCAAATGATATGAATATCAAAAGAGAATGGAGAAAAGCCTATTGGATTGAGGACTGAAGGAGACAAGTCCTAGAGGAAAGATTGTTTGGGTTGAAAGGGACGAGCAAGATCGTCAAGCCATGGAAAGGATTATTTGGAAGAGTGGGGATGCAATGAGGCGCCAATACCCCAAAGGATTGGATGGGTAGAAGGTTGCGAATTTCGAGGACGAAATTTACTTAAGGGAAAAAAGTTGTGACATTCTGATTTCTAGTCGATTTCAGGCTCATTAATGAGAAGTGTATATCTAGATATGTATTTCAGTCGAATTCCGCTCGAATCTGATCAATTTTAGTAGACTGACCAAAAGGGAAATGCTAACACGAGAAAAGGTACGTAGACCTAGGGAAATCGGATAGGAAATGACGCTTTGACCATAATGATTGTCGAGGGAACTAGTGATAGACCCTCATAATTACATGACAACCAAAGCTGCCACGAATTGACAAGCCCTAAACGTGATATGAATGATAGGGCCGATACGTGTAATATCTACAAAAGAGGCCCATCGGTTCGGGATAGGCCGGAACCACATTTGGCAGATAAGACCATCAGAAATGAGCCTTGAAAATTGAAAATGGAGAATCAAGTATTTCAATGTTACAATTGGATTGGCTGTCACCCTATCAAAGATTATTGGATTGAGAAAAACGACGTTCCGGACTTCTGGGGTAAAATTACCCTTTTGCCCCTCAAGTTTAAAGCCTTGCCCATGCAAATAAGGAAGGGCATTTTGGTCATTAAACCCACCCCAAGATCACCGAAAATTTAGAGGATTATTAGCCATTGGATTGAGTTGGAATGACAAGTGGACAAGTATCACAAGATCAACCATTGAGTGGTCATGTCCAACTTTATGCCACCAACCATTCTTCCTCTTTGACCCAAGCTTGTATATATAAGCCTTCTCTCTCTATCCTCAATTATTTTGGTCGGCCACCACCCCAAGACTCACGCCACTCCCTCTTCTTGATCCTTCTTCACTGCCTGTTGTCGACTAGTTTCTGGTCTCTCTGTTCGGCCATTCCAGCGATCACTTTCGGCCACCACCTGGATGCCGGCTAACCATACTAACCTAGATCTATGTCTTGCCGACCTCCTCGAAGTGGAAGCACGCCATTTGGAGCACCAGGGAGCTCCGGCCAAGCGTTTTTCAGGGAGTCGACGGAAACTGACTCAACCTGAGGTAGGTCCGATTTCTGACCCTTTTGAAGGTCGAATTGTTGGATTTTTGAGGTCAAAATTTTTGGAGACCTAGTAGAAATGTAGATGAATCTATGGCAAAAAGTTGAGAGTGATTTGAAGAATTTTTGACCTCGAATCGGTCTTGTGAACTTGGAACAGAAAATTGCCAAATTCTGACTTTAGAGGAACTGGCGACGTTCGATGAGTTTCCGGCGACCAACCGACCTAAAACTCACGGTGAGCCTCAAGAACCCTTAGATAGACATGTTAAGAGATAGGATAATGAGTAGATGATGGATTTGAAGTTGATTTAGGATGGATTGTGCACGGTTTGCACAGAACCGAAATAAACCGGTTCGGTTCTATGCAAAACCGGTTCTGGTGGATTGAAGAGCGAGTGATTTTGAACCTCAAATTGATGTTTAGGACATGCTTAGATGATGAGGGTTAAGACATGGATGATTGGGGTTCTTGGATTGAGGAATTAAGTATGAAAATTGACGGATTGGTTAGATTTTACTAGTTAAGACATGGATGTTGTGTGTAAATTGTGTGCCATGTCGAATGTCATTGATTGTCTTACATGCCATGGATTTTCAAATTGTGCATGAGATACACTTATTATTTTATTTGTGCATTGAATAGTGAATCATGGCATGAGCATGACATGGCGAGGCCCTGAGGTGTATGAGACATGGGCGGGAGATGGATACCCTGATGCGACGAGATCACGGGGTGGAGTTGATGCCGGTGGTGTCCTGATGCGACGAGATCGCGAGGTTGAGTTGGCCACGATCCTGATGCGAACAATCCGCGGGATGGAATTATGAGATGGTAATATCAGCCTGGAGATTCATTGGAACCTAATGCGTTTACGCGGGTTGCCAATGACGGTCTGATGCGTTTACGAGGACCGAGCCTGATGCTATTTAATCGCAGGCTAGAGATTGAGACAGGCGGAGATTGGAAGATGTGCTGAAATGGCAGGCCGAGTGTGCATGATCATTCGAGTGTGACGTGTAGTCATCATTGCATGCTTGTCTTCTGCATGTTGTTATTTTATCGATTTGCGCTTGATACGCCTATATGATTATGAGTGTGGAATTTCGGGATAGATGACTGCCTGAGTGGACGGTCAGCCTAACCTAGGGTTAGGACCCACCTTATTGAGATTTATATCTCACCCCAGTGGGGGCTTAATTTTCAGGTTCCAAGTGAAAGAAGCGCGAACGTGCCAAGGATTGGCATTTTAAGGCACAATTGATCAACTGTACTAAAGAAGGTTGCAAGTTATGAATTTACATTTTGTGATATTAGGGATTGTACTTCTGATTGGTAGGTTATTGAATTGAACCTTTGGGAATGAATTAATGAAATTTTGATGTATCTTTCCTAAGTCATCGGGTGTTGATTTATGGTATGAATGGAGTTGGCATCGCTTCCGCATGCATATTTTAAAAGAGTTGTAAGTTATTAGCCGTTGGATCTTGGAGTTTTCAGAGGCCATTATTCACTCAGCATGCCAGCATCCACAATCAACTCATAGTGCTAAGTACGAAGCTTAGTCATCATAGGTTCATCACAATTATGCCAACCATATGCACCAATTCATATGCCATGTATTTCGTGTTTAACTCTAACGAACCTCCTAAAGTCTTGCTACCCTATCATCCAAATTTCAATACTCCTTATCACTCCAATCCTTAATTAATTTGGATCAATTTGACCTTGCTTTGATACCACTCGAAAGGAGATGTCACGCCCCACCCTTCCTCGCGAGCGCGAGACATCTACTAAGGCATGAATAGGGTACACCCAGGAACCAACATATGACCTAAAGAATGAAATAAAACACACATGAGGAAGGAAAATAAAAGAACAAACAACCGTAACAATATAATAACATGGGGAGATTCGAAATAAAATAAAATCACACACATATATACATAACATAACCATCAAGTTTACAACCAGCGGACGGGGAAAACATAAATCAAACACACTTTTGGGTCGGAGGAACTAAGTGCTACAACCAAAAGACTGCACCATCACCCTGAAATCTCTACTTCGACCTCGACAGCAGGGGTCTTCTTTAGTATATTTCTCAATCCTACCACTGAAATCTCTACTTCGACCTCGTCGCGAATGGGGTGACACCAATTAGGCACCACTCCTCGGGGTACCTCTATAGCCTTCAAAGGACCAGTCGTACTCTCATCGACCTCACGAAACCAAGCTTCAAAACGATGCGGCTCCCACCCTTCTCCTTTCTCATCGACCCCACACAGTAGTGCACTTCATACCATAAACTGTTCCCTGACCATCCGAAAACTCGTCAAAATATTCGGTCATCTCTTTGGGTTGCCTAGGAGAACTGGAAACATGCTTTAAGGCTTGGGCTCTGAAAAGCACATCCCATTATGGGGTGAGATTTCCATCGTAACAAGTGAATATTAAACCTAAACTAGACCGCTAGTCCCCCCAAACTATGCAATGACGCAAAATGCAAAAAGTTCAATAAGGCAATTAGCACGTGGCATTCAAACATCGAAACACCTCAATGTTATTGGCATAAATAAGAATTACAATCAAGCATACTTAAAGCTACGAGACCAAGCTTAACGTACAAACATAAAATGAGCTCATAACTTCAGAAATTAACTCAATGATATCTCATATTCTTATCGCCAAGGGCTCTCCAGCCGCGATGTACACCTTAAGGGCTCGATGGCTAATTTCGTCGCGCGGGGTTCACTAGCCTTATTCATCATAACAAGGCTCACTAGCCATTTTTAAATACATAAGGGCTCAATAGCCATTTCTTTCTCACAAGGCTCAATAGCCATTTCTTCGCACAAGGGCTCAATAGTTATTTTCTTTACAAAAGGACTCAATAGCCATTTTCTTTATAAAAGGGCTTAATAGCCATTTCAAACACCAGTGCCGATCAAGATTTAATTATCACACAACCATACAAGCCCTCATAAGAACCAAGATCACACTATACCATTTTCATCATAAAATTCATCAATTAATCAATTCCTCAACCTTTATCATTATCGGCAGCCTATGGAGGTCTAAATGACCATAATGTCCTTCACTAACTCTTAAGGCAAGGGTAAGAATTGAGGGGCAAAATGGTAATTTTGCATTTCCGTCCGAAACTTCACTTTTCAACTTTAAATTACCATCGGTGAAGCGACGTTAAATTCATACCAATTGTTGGAATTCTTCATTTCCATTTTTCCAATTTTGAGATTCGATATCGTGATTTATTTTTCCGTCAATCGTAACTTCAGTTTATCTCGAACTAACAGGCAGCTTTTGCAAACGTTACGCGTATTGACTCTGTGATTCTTATCATACTTAGGATGACTCAAGGTCATAACGACTTTGGTTGTCATGTAATTGTGAGGGTTCATTGCTAGTTTCGACAATCGTGATCGGCGACATAGTTCGATTTAGGAAAATTTTGTAAATTATACTTTGGTTAAATAGCATCACCCGCACTCCAATCGTATAACGCTAGCAATAAATTCCTTAATTGTTCTTAGACCAGCCTTTACTGGTTCTAAATGTTCCCTCGACAATCCTTATGGTCAAAGCACCATTTCCTTTTTCGAACTTCCTAGTCCACATACCTTGTCATACGTTAGCCTTTCCCTTTTGGTCAGTTAACTCAGGATTGATCAATTTCGAGCGAAATAAAACTGAAATAAATCGATAGATATTCTTCATTCAATAGTCTCGATATGGTAGGAAATTTAGAATGTCATAGCCCTAAAATGATCGAAAAAGCGAAATCTAGACTTGACATAGAAATTACCATTTTACCCCTAAAGAAATGCTCATGCCTCTAGAAAATTAAAAGGACATTCTTGTTCATTTGTGGTCTTGCATTATTGAAGGAGAAGAAGACAAAGATGGCCCAAAAGTCAAAACCCCATAAAGCACTCATCAAGTCTCTCGACTTGTCAATCACTCTTACACCATGTCAATTCATCACCTCGTCATTCTTGTATGCTCAACTAGCATGAATCTTCTTGAAGAAGTTTTAGGGAAGCTTTGGACAAGCTTGGAAGAGCTCAACACCCATATTCCTCTTCCACTCTCTATCTCACCTAAACTCTCTCAATCTCTCTCACTTTCGACCGCCCCTCCTCTGCCGTCCGTTCGCCACCGTGCCGGCCACCAGCAACGCCACCTCTCATGGTTGTCTCTCTCTCTCTCTCTCTCTTGGACTTTCCTTGGCCAACCACCATCGTGAACGACTGACGACGGACTCCACTGAATCGCCACCTTCCCGTCGCCGAACCGCCCACCGTCCTTACACTGCCGACCGATCGAACTGTGAGGCTTGAGAGACTGATCTTAGGGATTTTTCTCGAGTTGTCTAACCTATTTGATAGGTGAGCTACCTCTAGAACTTAGTCTAGCTTATTGTGAAGAAAATGGTTGGTCTTGAGGATGGTTTTTAATGTGTGTTTTGGGTGAAACTTCAAGGAACCGAGCCGACCCTTGCATTTCCAGCTTTGGCCGTGTGTTACAAGGAGAGTTTCGTGGAATTTTCTAGGTCGACTCGAAGGTAAGTTGCCTCTAAACCCTTCCTAGGACTATAGGCTACTAAGAGACCATGCTAGAAGTGTTTCGGATGACTTTTGTGGGTTGTTTTAGCATGAAGTTCATGTTACCCGAATTTAGGTTTTGTTGACTGGTTGTGCTTATTGCGTTATAAGATGAAATGGGAAGTTCATGGTTGTCTTGGGGTTTAGTACATTCGGTTATGGGCGATTGTAATAGTACCGTGTATGAATTTGGGTGAATCGACCTTGAATGATTCGTTTATGATCTTGAATGCTACACTGTTATTACTTGAATTAAAGTATCTCAATGGGTTAATTGGATGCTTGGAAAGCCTTTGAGGGCTGAAATGTATATGTGTAACTAGTGGGGTACCAATTGATCAATGGATTAGACGGGGCTTAGTTATGTTCGATCATGAAGGGAAATGATGATTTAGAATGACTAGAGGGCTTGCTTGTTTTGATATACCCGATCATGAAGTCTTAAACATGAAATTGAGGGAGAATTTAGTATGGTGGCCAAACACCCTTCCTAGGCCGTGAAACATGTATTGATTTTGGAATTTGTACTAGAACAATCATGTTTTGTCTCGATTTCATTGAATGTGTGATTGAATATCAAGAGTCGACAAAATCGACTAAATCATCTCAAGTGTGCGATTGAATATAGAGAGTCGACGTAATCGACTTAATCATCTCGAACGTACGATTGGATAAAAAGAGCAGTTATAATTTGATTGAATCATCTTATCACACGAACCCGTCAGGCACGCAAACATCCCACCAGGCCATTCAATTTATTAAGATTACCCAGGATTCAATGGCCAACAACAACTTCTGGTTTAAAGTGAGATGCATGCGGAAACGAGAAGATTACTCAATGGTAAAGTTACAAGATGACTTAGGGTGGAAAAAAGGGTACACTTCTCATATTACCAAATCCACTTCAATAAGTTACAGTAATCAAGTATAAATGGTTCAAGCTGTCTCAATCTCATCAGGCATCAATTCAACGAAGTATAAACTTCCCACACGCCGTCTAATCTCTCAATTAGACCTTGGCCATAACAATCAAATGATGCCAATCATAAAACACGCCTAACACAAAGCTTTTCTTTTTCAAATGGCATACATTGCCAAACATAGAGTTTTTAACCATGCTACTCATAGGCATCATTTCACATGCCGTGCTACTTTTGAACATTCATTTCTAGAATTAATCTCGCGTCATGCATTTCTTAACCACAATTGGACTCAACTTGATACCTAGACTTTCTCTTTTGAGTTATAACTTGGGTCGTTTTTGTCTCTTGCATCTTAGAAGCTTGCCAGGAGCCGCTCCTTGTCCGGACCTCTCTATCCCAGAGATCACTCCCCGCCTTCATCAGACCTGGCCGTTACAGATTGCCCCAAGTCATACATCTACGGAGAAAGCCCCGTTACACACGTCCCATACCACGCTTCATTACAGTTTATAGGCATCCCATCCACTTGTCCCATACCAAACGACAGTTTATTAAGTCCAACGGCTATAAGTTCATGCATGCACCCTTATCAGCTTTCGTTTCAAAGCCATAAGTACATGCATAGCATGTTCGTTCTCACCACCTATCATACCACAATCGTTTCCACATCAATCCTTATCCATAGAAAACCTCTAGCTCCACAGGGACCATCGTCTCTCACAGATCAGTTGCCTATATTCAATTATGTACCTCAAGTCTAGTTGCTATTCCAGTGAAATCCACATGCATTCGATTACAACTGGCCTTTAAGCCAAATATTCCTTACCTGTTTCCTTGTATACACCTTACCTCATATTAGCCAAGACTGGCATTAGCAATCAATAACTAAACCATTAAGATACAATGCAATTCAAGCCTGAATACACCAATACTTCTCTTTATAACTCATATTCCCCAAGCTGGGTCATTGACAAACCACAATCACAATCATATACAAAACCAATACGACTTAGGACAGAAATAAATAGTACACTTCTCAATCTATAAAATATACCTCAATTCGTTCCAATGATCAAAACTAATCCACCAAACAATATACAATCTCTAAAATCACACTATGTCTTAAACACAATTGATCAACAACTTCCTCGAATGCCAATCCTTAGTAAGTTCGGGCTTCCTTCGCTTGGTACCTGTAAAAGTTAAGCCCCAACTAGGGTGAGATATAAATCTCAATAAGCCTAAACCTAGATTTGAACACCAGTCCCCCTAGTCCAACTCAAAAACACCAGATGCAGGCATTCATCAATGCAATGGCACAAAGCATCAATGATTCAAGTATGGTATCAACCAACAGAAATATAAACAGTCAAACATGGATAAGCAATACAATCAATCACCCACAATTTCAGGGTCCCAAGCTCAATGCACAACACTTGCGATTCGATTCATAATTGCTACAACTTTCTCATTCCCGCACGTACTCTTCTTGCACTCTTGCCATCTGACATCACCGGGGCCACAAGCCAATCGATATCTTTGTACCACTGGGGCCACAGGCCAATCGGTACTTTCAAGACTCACAGCCATTCGATGCCACTAGGGCCACAGGCCAACCAGCATTATCATTTTATTCAAGATCACCACCATTTGATACCACTGGGGCCACAGGTCAATCGATGTCCTCAATATTTTTCAAGTTCATCCCCATTCAATACCACTAGAGCTATAGTCCAATCAGTATTTTTCTCATCAAGACTTTTAGTTAATTGGTACCATTGGGGTCACAGGCCAATCGATACTTTCGAGGCTTACAACCAATTGTCATCTCAGGGACTCACAATCAACGCGATCTCCGAGGCCACAGGCCAACGATCTCTGGGGTACTATAGTCCATTCATAAAACGCAAACATTAAGCCATATATATCACGTAGGCATCTTAGCCAATTAAACAATCAAGGGCTCAATAGCCAAATCTATCATCAAGGCATGTCACGGTTCAATTATCATACCATTCAAGTCATGGAATCCAATACTTAGTCAAGCAATTCAAGCCATAAGCTTCACCAAACACTCAATTCATCCAACCAATCAATCCAATAGTGCCCTAGCATTCGGGAAAGGGTTTAGGAAACACTTACCTCGATTGATTAGCAAAACTCCACATCAATTGATTCAGCTCAAGTCCCCAAATATGCGACTTACCAAGAATCACTCGTCAACCTATAAAAATTCATCAATTTCGAATAAAAAATCATCGCATTCAACTTCCTTTAAACCAATTCCTTCAAAACCATTCAAATGACAACTCAAGATGCCTTATTACTCAATTGACTACATGACAATACTCCTAAGGATCCTCAATTCATTCGGCTCATATACCCATATACAAGGTGGGATACAACTTGGAGTTTCATGTCCCAAATGGCCCTTAAACCACTATTATATCCCAATCCACTTCACATACTTTCCATTAACACCTCACACAACATCCTATGGAGTCTTATGAGTCAATTTGAAATCAAAATACCACTTAATTGACCTCAATAGAACCGGCCAGAATAGGGTTCATCCACAAAACATAATCGGATTTGGTTCACTTCGTTCAATCAAGCCATATCTCAATCCCAAACCTCAATTCCTCACAAACTAAATTTGCTAGGACCTCAATATATGTGTTTAGGAAGCCCACCAAGAGTTTCGATGCAAAACAAATCCACGAGTCCTTCAAACAGCCCGTTTCCTTCACGATCCTCAATCGGGTAGAATTTGCTCGGTATTAACCTCCACAAACCAGCCATGTACACCCATCAAAAATCATATAAAACCGTAATTTCAACTTTCTAAACTCTTATACTATGAGTTTAGAATAGCACATCGAATATTTGAAGTCATTTGAAGTCCGAAAGCTCCAAAAAAAACGCAGTCTCTTCAAAACCGGGTCAAATTCTGAACTTTGTCCACTTAAACAGACTTACGGAACAAACGGCCGGGCCAAATTAAGCTCATAATACCTTCTTACAATGGAAATACGATAAGCTTTAAGATGACGGCGGTTTTTTCTCAATCTGATAGCGGATGACAATGTTATGGCCAGAACAGTGAACCAGTTTCAATTTTTGTCTGCTAGAAACCGCTCGGTCGAGAGAGAGAAAAAAGAAGAAGAAGAACGAAAAGTGAGGGGGGGCACGGTTGAGGAAGAAGGAGAATGAAGCTCTCCTCAATTAATTGAGGGTTTAATGTGACAAGATTAAATTAGGTGGGCAATAAATGCTTGAGGTCTTCAATGAGTGGCACATGGCACATATCTATCTAATAATGCAATCCTTGGCTTTGACTCTTTTTGACCATGCACACTATTTTCGGCAGCCATGGAGAGGAGTGGGAATTGACCATTTCGTCCTTCTGAAATGTTAAGGCAAGGGCAAATGGTCGAGAGTCAAAATGGTAATTTTGCACTTTCAGTCTGAATTTCCAATTTCCAATATAAACCACCCTCAATGAGGCGACGTCCATTGCAATTTAAACATTGAAATTCCTCAATGACCAATACACAAATCTTGACGTCGAATTTCATGTCGAAATCTCGTCGACTATAATTCCAATTGCAGGCGCTACGCGTATCGACCTCGGACTTTTTCTTAAGCCGTGGCGACTTTGTTGTCATATAATTGCGAGGGTTCATTATTCGTTCCTTCGATCCTGACCATCGAAATTCGATTTAGGAAATTTTCGCAAATTACACATTGGTTAAGCGGAATCACCTGCGTCCCAATGTATAACGCTAGCAAGATATTCCATGATCGTCCTTAGATCAATCTCTGTCGACCCAAGATATTTCCTCGACAATTTTTATGGTCAAAGTGTCATTTCTCATACAAATTCCCCAGGTCCACGTACCCTACTCTGCGTCAATCTTTCCTTTTTGGTCAGTTAATTCGGGAGTGGCCAACTCCGAGCATGTTACAACTGAAACATATCGATAGATATCCTTCCATTCAATAGCCTCGCGAGGGTCGGAATTCGGAATGTCACAATGCAAAATATCGAGTACGGCCATGAAAGTTCAATCAAGCAATAGGGAGCATATCGAGCCAATTCTTCCACAAAATCGCATCTATATGAGTTCAGAATACTTACCTACATGTTCGATTGACCTGGTATGGGTTAGGTTCTTCGGCAGGGTCGGCAATGGCGACACGGTTCGAAGGCAAGGTTCGACTTGATTTCAATGCAATCAAAGCATAAAGCATTGCTTAATAATGTCTCAAATGTAATTCGCACAAATCAATTGTAAGGATTAAGGCCGAAACAAAGATCCGCCATTAACGAACAGAAGTTAAGCTTGAAGTTCGATTTACCGTTTTACGGTGTTTTAGATGAAGCTGTCGATTACGATCGCTTCCTGTCTGCTTCGTCGAACTCCTGAAGGTGATATTCGGCTTCGGTCTTGCCTAGAATAGCTTGACTAGTGCCGCGTATTTCGAGCTTAAGCTCCCTATAATGGCAGTTGGAGAGCGAACTCTCTCTCTCTCTCTCTCTCTCTCTTTCGACTTTGTTAATCCTTCTCAACAGAATGAGTCGATCCTCCTCTTCTAGAAAGCCTCTAACTGCTATATACAACTTTCGAATTTTTGCCGCGAACGGAGAGAGGCTAACTGACTTGAAATGGCAGGTGATCATGTGTGCCATTTGGTCCAAACGGTGCTAGAGACGATGGGCAACTCCGTTAAGTCGAAATGGCTCCCTGGCGTGCGCGAATGGACGTCCGATTTGGCTGTTTCGTGAAGGTTGACTTTCACGGCCATTACAACGTTAACCAGTCAATTCCACCTGCTTCAGTGACCATCAACGACGCCACCGGTCTTGATTGATGTGTCTCCTCCTGAAGATCGAAAGCCCCTCCACAGATCTATCGATTATGGTCGATTGAGCTTTCAATTAGACCGTTAAAGTTCGCCCTGTTACTGTTCATCTGCGTGAGCTTTTGGGGAAGAAGACAACACTGTAGCAGATCGGTTCGACCGGTCTGATCGGATGGCTTGATCGATCAGAATCAGTTCTGACTTGATTTTTCAAAATTAACCCTAATTTGCGGGTAATTTTTGCAAATTAAACCTCAAGATCGAACTTAGTACATGATTATTATCCAAAAATGTGATTTTGCCCAAAAGTTCTTGTCAATTTCAAAAAAGCCCCAAATTTTCATTTAATTGCAATTCAAAAAATTGTGCAATTGAAGTTTAAATGGTCAAATTGGACCAAACCACCTTTGCCAATCGACTCAGAATGATGGGAAACATTGGGTAGGTGCTTCAATTGGTAAAGGTAGTCCTTGAATTGAAATAATTTCAATTATGCCCAAATTCAAGGACTAAATTGTAATTTAAGTATGCAATTTGCCCAATTCAAGCAATTGAGCAATTTGTGTAAATAATTGGGCTAAATTGCAATGAAGTACAGTCATGCCTCAAACCTGGCGAGCAGGCGGACATCCCGCCAGGCCGTAATTAAGCTGTGCCATCCAAGATCCTCCGGCCCTCATGTTCTCAAATCGTATACATGGGAAAGCAAGAAACTACTCCGTACACAAATAAAATCTAGATGACTTAGGACAAAAAATAAATAGCACACTGAAGCAGGTGGAATTGATTGGTCAATTTCAATAACCACTTACATCACAAGGCTCTCTGGCCGCGATGTATATCTCAAGGGCTCAATAGCATTTTCTTTTCACAGGGCACTATAAACATCTCATTTCACATAGGGTACTATAGCCATTTCTAATCAGTAGGGCTCTCTGGCCATCTTAAATCTCAATTATCAATCACCACACGATTGCATCAAGCACTTTAAGCCAAAGGCTTCACCAAACCAGCAATTCACTTAGCCAATTTATCTAGTAATGTCATAATGCTCAAGTAATGGTTTAGGAAACACTTACCTTTCGATTAAGCTAGCAATTTTCCAATCGAACAATCCTTCTAGCTCAGGCCAAGTGATGATCCTAGAGAAATTCCATCAAAACCACGTCGTAACCCGTTTATTCTTTGATTTCACCAAACTAATGCCTGAATAACTAATTAAAGAACAACTCAAGATATCTCAACGACCATTTAAAGGCACGGTGAAACACCAATGGCCCTTACAATATTCGGTCCAACAATTCCATCGACAAAACAGAACCGGTTTCACTTTAGTCCGCACAAATCGATCTAGAAATCGATCTTAAGTTCCAATTCCTCATGAATTTAACTTGCCAAGATTATGAACATTACCGAGTATTTTGGAGCGAAACCACACCACAAAGCCTTCGAATAAATCGATTTCCCCCACGGTCCTCAAACGGACAGAATCTACTCATGCAAGAACAAGTAGTTTGATCCATTAAACCATATCAACTCCCATAAATCCTCAATATCAGCTTTCCAAACTCTTATACTATGAGTTGAGAGTAACTCACTAAAAATTTGGAGCCATTTGAAGTCTGAAGGCCCCCAAAAATGGATTCTCTCCAAAATCAGATCAGATTCTGACCTTTGTCCACTCAAACAGACTTACGGTACAAACGAACTCGCTAAATTGAGCTTATAATACCTTGTTAGAACGGCAAGACAATAAGCTTTCATTTGACGATGATTTTTTCTCAATCTGAGGTCGGTCGAAAAAGTTATGGCCGAAATAGTGAAGCAGTTTTTGTGTGTCTGCGAGAAAACTGCTAGGCCGAGAGGAAAAAAGAAGAAAGTGAAAAGGAAAAGATGGGTGATATGAAGCTTCCCTCAAATAATTGAGGGTTTAATTTTGGACAAGATTGAATTAATGGGTAATTAATGCTCGGCCTCTCCTTGGTTGACACTTGGCAAGTTTCTAGAAGGTCTTTGGTTCAACATTGACTTCCTTTGACCACTTGATATTATCATTTTTGGCAGCCTAATGAATTCTAAATGACCAAAATGACCTCCATTAGTTCTTAAGGCAAGGCCAAAGGTCGAGGGGCAAAATGGTTATTTTACACTTTCCGTTAGAAATTTTATTTTTTCAATATAAATCACCCTCGATGAGGCAACATCCATTTCAATTCAAATGTTGGAATTTCTAAATGTCCAATACCCAAATATCGAGGTCGAATTTCATGTCAAGCCCTCGTCGACTGTAAATTCCAATTTATCTCAAACTGACGGGCGGCTCTTGTAGGCGTTACACGTATCGACCTTAGGATTTCTTAAGTTGTGGCAACTTTGGTTGTCATGTAATTATGAGGGTTTATCGATAGCTCCTGCGGCCCTGATCATCGAAATTCGATTTAGGAAATCTAGCAAATTACACGTTGATTAAGCGGAATCACCCACGTCCTAATGTATAACGCTAGCAAGACATTTCACGAGCGTTCCTAGATCGATCTTCGCTAGCCCAAAATATTCCATCGACAATCCTTATGGTCAAAGTGCCATTTCTTATTCAAACTTCCTAGGTTCACGTACCCGACTCTGCGTTAGTTTTTCCCTTTTGGTAGTTAACTTGGGAGTGGCCAATTCGCGCGAGTTACAACTGAAACACTCCCATTATATTCAATAGTCTCATGAGGGTCGGAATTCGGAATGTCACAACTCTTCCTCCCTGAAAGAAATTTCGTCCTCGAAATTTGCAACTTCCTGATTATCTACTTCCATGGAGGCACTATCGCCTCACTGCATCCTCACTTTCCACAAGGGTTCCTCCCATTCCTTGACACTCCCATTATCCTTTCTCACAAAAGTCTTCTTACTCCAGGCCTTATTTCCCTCAGTCCTCAACCTGTATTTGCTTTTCTATATTCTCTTCCGACATTCATAATACGTGCATCACACTACAACCTTGCTTTTGAAATTCCTAATGGGAAGGTTTTTTCAAAACGACGCCATTAATTTGTGTTCTTTTCTTCTCACGACCATTATCAAATCATCATGAAAACGTACTCCTTAGTGCCTCTATCATTTGGCATAATCATCCAATTCAAATGTCCTTTCGTATCGTCAAGGATGCACAAATTCTATTAGCTTACCCTCGGTTGTCCAAATCGAACCATAGCCTTCTCAACTTCTGTGGCAAACTCATGATTGAGTCCTTAATAGCCTTTCCTCAATTATATTTGAGATTCTCCAATGACCAATTGATCCACCGACTTGCAACGATTATGTTTTTCCCTTCAATCCCTTTGGACCAGTCAACATTCCCAACTCTCGTAGTTCACACAATTGCGAGGTCTTTCCTTACACGAGCAACGCTCCTGTATCCGTAAGTAATTTCATCCATCGGCGTTGCTTCTGATCAATTCCTCTCGGGAAACCCATACTTCAAGTTCTTACAGTTTGTATAAACTTGAAACCCCCTTTTTTTTCGTGAGTCATGTTTTCCCAACTTCTTTGCAAGGTCTGTCGTATTCCAATTCCAATCGTGCATCGGGTATTCCCACTCCTGAGGTCTTGTGGCGGCGACATGCAAGCAACAACCTTCAACGTTGCACTAATTTATAATAAAATTTTCTTTTCGCATCTCGCCATCCTTCACTTTTCAATGAAATCACCATCATCGGCGCGGTTGCCAACTAGGCTTAAGTCCTTGGGACTCCTTGTTATATTTGTTCGTCTACTTGCGCCACACCTTATCCTTAGTCCATTCCATCAATGGAACAGCTCTTCTTGGAAATCTTCTCACGACGTCTATAGCAGACCATTATAATCCATTAGACTTAGGAGGTCTTAAGCCTCAGTAGCTCGCGTCGACCTTAGTCAAGTCTATCGCCATCTCCTATTTTCAAGGATCCACAAGGATTCCACTCCTCAGAACTACCTAGCCAAAGAATTTCATCTTATCGGGCTCATAGCTCATGCTATTCAAACTTAGCATAAGACGAGCGTTAGGGTTCATAGGATGCTCTCAAATGTTTTTATCATATCAATCACGACTCTTTAAACGAGTTTGATCATTGTCTCTCAAGACGGTAACCATCAATCCAATTATCCCTTGGATTCAAATAGACTATAATTAGTTTCTTTATACCAGATGTAGAATCTTTCAAACTATTCCTGTAAAATTTTGATTTTCCTGCCATTTTGAGGCTATTGAATGAGAATGTATCTATCGATGTATTTCAGCTTTGCCTCGCTCAGATCTGATCAATCTTGGGTATACTGACCAAAAGAGAAAGGCTAACGTATGACACGATACGTGAACCTAGGAAACTCGAAAAAAAGAATGACGCTATGACCATAAGGATTGTCGAGGGAACATTTAGAATCAATAAGGCTGATCAGATAACGATTAAGGAATTCATTGCTAGTGTTATACGATTGGAGCGCAGATGATGCCGCTTAAACATTGTATAATTTGCAAATTTTCCTAAATCGAGCTATGACGATCGAAGCCGTCGGAAGTAGTGATGAACCCTCGTAATTACATGACAACCAAAGCTGTCATAACTTGAGTCGTCCTAATTGTGATGAGAATCACATAGTCGATACGCGAAACGTTTGCAAAAGCCGCCCGTTAGTTCGAGACAAACTAAAGTTACGATCGCGGATGGATAATCATGAAATGGAAGCTCAAAATTGACAATTGGAATTAGAGAATTCCAATGTTAGAAAAGGATTTGACGTCGTCTCGACAATGGTAATTTCGAATTGGAAAAGAAAAATTTCGGACATAAAGTGTAAAATTATCATTTTGCCCTTGACCATTTGCCTTTGTCTTAAGATTTCAAGAAGGACAAAATGGTCATTCCCTCTCCACCATATGGCTGCCGAAATTATGAGCATGGAGTCAAAGGAAGTCAAAGACATTATTGGCATAAGCCATGTGTCGCTCATTGAAGGCCTTAGGCATTAATTAGCCCACCTAAAACCATCTTGTCAAATTCATCTCAATAATTTGTGTGAAACACCTCGTTAGAGACCCTATTCAGCCGTGTATATCCCTCCTCCCTTTCCCCATTCATTTTTCTCTTCATTTTCTTCCTAGTCGAACACTGCTTGCCCGACTGGTTTTGTGCCGCCTATTCAATCTGCTCGAGCACCACCTCCGGCCGCTGCCTTACCATGGTCCGACCACCATAAGCTACCTTAACCTCTCCTTGACAAGTTCCAAGTGGAGGCTTGTCAATTGGTTGAGTAGTTTTTACCGTGTAGCCTAGAGACCAAATTGGACAAAATCTGCTCGAGCTGCGGTAAGGCTTCCGCTCTCCCTCTTAAAGACTCCGATTGACCTCAAATATTTTGTGAGATCTTCATAACATTTAGTACTTAAGTTGGATGGTCTGTGGTTGCAAGTTTGGTAGTGTTAAAATAAGTTTTCATGGCTGATTGTTGGTGATAAAAACCGGACAAATTCTGATCGTGCAGGGATTGTGAAGGAACCGAGCTGTTTGAGGGTCTTGTGGGATTATTTCGCAATAAAACTCTTGGTGAGATTTCTAAACACATATATTGAGGTTTTAGCAAGTTTATTTCATGGGAAATTGAGGCCTGAGATTGAGATACAACTTGGTTATGCGGATTGAACCAAAATCGGTTCTGTTTTGCGGAAGAACCCTATTCTGGTCGAACTTGATGATGGCCATTTAAGTGGTATTTTGACTTCAAATTGACTCATAAGACTCCATAAGATGTTAGGTGAGGTGTTAATAGGAAGTATGTGAAGTGGATTGAGAGTTAGAAGTGATTTAAGGGCTAATTAATGCATGAAAACTCCAAGTCATATTCTGCCTTGCATGTGGCTACGTGAACCGAATGTATTGAGGGTTCATGGATGTATTGTCATGTATTCAATTGATCGATAAGGCGTCTCGAGTTGCCAATTGAATGGTTATTGAGGGATTGGCTTAATAGAAGCAAGATTCAATGGCTTTTTGATTCGAAATTGATGAACTTTTCTAGGTTGACGAGTGATCCTTGGTTGGTTGCGTACTTGTGACATTGGGGAGAATCATTTGATGTGGAATTTTGCTAATCGATCAAGGTAAGTATTTCCTAAACCTTTATCTGAATGCTAGGACACTGCTGGACGAATTGATGAATGAATCACTTGGTGTGTGTGATGTTATTGTGAAAGACGATGAAGATACCAATTGGCCTATGGCCCCGGTGGTATCGATTGGCCTGTGGCTCGTGAAATGACAATTGGCTATAAGCCTAGAGGTACCGATTAGCTTGTGGCCCCAGTGGTACTGGTTGACTAAAAGTCACGATGATATCGATTGGCTTGTGCCTCTGGTGATATCAATTAGCCAGAGAGCCAAAGAAGTACATCACGGCTGAGAGCCCAAGCGATGAGTGGATGTGAAAATACATGTGATGAGCTTGAAACCCTGAAATTGAATGTGGTTGATTGTGTTTCTCATCCATGCTTGGTTATCGATATGGCTGTTTTGGTGATGCCTTTTGCCATTGCATTTATGAATGCTTGCATTTGGCATTTGTGTGTGGTCTGGGAGGATTGGTATTGAGGTTTAGATTTAGGTCTCACTTCCTGATATGTGAATCTCACCCCGTAGTGGGACATATTTTCAGACCCCAAACCTTAACTATTTTGCCGATTCGATTGGGCGATCCAAAGGAGATGATTGCCCTTTTTGATGAGTTTCCTACGAGAAAAGGTATTGTGTATGTTAGGAGGCGTATGACCGTCTGAGTGGATGAGGGAAAGCTGGAGTTACAACCCCACTGTTTTGAAGCATGGTTTCATCGCCTGGGTAATAGCAACTTGATGGGACCTCTATTGCCTGAGGATGTTCCATTAGAGGTGGTTCTAAACTAGTGTCATCCGTCTCGACTTGAGATCGGAGTGGAGAACCCCGTGTCAGTGGGGGGTTCGAGGAATATACCTGAAGAGTCGAAATCTCCACCTACAGAGGAATACATGAACTACATTGAGATCTCTGCCGATGCGATCGAGGCCACCGACGAAGACAACGAGGCAGAAAATGAGGAGGAAACTAAGGAAGACACTGACGAATCATCTGAAGAGGTGACATCCGAAATATTTTTTGATTACAATCCCGAGGACGATGGAAGCAACGGATCAAGTGGTTCTTCCGAGTAGTTAGAAGAAGGGGGAGTAATCCAAGAGGGATTATGAAGAATTTTGATATTAGACCTTGGGGAAAGCTAAGTGGTAACCTTTAAAACTTAGGTCTTTGTTTCTTTTCTTACCCGAGTGTGCGGCTTTATCTTTTGTCATTTCCTTTATGACTACTGTTTCTGGATGTGGTTTAATGTATAAAAGGGTATGCTTTTAAATCATTCCAAATTTCCTTTAGTTTCGTCCACAAGTAGGAGGTGTTGTTTCACCTTTCGTGTACGCATTTCATATCATACTATGCCGTGTGAGTTTCCTGGGTATTTACTACCCTAAGGTGAATGTGACGAGTTCCAAGGGACGCAGGGCATTACAGTTCCTCATACTTTTCACTTGAGAATTTAAAACTTGGCTCTCTAGTTTCACGGGTCTCCACTAGAACCACGCAACATTTTATTCATTTTTGTCACTCTTCCCTGAGTAAACATTCTTATCTTAATCATTGGTTTCCAAAACTAGTCAATGCAACTTTATCCCAATTCCGTCCGTTCCACTGAACATCGACATTATCCTAGAATTCAACGTTGTTCGCAGGACAGTTTTTTGTACTTTACTTCCAAAAATCATTCAAGTTCTGCGTATTCTTTCTCAGTCCCGTCGTTCCATCTTAATATCAATACAATTAAGATTTCCTCTTCCTTCCACACTAAGGTCGCCTACCCTTTGAAGGGAACTATACACTTCAGTGACATTTTCTTACTTCAAGTCCATTTTATCCTTCATATTCCATAGGATGTTAATCTTGGAGTTGCGCCAATGATAGTGTTTTACTCCAAGATTTCCAAGTGTCACCAAACTTGACATTCTTCTTTTAGTGACTCAGTCACCGCAAGTGACAAGATTCGTTCATCTTTGGTCTCCACCAATTCACATATCGAATACTCAATTCAACTACCCCGAGTCACTTTGAAATTAGAATAAGACCATCAAGTCCATTCATCTTTCTTTCCATCACGATCATCTCATGGTCCAATCGTCCTTTAAGAACGACGCCCTAACCTTTAGGGGTGATAACACACAATACCACTTCTAGTGGTCTAGATTCATCCTCAATCAATCTCATAGAGTCATCGATGTCAGACAACTGACATATATCTTTCCTCAACTTTCCCCACGACGGAAGGAACGACATGTTAGTCTCCCATTACAAGACTTGCGCCAAGATAACAATCATTTCTTACAGACGCATTCTGTAGAAACCTCTATATTCATAATCCATAAATGGAAATCCTCTTGTTTATTCCTCTTTCGATCATCCACTTCCTTCCTTAGAATTTGTTACAGTTCTTCCGAATCAAGAATAACAACTAGCCATAAGGCTCTCAAGTTCCAATCCACTAAGGGATTTACTTATCTTATTCAAGGGTCCTTGACCACTCTTAACGTACTTAGGCGACCTTGAGAACTCTGTCTTCCATTGGTCGATCATCCTCTAATCCTTGCAAATTTATTAGGATCTAAATAACCTTTGCTTTTAAGCAATTTCAAGAGGATACTTTCCGTTGAACAACTCAACAGAAGTAGTCCAGGCAAATATCATGCCTTCGAGAAAACCCTTCCTCTTGTGACCTTTCATCAATTATCAATAGCTTCTTAAGGTTAAAGCTGTCATGGTCATTTTCTTTCCTCAATGTACTCAAAACCTCTAAGGTTTTCTCACAAAACCCTCAATTTAAAAGAAGACAGTTTCAAATTCCATCCTTCCACCAAACTCAATCAATCTCAACCTTATATATAGCTTCACATGCTTTTCAAAACTCTTATGGTTTTTCCCACACATTCACTTTAGAATGAAGTAACTCAGAGTCACCTTTCTCGTGACTTCCATCACTTAACTCATCAGCACTAGCATCGGTCGAAACAGCGACTTAAGTAAAAATGACAGCTCCTTCTCGAGCTTGCCTACCCAACAAATTTTCTCATTTCCATTTAAAGTTCTCTTGACCCACTCAGCTCTTGGGTGTCATGTGATTAACAAAATGGAGTCATATTCTCTTCCATGACTCATACTTTAGTCGCTCATCTTTACTCAATTCTCTTTGATCCTTCTCAATTCTCGGATCGAGTATCTTGTGGACTTTAAGAAGATTTATATGCTGAATGTGAAGAACACGAGCTATAGACCTGATGAAGTAAGATTCCTCAGTCATGAAATTTCTCAAAAATGAAATCCTTATGGAACTTTTGAGGATTGGAATAAGTGATGAATCAAACAGAGTAGATGTGAGTTGCTAGAAGTTGAAATTCCCTGAGATTGGTGAATTGTTACAGACGGATCGTGGGAAGATTCCCCATAAGAGCTGTTCCATTGATGAAATGAACTAAAGACGAGATGTAACACGAATAGATGAATGAACGTGAAAAGAGTTTTTATGGATTTAAATCAAGTTGATGACTACGCTGTTAATGGCGTTTCCGGTTGGAATTGAAAAAAGCTTATGAAAGTCGAAATGACGCAACGCAAAATGAAACTTGAGGCATAACGAGGCAACCTAAGGTGAGCATTGCATATACATCGTGATGATAGGGCCATATGAGTTGGAATGTTTAGAGCATGATTGAAGTTAGTTTGCGAATGTCCTCGCGACAAAGTTTGGGAAACATTGTTTGGGTAGAAGAAAATTTCAAGTTTATATCTACTCTAGAAATATCGAGTAGTAGTTTCCCAAGAAGAATTGATGAGAAGCAACGCCGATGGATGAAATTACTCACGAATACGGGAACATTACTCGTGTAAGGAAAGACCTCGTAATTGTGTAAATTGAAAGAGTTGAAAATGTTGACTGCTCCAAAGGGATTGAAGGGAAAGCATAACCATTATAAGTTGGTAGATTAATTGGTCATTTGGGGACCTTGAATGTAATCAGGGAAGAACTACTAAGGACTCGATCATGACTTTAACAGAGGAGTCGAGAATACTATGATTCAATTTGAACAAACGAGATTAAGCTAATGGAACTTGTGTGGTCTCGACGACACTGAAGGGTATTTGAATTGAATGATTATATATAAAATGTGGAAGCATTGAAAAGTGCGATTTCATAATGGTTTAGTAATGATCATGATAAGAAAAGATCTTGAATTTGTTACGACGTCTAGGAAAAGTTTTCAGAGAGGGAATTTGAAAAAGCGGGATTACATTATGACGTAAATATTATTCCCCAACCATTGGACGAATTGAAAAGAAGGCCCGTATGCTAGAAGGTGTACAACCAATCAATGTTATGAATGTCAAAGGAAAATAGAGAAGTAAATACAGATTGAGGACTAAAGGAAACAAGTCCTAGGGAAGGATGACTTTTTTCGAAAAAGACAAATGAGAAAGTTAGGTAATGGGAAGAGTTATCTTAAAGAGTGAGGAGACGATAAGGTATCAATACCCCCATGGAAGTGGATGATCGGGAAATTGCAACTTTCAAGGATGAAATTTCTTTAAGGGGGAAGAGTTGTGACATTTTGAATTCCGACCCTCTCGAGGCTATGGAATGGAAGATATCGATTGGTGTGTTTCAGTTGTAACTCACACGGAGTTGGCCACTTTCGAGTTAATTAACCAAAAGGAAAAGACTGACGCGGAGTCGGGTATGTGGACCTAGGAAATTTGAATGAGAAATGGTACTTTGACTATAAGGATTGTCGAGGGAATATTTTGGGCCAGCAAAAATCGATCTAGGAACAATCATGGAATATCTTGCTAGTGTTATACGTTGGGACGCGAGTGATTTCTCTTAAATAATGTGTAATTTGCGAGGATTTCCTAAATCGGATTCCGACAATTAGGATCGCAAGAGCTAACGATAAACCCTCGCAATTACCTGACACCAAAGTTGCCACAGCTTAAGAAACCCCAAGGTCGATACGCGTAGCGCCTGTAAGATTGCCTGTCAGTTTAAGATAAACTAAAATTTATAGTCAACGAGGGCTCGACATGAAATTGGATCTCGAGATTTGGGTATTAGACATTTAGGAATTTCAACATTTGAATTGAAATGGACATCGCCTCATCGAGGGTGATTTATATTGAAAAAATGAAATTTCGGACGGAAAGTGTCAAATGACTATTTTACCCCTCGACCCTTGCCTTTGCCTTAAGAATAATTGAAGGGCAAATTGGTCTTTTTGGACTCCCCTAGCTGCCGAAAATGAAGAAGGGCATAAGGGTCATTGAGCTTTGGATATTTATAATAATAAGCCAAGTGTCATGATTTGAGATATTAGCAAAAATGGATCACCTTTTGACCTACCATTCATGCAAGTTGACCAAGAGAGAATGGAAGATCATTTTCTCTCTCTCTCCCCTTATTTTTGGTCGGCATCCCTCTCCTCCCCCTTACTTTCTTCTTCTTCTTAGTCTCACAAAACACTGTTCGACCAGTCCCGACCACCTTCCTTCCTCCAATCATAACTTTTTCATCCGACATGGGATTGAGGTAAAACCACCACCATCTTAAAGCTTATTGTATTTTGGTTCTAGCGACATATTATAAGCTTGATTTGGCCTAGCCATTTGTCTTGTAGGCCTTTTTTAGTGGGCAAAGGTCAGGATGGAGGCAAAATCTGACTGGTTTTGGGGAAATACCTGTTTCGAGGGCTTCAAGACTTCAAATGGCTCCAAATTTTTTGTGAGATATTCTACACTCATAGTACTTGAGTTGGCTGAATAGAGGTTGTGAGTTCATTGGGTATTTAGAGTGTTTTTATGATTGATTTGTAGTGGTTTCCACCGAAGAGATTCTAATTGTTTGACCACCGTGGGGGAAACAGGGCTGTTCAAAGCTTTTGAGGTGTTATTTCTCTCCAAGGTTTTTTTATGAGACTTCTAAACTTGTTGTATGATGTTTGGACAAGTTGGTTTTGTGAGGAATTTTGGTTAAGAGGTGATTAATGGGCTGTTTGAAGTGAAAATGTGAGATGCCGTCCAACCTATCCTCAGCGTGCACCAATTTTGAATCGAGCCGTTCTAAGTCTTTTGGTGTCCAAATTGAGCTTCGTTTTCGCCCACGTGTCCGTAAGACATTGAAGTATAAGATTATGAAATTTAACTTCATAAAAAATCGATGGATCAATGTCAATTTACCTGCAGATGAAGCTGGTCGTGGGGCCTAGAAAAGGGCAGTTTTGGCGAAATGATATTTTTGATGATTTGCCTTAATAGAACAACCCTTGGCAGCTTAGGGGCATTGATTTAACACTATGACGACATGAGGATCAGATGTTGTGTGTGTTATTGAAGTAGTTGCGCAAGGTAATTGAGAAATGATTGAGTTTCGATGTGGTTTTCCTAGGCACGCCGTGAGAGCCCTGTTTGGCCATGAGCTTGCTGACCTAGGAGGGTCATTTGGATTGAATTTGCTAGCTTGCTTGAAAAGGTAAGTGACCCTTAAACCTTTACTAGGATGCTAGGACATTGCTAGATGAGTTTGATTGATGAATTAATGTGTTTGTGGACCCATTATGCTTGAATGGTCAAGGCCGGATGAGATGAGTATAGACCCAGTCCTACATGATTACTTGCGATATATGTGAGATGTTCATGACTAAATTGGTTATGGGAATGTTCGATTGATGAATGTGCATGAATGGCCGTGCGGAATGAGCTTGCTTGGTTACCAATTGTGGAAAATCCATACTTGAATTGGTAAAGGAATGTCTTATGTGATTGATTGTCTTGGTGTGTGAATCGTGTCTTGCATTGTGAGTAATTTGACAATGATATGCTATCAGTCTAATTGCTTGCCCTGTTGAATTGTACTCGATCAGGACGTTGTTAAAGGGATGAGTTTTGCTTATGAGCCCTTGCTTAATGAGAAGCACATTGTATGATGGCAAGCTTTAATTGAAATGACTTACAACCTGATGCGTCAGAATGCGGGTTACCAAATATTTTTAGCCTGAGGTGTATTGACGTGAGCTTGGCCATTATAATTGAATTTGTGATTAGCCTAATGCGTATTGACGCAGGCTTGGCCATTGGAATTGAAATTGTGAATAGACTGATGCATGTTTACGCGGATTTGGCCATTGGGATTGAGATTGTATTGATGCGGATTTGGCCATTGGGATTGAGATTTTGATGAGTCTGATGCGTGTTTACGCGGGCCAATCCATTGAAAAGAGAATTGTGATGAAATGGCGAGTAAGACTCTGCATATGAATTTGATGCGATCCTGATGTTATGATGCTTTGTTGCGTTGCATTGAATGCCTTACTATTTCTTCGATGAGCTATTGTACGCTGCTTTTAGAAAATATCTGGGGGTATTAACGACCCGGTCTAGGTTTAGGGTTTACTTACTGAGATTTATATTTCACCCCATTGGGATTAACTTTTTCAGGTCTTTGATTAAGGAAACACAAGCTTGACGAAGATGAGCTCTCGAGTAAGTAATTATAGGAAATGGATTTACGCTTTTTGTGGCCTTAGAGATTGTAGTTTGGTTTTGTGGATTGGTATTGAACCATTGATATTTGATCGTTGTGACGATGGAAGTGTAGTATACAGATATGCGAAGTGTACCCTTTTTCAATCCTAAGTCATTTTATTTTTATTCATGATTAGGGTTGTTTCTCGCTTCCATTTGTATATGAATTTTATATGTTGTGGGCCGAAGGATCCTAGAAACCTATCGAAAAAAATAAACGGCCCGGTGGCATGTTCGCGCGCTCGCCAAGTTTGGGGCGTGACAGTTCTTAGAAAGTCCTCTCTTAAATCTTTCCTTTACATTAGGAAAATGATTTTTCACATTTTTTTTTCTTTTTGAAAACCCAATCCCGATTTGTCATAATAAGAGACTTGTTTGGAAAGTATGTGTTGTAAGGTTTTAGATCCTGACAAGAATTTCTCATGAATATTTAGAGTGTTTTTTTTCTCAAAGAAACATTTTCTTTTTCGAGAAGATCTTTTTCGTTTTTCAAAGAATTCCTTTCTTCTTTAAAAAGATTTCTTTCCTTTTTCAGGGATTCATTTTCTTTCTCGAGAATTTTCAATTCAGATTTCAAATGAATATTCTCATTAGACACGAAATCAGATTTTATGTTTAATTGAGAAAATTCCTTTTCAAGAAAGTTAAACTTTATTTTTTTGAGAAACGCCTCTTTGTTTAAAAATGACTACTTACTTTTTCAATTCAGAAAGTCTTTTGAGAGTAGCTTTATATTCTAAACATAACTCATCTATGTAATTACACCCTCAAGAAGGAATATTTGAATGAGTAATCTCGAGGTCATCATCTAAGTTTGTAATAAGATAGATATTGGCATATTTTTCCCCACTTTCACATTTTGTGTCACTCCAAGTTTATGCTTTCAAGTCTTTCTTGGATTTTTCATCCCTATCTTTCTTCTTTAACAGAGGGCATTTTGGTTTAATGCAGCCTCTCTTCTTGCATTCGTAACAAATGACTTCTTGACTTTCATTTTTAGTCTCAAATGATCGTTTTCTATGATATCATTTGAGATCCTTCATGTCTTTGAAGTTCATGCTTTTCTTAGCCATTGTTCAAAATCTTTTGACCACGAGTGCTAACTCCTCATCATCTTCATCGTCTGAATCTGAAACGTTAGAATTTGCATTAGATTTTAAAGCAATATACTTCTTACCTTTTATACATGGTTTCATCATCGACTCTTTCTTCTTCATAGGATTGAAGAGTTACAATAAGTTCATCCATAGACAAAGGTGATATCCTCTGAGTCTCTCGAATAGTTGTTTTAACATTATCTCATTCCTTTGTGAGAGCTCGTAGCAGCTTATTGACTCTCATCGGTCCAAAAACTAGTTGCCCATGGTATGTGAGACCATTCACTATTTCAGTGAATTTGTCAAACATTTGTTTTACAATTTCTCCAAGCTTCACTTTAAATGCTTCATACTGGCCGTGAAGGAAATTGACTTTAGTTTCCTTGACTTTGTCTGTTCCTTCATATGTAATATAGAGCTTGTCCATATCTCTTTTGACGAGGAACAATCTGCAATACATTTATAATCAGTAGAAGATAAAGCACTATAAAATAGCCTTTGCATCAAAAGTATCTCTCATGCCAATTTCAGTGGCCAATAGAGTGGCAGTTGGCGTTGAATTATTTATCCACTGTATTTGATCCACTTGTGACACTTGCTGTTAGATTCACTCCTCGTTGTATAACATCCCAAATTTGGGGATCTTGGCATCTAATGTATGCCTTGAATTTATTTTGCCAGTCATTGCACTATTTTCCTTCAAAATATGGTGGTTTATTGTTGCTTCCACCTTCGATCCATGTAGGAGAGAAATTGCTAACAACAAAGATTGTTAGTTCAGAAGAAAAAACACTTCACAAAATGTGAGCATTGGGCTCTGATACCAATTGTTGTGACTAGTGTTATCACCTAGAAAATGGTGAATAGATGATTATAGTGCAATTTCAACGTTTATCATGGAATTCAAATTGCACATGTGTTATTCTAACGTCTCAGATGATTAAAACACAATATATCACTATGAGCGATTTACGTGCAGAACAACTAACACAATATATACCCTTACAAAAAAAAACTATCACAATATATATAATATAATCAGAGTAAGGGATAGAGAAGATTGCACAGAGGGTTTATAGTGGTTTGGCTTTGTTTAAGCCTACGTCCACTTCTTCGGCTATCAACTAGTCAGCTAGATTCCACTAGTAAACTGCATGAGAGTTTACAACTTAGTGATCTCCTTGAAATGCATGATGCCATACCTAACATTCAACACTCTTCTGTACACCTCCCCACAATTACAATATATGGATCACAAAAAATGTAAAATTTAAAGTACTCTCGATCTAAGAATTATGAACATTTTTCCCTCTTAACGCTAATCCTATTTTCTCTTTGGCCTTGAGATATCTTTTATACACCTCCGCCTCCAATCTAACCATTGTAAAGCTTCCAGAAGAGGTCTCTCCACAATTTACGTTTGGACAAGCCAATTACCAAAAGAAAATCTTGTAGCCATTGGGGATTGCCAAAAGAAAGTTTTCCCCTTTCGGATCAAATCGCCCATATAATTATGATCCTAGATTTCCATAGATGAATTCCTTCAATAGTTAAGTTTTGTTTGTCTCTTAAGATCCGCATCCTTAATTGATCTCATCCTCGAGAATCTTTAAGAATGATCTAGCTCGATTATATCTGTTGTAGTGTATCAATTAAGTACATCTAGAAGTCCTATTTAAGTTTTGATTACTGCTCGTGAATACTCCTCTCAGAGCTTGAGCATCATTTCAATGTCTGAGTTGTCCCCCCTCAACGTCTAAGCTCAACATAGCATCTGAGCCCCTCAGAAATCAACATATGAGCTAAACCTTTTTGCCAGATTCAATCCTGTGCATCCCCGCACTAATGGACAGTCTACAAACAAATATTCCACGGCACTATCTCGAAATATAAGAGTACTTGGATTGTTTTGTCAACTTCAAAATCATTTAGGGTTTTTCTCAACAGCGTCATCATGCATCGACATCCTGGCATATGCATTGCATTTTGATATCCATTTTCCACGCCGTACTTTTCTTCGATGCTTATTAGTAAATGTACTCATATTGTTCCTTGGCTAGGTTGCCCTAGGATCCCTATGATGGGATTGAACGCTTTCCTTGCTAGCTATATCACGTTGTGGGATATATTTTTCAGATAAGGAAACGTGGGAGCTTAGCTGTGGGTCGGTGTCGAAGTTGGAGGATAGGAGGCTATGAGTGACTGTCACATTACTATCGTGGCTTAGCCGACGAATACGGCGGCGAAGCCCTTTCCTATGATGTAGATGGTCGGGCGCAATCCTTGTTTTTCAAGGTAATGGTTGTCCAACTCTCAACTGCAATTGAAATCGGTGCTCGCCCTACCAAGTCACCTCTCCAAGTGGCAACCCAAGGACCCCCTCTCTACTGAAAATGGATTAGTGTTACCAATAAAAATAGTAATTTAATCAAAATAAAGAATTATTAGCAAGTATCTTTTATTATTAATTGAGTTAAAGAATAATGCAGAACATGAAATTTCAATGTTTGCGCATATGTATTATAGTGAAGAATAAATCGGTCTATTTATAGATTTATGAGATCATTATCAAAAGTTATATATATATATATATATATATATATCAAGATACGCAAAGTTATATCTATCAAGATACGCACAATCAAAGTGAGATATACACGTAATTTCGAGAGATACATATAATCAACATAATTATCAAATTAAGAAAAATTTCTATAAATCTTAATTATCTCTAATTGCTTATTAGGGTTGAAATTTTAATTTTTTTTTGTGATTAAAAGAAGATGCTCATAGTAAAAGTAACTTGTTTTAATATAAGTTGGCCTTTGTAAATTTTAGATGATTTTTGGTGCATTCATTTCATGCAAAACAAGTGATTTGAAAATCATTTTATGAAAAACAATTGTTATATCACTTACAAAAGAAAGAAAGAATTTTTTCACCGCCTACGAAAATAGTTAGGGATAGATTATTATCGATAATGAAAACATTTTTCATTGACTAATTTTTCTAAACGTTATAAGCAATTCTTTTTTCGAAAAATATTTTTCAAATTGCTCATTTTTGTGTGAAATGAACGCACTCTCAATGATCATAAATTTTAATAATATATACAAATTATTCTTTGGAAATTCTCTTAATGACTACAAGTTATTAATTTATTGAGTAAAATGTATATTTGGAGTCGTACTTTTTTTGGGGGGGTCGAATATTTGGAGTCATGCTCACTTGAATGAAAAGATTTATCGTGATCTCATAAGATTTAAATGAGTTCATATACCATTTTAAAATATTTGCTTGAGAAAAAAAAAGGGGATTTGTCTTGTCCACAAAAGGTCTACCACGAAGCAACAAGTTTATAAGAATCCTACCGAGTGCAGTTTACTAAATACTAAGTTCACGGGAGGTTATATTCTCAATTTGAAAAATATAGATTTACGAGAAACAAGGTCTACTTTGCTTCTGATAAATCTGATTTATTATAAATATATTTGATCATTCGCTATCTATAAAGTAAATTACCTCGCCGTTTCGACCAAAAATAAAAAGAATTCGCCGTAGATATCGCCGGCAGAGAATAACGTGTTAGTTTATTATCGAGTAGTTGAAGAGCAGCTTTGGCACTATCACAACAGTTGGTCAAGTGGTGGCTCAACACTCGTTTGCAATTCAAAGGGTCAGTCTCGACTCCTCAGTCTGCCACTGGTCTTTAAGTAATATTGGCTAGTTTCTGGGCTTGGGCTTAGATATATCCTCACTGTTGAGGGTTGAGGGTTGCGACGAAGCGCGATGAGTAATTGGTAGGCATATCCTCACTGTTGAGCTTTCCACTCGTACTTTGATGGGGTCGGGGGTTGCGACGACCGGCTTGCGCAGTGAGTGATTGGTGCGTTTAGGTGTATTCTCGATCTTGAGCTTTCCACTCCTATTTTGACGGGGTTGTAATGTGACGACTGGCTTGCTCAGTGAGCAAGTGATGATTCGCATATAGCGGGCGATGCATGTTCTTACCCAGTCCAAGACCTTTTATCCCACGATAGTCAATCATCTTCTCTGAAATGAGGATTAACCTTTACAAATTTTCCTTAATCCCTCCTACTTCTGAGACCTAAATTTTAGGGGTCCACGTGGGTCACACATACTTATCGCCCACCGCATCTGGCAGAGCCAATGTGAACGGAATTCGGAAGTTTTGACCACAGATTGGCATGACGTGTTACATGACAGCTTTCCCAAACCTGGTTAGATTATTTGATCAATATCTAATCACTTGGGTTATACCAAAGCCGAAACATGACTCCGTTCCAACAAACCAACCACACTAGAAGGTCGTAGATGGTGCTTCTTGAAAAAAAAAAAAGAGATTAATCGTATAGGGGCTAAATTAGTAAATTGTAACCAAGTCCAAAGTTCATTAGCGACGCTATAATTTCCCAAGCTTCTAATTAGTTGATCCTCAAAAAATTTGGCATGTACGGTCTTTTATTTTGTTGTCCCCATTATTCTGTATATGTACTAGTACTTCCTCCAAAAATTTCCTGTACTTTTTTTTCGGTAAAAAAAAAAAAAATAGTATCCTGGCGGTCCTTATTCCCTAGACTTTCAATCCCCAATTTGCACGTCTGCTATAAAGGTGACCCGTTCTTCCTTCGTTCTGCTCACTTACGTAGGATTAACCAAATCCGAAGTTTAAACGAAGCCACCTATAGATGACTAAAATAAAACTCAGGTTGCTCAACTTCTGCAAATTGCAATAAATGTAAATTCGACCTATTCAGACGTAATACCTTGACCGGCAGATCTTCACCTAATGGTATCCGGCACATTCCAAATCTTTCTGACGGGCATGTTGGTATGACTTTACACTTTAATTAGTTGTCTCAAGTAGGAGATTGTAATATTAATAATCAATGCACATGTAACATGACGGGCCTGTTGGTATGACTTTACACTTTATTTTTATTGAATAACTTGAGATCTCTCCTAACACTATATATCTAAAGTGCAAAGGTAGACAAGATGATCGATTGGTTGCACTTCAACGCTCCTGAGCTATCATGTACTTTGATTGGGTCAATAGTAATGAGATTTTGCATTACAAATATGGTCGGTTGACAAATAGTGTTTTCCTATTCATCAAATTTTGGGAGAGGATCGGCTCCACAGTCCACACGGGCAATAATCGAAATGTCGACATTTGAGCTCTCATCCAAAGGTTTTTCAGCTTGGGAATTAGAGGTCATATGCTCGAACCCACTAACCGCGTTCAAACTGCTTGAGTCAGGATTAGATGCACGGGTTGACAGCCTGAACTTAAAAAGCTCATGTGTCTTGAAAGGTGTTCCGTGAATCGCAGATAGTTGGGGATTTGTGCTTTGCTCCTGGACTTTAAAAAAAAAAAAAATCGAGAGAGAGGGTGGGCATTTGTGCTGTTTAGAGTTAGCTTCTTTTGACGTGTGACGTTTCTCCTTTTTAAAGATTAACCAAACATTTTTTTTCTTTCTATTTTTTTTTTCTTTCCATTGTGACCGACGAGGGTCACTGAAGCTTACCGATAACTAGGCCAGACCGGCCTCTTCTTTGCCATGGCTAGCGAGGTCATGGCAAGGTTGACCTCACCGGTGTCTGCGCCTCGTGATGGTCTGGATTGACGAGGCATGGCCGCGGACAAAGTCGGCCAAGGCCTCACCTATCAAGGGTGAGATTAACTTCGCTTGCGCTTCACTCAACTTGGGCAAGACTAGGAATCCCTACCCGACCATAGTGGGAAGGACAAAAAAATAAAGAGAAATAATAAAAAAAAGGATATAAATTGTAATTATCTAAGTAATTGTTAGCGGACCAAATGAATTGAAATGATACAAGTGCAAAAAATTTATGAATGAATTGACACAATTATAATTGAGCAGAAGGACAGCTCAAGTATTAATATTTGCGTACGGTGCTGGCACACTTAAGTACTAAATTAGAGAAAAAACGATGACTTAAATGCCATCGACGAAAAATTATGGCTCAATAGTCCATGTGGTATTTTATTAATTTATAAATTTTACGTGAATTTTTCTTTTAAAAAAGGCAATCCATATGCCAGTTTTTTAAAAGGAAAAATAAGTCCATGCGGCAATTTTTTATTAGAAAATTCAGTCCGACATGGACTAATTTTTTAAAATTAAGCTAATTTTTTTAAAAAAATTAAATTAAATTTTAAAAAATAATATGGAAATTTTTTTTAAAGAACTTCTTCATAGAGATGTGAGGGGTTGCAAAGTTCTCGCCACTGACTCCGCTAGGGGTCATTGAGCCTCGCTGAGTCATCGGTGACCCTCATTAATGGCAATAGTAGCGGCGAGGCTCGATGTCATGCCCCAAATCTGGCGGTCACGCGAACATCCCACCAGGCTATTCCTTTAGAGTATCACAAGATCCATTGGCCAACAAACTCAAAACATCTAAATGAAAAGTGCGTGTGGAAGTGAGAAAAAAAACTCCATACACAAAAGTACAAGATCACTCGGGACAGAAAAATGATACACTTTTCATATTGCCAGCTTGTCTCTAGAGGTTACAGTAGTCAAGTACCAATGATTCAATTCTAAATCCACTAAACAACGTACAATTCTTAAGGCCACAAAACAATGTATTAAATCTTCCAAAGACCTCTTCACATGTCAATTCATGGCAAGCTCGGATTTCCATCATGTGGGATTTGAAAATGTTAATCCCACGACGGGATGAGATGTAAATCTTATTAAGCAAAATCTAACCCTAAATTAGGTTATTAGTACTTCCAAACACTTAAAAAAAACATGTATTTTGGGATAAAAGCTTTGTCATGGTAAAACATGGTACTTATCAAAATATGACATTTCAGTACTTTCAAATCGACTCGACTCAGTCAAGAAAACCATGATAACTCTAAGTTTCGTACAATGGTAGGGTTTTCAATCAAAACATACACTTGAGGCAAATTTAAAACTCGAGGAAAATCTTAATTCAATAGGCATTACGATTTCTCAAAATCTCATTCTTTAATACTTTAGAAAACAAGTCTTTTCATTACTGCCCATCCGAGACCTCTTTTCATTTTCGCCCATCCTAGGCCGCGAGATGATTCGGTCTATCAAATGACTCGTTAGTCCATATGAGATTCTCGCGTCCGGACCTAGAGATGATTCAGTTACCATACGACTCTCGGAGCTCATTTTCAATCGAGATAAACCCTGTCAGTATGGGACTCTCTAGCCGCATGAACTTGTCAGGTCAAATTGGAGTAACTCCCTCCCCAACACAATGCATTGGTCGATTCTCATAATTTCTTGGCGATCTGACACACCAGTATACATATAATTTTTCCAAGCGATCCCACACGCCTGTGCACTTATAGTTTCCTTGGCAATCCTACACGCCATTTATTCATAAAAATTTTCAATTATAACTACCCTCAACTTTTATTCAAAAAACAAGTTCACGCCTCAATTTCCAATCGAAAATAAACTCAGGAAATTCAAATATTTCATCATCAAATCAAGACCTTCAATTCAATTGTTAAACTCACACGGCCATTTTATAAAACTCAAGGCTTGACAATAGTCACAGCCATTTCACAATTTCAAAGCTTGACATTTCTTTCAATAAAATATTTTCCGAGCCTTTCCAACTCAAGGCAATCACTTGCCATCAAAGCACTCATTCGTGGTCATACAGGACTCACCAAACATTCGATTTTCACCCAAAAACAAGCCAAGGATCACAACTCTCAAATCTGGTCAGGTTTGGTTGTCATGGCATTCTCTCACAAAATCAGTCCATAAACTATTCGATTCATGCGCAAACTTCGTATTAACTAAGCTTGAGAGGTGGTTTTACCAAAAATCAAAGCCCAAACAATCTCGAAAATTCAAAATGAAGCTTCTCGGGTAGGAACAAGGTCAGGCAACGACCTTTGCTCACTCAAACGGCTCTACGGGACAAACGACTGGGTGGATTTGGGCTCATAATACCTTGTTAGAACCACAAAAGAAAGAGATATCTAATGGTGGGTCTCGTCTCCATACGATAATGGACGAAGAAGCAATGGGCCAAAGAACGGACAACACAGGAAGGCAATCTAGCAAGGGAGAGAGAGAAGAGGGTATCCGAGAGAGAAAATAGAGAAAATGGGGGAGAGAGAGAGAGGTCTTTGGCCCAAATAAAGAAAAAAAAATGAAGATGGCTTCCTTAGCAAGCCAAAGAAGAGAGAGAGAGAATTGAAGTGATGGGCTTAGACTCTTAATTAACTACTTAGGTTAGTCTTTTAGGCTAGGGATTTGATGGGTAATCAATTGTCTTGTCTTAACCCCATAATATCTTGGTGTCGAATGACCATAAAGCTCCTTCAATTTTCGGCCATGTGGGAAAAAACAAATAACTAATTTTCCCTTCACTTGTTCTTAAGAAAAGTGTATCGTCTTAAGGGCAAAAGGGTAATTTTACACTTGTCGTCCAAAATTTCATTTTTCAAATCTTACGAGACAAGTTGTGATTTTAATTACCCTTAATGAGATGGCGTCCAATTTTTTTTTTCAAATGTTAGAATTTCTCAATGTCTGATGCCCACTTCCGATGTCCAATTCATGTCGAACTCTCGTCGATAGTAATTCCAGTTTATCTCAAAGTGACGAGCGTCTCTTGTAGGCACTACACGTATCGACCTTAGGATTTTTCTAGTTGTGGCGACTTTGGTTGTCATATGATTACGAGAATTTATCGTTAATTCTGCGGTCTTGATCATCGGAAATCCGATTTAGGAAATTCTCGCAAATTACATATTGGATAGGCGGAATCACCCGTGTCCCAACGTAGAACACTAGCAAGGCATTCAGTGATCGTTCCTTGATCGATCTCTACCGGCCAAAATATCCCCTCGACAATCTTTATGGTCAAATTGTCATCTCTTATTCAAATCTCCCAAGTTCACATACCCGACTCCGCGTTAGTCTTTTCCTTTCAGTCAGTTAATTTGGGAGTGGCCAACTCCGAGTGAGATACCACTGAAATACACCGATCGAGATTTTTTCATTCAATAGTTTCGAAAAGGGTCGGAATTCAGAATGTCACAACTCTTTCCCCTTTAAAGAAATTTCGTTCTCGAAATTTGCAACCTTCCAATTATCCAATCTTATAGGGTATCGACGCCTCATCACTTTGTCACTTTCCAAAATAGTTCATTCCGTTAATTGACGTTCCCATTTGCCTTTTCTAACAAAACTACTCCTCCTTCAAGACTTGTTTCCCTTTGTCCTCAATCTGTACTTGCCTTTCTCTCAATGATACTTTGTCATTCACCTTTATAGCTTCACTCTTTAAGATTTGAGTCGGGTTCGATTTGTATTTCCTTGACATGGGCAATCTTGAGCCCAACATTCCTTTGTTAACGACCGCCATTTCAGGCGAACTCCACTAGTTGTACTTACCTTTCCTAGTTTCCTTTAAAATTCCACGCTCACCATCTTTTCTAGAGCGTCTGAATCATCCTTTGAGTTCATCCATGAAGTTTCAAGGCTTTCATCCTCAATTTCAAGGTTCCTTCTCCAGGTACTCGACAGTTTGGATTTTCTCCTTGTTTGTTTTATCCACACTATCCCTTGTACATTAAGGTCCGTACATTAGCATACCTTACTCCCTTTCTGACCCTCAGGTCCAATACTTGTAGTAGTCATTATACTAGTCATTCGATAAACTTTCAATTTAGAAGTTGAATATCTTATTCTGTGAGGTAAGGTCTGCTCTCCAATAGTCAACCACGTGATGCTCCATTTCCTTAGCCGCGCATCTACTACCTTGTCCGCCTTTCCAAAGCGATATCGGTGATCTTATCCATAGTCCTTAAGTAACTTCGTTCATCCATATTGCTCCTCATTCAATTCTTTTGAGAAAACAAATACCTCATGCCCTTATGGTCTGTGTAGACTTGAAACATTTGTCCACTCAAGTCGTGTTTCCCAACTTCGTCGTAGGGACGGTTACATGCCAATTCCAATCATACATTGGATACTCCAACTCATAGAGTCTCACTGTCGCGACGTACGTGCAATGTACACTTCAGGTTTTTCTTTTTCATTTTGAGATTTTTTTAAAGTTTTTAGCTTATTTTTAATTTTTAATAGTACATGAATTTTTTAATTAATATTTAGCCTTTTTCATTTATAATTGGGATCCTTTAGTGAGCCAATATAGACATCAAGATTTTTTACGGCACTCATCGGAGTTGGCACTCAAATCATTATTTTTAAAAAAATTTAACATGTAAGTGATTTAAAAAAACATCAAAGTGAATGCGCTACATAAATATTGACATTTGAGGTGTACTTCTGCCATTATAATTGGTTGAGATCTTTTTTGATAATTTCCCAAACTTGTCGGCGGACTCTCAAAGATGCGATTGAACGAGTCCTTAATATAAAAGTAACGCAAAAATAGTGATATCATTGTCGTTTCTTTTACTTAATCATTAATGAGGGAAATCTGATAAATTGTATTTTTTTTTTCCATCTTTCACTGATCTTGACAATACAAACCTATTATACACAATTATTCTCAATGACAGTATGTCCTAAGCATAGACACTTAAACCCCTTACATAAATTATAGTGCCGTTCCATTCCTGTTTGTTGCTATTCTTTCAGATAAACTAACTTCATCAACCTCAACTTTCAATAGTTCTCCTCCAATCAAATTCTGACCAGAGAGAGTCAGAGAGACCGTTCAACAGCCCACAGAAGACGTTGAATAAACAAAGCTGGAGTAACATGTAAAACCTCGCAGTCATCGCCGGAATTAGACGCTTTGTATTTGAATTTTGAAGTCACTTGCATGTCGTGCGCCGATTTAAGATCCCATCCATCGGCGGTTCATGAGTGCTCTAATCTTTTATTCAAGGTCAACCCCACCATTTTGGGTCGGCCATACATGGTTTGCTTTCTAGGAAATTGGCATGTTGACCCCACATTTTTCCAGTATTTCTCAAACTGACACCCAAATTTTGAATCGCGTTCTCTCTTTAGGGTTTTTGAATGTTACCATAATAGCTTCGGACTGGTCAGTGCAAATCAGATTCTTGAGAAATCCAGTCCTGTTCAGTGAAATTACACAGGTTCTTAAATTCGATCAATTTAATTAGTGTATAGTTTATCGTTAGATTAAATGGTAACATCGACTTATTTGATAAGTAACATAGCTGTCTCTCTGTGGACCTAGCTGTATGCTCGAAAACATGCTTATTCAGGATTAGTATGACACAAAAAAGGAAGAAATTCAATTTGGGTAGTTACAAAATCGGGGAAATCAAAGACACGTAGGGACCATTTTGAGAAAATTGTTTAAAATCATGGGCCAGTGCATAAAATAAGTCAATATCGAAAGGAGTACCAGCTAAATATTAGGAAAGCATTGAAAAAATATTCATAAAGCTTCCTTGTGGGTTCCATGTTCACAGCTTGCAATGGCATCAAATAGGTTTGACTTTGATATTTTCCCCGTCTTTAGACTGCCACATCTAACTCTCTTTATTCCTACATAACCAGGACACTATTCCTCAACATCGTCCTCTTCAGATTTCAGCGTCAGAAGAGTCACCAAAAAGATCCGATTGCGAAAGGGGCAAACAGAATAGAGAAGCCATGGATTATCCTCTGGATTTCCGGTGCCCCATTTCGATGGAGGTCATGGAGGATCCGGTCACCATCGCAACTGGCGTGACGTACGAGCGCAAGAACATCGAGAAGTGGTTCTTTGCCTACAGGAAGAAGACCTGCCCCGCCACGATGCAAAGCGTTGAGAGCTTTGATGTCACGCCGAATCACACCCTCAAGAGGCTTATCGTCGCGTGGCGAAGCGAGGTGCGGCCTGGAACCCACTCGTTGGCAGCCCGTGGATCGACCGAGAGGCGCGGGGAGATTGTGACCTTGCTCGAGATGCTTGAGTCCTCCCCCTTCAAGGTCACCTCATTGAAGAAGCTCAAGTCGATGATCAAGACCGATGATGAGGCGAAGGCCAAATTTCTCCAGTCCGGAGGCGTCGAGATTGTCGTCCGTATCATGACCAAGGTCCTCGAGGACGGATCAGACTTCAGCATCTTCCGAGCGTGCGAAGAGGCCCTCGGCATTTTGCATCAGCTCTCGTTGTCCGAAGAAGCCAAGATCTTAGAGAAACTATCGAAGCCCGAGTCAACGAAGTGCGTCACCGCAATGCTTCAAAGAGGGAGCGCGGAGGCGAGGATTCATGCCATCACCATTCTCAGGCAGATGGCTCAAAGCGAGACGCACTGGACATTTGTCCTCCAAGACCATGGCATAGATCTGTTCAAGTCCTTGCTGGAGCTGGTCTCGGACGAGATATGCACAAGGGCGAGCTCATACGCCCTAGAGGTTCTTGCCGAGATGCTTTCAGCATCTAAGAAGAGCCGAGTGAGGGCGATCGAGGCTGGGGCCGTTTGCGTGCTAGTAGAGCTGTTGCCTGAATCGAACCGATCGAAAAGCGAGAAGATTTTGGCACTATTGAAGCTCCTATGCGAATGCGCCGAGGGGAGATTGGCCATTGTTGACCACGGGATGGGGATTGCCGCCGTGACCAAGAAAATGCTTCACGTCTCAAATGTGGCAACGAAGCTCAGCGTGAAGATCGTGTGGCTGATCGGCAGCTTCAACCCGAGCGAGAGGATCTTGGAGGAGATGATGATCTGTGGGTCGGTGAAGAAGCTCTTGGCGCTCCTGCACATCGATGGCCGGTCATCGACGAAGGAGAAGGTCATCAAGATGTTCAAGTTGCACGGGCAGTCATGGCAGCGTTGCCCTTGTTTCCCTTATGAGTTGAATGACTATTTGGGAATGGTAAATAGCGCTTGAGAGGGAAAATGGACATGGTAACCAGAAGATGATGTTAGATACAGGAATCCAATACAGTTTGCCCCATAGAAAATCATTTGCTATACAACTTTTTTCCGATGATGGATATAGAGTTGATTTCTATTGCCCGGAAAATTGGCTTTTTATGTTACATGTTAGTTAAAATACATACTTTTACTATAATGATCCAAGCTTAATGTTAGTCCTTGGTTTTTTAAGCCCATTGCAAATTATGTCTCCCAACCTGTTACTTTGTCAATTGCATCCAAAACCATGTTAAGAAAAGAAAAATTTGAGATGTGCTGATAGGCGTGTGCATAATTCGGACCGGTCCAATCCCGACATGGAATCGACAACCGAACCAATAGTCTCAATCCTCAAATTTTTGAGACTAAGGACCGGATCGAATTACCAGTCTGGTCTGGTCTGGTCCAGTCCGATCCGGTCTTAGTGGGACCACCAACACCAGTTTGCTTATATAAACCTAACCCTTGGCTCTAAATTAACAATTTCCAATCTCAACAAAACAGAATGACCATCTACAATCATCACATAAATACTTATAATCCTAAAATAATGAGAAAATACTAAATTAGAAAGAAAAACACTTAAAACAACCAAAAGAGGATTATGCTCGTGCATCATTCTCCTCGAGTTGGAAAGAGTAACGCTCAAAGTGAGATTACACTTGTACTACACTTAATTCAAGTGTGAACAAAATAATGGATATGCATAATATAGTCAAGACAAAACATAGATTGAGTTAAGACAAAACATGATCAGAGACTGCATATCGACAAAGATGGGGAAGGCTGGAGCAAGTGGAGAGGCGAAGGTGAGAGGAGCAAGCGCCAAGCAGAGCTACGTTGCAAAGGCAAAACATGAGCATCGAGCTAGAGGAAAGGATTAAGTGTCAAACAGAAGATGAGGAAATTAGGTTAATTAGTTCTTCAAAAAAATTTAATTTTTTCAAATTGTGTGTGTATATCCTTTGTGGTCTAGACCAATCCCATCTACTATGAGACCGATGATCGGACTGCTTAGTCACCAGTCCCATTTATTGGGACCGGGGACCGAATCGCCCCCTCAAGGATAGGACCAACCGGGCCGGTCCGGTCCACTTTTCTTACTCCTATTTGCTGACATTGGATATGCTTAACAGGTTTAACTAGTTTAATTGATATATTAATGAAAAATAATTTATTGATAGGTATATAGCCACAAATTCGTACTACTAAAATTATCTGTTTGATCTCCAACAGAAAGTTATATTAACACAGAAAATTACAAACAATTATGTACATATGAAGATGTGCTTACGTGGCACGTGTCGAAGATTAACCAGTGAGATGTGCAGATTTGCACGTGCCTCATTTTGTTTTTTCTCTACGTTGCTCAATTAATTTGTTTACATTTCTCCTAATTCAGTTTAATTATTCGTCTTAACCTTGTAAACATTTATTTAATTTTATTCAATTTATCATTTAGTTATTTTTTTAGTTACGTTACTTTATTATTATGTCTTGCGTAGACACTTATGTCATAAAAAGTGAAAGAGCTAGGAGATAGAGCAGATGATAAATAATTTGAAGCTAATTAAGTAAGGTCCCTAAGAGGCAATGATGTGCAAACAAACTATTTATATTGGTGGCATTGGGGAAAAAACGATATGGCATTAAAAAAAAAGGAATGGTATAATCTAGAAGATATAATAAAAACCCAATTAAATACATGTGATGTAGATTATAATCAACCTTGTCACCACTTCAATGTGTGATTTTGAAAATTTTCCGTGTGTTGAGAAGAACTCTATTTGATAGTGTAAATATTCGCCGGTACTCTCTTGATCGGTTTATAAAATTTGTTGAAAATTGTCTTATTTCTCCTTCGATGAGTTCTGATGGATTTCAATTTAATACAAGAAAATCAGGCTCCAACGATGAAAGAAATTTCATTGTTAAAGTTACATTTGGCGCCTAAATATAAAGTGGCCGCAGTCACATCCCAAATCCACAAAAATTAGATTTGACACAGGCCATCCTTTTACACGAAGGACAAAGCCTTAGCATAATCAATAACCTGATATTGAAATATGTGATTTCACACACACAGATATATATATATATATATATATATATATATATAAATGTATATATTTGATAAAATGTTATTTGATTACAAAACCAAAGCTTTCTATAAACCATTAATAGATATATTTACAAATTTACATATATCTATAATAAGAACATCTAACTTAAAAGCTCAAAAAGCTATGCACTACTCATAACAAGATCCACACTATCAAAATGTCTTCCTGTAAATGCTAACACTCTCATCTTACTTGCGATTCACTGAAGGACCTGAAAAGCAATGAAGATGAATGAATGAGCAAATTACAGCCTAGTGAGTCATAAATATATCTTTTAAGCAAATTGAACTTCCACTATGCAAATTCACATATCTCAATTTCAGTAAATAATACACATAAAAGATCAGAAATAATTATATTGCTTTAACATAATCGTATACATGTCAGAAAACATTCGTTGAATAAAATTAAAATAAATATCAATGGTCAAATTCATTGATCAATATCATCAAATCATACATTGATGGTGCATTCCATCAATCAATATATTAGTCAATATCAAGCCATGGTCACAACAAAAACCCATCGTTGTCCATTGTAAACAGCTTGCATGCTAAAATCTTTTGAGTCATTAACTTCCTTCACCGAACCTCGTTTCTAGCCAAATTACAATCAATAAAGTCCTTTCGAGGCACTACAAATCCACTAGCATAGCTGACCGAAAGACAACCAAAAATGGACGAAAATAATCACTGAAACCAGAAATTTGGATTCGTCCAGTACGTGCTGAACTTCAAAAATTCACTCCGATCAAACCACAACCCCTAATCGACTTTTGTCAACTCCTATGGCTCTAACTAAATGTAAAAATTCAATTTTTTACGCCCTAATGTCGGAAAGCCCTTTGAGTAGATGAATAGAAACTTCGATTACTTACCGAGCGTTGCAAAATAGTGTTGATTCGACTTCAGGTCATGAAAATACAATGATTTTTCTCTATCTCTCTCTTTCCCTTTTTTTCCTTCTCGGACGAACGCTTCTCCTTTCCTTTCTTTTCCATTATTTTCCTCTATCTTTATGTCTTCTTTTTGCCTTTTTTGTTTCTAAGTATTTGAAGAGTATATTGTAACGTTTATTCTATACACTCCACTGTAACATCTATTTTATTCATTTAACGGTAACATCTATTTTATTTACACCACGATAACGTCTATATTATTTGTTTATTATTATTAGAATTTTTTCGGGTCCCACCACTTTTGACTTGGTAAAGAAAAAATCCCAATAGAATAATCACTATAGATGATTTTTTTTGTAAGGTACGTATGTATTAACTTTTCAAAAATTAGGTACATAATTAATCGGACACAAAAATCATGAACCAATAACAACACGTGGAGTGCGATGATGGGTTCAACTGTGAGCCGGTTGCAAAAATGGACAACGTAATAAGTAGCGCTCTATCTAAAAGCTTAAGTACGGCTATTCTAAAACAAAAAGGACAAAACATTCGGCCATAAGTTGTAGGCACAAGTCATCAACAGAACCTGGCTACATGAACTGTACCTAAGAAGGCCAAACAGAGCGGCCATAGATAAAAGAAAGACAAACAGTGTAGAGCAAAGTTGTAAAATAATCAACCACCTAATTTCTACACCAAAAGCAACAATATTTGCAGAGTACCATCTTGAGGGATAACCGAGCAGTGTAGAAGTCCCCAAAATCTGAGCCGGTTCGAACACCTTCAACACCAACCAAAACAATTGAAAGCAACATAAAAGGAACCAAAGTGCAGGAAGCCCTTGTGCAGCAACAAAACAGGCGGTAGGAACAGGAGGGTAGCAGCAGCAAAGCAGCGACAAAGCAGTAACAGAACTAACAGTAGGAGCAGTAGAGTGGCAGCAGCAATGCAGCGACAGAGTAGCAGCATCCCCACCAATGAGTGAGTATGGCGTAGCAACAAGGAGCGAAAAACAAGCCCAAACAAGTAGGGCGAAAAGAAGTATTGGAAAATTGCTAACCCAAAGAACTCCAAAAAGAAAAGGAAGAAGGAAAAAGCCAAACAACGGCTTGAGGGAACCAAAATCACAGCAGGGGGCGACAACCATATAAACCACCATAGATAGAAGAAGCATCAGAACAGGAGCAAAGCAGGGAGAAAACCCTTCAGCCAGTCTATCGTCCAGAGGGTTTGATTGAAGAAGAGAGAAATGAAGCCTTGAGAACAGCAGGTCGGCAAAATGGTCATTATATAGCAACTCGGAAATGACCAACAGTAGCTCCTGAACTTGTCCAAAAAGTAAACAAAGCAGACCCAAACAGCACAAGTGAAAAGCAAGTCTAGTCAAGGGAAGTGAGGAAGGCAAAGCAGCAGCAAGCTCGCAGATTCCAAACTTACAAGTCCAGAGTATAATCTTACAACGCAGCAAAGAAGCAGAAGATTGGTGGGGTCAAATCTCAGTCGGCCAGAATACAAAAATACAACCCAGCCAATTAGGTGTTCTAGAGAAAGAGGAGTACCACACAGCCATAAAAACACAAAGACATGGCCAAAAAGGAAGTGAGAACCCTACACACAAAGGCGCCATAAGTAGCAGAGACACTAGACCCTGAAGTAGAGCAGACAAAGAGAACAACAAAAGGGTGAAGTGTTTAGAACAGAATAGCCTGAAGAAGGTCAACAACAGCATCTGTATTCGCCCATGACATGACCAAAGTAGAACCGAACAGCAGAGCTGGGAAGCAGGTCTGTTCATGGGCTGTATAAAAGGCTGGAATGCAGCAGACCCATAGAGGCCAACCTTCCATGACCAGCATATTAGCATACACCTTAGCCATAACCACCATATAGCCATATGAGCATAGAAACATGTATGTGAACATAGGTGAATGATACTCACAAATCAGACCTGCTTATGTATGAAAAATGCATGTCGATAGGCCCCATTTTCATTGCAGGCGTTTGTTATGCAAATGATCTTGGATTTTCCCATAGGAGAGAGCTTTATCCTTTACCTTCTTGGTTAGGTGCATGATAATGGATGGACCGTACAACTTTTTACCTCTAAATTAGATGTCGTTCTTCTCGGTCCATATAATGTGGCAGAGTGCACCAAGGGAAAACCTGGTAATACGATGTGCAAAAGTTTGGCCGCTAAAGTGTTTCTTCCCCCACCTAATAAAATCATCCCATGGGAGGTTTCGCCACGGAATATTACAATTGGAAGCCCAAGTAGCCGCAAAGCTACCAGTTATCGAGCATCTAAAGAAGAGGTGATCAATGGAGTCTGACCTTAGGTTGCAAAAAGCATAAAAAACATCATCTATTCTTCGATACTAAAGTAGTAAGACTTGCGTAGGCAGGCGGTTGTGAGAGGCCAACCACAAGAGAAAGGCATCCCATGGAGCAAAAGCTTCATCCTAAATGAAAGAGTGCTGGTGAGCATGCCTTCCCCTAGGCCGAATGTGTTCCCAAGCCAGTGTAACAGAAAAAGCATCCAGAGTATTCTCCATCCAATGAATATAATCATCCTTGTTGTCGACAAAGGGGAGAGGGTGCTCCATCCATGAAGAAATGGATTGTAATGCTGAAGAAATAGGCCATTCTGTAGAAAAGAAGTCACGGACCATAATGTCACGTGGAATTCTCGAAGGTAGATATCTCTATTTGCAACAAATTTGTAAAGAGGGCCTTTTTCGTGCCAATTGTCAAACCAAAACGATGTCAGATGTCCCTTACCATTGTTCATCGAAACTGCAAAAAGTACTCACCACGGAGGTCCAAAATCTTTTTCCAAGCCCAGGAACAAACAACCGGTCTTTGAGCAATCCAGAAGTTAGCCTTCTTCAAGAAAGTGGAATGAATCCACCTACACCACAATGATTCTTTATCCGTAAAAAGAATCTAGATATGTTTTAAAGTGAAAGCTTTATTACAATCGAGTAATCTCCATATCCCTAAGCCACCTTCCTCCTTTGGTAAACAGATATCCGCCCAAGAGACCTTGGCACCTCTAGCCCCTAAGTTAGGACCCTTCCAAAGAAACTATTTGAGGATAAGCTCAATCCTATTTAGGACATACTTTGGAAGCGTGAAGACAGAAGACCAATAAACATGAATAGAATGCAGCACCGATTTTATGAGCTGTAAGCGGCCAGCGTAGGATAGGAATCTCTAAGACCAAGAGCGAACTCTCGCGGTAATTGCATTTACTAATGCATCACAATCAGTTTTACAGATTCTCGAAGAAATGACAGGAATCCCTAGGTATCGAAAAGGTAGTGTACCTTCTTGAAAGTTTAAGCATTGCCGAATGTTGTTTTGCAAAATAGTCGAACCACCCGAAAGGAAGATGTCGCTCTTATTAGTGTTTGGCCAAAGTCCCGACCATGAAGAAAATAAGTCTAGCCCATCTTTGAGGATTCGAATGATGTGTAGATCTCCTTCAGAAAACAAAAGCACATCATCGGCAAAGAAGAGATGTGATACACGGCTTAGTTTGCATCTCTAGAAGAACTTAAAGCCCGGCAAAGTAGTCTTGAAATGAATAATACGAGAGAACACTTCCATAACCAAGGTGAATAAATAAGGGGATAGAGGATCACCCTGTCGAATCCCTCTGGTACTTTTGAAGAATCCATGTAATTCTCCATTAATGGCCACCGAAAATTTTGCCGTGAAAACACATTCCATGATTAATCCGATAGTGAAATCCGGAAACTCAAAGGCCTTGAAAAAATCCTAATAGAATAATCACTATAGATGAATATTCATCGATCATATATTTGTAAATTTGGTAGCAAGAAGTAAATATCTAAAACCAAAGTGGGGAGAATTGAAAAAAGTCTTAAATTTATTACAACTATGTCAATTCCATCCAATTTTTTGGCCAATTTAGTATTAAAAGTTTTGTATTTATGCCAATTTTGGTCTATCAACACTAATGTAAACTTTTTTTAATTATATTTAATATTTTTTAATAATTTTTTCATTTCTTTTCTTTTTTGTAGCTTTTTTTTTACTTAGTTCGGCAAGGGCATCGTGGCCCTCGCCAGATTTGCCAGCAGGCTCTAGGCTCTCACCCTCATCCAATGCCAACGAGGGCATCCTAGCACTCATCAAGCCTAAGTTTAGGGGAAGAGCAACTGAAAAAATTATAAAAAATTAAGAAACTATGAAAATATTATTTAAAAAGTCCATGTTGCTCTCGGCAGTGCCATGTTAGGGATTTTTGCCCAAAACTAGCCAGATGGACTAAATTGACAAAAATGAAAAATGCTTCATATTGAATTGATAAAAATTATGTGTAAGATTGAATTGGCACAGCTGCAATAGATTTAGAACTTTTTGGTAGTTATCTTATTAAAGTGCAAAGTTGGATTTTTGCTCAACCAAACACACAACTAGTTTGGAGAAAGGCATTTCTTGCCACCAAATCGTTGTCTTCTACGAATTGGTCACAAATGATCATTATAGCCATGCCATCAATGTGAAGACTCAATATTCCCCCCCTCCTCTCTTTACTCCACCGTGAAGATTAGCCATGATTGCACCATCGCCGTCCATTGCCCTCCCCTGTCGACCTCCACCATTATTCGCTACCATCAAGCAACATTACTGTCGGTTAATAAGCCTTATATGTAAGATTTGATTAATTTTGTTATGTCGCAACCTAAAATCATCACGTATATATATGTGAATCGTATCTTCATAAAGTAAAAAAATTGATGCATCTTTTTTCGGATACATCTCTTGATGCAAAATTGCGATGATCCAACGCTCAAAAACTTCTCCTATATAAACTCCCTTTATCACTGACTTCAATAGATGGCACCTCATGTATCTCTTCTGACGACTCTTTATGTGAGATTATGTAGACATTAGGATTTAGAGGAGAGACATGAGCTATATTTACAGAGATTGTAACCTATCACCTCATTATAGATAAGGTTTATCTTAATCCACACTATCCAACTCCATATTAGACTAAATAGGAAACTGTATATATCTTTTCTTTATTATACCGATTAATATTTACAATAATAATTAATAAAAATCACATAGAATATTAAAATATATTCTAACATTCTCCCACTTGAGCTATGTTAATTGAAAATGTACTATGTATGCGCATTTTTATATTGGTCTATAGATAATTCCTAATAGTCAATCTGATCCCATAAAGTATTAAGAACCGAATCACAGTAGTAACTGCATCAAAAAGACGCCGTCCATGGTCACAAATGCTCTTAACTTTACTTATATGTATTTAATATGGTGGTGTGGCAAATAGATAATATCTCAAATAATATAGAAATCTTATATGTTATCCTCATTGTCAATCATCATTCTTTTACTTTATGTGTCACGAAAACTGATGTGTCACAAGAGAATATCTTTATAGCTCTAACGAACCCACATATATCTTACTTTTATAGTTAACTATACTTTATTGTAACAAGACGTATGTATATGACTAAAAATAAATGCCCTAGCCATTATTCAAAGTTTACACAACACCCTGTGATTTTTAACAGATATATATTCAATATAAAAATATCACATTCATAAATACATCATTGAAAGTATAAGAGTCAATACATATCAAACCATTACTAAAAGTAGCATAATACGAATGTAAACTTTATCAGAGAAAAAAATTAAAGAGCTCCCACTAAAAATTAAAGTTTACGACATGTCGTTCAAACAGACAAGGACGTAGACCTTTAGTTAGTGGATCAGCAATCATAGTATTTGTAGAAATATGCTCTACTACAACGTCACCGTTATGTAAGTATTGCTTTATGGTCAAAAACTTGACATCCATATGTTTAGGCTCCTTGAGACGTCTGTTGTTGTTAGTGAACAACGTTGTAGAGTTATTGTCATAATACAAGCTGTATGGGGGCTATTGACAAAATCAAACACAATCAACTTTCTAATGAGATTTTGGAGCAAAAATAATTTGAGGGGCGACCAAAAAGCATGCTATAAACTCCACTTGCATGGTAAATGATGATATTGTTTTCTTCTCACTTTTTCATGATACAACCAGCAATATCTGAATCTAAGTACCCTACTAGCTGCAGGTTTTGAACATATCTATAAATCAACATGCAATCTATAGATCTTTTTAAGAACATCAAAATATTCATGGTAGCAATCTAATGATCGTGTCTTGGTTTTAACTAATATTTACCTAGAAGTCCTATTATAAATGCAATTGTCTGGCCTAGTATAAATTTAAGCATACATGATACTACCAAGTATACTAGCATAAGGTACATTCTTCGTTTGTGCTTTCTCAAATCTGAATGAAGGCATTATGAAAGACTTAATTTGTCACCTTTGCAGAAGGGAGCAATTCCTGCTTTGCACTGTTGCATATTAAATCTCTCCAAAATACGATTAATATATGCCCTCTAAGATAAGCCCAATATGCGGCAAGAGCTGGGTGTCAATGGGTTGGGTTGGGCCAGCCCAAAGGTGAACATCACCAAGTTTGGGCCGGCCAGGGTAGGGCCAAATTATTTTTTCTTTTCATTATTATTTATTTTTTTCTAAATTAAAATTAATTGATAAATCTACCAAATGAAAGAATATAAAAAAATAAATTAAATTGAATTAAAGAAAAAAAATACATATGTTAAAAAACATCTGGACATCGGGCCAGGTAGGGCCAGGTCTAGTCTTGTTGGGCCGGCTCGTTTGGCTCGGGCATTTTTAACACCCCTGGTAAGAACAATCCTTATGGACTCAATGCAAGAACAAAATATGCCTCACATTGGTCCTTCATATGAAAATTCTATGACAACAGTTTGAATAAGATCAATATACGATCAATTTTGTTTCATACATATTTCAATATCGCTGCTAGCAAGCAAGATGTTATCGATATAAAAAACGAACAAAATAAATTTTCTCCTACTGATCTTGCAGTATATACACTGATCTAATTTGTTCTTAATAAATCCAAAAGAAGTAACAACACTATGAAACTTTAAGTAACATTATCTAAAAGCTTGCTTCAAACCATAAATAGTCTTTTTCAATCTACCAACCAGATTACATGTATCATCTACAGCAAAACCTTTGGGTTGTGCCATATAAACCTGTTCATCATGGTCTCCACTCAGAAAAACAGTTTTAACATTTATCTGGTAAAGCTTTATGTCAAAATGAGCCACTAAAGCCATGATCACTCCAAAGAGTCTTTAGAAAAGACTGGAAAAAATGTTGCATCATAGTCTACTCCTCTTTTAGTGAATCTCTTAGCTACTAGTCTAGGTTTAAATTTTTCAATCTTTCCTATGGAGTCTTTCTTGGTCTTAAACATCCATTTAGCGTCGACGGGTTTATAATCCTTAGGTACAAGCTCCCAAATATCATTATATTTCATATACAATATCTCATCTTTCATTACATCTAACCATAAATTAGATTCAGAGCAAGAAAAATAACTTATGTATAAGTTATCAAATCAACAACATAACCGATATCATAATTCGGCTATCCTAGATAGACTCTACAGTTTGGTTGTATAGCTGATCGTCGCTGCCTAACGGATCTCCTTAGATGAGCATTTTCAACCTTATCTATTCTTGAGAGGCTTGAGGAGCTTCATCAGGATCTGCTTCAATAACAGATTCTTTAGCCTCAACAGGTTCAGTCTGCGATATAGGGACCTCCATAATTGCCTTTATAGGAAGAGAAAACGATATACATTGTATTATTATCCTCAATATTTTATGAGCAATCACCTTTTTCGACCACATCAAGCCCCATAAACTTTAGTGTCTGTGAATCCTTAATTCTTGTTTATCCATTAAGATTATAAAATCAATATCCCTTTGACGGAACTAGATAAGACACAAAATAACATCGAGCGGTTTTAGAGTCCAACTTGCCCAAAGTTGTATTATACAATTTTACTTCTACAAGGCATCTCCAAGGCTTCAAATGATTCAATCTAGGTTTCTATCTAGTCCACAACTCAAAATGAGCAAGTGGCACAGATTTTATAGGAGCACGATTCAGAATATAAAGCGTCATTTTCAAAGCCTCACCCCACAAAAAACTATGTAAATTAGTTCTGCTAATCATGCTCCTCAATATATCCATAAGGGTATGTCACGACCCCGTCCGAGTTGGGGATCGTTGGTCGGAGCGCATTCAAACACAAAAGCTTTGCATACCATTCCCTATCAATAGTAACCTAGGTGTGTTTTACGGCTTGGGTTTAGGCGCTTGTGCAATGTGGTGTTGTGATCATTAGAATATGCAAATACACAATAATTTGATTTAAAACAACGCTCTAAATTGCATAACGTAAACAATCAACCCAAACTACAAATCTGCATGAAATATGTCGACAATCACGCCACCCTTTATTTCTCCAATCTACATCAACATTTAACACATTTCATTAGGGGACTTACCCCACCTTCGAGGGCATCTATAGAAAACCTCATTATAAATCATTCAACTTTTTAATCGGATTAAATCCTCTATTGTCCCCAGTGGAGTCTCCAGGTCAATCGCACCCCACCGAGGTGGGGATCGTTGGTCGGAATGCTTTCGAGGGTCATCAATGGGTCACCATCGTCCAACTTGTGGTGATGGGATTTCAGGTGCAGGCTCCTTCCAATGCCCATTACCACGGCAAGGAAATTCAAATTGATGTCAACCTTTCAGTGCGATCTAATGGTATATGCATCGTGTACGTGCCTTGGAATTGGCACCAACAATTTTTTGGAGGGTTTGGTCGGGAACCCTATCGAGAGGTTGGGAGTCATCAATTGATTCTACAAAAACTAGATAAATGAGCACGGAGATTTGATTATGTCGAGAATCAATGGCATGTGAGGACAAATCGCATCAAATCAATCAGTCGGATCAACATGGATATAGGCTTAGACAATAAACGATCTAAGTTTGGGGGTTGGTTCGGAAAGTATGATGGCCAAATATCCATAAATGATCAATTTAGAAGATTCGAGAACCCAAAATTCATAAATTAGGGTCAAGCCAGTTAAATGTGGCCATTTCTCATTTTTTGAAATTTTTTATAATTTTTTTGGAATTTTTAAATCATTTTTTCTATTTTTTATTGACATTTTCTATAATTATTATTATCTTTTTAATTTTTTGGATCGAATTGAACCAACCCACTCAAACAGAATTGTCCGGTCCAGACCAGAAGGGACCCGAACTAGTCTAGCCAAAATAACGCTGTTCCTTTTTGTTGTTATTTTATTATTTTTATATTTTCTATTCTATTTATCTAAATTTTAAAATTCTCATTACCAATCGGACGCTCACTAATTGAATATGTGTCCTAACCTAGACCGTCCGATTGCTCGCATATTATACTAATAGACTAACAGACTTGCTGATGTGATTTCTACGTGGCGCCACGTTAGCGCTAGCTTGGACCTCTAACTGCTCAACCCGTGCCACGTCCACTTCTTCTTTCTCAAGAGAATGACCACAGAATGTGTGCCATTCCGAATTCCGACCTTATCTCGAAGCTTATGAATGAATGAATGTCTATCGATGTATTTTAGTTAAATCTCAATTAGAATTGATCTCTCTTGAGTCGACTAACCAAAGGGGGAATGACTAACTAGGATTTAAGTGTATTGACTAAAAGAACTAGACCATGGATTGGTACCTTGACCATAAGGATTGTCGAGGAAATATTTTGAGCCATTAAAAGCTAGTCAAAGATTGGTCTTAGAATGATTTGCTAGCGTTATATAGTTGATTCACGGGTGATTCCGTTTAACTATAGTATAATTTGCAAATTAACCTAAACCGATTCATGGTAATCGCGTCCTTTGGAACTGGTGATTGACTCTCGCAATTACATAGCCACTAAGGTTGTCATGGTTCGAATAACTCTTAAACGTGATATTAATCATTGATCGATACGTGTAACTCCTAAGAGTCGTTCGTTAGCTTGAGATAAACTGGAATGCCAATTGACTGAGTTTGGCCACGAATTGGACTTTAAGACTGGATGCTGGACATTCAAGGATTCCAATATAAATAAATTGGATGTCGCCTCATCGAGAGCAATTAAGATTAGGGTTCATCCTAAAGTGATCGAAAAATCAAAAATTAGGTTGAGGATTGGAAATTACCTTTACCCCGGATAATGTTCATTCCTCTAGAAGTTAGTGAGGGTAAGATGGTCATTGTGCTATTCCCCATGTTGGCTGAAAGTTAGAAGGGCATTCTTATCCATTTGTAGTCTTGCATTATTGATGGAGAAGAAGACAAAGATGGCCCAAAAGTCAAAACCCCGAAAAGCACCCATCAAGTCTATCAACTTTGTCACTATTACACCATGTCCATCCATCACCTTGTAATTTCTTGTCCCCACAACTTGCAACTTAGCTTCTTCAGGAAGCCTTGGATAACTTGAGAACACAAACCACTCTCCCTCTCTTCCTCTCATTCTTCCCCTCATTTCTCTCTCACTCTCACCCGAACACTATCTTCTCTCTCGGTTCCTCACGCTGATTGCCGACCGCCTTCCTTCGTTGTTTGTCTGTCGTCCATTCAACGCCGTGCTAGCCACCACCGAGCACCATCCTCACCAAGCCTTCTCCTCCGCCTTGAGTCGCCGTGCACAAATCGTCATCGCCGTCGGAGCCTTGGAATCACCGAACCACTGCCACTATCCCTGCATCGCCGACCAGCCCTGATCCGTGACTGCGAGAGCTATTCTTAGGGAGTTCTTGAGTTGGTTCAAGGTAGAGAGGCTCCCTAAACTTAGTTTAACATGTTAAGAAGACAATGATTGAGGTTTGGAATGTTTTTGATGGAGATTTGTGAGTGATTCTTGCATAAACTTCCTATAGCTCAAATCTGCCCGTTACCGAATAGCTTGGTGCCACGACCCTTCTCTGCTTGTTTCGTGGATTTGTTTGGCCTAAACTTGTGGTAAGTTGCTCCAAAACTTTGCCTAAGAATTACTAATGGATTATTAGAGATGGATATGGAGAGTTTTAGGAGTTGTTCTTGTATGAAAAACGTCGTAAGACCGAGAGCCCGCATTTCCGTTTTCCAGCGCGTGTCAAAAGTAAAATGGCTCATTCGAAGTCATCTGAAGGCCGAACTGAGCTCTATTTTCTTCCATGCAACAGTAAGATCATGAGGAACATGAATTTAAGGTTGGTTTACTCAAAAAGTAAATAGAATTATGCCATTTTTTTTCCGAGAGCAAGTTTGTGTTCATTGAAGACCGAATCTGCCATTTGAGGATCGAACATACCGAGGGCGTTCTTGAACCAAACATTGTGTTGTCTTGGTTAACCTTGTAAGTCTAATGCTGGTCATGGGTGATTAGAGGACATTAAGCATGAACTTAAGATTATTTTGTGGACTTAATGGTTGGAATTGCCGTGAGTGATCTCGGAGTTGATTGATTAACCTATTGTGTTCGAACATGGCTTGTGTGATGATTTGGATGATTGAATTGATTGCTCATCCTATGTGTATGTTTGGTCTTAACTTAACTTGGTGAGATCAATCAATCGAATTAGTTGTTTGCTCATGAGTATTCGGCCTTGAGAGAATAAGGCGAATCAATTTGTTAAATGGCTAGTTAGTTTCTTGACTTGATATGCTTGGCAAATTGATATGGAAATTGCACAAAATTGGGATCAATCCATGAGTTGAAATGTAGAGGCCGAACCAAGAGTTACCTTTTTACGATTGAATATTTGAATTTATTGACCAATCAATGGATGAGACATATATTGAGTATAAAATCACACGATAACCTAAATGAGGTTAAAGCATGACTCGAGAACCATTATTACAAGGGTTCTGGTAATCATAATAGTCGGGGCGCTACGACGATGGCGTTTACCAAATGCAAGCATGACCTAAGACCCGTGTTTCTACAGGAGGTCCAGGAAGATGAATTATTTATTCGACCTGGGTGTCACGCCCCGCCTTCCTAAACAATGCGTTACATCCACTAAGACCGTAAACTCAACCCAAGATACTATTCTATGACCTAAATGAAGTGGGACATGCATGCGAAAGGAGAAAAGAAAATAGTTACACCACATTACATAAAGTAAATAATAAGACACGGGATAATAAAAGATATTTACATATACCCAAAGGACAAGTTTATACAAAAAAGGTCAAGGATTTACTAACATCAAAAGCTAGGGTCAAGGAGGATTAGGACCGATGAAAAAGTAACAACCAAACCCCTTTTCTACGAAAGCCACAAGTCCCCAAAAGACAACTCAAACGATCCTAGGACATCCAACTTGCTAAGTAGTGCTACTGTCTTCGTCTTGGTTCATGTCCGCCACGGGATCATAATCCGAGAAGGTTTCCGATCGTACTTCTACAGTGTCCTCTTCTATGTCACTCTCAAAGTCCGATATTTCAATTACTTCACAATGCTCTCTTCTCTCGCTGGGGTTTCCTCTAGAATGTTCCTTGATCCTGCTACGGAGATCTCCACCTCTATCTTATCACGAGTAGGATGACACCATGAAGGCACAACACTTCTAGGAACCTCATGAGCCTTCAGCGGATCTGTCGTAAGTTCTCTGGTTCTACAAAACCAAGCTTGAAAACGATGCAGCTTCCCCTTCGTCGACCCAAACTATAGTACTCTTCCTAACATAAACTGCACCTCGTCCATTTGGAAATTTCTCAAAATAGACTATTATTTCCTTCGAATCGCCTAGGCGTATAGGTAACATCTTCAAGGCTTGGGATCTGAAAAAGAAAACCCCACGATGGGGTGAGACTAACATTTCAGGAAGCTAGCCTAATCCTACACTGGGCCATCAGTTCCACCAGACAGAAGCAATCATAGCTACAAGCTTACAGTGACAAAAAGATATGTAACATTGTACGAAAGCAATCCTATCATAAAATAAATCTTGTGAAGAAACTACATTCAAGATAAGTATATAAAGAAAGTGACCCAAGCTTCCGTATTAACCTAGAAAAATTTCCATACCACAAGAATTATAAATCAATTCAGTTTTCATTCCACAACTTGAAAGATTAGTCCGCGTTCTACATATTAGACTATCACGACAGATAAACCTGCATTAAAACACGTCAGGTTTACTAGCTTAATTCCAAACTCATGCCGACATGTACCATTCTTATCCCGCGTTAGGATGCAACTGGATACCCTTCAAACCACAACCTCGGGTTAAGACGTCTCAGGGTATATGTACGACGCAACCCCGCGTTAAACACCTCAGGGTGCCATAGGCTTCAAGCAATCACCGCAACAAATAAATCAAGTCAAAAATCATCACAACAGTCATTTAATCACATTCCCTTCATGAGGAATTTCAGAAAGTCGATCATAAATTACTTGCTTGCCAAAATGAACGTATTTGATCATAAAACGTAATTCAAGAGCCGAATATCATACGGCCACATAAGCCATCAAGATATACCAATGAGCATGTCATCAATTCAGTCAAAAGAACAATAATTTTTGTAATAAACAAGCGCTCATGGCTCGATTCCAAACAATTCCATTCAGTTTCCACTCAACCAAGCATAATAAAATCATCAATTCATCGATTCTGCAAAAAAAAACTATCCAGTTGCGTCAAAATGTCCTAATATAGGTTTAGGGGTCGCTCACCTTCGTTCCGATTAGCAAGTTTCCACCAAAATCCTTTATCAAGCTCATCTCCCACTTAAGATCGCCGCTATCCAAAACAGGGCAGCAATACATCTTAGTAATAATCCATCGTTTCAACCAAATTATCTTTCCAAACTTCAATTCCATCAATCGTGCACCTCATTACCTCTCCAATTAACATTATGTCAGTTGTCTAGCTTTAATGATTCTATGAGATCGATTGAGATTGAACTGGAACCCTAGAAAATGGGGTTATAAGTTTTTGTCTCCTAAAGAATAGAGCGTTGTTCTCAAAGACGATTGGACCATGAGGTGGTCATAAATGGAAAGAAAAATGAATGGACTTGATAGTCTTGGCTATTCGTGATTCTAATGGATGGTTGAGTAAGCGGAAAGGCTGTTTAGATTATAACTGCAGGGGTGAGTTGATTTATTCGACTGAATATCCAAGGTGTGGATTTGTGGAGAATGAAGAGTATCCTCGACTCCGTAGAACCTTGTTACTTGAGGTGACCTAGTAATTTGAAAGAGGAATGTCGAATATGGTGGCATTTGAATCCTGGAATAAAAGTACCGTTGTTGGTGCAGACTCCAAGTTTGATACTCACTGGAGCACAAAAGACGAGGTGGATTCGAAGAAAAAGAATACCACTGAAGTGTATAGTTGCCTTTATAGGGCAAGAGACCTTAGCGTGAAAGAAAGAGGAAATTATAATTGTCTGGGTGATAAGATTGAACGTCTGGACTAACAAGGAAGACGTAGCTCTCAAATGATCTCCAAAAAATAATTTTGAGAGATTTGTCTGGTGGACAATGCATGATTCTAAGATAATGTTGACGCTCAGTCGAAGGGATGGAATTTGGATAAAGTCGTATTGGCTGGTTATGGAATCCAGCGTGTATGACGCTAATGCTTCCTGAGGAAAGTGCGACAAAGATGAGCAAAATGCTGCATGATCTGATTGAGAATCCATGAAAGCAAATAGCCAAGTTATAGACTCTCAAGTAGATGGTTGAAGGACGGTTGGAACTATTCGACACTTGGTAGTGTGAAGATGATAACGATCGAATTGAGGACTCAAGGAGTAATTAGATTGATTATTACTATCTTGAGAGACGATGGTCGGATTCATTCAAAGAGTCATGAAGAACATGAACAGCCTTTGAAAAGTACCATATGGACCCTAAAAGAACACTCATGTATGCTAAATGAAAGAGCACGAGATTTGAGCTTAATAAGGCAAAATTCTTGGTTGTGGAGTTTCTGGAAATGGGACCCCTCTGAATCCTTTGAGGATTGGAATGAGTGATGGAATACTAAGGTAGATATTAGTTACTGAAATTCGAAGTTTCCCCTGAAATTGATGGATTGTTATTGATGAAACATGATAAGATTTCCCACAAGGACTATCCCATCAAGGTAATAGACTAAGGACGAGATGTAGCGCGAATGGATGAACGAACATAAAAAGGAGTTCCAAAGACTTAAGCCTAGTTGGTGACCGCACCGATGTTGGTGTTTCCAATAGAAAGTGAGAAGTGGTGAGAAGTTATGATGACGTGTCGCAGAAAGGAAATTAGAGGTGTATCCAAGCATTGTGTATACATTATAACAATAAGGCCTTATGAGTAGGAGCACCAATGCATGATTTGAATTGGCTTGCAAGCATCCTTATGACAAAGTTTGGGAAACATTAATTGCATGGAGAAAGGATTATAAGTTTATATAAATCATGAGAACATGAAGAATTAGTTTCCCGAGAAGAACCGAAGGAGGAGTAACATGGATGGAAGAAGTTGCCTAAAGACTAAGGATAAGATATCCTATATCACTTACGAAAGACAAACAAAGTAACGAATGCGTATATTGGAAATTGAGCATCGCGCAATTAGCGAATAAAGGATGAGCTTCCCTTCGGGAAATAAGATATTCAACTTCCAAATTGGGAGTTTGCCAAATGGCTAGTTGAACGAATGCCTTAAGAATTGGATCTGAAGGCAAGAAGTGATCAAGGCATCGTGATAAATGGACCCTGGTATCCACAGGAACATGGAAATAAGTAGAACAGGAGGAAATTCAGACCTTCAAGTACCTGAGGATGAAAGCCTTGAAAGTTCATGGACGAACTAAAAGGATGACTCAGACACTTTAGAAAAGATGGTGAGCATGAATTTTTTGAAAGAAACTAGGAAAGTTAAGTACCACTCATGGAGTTCCCTAAAATGGCGGTCATTAACAAAGAAAGGAATGTTGGGCTCAAGATTTGCCCATGCCAAGGAAATACGAACCGAACTCGACTTAGATCTCAAGGAGTGGAGTAATAAGGAGGATTAAGTGGGGACAAGGATGGATAGTGAGGTCTTAGGAGACTGGTCAAGGTAAGGCATGGGATGCCTAGCATGTGACTTGACACATATGGATGGTGTTTGATCTTGGTAAGATTTTGGCAAGGCACAAAGAATTAAGTTCTCTACTTAGGATTGAAAGTCATTTCTGGACCTTGGCTTGCTTGATGAATGAAAGTGATTGGTTTTTGTGAATCACTGCAATGGATGGAAATGAGGAATGGCCATGGGCTATCAGTTGAAATGTTTCTGGAAATGATGTATGGGGTACTGTTGTGTATAACTGTTTTTGTTAAGGAGTAGTTAGTAACTCTGGATTGGATGAATGAGTAGGTTACTGACTCATTGCTGAACTTGTGGTGGACCAGGTTTAGTAGAAAGGGACGAAGATGAGTAACCCATCCAGAAGATTTGCAAGGCCGAGAGGCGGAGCCTCTAGCGCTATGCCGCCTGTAGCGGAGGATCCAAGTGTGGACGGTTTGCTGAGGGAAATGGAGGGGCTTAGAGATATCATAGAAAGGCAGGCCCAAGACCGAGACTCTGCCATAGCCTAGGCATTAGGAGCTGCCCTAGCAGCCGTGAATACCAACATTAGCAACGCTAGTGGAAGTGGAAGTTGGGGCGAGCCAAACTAGAGCAATGAAACTGTAAACCCTCAAGAGGAAATCGTTGAGGCCAGGTAGATGGGCCAACTAGTGGAGCAGTTCATGAAACTGAAGCCGACGCAGTTTGACGGGATTAAAGATCCCGAGCTAGCACCCAGATGGATAGAAAAGCTAGAGAAGGCTTTTGGGGTGCTAAGATGCACCAATGAGGAGAAGGTGCTGCTGGCCGTGTATTAGCTGGAGGGTACGGCCAATGACTGGTGGGCTGCCACCAAGGACGGAATCTTCCCTAAAGGAGTGGCCCTGAACTGGAACGCTTTTAAGACGACTTTTAATGATAAATACTTTTCAGAAACAGCCAGGGAAAGGAAGCAAGTGGAATTTCTGCATCTACGTCAGAGCTAGCTGACGATAGACCAATACGAGGCTGAATTCGCGAGACTTTTGAGATATCCGCCTTGATATGTGGAGGACCCTTTGGAGAAGGCAAGGACGTTTAGGGATGGTCTGAGCCCAGAGCTCCGTAGCCAGATGATCGTCTTGAATTTGAGGACTTACTAGGAGATATATGAGCGAGGCCAAATGATTGAACGAGATTTGAGGGAGAGAAATGCCGCAACTAGATCGCGGTTCCCATCGTTCAGAGACAATTGCCAAATAGGCAAGAGGCCAATGGCGAACAACAGATATTTCGTGTCGTCCGCAAGGAAGAATATAGTGAAACCGCCAAACTCAACAAACTGAAATTGTAGACTTTGTGGCAGGAGGCACGGAAATGGACCATGCCCTGTATGAACAGGAGCCTGTTTCAAGTGCGGCCAATTGGGCCATCAGATGAGGGTGTGTCCAAACCAAGCATCGGCAAACAGATAGCAAGGCCAGCGACCCAAGTTGGGCCGTCGACTGCAACGCCTTAGACTGAACAAAACAGGCCGTCGGCACAAGGTACAGTATACGCTGTAGCCCACAGAGAGGCGGAGGAAGCGCCAGTAGTAGTCACAGGTACGGTATACTTATGCAACCAGACTACTTATGCATTGTTTGACCCTAGTGCCACGCACTCCTTCGTGTCTACAGAGTTCGCTAAATTAGTTGGCATGAAATTGGAACCGTTGAGCATGATCTTGCATGTTACCACACCCTTAAAGGATAACACGATAGTTTCGTTAGGCTGTGCTGGTTGTGAGATAGTGATTGGGGAAAATAAAGAAAGCATTGGCTTAGTCGTATTGCCCATGTTTGATTTTGACGCAATAATAGGAATGGATTGGTTGGGTAAGCAGGGGGCAGTAGTAGATTGTGGTAGTAGAATAATTCGATTTCATTTGAGAGACCGCCCTAGTTTTGAATTGCTGGGAAATCAAGGAGGAATCTCGATTCCCTTAGTTTCATTTTCGGAAGTAACTAAGTTGATGTCTGAAGGATGTCGGGCATACTTAGTAGCAGTGATGAAAACGACTGCCGAGGAACTAAAGTTAGAGAATGTCCCGGCAGTGCGTGAGTTCTCGGATGTGTTTCCTCAGTAGTTGCTAGGATTACCACCATAATGAGAAATAGAGTTTGTAATTGAGTTAGCCCCTAGGACGGAGCCGATATCGAAAACACCGTAGAGTATGTCCTTGTCAGAATTAAAGGAGTTGAAGGTGCAGATGCAGGAGTTGCTAGATAAGGGATTCATCCGACCAAATGCTTTGCCGTGGGGAGCACCAGTGCTGTTTATAAGAAATAAGGATGGATCTTTGCGTCTATGCATTGACTACCGGCAGTTGAATCTAGTGACGGTAAAGAACAAGTATCCACTACCGAGGATTGATGATCTATTCGATCAGTTGCAAGGAGCAGCAATATTTTTGAAGATTGATTTGAGGACTGGGTATCAATAGTTGAGGATCAAGAAGGAGGACATGTTGAAGACGGCATACAGGACAAGGTATGGTCATTACGAGTTTACGATGATACTGTTTGGATTGACAAATGCTCCAGCTGCTTTTATGGACCTAATGCATCGAGTATTTAAGGAGTTTTTGGACAGATTCGTCATAATCTTTATTGATGATATCTTGATTTACTTGAGGAGCAATGTAGAACATGAGGAACACTTGAGAATTGTACTACAAACGCTGAGAGAGCATATGCTCTATGCAAAGTTGAGTAAGTGTGAATTTTGGCTAAACAAGATAGCCTTTTTGGGTCATGTGATGTTTGGTGAAGGAATCGCAGTGGACCTTGCGAAAAGCGAGGCTGTAACCAATTGGCCGAGGCCTATTACAGTCACGGAGGTAAGAAGTTTCTTGGGATTGGCGGGATACTATAAGCGATTTGTGGAAAGATTCTCATCCATGGCCATCCCACTGACGCGGTTGACGAAGAAGGAAACAAGGTTTGAATGGACTGATAGACATGAGCAAAGTATAAATTGACGACCACACTAGTGCTGTCCATTCCGTCGGGATCAGGAGGCTATGAAATTTACATTGATGTTTCGCTAAAAGGATTGTGTTGTGTGTTGATGAAGCATGGCAGGGTAGTAGCCTATGCATCCAGGCAGTTAAGGTTACACGAGATGAATTACTCGACTCATGACTTGGAATTAGCGGCGATAGTGTTTGCTCTAAAAATTTGGAGACGCAACCTTTGTGGTGAGAAAGTCCAGATATTTACCCACCATCATAGTTTGAAATACTTGTTTTCCCAGAAGAAGCTGAACATGAGGCAGCGTAGGTGGATGGAGCTGCTCAAAGACTATGACTGTGAGATACTATATCACCCAGGGAAAGACAACAGAGTGGCAGATGCATTGAGTCGGAAGTCAAGTATTGCAATCTTGCTAATGAGAAGTTGGTCGACGATAGAGGACTTGAGAGATTCTGAATTCAAATTAGAAGTCGATTAGTTGTCCAGTTTGATAGCTACTTTGAGGGCGGAACCTGAAGTCCAAGAAGGGATTAAGGCATAGTTTACGGACTCGGAGATTCCGAAAATAGTAGAGATCGATGCGACGAAGAGAAAGCCGAAATTTCAGATGTCTGAGGATAGAATTTCGAGGTTCCGAGGACGTTTATGTGTACCAAAGGATGAAGGGCTCCGAGAAAGAATTTTATCAGAGGCTCATAGGAGCAACTATAGTGTCCACCCTGGAAGTACAAAGATGTAGCAGAATTTGCGACATCATTATTGGTGGAATGGAATGAAGGTAGACATGGCAAGATGCATGGCTAAGTGCTTAACATGCCAGCAAGTGAAAGCACAGCACTATAAGCCTAGGGGACTGTTGCAACCACTGGAAATTCTGGAATGGAAGTTGGAGCACAAAACCATGGATTTCGTGATGGGATTGCCAAGGAGCTAGTGAGGCCACGACTCGATATGGGTAGTCGTGGACCGATTGACCAAGTTCCCCCACTTCATTCCTATGCGAAAGGATTTTGCTATGGATAAGTATGCAGTACTGCATATGAGACAGATAGTGAGACTGCACGGAGTGCTGGTGATGATCACCTCGGATAGGGATCCGAAATTCACGGCAAACTTTTGGGAGAGCCTACAAGAAGCTATGGGGACCCGACTGCAGTTCAGCACGGCATACCATCCACAGACAGATGGGCAATCAAAAAGGACGCTATAGACGCTCGAGGATATGTTGAGAGCGTGCGTCATTAATTTCAAAGGCGGATGGGAAGAACAGCTACATCTGGCAGAATTTTCTTACAATAATAGCTACCAGTAGAGTATACAGATGAAACCATTCGAAGCACTCCAAGGTAGGGCCTGCAGAACATCAATATGCTGGGAAGAGGTTGGAGAAAGAAGTATCGTAGGGCCCGAACGGGTAGAATAATCGGGGGAAGTAGTGAAGATCATTCGGGGTAGACTGAGGATGGCGTAGAGTCACTAGAAGAGCTATGTAGACAAGCGGCGCATGCCCCTAGTGTTTCAAGTAGGCGATCATGTCTTCCTCAAGGTGTCGCCGATGAGAGGACTGTTGCGATTCGGAAGGAAAGGGAAACTAAGCCCAAGGTATGTAGGCCCTTTTGAGATATTGGAAAAAATTGAAACTTTGGCCTACCGGCTTGCTTTGCTGCCAAATCTATCCCAAGTGCATGACGTATTCCATGTGTCGATGCTGAGAAAGTATGAACTTGACCCGACACATGTGCCAGATTACGAGGCCATAGAAGTGGACGACAGAGTGTCTTACGTAGAGAAACCAATAAGGATCGAGGATCGAAAAGAGCAAATTCCTCGGGAATAAGAAGATTCTGCTGGTCAAAGTTGTATGGGAGCACCGCGGAATAGAAGGAGCCACATGGGAGAATGAAGAGACAATGAGGCATCTTGGGTATCCAACGTGGTTCACTTCAATTCAACTCTTCAAGCACTTTCAATTTACCCAAAAGTTCACCCATTAGTAACTCAACATTCTAACGAAGGGTTAAAAGTCTTCAAACCACACTGACCAAGACAGGGCAAAATTGGTTCGTAAAAATTTTGCACAAACCGGTCATGAATACTCCTCTAAAATCAATTCCATCATGCACACATCTTGCCCATACATCAATTGACATCATAAGGTGCCTTATGATAATTTTAAGGCACGGCCATAACCCCAAGAACCCTCAAAGTACTTGATTACTCAAATGGTGCAGGGGCAGAACCAGTCCGAGGGGATTTTCACATAAAAGCCCACAAATCAACCTCTAAGCTTCTATTTATTCCAAAACTAACTTGCCAACACATCAATCTACATATTTAGAAGGATCACCGTGAGTTTCGAAACAAAATAACACCTCGAATTGTCTTTAAACCACTCACATACTCTTTTTGGCCCTCAAAGATATTCTTTCCTTTAAGATTAAGCGAGGGCATTTTAGTCTTTGTGTTCCCCTATAGTGGCTGAATAGTTAAGGATACAATGGTCATTTGAACCTTGATATTTTTATGAGGAAAAGCCAAGTGTCATTATGTGGCTTAAGGGAGGACACCTAAGCTAGGATTAGATACTGAAGGGCATTAATTTGTTGTCTAATCTCACCTACCACTCTCTCTATCTCTTTCTTGGCTTGTGAAAGAAGTCACACTCTCCCTTTCTCTCCATTTGCTCAGCCGAATCCCTCTCCACCTCATTTTCTCTCTTTCTTTTGCTCTCTCTCTCTCTCTCTCTCGCTCGACAGCTGCATCGCCGCCTGTTCGCTAGCCACGACGCCGGCCACCATCTGGCCTCCAACGAACGACCACAACATCCCTTAGTGTCTTGCCTACAATCTCCAGCTTCCCATTCGGCTATTCACCACCTCTTTTGACCCATTTAGTCTCCGGAACCCGCAAAGGTTAGAATCGGAGCGAGTCTGACCATGAGCATCTTTAAGGCGACTTCAAGGTCTTGATTAACTTCCAAATTTAGGTAATAACTTCTTGAGATATAGTATTAAGGTTTAGTGGCCTGAGTTTAAAGTTTGGTTGAGGTTGAAATAGGTTCTGGTGGTTGAATGTCCATGAACTTCTCTAAGATATAATTTGTCTACTGCTGACCGGTCTGAAATCGAGACACACTTGAGGACCTTTGAGGAGTCGCCTTGCCCGAAAATTGTGGGTAAGACTCTCTAAAACATAATATTACATGTTAACAAAGAGTATGTGAGTTGGATTGGAGTTTCATGGCCGGTTATGCGTGATTTTCTCTAAGACAAAAACATTTCCCTGCACTGGTTAGTTTTGGAGCTGAGAATTGTGGGTGCTCTTGGTGAATTTTACCGACTTGATTCACGTGGTAAGATGATTTTTAACCCTTCATTAGGGTGTTCAGGTATTAATAGGTGATTTGTGATATAATTGGAAGTGCTTGAAAGGATGATTTGAGGTGAAAATCGAGAGCCGTGTAAATTTGTTCCTAGCACGCACTGATTTTAAAACGACTTGTTCTAGGTTATCCGGTATCCAAATTGAACTCCGTTTTTGCTCACACGTTCGTAAGACCATGAAGGGTAAGGTTGTGAAAGTATATTCTCAAAAGGTCACCTTGATCAATACCAGTTATTCAGGAATGAATCTGATCGTGGAAGGCCAAGAGTGAACAGCTTGGTGCCGCAACGATGCCTCAATTGTTTAATGGAATTGCGTAGCCTAAGCTCAATATAAGTTATGCTTAAACCTTTATTAGGATATTATGTTACTAAAGGACGGAGTTTTGAGTTGGATTGAATGATTTCACGGACTGATTTTATGTGAGGCGTGAAGAAATCCAATCTGCCGTGTTTTGTTGAATTGAACTTGAGTGATTTTAGGCGTGAAACTTGTGAAATCAAGGCTGAATTGAGGAGCCTAATCTGGTTATGGAGTGGGGTTGGACCCTTTGGCATGTTTTATAGAAATTTATGGAGGGGCCCGTGACTAATGTCAAGCCTTGAGTTTCGTGAAATGGCCGTTTTCATTAATTTGTCCGAGGCCTTGTTTGAATTGATTCGAGTGAAGCATGTGTTTGACTGAGAATTTTGTAATGTGAAATATGTTAGGTCTAGTTGAAGGACATTTGGAATGAATCCCTCGAATAGGCGATGAAATACTTGAATTTCATGAGTTTACTTTTGATTGAAAATTGAGGTGTGAAATTGCTTTCGAATGAAAACTGAAGATTTTATAACTGGTTTTATGAATAAATGGCATGTCGGATCGCTGATAGAAATTATATGTGCACTGGCGTGTGGGATCGCCGGGAAAAATTATAACTGCATTGGCATGTGGGATCGCCAAAGGCATATTAGATCGCCGAGAAATTATATTTTGGCCAAAGTATTGGGAGGGAATTTCTCCCATTTGACATTACGAGGTCGTGCGGCTAGAAAGTTCTACACTGACACGATTCAGCTCAATTAAAAATGGGCGTCGAGAGTCTTATGGTAATCGAATCATCTCTAAGTACGGACGCTAAAGTCTCATATGGACCGACGGGTCATATGGAGATCGAATTTTCTCGCAGCCCAAAGATGGACGGATATGGAATGATATATTTTCTGGGAAAATCAAAGAATGATTTGTGAAAAATTGATTATGCCTCATATTTGCAAATTGCCTCATGAATTGAATTTGGGCCAAAAAGAGTGTGATAGAAAAGGATATGTTTTTTGGAAATTCGGGAAATGGAATTGGAAAGTTGCCTCATGTTTTGAGATGGCGTTGATTGCTTACTTTTTGATTGAAAAACTATGCCATAGTACAAAGCTCAGTTTATCTCATGGAATTTGGGTAGTTGGATTTATTCGCTTTTGAATGATTGAAAGGTCATGTTTTAAACTTTATCCTATTTTGCCATGTTAAAAATTTTATTGCAAAATACTCTATTTTTCAAAAGAGTTTAGAGGTACTCGCAGCCTAGTTTAGTTTTAAGTTTAGCTTAATGACATTTTGTATCTCATCCCGTCATAGGATAACATTTCTCAGGTCCCCGACAATGGGAACCTGAGCTTGCCATGGGTTGACATTCGATAAAGCCACTGGAAGGAATGGTTATGAATGTATTTGTGACCTTAGGGTTGTAATGGTGAAATTTGGGGATGTAGAATTATAACTTCTGAAATATGATTGACCATTTATGAAAGGTGTATCCTTTTGTCGTAAATCTTTTTGTATTTTCTTTGTATTAGATGTTTTCACACTTCCGCATGCATTTATCATTTAAAAGTTTTATGTTTTTGGCCGTTTGATCCTGGGAGTTCATTAAAGGTAACGGCCAAGGTGGGATACTCGCATGCCCGCCGGGGTTGGGGTGTGACAAAATGAGAGAGATAGGTGGTTGGTCATTTGAGAGGAAGGAAGAGAGGGTTTTGCCTTCAACTCTCTCTTGGTAAACTTCTTTGAACGGTAGGTAAAGAGGTAGCAATTATTGCTAAATACCAAGCAATTGACACTTGTCCTTAGTCGATAAAAATCTTGACAATCCAATGACACTAATACCTCTCCCATTTTTGGTGGCCAAGGGAGACTCAAATGACTAAAACGTCCGTCTACAAATCTTAGGGCAAGGCTAAAACTCGAGTGGCAAAATGGTAATTTTGCATTTTCAGCCTAAAATTTCACTTTTCTAATTTAAATTTCCCTTGAAGAGGTGACGTCCTTTCCTTTTTAAATGTAGGAATTCTTCAAAGTCCAATACCCAATATCGAGATCCAATTTCATGTTAAGCTCTCGTCGACTGTAATTCCAACTTATCACAAACTGACGGGTGACTCGTGCAAGCGCTACGCATATCGACCTTGGGATTTTCTCAAGCCATGGCGACTTTAGTTGCCATGTAATTGCGAGGGTTTATTGTTAGTTCCTGTGATTCTGATCATCAAAATCTGATTTAGAAAATTCTCGCAAATTACACATTGGTTAAGCGGAATCAACTGCGTCCCAACGTATAACTCTAGGCATTCCATGATCGTTCCTAGATTGATCTTTACTGGCCCAAAGTATTCCCTCGACAATCCTTATGTGCAAAGTGTCATTTTTCATTCAAATTCCCCAAGTCAACATACCCGACTCTGCGGTAATCTTCCCCTTTCGGTTAGTTAGCTTGAAAGTGGCCAACTTCGAGCGTGTTATAACTGAAACACACCGATCAATATATTTTCATTCCATAACCTCGAGAGTCCGCAATGTCATAATTCTTGCCTTGAGTCGAGTTCTGGAATGATGTTTAGGCAATTTCGTTATTAAACAATACCTGTTTTGAAAGCAATAAGAACGTAAGTATCCTATCAAGAAAAAACATAAAAGTATTGAATCCATTTAATTGTATGTCTTTTGTTTGATTAATGAGGGAAAGGGCTACCATATGAGCCTAAGCCTCGTACGAATAGGTCTTTCAATCATTACCCAAGAGGAAACATGCAATTAAAAAAAGCGTAACCCATGGCAATATTTTTTTTCATAAATAGTGGAAATATGTCTCTATAAGCATACATGGGGAAATCGAAGTTTATTATAAGTAAACTTCTCAAAAAGTGTTCAAATGTCAAAACACTACAATGTTCATATATCCTAAACTTGATGGAGTCATCCTATCCAAGTCTAGGACGTTTGGGGTCTAAGGTTTCTTCAATATCCTAGGAGCAATCAAGTTCTCCAGTCTGTGACGCCCCATCTCCATCGTATGAAAATAGTCCCATATATTCAGGTATGTATGGCTCTACTCCTGGCACGTATGGCACGATATACTTCAGCACATATGGCCCCACATAGCTGCGTCTGGTCATCTCAAAATGTCAGATGTAATCAGTCAAGTCTCTATGGACGTTCATCTCAATTTGTTATGTCATTTGGCCACTCTATCTCCTCGATCTGGGATCTCTCCAAAGATTCCTTAATGTACTCCACTTTCACCTCAAATTGCACCTTCCTCTTATGTTTGAGAACCTCCTTTGGTAGATCAAAAGAAAAGACTCCAGGACGCAGTGGCAACGGGATCTTCTACAATGCCCCATATTGTCGATCACCTTAATTGGATAATAAGCTATGGCTCTTGTAAATCTAAGCAACAAGATTGGATCTGCATGGTTGCAAGTAAGTCTTGCTCCATGTAGTGTTGGACACCTAAGCCGCCATTAGAGTTGTTCAGGCTTTAAGGTTCGAGGAATTCCTTCCGACCCTCATAATTAAGCTTGGTGACTTGTGTTTGGACTTGAACAAAGGTTCTAAAGGGATAAATATCAAGGTTAATTTAAGTGAAACCCATACAAAGGTGGAATTGTTTGACATGGGAGGTGAACAACATGTAAAGAAAACCATTATAGGCTCTAAAAATTCCCCTATCTTTGACCTTCAAACGGTTAAGGGATAGAAAGGTTTCAGCTAGGATGAGGTTTGAGTAATTCTACCCGTAACAAACTTGCTTAACTACCAAAGCTATGATGGGGTTGAAGGTGGTGGATGAGATAGGGAACAACATGAAGCTGAAGAAAGCTAAGGCGAAGGCTCTACCCGACTTGGTTCCTTTGTTAGCAAGAAGGTTGGAAAATCAATCTAGAAGAAAAGAGAGGGAGACCCGCCCACAGTTACTCTTGGCCTCTACTATTATTTCAGCGAGCCTTGTATCTAAAAACTCAACTAGTTGCCTAAGAGATTCAAATCCTATTGGAGATTGAACTAAGCGAAGAGTGAACTTGACTCTCTAATGGCAGCACTGTACTCTTCTAGCATATGAGTGATCTATAATTTTTTCATGCAAAACGTAGCAGTGGTTAGGTTTCAACATAGCGCCATGGCTTGGATGAAAGTAGTTGGGCACTCAATCTTCAGCAAATCCAGTAGATAACCCATTCGCAATCTGGCATACGTCTGACTAGCCTCTCGCATGCTATCCCACTAGACTAGGAGTTCAACTTGAAACTTTGAACTCTTGGATGTAGTTCTTCCCCATCAAGTCTATAATATACATATGACTTTGAAAAATCAATCCCCATAGGTTACTCTAAAATGCAAGGATGCAAATGTTATGAAATATGCATGAACCGATTCAATTGCATATTTCAGTCAATGAAATAGGAATTAGACTCTCTCATTTGGCTTAAAGGTCTAATATGAGGTCTAACTTATATTGCAAATAAGCGAAGTATACTATTAATCTAGATCATCCTAATGATGAAAGGAAATAACAATGTCAAATTCCATTGGTCAAAACATCAAAGTGAACAATAAAAAGGAAATACAATGAAATAGATTCCTACTACATGAAAATCTATAAAGGTAAAGTAGAGCAATAAAGGAAAATCTCAAGGAGAGAAGTCCGGGAGGCTTTGTCAGACACAAGAAAGCTGTAAAAGACCAATTAAATGTGGAATCTAAGCTCTCCAACTCTTAGTATTCCTAAGGCCTAATTCTCTGCAGAAGAATAATCGATTGGAAGCTCTTCCTCAATTGCATCTTTTTCTAGCTTTTCCTCAGGATATGGCTCAGTGATTAGGACTCCTTCCTTGATCGGCTTTCTCTTCGGGGTCGTTGAAATGACGCAGCTCTTTCGGTCATTCTCTAGTCCAAGACACAATCACCCAAGGAGATCTCTCCGCCGCCCCAGGCTCCGGTTTCTTGAGAATCATGCGCTTAGGCTTTTGTTTTGAAGGCAGGGCATCTCCCTTTCTCCTATGGAGCTAGCATTGGTTGACACTATTAGTTTGACGCTCAGCCTTTCGACGAGTGTATGCTCTCTAGCAAAGTGGTTACGATATTGCCTTTTTTGTTCCAAGTACTCTTCGTGCTTCTTGTCCATTTCATGCTTGAACTCCAAATTGTTCACGAAGTATAAGGTATGACAATCGTCAGCGCGTCCCAACTTTCACCCTCTTAACTCTCGGCCATGTATGAACCTAGTGGAGTGTAACCTTGAGTTGGGCCTTGGCCAGACTACCTTTTTCAGGTGCTTGAAAGTAACCAATTTCGTGGAACTTTAAGAGAACACGACATCCTAACCCTATCATTGTTATTTCTGTCAATCACTTGGACGATTCAGGAATGTATGCCATGCATACAATGGCAAGTGGTATGCGACACATCAGCATATTAAAGTCAAAAGACATATAGAAGTACATTGAAAAATAAATGCCTTACCAACCATAGCAAAGGAAATGTCTGATTTTCCTTTATATTCATGCGTGATTTTAGGCGTACCAACAATTTATAGACATGCATATGAGACAAGTGAGGGGGGGGGGGGGGGGTATACTCTAAAAATTGAAAATCAGGTAAGGAACCTAAGGCTCAGGTTCTCACGATCTAAATATGGCAGATTCCTCCTCAAGAGTACCCACCCAAGAGGATTAGAGATCACCAATCTGGATTGTGAACGGGAACGAATAAGAAAGTCTCAATTGCCATCAAACACGAGACCCTTTCGCACTTATACCCTATCTAAGGGAAACTAGAGGTTGTTGCAGTCGAGGTTTGACCGCCAATATGTGAGATGTGTCGTGATCATCACAGTGCAAAGTCATGCACAACAATTCATGTCGAACATCGCTTAATTATATGCGCAAGGGAAACATGCAATCCCAACTCCAACATGTAGTAAAGATGCCAGCAAAAACTCCACCTTTTATTTCTCCAATCTACGAAAACATATGACACGATGGTTAGGATAGGTACTTCACATTCGAGTGCATCAGTAAAAAATAAGGTTAGACAAACCAATCAACCTTTTAATCGGTTTAAGTCATCTGAAATTCATAACCAGAGATTTTGGTTCAGAATAAGTCCCCAGGGAGTCGCTAGTTTGTTGAGACCACCTCGAGCGTCTTCTCGAGTACAAGGGGCTAAATGGGCCATCCCGTACGGTAGGAGCAGGACTCTACCAAGGCCCACTACGCAAATTACAACGAAGGTAAACGTGATCGACCTTTAGTGTGGTTTGGTGATATGTGATACGTGTGCATGCCAAGTAGTCAGAACTAATGGGTACGATTGGAAACCCTATCAAATAGTTGAGAGCTTCTACTCGATTTTGTGAGGACTAGAGAAGTGGGATCAGGGACTTAGTTACGCCAACTATTATAGTTAACGCCCCTTTCGGTACCTAAGTTGATTGAATTATCTAACTGAAGATTTCAAGCAGACGAATGGAGGTACGAACTCTAAATCTAAGTGTTCATGTGTCACGTCCCAAACCCGATGGCATGCGAACATCCCACTAGGCCGTTTTTCCAATGTCATTCCATTGCACACTTGGTTTACTACCACTTGGGACCTGAAAAATGTTAATCTCACGACTGGGCGAGATATAAATCTCAGCAAGCTAACCCTAAACCTAGACTAGGCCATTAGTACCTTCAGACCTCTTAAAAAAAAACAGTATGTAATAGTTCATCAAGTAATTTAACGCATGGCACTCAATGCATCAAGACAAGTCATCATGATTGGCACAAAACAAAAGTAATTTAACGCATGGCACTCAATGCATCAAAGCAAGTCATCATGATTGGCACAAAACAAACACAATTCCAGGGCCCCATAGCAAGTTCAGATGCAAGGACTTACTCTCAATTTCATCCGAATTCTCTTTTCAATGGTACGGTCTACGTAAATACGTATCAGGCTCGTCATGCTTCCAATTCCAATGGCCAAGCCCGCGTCAATACGCATCAAACTAAATCAAGATTTTAATTGCCAACCCACGTTATGACGCATCAGGTTCCAAATGTCATTTCAATACTCGTGTCGACACGTAACAAGGTTATCCTAATTTCTGACACATCAGGATACCAATCGACCTCGCATTCTAATGCATCAAGGTTCGATTTGCCATTAGGCTATCAATTCAATCACTTAAGGTTCACTTTCATAGGATGTGTTTCTCATCAATCAAGGGCTCACAAACCATGTTACAAATGCCATTTTAATACTTGTGTCGACCCGCATCAAGTCTATCCCGCGTTCTGACTTATCAGGAAATGAATCGACCTCGCGTTATGATGCATTAAGGTTCGATATGCCATTGGAACATAGCTCAATCAATCAATTAAAGCTCACTTTCACAAAATAAGCTTCTCATAATTCAAAGGCTCACAAACCATTTCTCATCT